>BTPG01000005.1:49716533-50351291 GCA_036245525.1 Semisulcospira habei | reverse complement strand
TGAAGCAACTTTCCATGAACTCCTTTACGTAGCAAGAGATACAACAGTTTTGTCCTGTGCACACTGTCGTAAGCTTTAGAAAAATCTACGTACATGGTGTAAAAACGGCCACCCTGCTTGCTAAGATACTTTTGCACTAGTGCCTGTAAGCAAAAAATGTTGTCTATAGTACTGTATCCTTTACGGAAGCCAGCTTGGGCCTCAGGAATACAATCGTTCTCTTCACAAAAACGAACCAACCTGTTGTTAATGACAAAACTGTACAACTTACTGATAACGTTCAGAAGAGAAATTCCTCTGTAGTTGTCAACATTTCTAGGGTTACCCTTTTTGTGTAGTGGAAAATATCACAGCCATGGTCCAGCTTTCAGGGTATTCCGCACTTTGAAACACACGATTAAACAAAGGATGCAGAAATTTCACAAGGATCTCACCTGCATGATGAAAAAGGTCAGTGGGCAAGCCATCAGGGCCTGATGCTTTCCCTTTCTTCATGTTATTAATAGCACTGCGAATTTCATCCTGCGTGATTTCCTCGTCAAATTTTGCATTATGACAACCATCACAATCATCAGATATATGGTCATTCAAAACACCCTCGGCCTGTCTGCTGAAACCTGAATCATCAACATTCTGATCCACATTTAGCAAATTACGAAAATAATCATACCACACGCGTGGTGAAACGACATCAGAACACAACTTTTTAACGCCAGTCAGAGACTTTATTTTTTGCCAAAATGTTCTTGAGTTTGCATCATTACATGCATCGTTGAGCTCATTCAAAACCCGTGCGTTGTACTCTACTTGTTTTGTTTTACACAACTTCTTAAATTCTTTCTTCATGTCAAGATACTTCCCTAAGTCGTCATGTGTGTTTGTGTGTCTGAACTGCTTCAACTGTAGGTACTTGTTTTGTTTTGCTAACTCGCAGTCCGAGTCCCACCACGGCGGCTGTGCACGGGATTCACCTATCTTCTTACCTGACCTCATTTTGTCAGCCGCCTTCTGAATGAATGCTACAAAACAGGCCGACCCTTCTTCTACACTCGAGTCAAGCGCTGACGAAAAGTGTTGAAACTGAGTCTCCTGATTATCTTCAATGTATGCCCAAAAGGATTCAGCGTAGTTTTCTTTCCAAACAAATTTAACCCCTTCCTCTAGTATTATATCATCATTTAAATCATCATCATCACATGAATAAACAGACTGAATAGAAGTAAACGTGGTTACAATGGGGAAATGGTCTGACTCGCACCTGTCTGCAACAAACATATCGGTCACTAGGTCAAACACGGATTTAGAGCAAATACAGTAGTCCACCACACTTTTGCCTCTGTTGGCCACGCACGTAATTTCTCCCTCACTGTCACCTTTCGTTCTGCCATTGACAATAAACAAACAGTACTCTTGACATAGTTCTATCAGTTTCCGACCAAAACTGTTTACGCCAATATCTTTTGACCTCCGTGGACTTTGTGGTACATCCTCTAGCAGATCTGTTAATTCCTGTAGAGGCTGCACGTGTGAATTGCCATCAATAAAATCAGTATCAGACAGTCCGGCAGTGCGGGCGTTAAAATCGCCACATAATAGCCAAGGCAGCTCAGGGTGAGCACGTAAAACTTGAGACATGTAGTTTTCTAACACTTCAAAACCATCAACGTTATCTTCACCATATACAACAGAACGCTCTGGAGCCACATACACAAATGCTGCCAGAACATCAGATGCAGAGTTCAAAACAGACTTACCGATCTTTAGAAACACAATATCCTCAGCTGCCTGCATTAAACGCAACACATGACAGGCTATAGATTTATGTACACACACGGCCACGCCCCCTTTTAACTTTTGTGTACGTGGTGAAAAAAACACCTGATACTCTGGAAAGGTATCCTCTATAACATTTTGCTTACACGACCAGATCTCTGAAAATGCAAAAATTTGACACTTTTCACAGAACTGCCTAAAAGAAACACTTTTCAGCTTATTTACAAGACCTTGGATATTCCATGCCATGATGCGAAACACAGAGCTACCACTTTCATCACTACCACTTTCATCAACACAGTGTGCGGGTGTGGGTTTGAGAATGGGCACTTGAGTGTGTGTGTGTGCAGGTAAGTCGTCCTTTGAAGACACATGGTGGGGGCCCTGGGGGTCTGAATGAGGGACGGGCTGTCTTCTCCTGGTTGCTGGGTCAACATGCCGGCCTGCCCCTCATTTCTGCCCCCTGCGCTCCACTGGCCTCTGGGTAGCAGCGTCGTATGCGTGGGTCTTTCCCTCAACAACGAGGGAGTCGAAGCGGAGGAAGGCCTTCTTTCCCGCCTGCTTGGCCTCCTTGAGGAAGGGTAGTAGCTTGCGGCGCACGTCCCTCACCCGAGGGGTGAAGTCCTCAGAGATGTAGACCCGGGACCTGTTCTCCTTCAGCGTTCTTCGCTCAAACAGGATCCGCTCCTTGTCTTTGTACTTGTTGAAGCACACGATGATGGGGTGGGGCGCCTTGCCCCCCTTCAGACGATGGGCACGCTCCACCTCGATCTCCTCCTCTATGCCCATCTCGTCCTTCAACATTGACTTGACAGCTTTTTCACAGTCCGCCCAAGTCTCTGAGCGCCCCTGGGGGTGGGGGATTCCGTGAAAGATCAGATTATTGCGTCTGCTCCGCCCCTCCAAATCATCCAGCTTATCCTCCAGCTGCGTAACTTTCTCCTTCAACTCTCTGTTTTCTTTCATCACCGCAGTAAAGTCACTCTGAATTTTGTCCATCTGCTCCTGCATTGTAGCTTTCATACTGTCCATCTTTTTGTCCATCACATTCAACATTTTAAACACATCAGCAATGGTCGGCTCAGACACTGCGTTTGCCTCACCCCCGGGCGACTGGTTGTCTTGGTTCCCCTGGCATGTC
This sequence comes from Semisulcospira habei, assembly GCA_036245525.1. Lineage (NCBI taxonomy): Eukaryota > Metazoa > Mollusca > Gastropoda > Semisulcospiridae > Semisulcospira > Semisulcospira habei. Next base: position 50,348,377 of record BTPG01000005.1, on the reverse strand, counting down.
AAAAGAGTCTGTCGTTTCGGTGGCCCTGGGTTCGCTTCGACATCGCCACACCGGAGCAGAAAGCCGACCAAAAACACGAGAATGACTGCCACCGGTCCGCTGACACTGACAGTGCGGTAACGTAGGGCTGCCTTCCTCTGTGCTTTGCGAGCCATGAAGTTTTGAAAAGTCCAGTAAAAGGTACCGCAAATGGCACGAAAAGATACCGGACTGCTTGGCATGATGAGCTGAATCACCCTGTCGTTGTTCTAAAGTCACTAATTAAGTAATTATGTTGCAAAATGCTAAAAATGTGCGGAGCCGCTCTTCAACTGTGTGACGTCGATCGTGAGCACAACTCACCCCTCGTGTGTGTCACTGTGTGCCCGTGTGTGCATGTGTGAGAGAGAGTTGATGAGGAAACGTTTTTATTCAGGATAAAATTTTAGGCACGTGAATGCCTCTCTTACAAACTGTCCTGCTACACTACACATATGATCGAGCAACACAATAAAATATTTAAAAAAACCACAAAAAACCCCATAGTATCAAGAACATTTAGAGAGAGAGAGAGAGAGAGAGCATTTATTTTGATGATTTGAGTCCCACGGTGCCTTCGGAGTATATCACTATCTGCATAGGCATGTGTTTGCCACAGTATTTTCTTCTGTCTGTTGGAGGGTCAGCTAATATATGTGTTTGCTCATGTATCATTGCGCGTGTGCACATGCATGCGAGTGTGTGTGCATGCGTGTCAGTCAGTGTGTGCGTGTGTGCCTGCGTCTTGAATAGTCACAAGAAAATGTGAATGTTTAAAGGTCCTGGTTCAGCAATTAGTTAGAAGAGGACAGCCAAAAAAAAAATTAAAGTCCCTACCTGACACAAAGTACAACCCGTACAGGGCCCCGTCACATTGGATCCCCGAACACGCACGTTACTATAGCTGCTGTAGAGTGTCAGACGTCCTTGACGGCTGTCACAGTTCACGCAAACGGGTATACACTACCCAGTTGCCAAAGGTCACTTCCAGTAGCATCAGTCTGCACACGGGAATATATCCACGGTTCACGTGCAACCACGGGATTATCCAACCGCTGAACCTGCTGCGCGGCTTTGAAGTCTTGCCGGAAAATTGTTCACCCACCAGAAAACATCGCTCCACAATGGCCCAGGGAATGTTGACGGTAAGTCCACGATGATATGCGTTTTCTTGCACATTTTGTTGCCTTGTATTTTAGCATTTCCTCTGATGTTCTTGGAAAGGCCCATCGCTTATGTGGTTGGTAGACACCATTCTTGTTTACGAAGGGAAGCTACTCCGAAGCTACTGTTATGGGGAAGCTATTCCCTTTGCCACAACGCCTACTTCCGGCTGTGCGAGATCGTAAACAAAAGGGAAAGGCCTTATACGGGCGATCGAGCAGTGATGTAATGTGATATTTCATGTGTGTTGTGGTGGTGGCGGTGGTGTGTATGTGTGTGTTACGATAAAGTATTATGTTACCTGTGCAATCCAACATATGGTAATGTGTTAGACTGCCGATCACATATCATTCGTATATATACACGCTTACGGCAGTGGCCTGTTCAGTAACTTGATGTTCTGTACCAGAAATGTTTTATAACATAAGGAAATTATCATCTTCAGACATGCTGAGTTGAGTGATTTGATGTGTTTTTCTTTCCCCACAGACAAATTGCTGTTCGTGCACAAGAAATGCACGTTGTATAATGCGTGCACCTGTTTGCAACGACAGACCGTGTGCATAAACTGCAAAGCTAAACTCTGCAGAAACAACGGAGAGGTAAGTTCCCAAATGCATAATAAATGCTTACAACATAAAATTAGTTTCATACCTTGCTCATTGTGTGCACATCTGCAAGCCATGTTGGATTTATTGATGAAGATGCCAGGTAGTACATGACACCATAATTATAGTTTTTATACCAATCTCAGTTATGTTTATCAGATGGTAGGAATGGGTGACCTCCCTAAAATGACTACCAAAGGTAGCAGTAATAAAAACACAAAACCAAAAATACAACAAGTTGTGTATAATATATTTCACTTCACACAAAATGGTAAAATAGCATTGTTTAAAAATTGCATGCCACCATATTATCCCTGTATAATATATTTGTATTGGAATTAATAACAATGTCAAACATTCAAAAATTAGCTTTGGTGTCACATCTTTTATGTGTGTAAATTGTAATGTTGGTATTGTTGGACGCAGCTAAATGCTGGGCCCCATTTAGCAGCATTCATCTGTAATAATTTAATAACAAATTTCATTCAGTGCTGATAAAAGCTATAGGATTTCAAAATAAATGTTTTGTTATATGGACAGATTTATCTCTAACCCCCAAAATGGGGACCAACCAATTTAGTTTAAACTACTTGATTGATGACCTTTTTGGGGTCATGTGAAAAGAAGCCAGTATCAAATGTAGAACATGCATGCTAAATTTGCGGATTGTCCATTATTTCTGTGCTGTTCCCCTTTTCTTATGCCATAACTGAAGCACATTATCATCCTACTCTAAATTCCCTCAATCAAACTATATGTGTACACACTGGGTTGCATAATGAGGTCTTTGCGCACAGATTTCCCAGACTGTAAATATACTGTAGAACCAAAAGATCAACAACAAACATCTCGATGCTGAATGATATCTATTTTGTTTTTTTGCTTTGATGAACAGAAAGCTTTTAACCCAGTACATCCTCAGGCTGATTTTGGTAAAATGTGCTTACTGTCTTATAAAGGCTATATTACAGATTACGAGATTGATCAACCAGTTTGTTCAACGGCGGTGCCAGAATAAGGTGCCAAGTTATTCGGGCTTCACCCTTGAACTAACAGAGTCAAATTCATTTCACACAGTAGTGTATCAGAATAAAAAAGGTTAACATACCTACAAAACTACAAATACTATATACATCCCAGCCAGCACACCAATATAGGTCCAATATTGGCCCAATATTGGCTTAGATATTGGGCCGATATATGGGTGGCAATATTGGTCCAATATTGGAAGTGCAAGTTTGCCCGATGTTGGCCCAATATCGGCTAAATGTTGGCTGCCGAGCTGGATCCATCCTTGGGCCAATATAGTGAATGTTGGCTGCCAATATAGTGCCAAGCTGGAACCATCTTATAACCAGTATGGTGCCAATATAGTGCCAAGCTGGATCAATCCTAGGACCAGTATGGTGAATATTGGCTGCCAATATAGTGCCAAGCTGGATCCATCCTAGGACCAGTATGGTGAATATTGGCTGCCAATATAGTGCCAAGCTGGATCCATCCTAGGACCAGTATGGTGAATATTGGCTGCCAATATAGTGCCAAGCTGGATCCATCCTAGGACCAGTATGGTGAATATTGGCTGCCAATATAGTGCCAAGCTTAATCCATTCTGGTGCCAACATGCAGCAAATATTCTGCCAACCTTCTTCCAACCTGTATAGTATTGTGCCAGTTTTGGATATTGGTAATTTGATCCAGCTTTCAGTCATCTGAGGGAAAAAACATATCATGCAAACATATATAAATCTGATAGTTAGCTTCATTATGAGCCAACACTAGGCCTGGACAATTGCCATTTTCCCTTTGCATGGCAAGATCAAATCAAACGTTCATCAAAATATGAATACTTCTACGATGCATAGAAATGAAATGATTCGGCCGAAATAAAAATGAAATAGAAAGTGTCATAAAAAAATGTCACCTTTCCCATAAATGTCTGTGCCACAACATGACCATGACTACACGTTTAGAAGCACAATTTGCTTTTCACCAACAGGACAACACTGCCATAACTCCACAGCATATAGCCACCCTCCATGTGGAGACCCAACAGGCCAGACTGCGGCAAGCACCTCACCAAACTTCCGGAGTGTTCGCGGCAACATCAGCAAGAAACTCAGGAATAGCCAACAGTATGATGGAGGTGAACAGTGCTCCTGTCCGTGCTCAAGAGGCAGCTGCACGACGAGAGGCAAAGGTTAGTTATTACACATACTGATCTAGAGCAGATACTGCACTGCTTTGGAAGGTGTTCACTCTGCTACTGTGTGTATGTCATGGCATAATCTGCACATCTGAAACCAGCATCAATCAGAGCCAGTGTAAATCCATACAAAACAATAGTCGTTTTGCAAACAATCTATTTGTCTAAGTGACTGTCACAAGATGTATACAGATTGAGGCTAATAATGAATGGCTTTGACAAATGGAGTAAATTTGTGACTGCCAAAATTTTGGGGAGGTAGGGGGTGGGGGGGGTGGGGGGTGGGGGACTTGCATTGCTTGCATGGTAACCTTTGATGTTATATAAATATGCTTTCAGGCCAAAATTGCGAGCATGTCTCTTGACGAGGCTAAAGATGCATTGAATCGTCTTGCGGACGAACAGCCCTTAGTGACAGCGCCATACATAGGTGTGGAAGCAGCGCCATATGAGCGTCTCACAACTCAGGACAAACCAGCCTTCTGCTCCTGTGGCAATTGCCTATTAATGGACTCTCACAAAGATCGCATCTGTTGCAGGTATTCCACGTGCATAACAGAGGAACACACATTTATTGACATCTGCATGAAACAATCAGTGGTTGAAATCTGTGGTGTCACTAATTACGGCCGCACCTTTGCCAATAAAAATCCAACATACAGCAATCGAAAATACCGACATTGTGCCTATAGATTTTTTCAACTGTGGCAGGAGGGTCATATGGGGCCTGGTAACAGGAAGCATTGTCCCTCTTGTGTTGTAGCCAGAATCAGATGGCGGTACCCGGACCCCAATCAAACCTATACAGGCTATGCCTCGGCCAACGAGGGTATAAGTAGTGATGAGGACGAGCAAGTTGATTAGTACATTACTTGCAAGGGGTCTAGACTGTTATCTGATCCTGGTCACAATAAATGGTGATCAAAGGGCTTGCACTGTACTCGACAAACTTGCATATGCCAAAGTCAGTACCATAAAAGAAAGGGCTAGGCAAAAATAGCATTGTTGTTTATTCGGAAACTTTTATAACCAACAAAATTTCAAAATACTCACTTTAGGGTATAACATTTCTTACCATAATAATAAAATACAGGCCACCATAGGAGATCTGAGTACATTTATTATCCAGCAAAAGTGGCTGCATGGACTAAACAACTTATAATAAAGTTTAACTCTCTCACTAATGTGTTTGTGCTGATGATTCGAAATCGTGCATTGCCAGGAAAGTAATGGTTTGCTACCATCTTGCACCGGTGAGTGCAACAGTACCCTATTCAAAGACTTAGTAGCACATCATTTTGATTAGTGTCTGCATAACTGTCAAAAACATCTCAAATTACAATAGGTAAAAAACACACACTTTGGTATGCACAGTGTTGCAATTTTCGATTACTTGCAAAGCAATTCATTTTCTTTTTGCTTTTTCTATCCCTTGAAGTACATTTTGGGGTGTTCCACTTCTGTTATGCAGGTGGAAAACAGCAAGTATCCACTTTCTACTGACATCTATACATCCTGTTCAGTAATGTGCATCAGTCTGTAGACAGTGTATGCACAGCTTGTACATCTTGTGTGCAGAAAGCAGGTTTTCTGTGGATGATTCTTCGATCACCATTGTGTTTACTGTAAAATTAATGCATCATCTCATCGTGTATGTGACACCTACCTCCACGTCTTTGCTGCTGTTGAAAAACTGCATGAGCTCCTGGGTTTACCCGGTCATCTGCATTGCGCAGGTACAGAGCAAAACTGGAGGGCCTGCCATCACTGATGCGCTTGCCATACAGTGCTTCGAGGCATTCTTTCATCAGACCTAAAAACATAAGGAAAAAGAAAAACAATTTTCAGGTGTTTTGATTTTTGGTCCAAGGATGGAGAGTGTTACATTTGTTTCCACAATAGACTTGATTCCGATTAAGGGCAAAACTGAACTGTCCGCAATAAATGGACTACAAGCTTGGACAAACATGCAATAACTTTTTGTCCACTGTTTGCATAAAAAGACTAATAATTTGCAGTCATCATTTGGTTTGTATGGCGACAAATTCACATATGTAATAAGTCACTATTTGCACATGTTTGTACTTTTTTCAGGCAGGCTGTGCACAGTAAAGTATGCCATGTCTAACATACAGTGTTGTTCAATGTTTTCCATATGTTTCCACATTCATCATTACAAATCACATATATGTATCCGGTTTCATTTTCCATCCTTCCTATGTGTACATAAAGTCTTTAGCAGCTGCATAAAAAGTAGACCACACCTTCATGTTGACTATACAGTGACCATGTACACAATGTCTTCCTGTCTATAGTGGTCTGTAGTGGCTACCTGTCCCTGTCTATTAGGTGGCCATTATATAGTATTTGTTGTCGGTGGCATAATTTGAAACAGTATATATTTTTGCAAGCAGCATTATTTTCAGGCTAAAAATACCATGCTTTCAGGTGAGCAATGGCATACTTTTGGTTTTACCATACCTGGAATATAGGCATATTCCTTCTCCACCATTGCTTGGTAGGCTACCCAGTGTTTGGTTCTTTTACTGTAATGGCAGAAGAGCACAGGATTGCCAGTCTGGGTGTAGTTCTTATTTCTGTTGCGGTGGTGGTTGTGGTCCAAGATTGCTAGCATGTTGCGCACCGCATATCCATCATAGCCAAAGTTCAGTCTTTTGGGACAGTAGTGAAGTAGAGAGTGCGAGTAGAAGCACTCAATTTTGGAGGTGTGGCGGGCAAACGTATAGTGGGTGAAGGAGCCCAGCAGGTTGGGGTTCATGATTACGCCTCTGCAACACAAAATAATGACAGAAGATCATATACAAGTGTGCACATACAGAGTTTCATTTACTTATGTACAACCTACAAAATGGTACAGTCATGTCAGTTCATTTACAGTCTAACTCACCGTCAGTATAATACTAGTATGGTAAACAGCAGCTATTGCTGTCAGTCTATATTGGTGCCAGTTTGATCCACACTATGGAAGAATGTGCCCCTGCTTCTGATGTAAACACCCCCATGTGTAATACAGTAAAATCTGCATATAATGGCCACCTAATGGACAGGGACAGGTAGCCACTAATGACCACTATAGACAGGAAGACATTGTGTACATGGTCACTGTATAGTCAACATGAAGGCGTGGTGTACTTTTTATGCAGCTGCTAAAGACTTTATAATTGTGGCCGCTATAGCAGAATGAACTGTCACACATTTGCCAGAACACTTATGCTACAACTTATAATGGTGCCGACCTGTAATACCCCATCACCAACCTGAGAGTCTTGAAAGCCTTTGAGGTGGGGTCTAGGGGGGCAGGACTTGTTTCCTCATGCAGAGGGCCATGGTGGCATTTGCCCACAGTCCACCTGTGGATACCTGAAACCAAGGGGCAAATAGTGCAAAGCACACAAAAAAGGACAAGCAAACAGAAAAGTTGAAATATGTACACTGCAAATATGAAACATACACATATCCATGGTGATCAGAAATGGCAAAAACTGAAACTGCATTTTTGAAACATTATATTAACTATTTTCTTTTCCAATGAGACAAAATAATGGCTGCCTTCTCCTAAAACGTGCGTCCCTACATGATCAGTGCAATCAAATGAACAGCCTGAGCGTCCGGAAAATGTGCAGCCCCTGCAATTCATATGAGACTGGTAATTTGCAGTGTGGTACTTTCCATGTGCTAGCAGCCAACAAATTAGTTGAGTCGATAAATCTCCTCCAACAAAGTACGCCACACTCGATGATAAGACTGAAACATGTCTACCGTACTTTAAAATAATGGCATATATTTCAAACAATACCTTGAACATGCCAGAGTAGGGAAGCCCATCGCTCATGCATCACCTCGACATCTCCGGAGCAATGGGTGGCGATATACCAAAAATGGTTCACGACAGGCCTAACCCATGTTTTTAGGTGGCTGTTAGCACCTTTTGCAACAGCAAGGATACTGAAATAAAAATTGCTGATTGATAGACTTCAAATAAGCAACAAACTGAGCAGAATATTACGTTCTAGTAAATTATATATATGCTTAGAAATATTTCCTTATTTTACAAACAGCACGACATATCCTTCATGTAAGCACACTATTCAACTCACCTTTCAGCGATTCGCTTTCCTTTGTGCCAAATATCGAGGGAATGATGAAGATCCGGATGATCTGTGGCTGCAATTGAGTCAGTAATACAAGGCCATTAGTACTGAAACAAGATATGCATGAAAATAAGGTCAAAAATTGCACCTGTTTGAAGACTTTCTGGAACACTCCAGTTGTACATGTACTTGCAATGTAAAAGAAATAGTTACACGTGATAGAAACAGTCACATGTAAAGCGGAATGTACATGCAGCCCTCCCCACCCCCACCCCCCCCACCCCCACCCGCACACACTGAGGTAACTGATCCACCACTGTTATGTGCTAGTATACAACTGATGTCACTGCAATGTGAACAGCAAACACACTGGTGTGCTAGGCTGCAGATGCACTCTACTGTCATGGTTCTATAGATTACCTAGCAAGGAGATCACAGCAGAGCTGGCATCGCTCACAATTTCTCGCACTGGTGTTGTTGCTCGCAGAAAGTTGAGGCCAGTCCCTGTATTTGCTGCTTCCATTGCTGCTGATCTTCTTGCTGTTGCTCGGCTGTCACCAAAGACCGCATGAACTATGACCCCTGAGTCATAGTCCATAAAAACAGTTGTGGATTTTGATGCACAGTAGCCTGTTAGAAAAATAAAATGTAAACTGAGAAATAGTTCTGACTGGGCATGTCTGCACATGTGGGTGTGTCTTCCCAAATATTGTTGGTTATAAAAATCCCAGTATGCCAGTGTCTCACATCATGCAATATACACAGTATGTGCATAACGTAATATAATACTCTGGTAAACACATGTGTACACAGCCATACACATGTACATGCAACCCAATAATTATTAGATGTGTACTGTCAATCTAATGTCAGTGTACTAAATTATGCACTTATGTAAGAGATCATGCTTGGTATCTTTCTCATGTTTATCCTGTTATCTTTCTCCTGTGCTATTATGCAGCACCCTCATAATCAGCTACTGCAAGTACAGATGCAGCTCTTTTCCAGACATTATACCACATTTGACATACTGATAAGACTATTCCTTACATGGAAACATAACAAACATGAAAGGTACATACCAGGGGAGTCATAGCGTGTGTCCACTGCAACAATGTGTCTATCATCTGACTGTCGCATTTGCTGCATGTGCCTCTGGTAAAAAGACTGGCCCACAAAAGAACAGATAAAAAGTGTCTGAAGAAATAACCAAGTATCAACCTTTACAGAAAATGAAAAGAAAAAATACTCACATGCATGCTTCGCCAAAAGCCATAAAAAAACATGAAAGACTTTAGGATGAAAGTATACATGTACATTGCGTACAATGGCTCCCCCTAACATATAACAATTACTTCACTGCCTAATGTATATTTGTATGTCAGGTTTATGTGCACATGCAATAAAGATATAACAGATGTGTATATATGCATTTGTCTAAATCTGTGTATACACACATTTTGGGTAAATTGGTGTGATTATATACTGACCTTGATGGGTTCAAACAGTAGGCGCTGCAGCCGGAAAAATGTTGACTTTGATGGTATTTGCAGTTTTATGAATCTTGCACCCTGTGCAAACTGACTATACGTCATTCCACTTAGCAATACCATCAAAGTCAACATTTGCCCGGCCATCCCCCGCGCACCATAGTAGGCTGTTGTGCTGTACACTTGAGTGCACTTGTCCTAAAAGTATAAAGAAAAACAAGAAAGGAATTATTGGCATCCATGCCCAGTGAGCAGGTAATCAGCATGTACATGCAAACTGATTTATATGTAGATGCAGCATACAGTGTGATAGCTGCCTCCATAATTGCATCAGTTCTGTCTGTCTGCCTCTAAAACAAAGTTGCATAATGATCACCAGCAGCAACAACAGCAGCTGCAGCAAAATCCATCACACACACACACACACACACACACACACACACACACACACACACACACACACACAAACACACACACATGTACGCACAAATGCATGCACACACACAGTTTGATCACCTACCTCGCCACTGCATGTATATTTTACAGTCAGAGATGCCATGCGTGGTGTGTTCTGCACTGTTGCCAGATTTGGGGGGGCTCCACAGGTGCGGCACCTAGTCTGCTTGACCAGATCTACAAAGGTCTGTTCCGAAATCAAGTAGAGTGGTTGGCGCAGATGTTCACTAAGCATCTCTTGTGCCACCTCATTTGCTGTTGAGCTGAAAGTAGGAAACAATATTCCATTCTATGTGTAAGTTATACACATGTAACACACATGCAAGCTATTATATACACTGAGAGCACAGACACATACATGTATAATGGCAAAGTAAACATCAAAGGTCATACTTATTCAAGTGAGGAGGAGGAGAGATAATGGCAATGATTCTTTATTTTACAACAGTGAAAGTTTTTGCTGGCACAACTATTTTCGAACTTGCCGTTGCTAATATAATCGACACATAATGCACAAATTAAGAGCATATTGTATTGCAAATAAAAATAATTAAATTTGCAAAAAAATTAAGAAAGAAACACATGCACACACACGCAAACGCAGAGAGTGTGAGAAAGAGATAGTACCAGTCTATTTCTTCCTCCTGTCCCTCGTCATCTTCCACATCTTCCTCATCCTCTTCGGTGTCTGTGACCATGATTTCTCGGAATTCTTCATCCTGTACACCCAAACACTGTTTTTTTTTCAGCACGAAACTTATTTCCCTCATTCGATGGAACCGATCACTCTTGTCCACACACATACACACACGCACGCACACCACATCACAACACCACGGCAACACAAAATGACATAATTACGTTCCCCTAGTATTTGTTTACATTTCGTACTGTTTGTTGCTTAGCATGGGAGTGGCGTCCCCTGATAGCACATGTTCAAGTTACTTCCCTTCCTTTCGAAAGATGGCGGCTACCTGGACTGTTGCATGGCTTGTGTTTGGAACTAAGTGCTGTACAAAATGCTATTTTGCTAAATGCTCGGAGGAGAAAACTAAGAAGTGCAAACTATGTGGTGTTCGACTTACCGTCAGCATTTGCTGAGCCATGTTGGAGCCGGCGGTATTTGTAGATTTTTCGGCAACCCGTAGTTCTGTGAGACTTCCTGCAAGTTGGATAATACTGACAATCCCGTGGTTGCACGTGAACCGTGGATATATTCCCGTGTGCAGACTGATGCTACTGGAAGTGACCTTTGGCAACTGGGTAGTGTATACCCGTTTGCGTGAACTGTGACAGCCGTCAAGGACGTCTGACACTCTACAGCAGCTATAGTAACGTGCGTGTTCGGGGATCCAATGTGACGGGGCCCTGTACGGGTTGTACTTTGTGTCAGGTAGGGACTTTAATTTTTTTTTTGGCTGTCCTCTTCTAACTAATTGCTGAACCAGGACCTTTAAGTTTACCATTGATGACAGACACTGGATTATATCATACATGAGCCAAAATCTTGGTCCCCTGCAAATTTGTTATAACCGGCTTCTAGTGTATACAAATCCTAAAATATAAATAAAATTAATTCCACATCTTTGGTATGATTGATTGTACATTGCTTAACGTCCTGACAGCAACAAGACTTTCTCAGGACGTGCCTGCACTGCTTGTGAAAAAAAACTAAACAGAACATTGATTGTATGTCACCAGCCGGTCCAATACGTTAAATTTGCCTAAATAAAGCTAAGACCATTTAGCAACACGCATCCAATATCAAGTGCTACAGGCAGCGCAGACAGTAGGGAGAGTTTAAGAAGGCAAATACAGGTTAACGGACCAAGGGTAGACAGAAACACATGCCCCAGAATAGAAAGAAAAACCCACCCTGTGGGGCTGACCAGGGTGACTGTGATGAAGCTCTATGCTTATGCATAGTGCTCACACATTAGGATAAATACGGTACGGGGTTTGTTAACGGTTTGTTTGTGCCGATAGTCTTTGGGGCCTGCTGCCCACGTGAAATCTGTAAGACATGGTTAGCACGGAGTTTTGGTGAGCTCTGTTTAGCGAGTTCTAGGCAAAAGCTGTGTCTGTCAGAGGTCTAGTTTCGTCAATACGGGCTTTCTTGTCAGAGGAATCAGATGTGTTTGAGATACCTAGCCCGTATTCCAAGACTCTGAAGCCTAGAATTCAGGTATGTTTCTATATATGTAGTATTGATAGTTGCTTAGTTAAAGACAGTATGCGTTGCTAAGAGTAATTTGTTTGTATAGTGTTGACCGGTTTGGTTTAGTTATGTTGGTTTAGAATTCAGTGAAGTAACCGCGTTGTTTTTGTATACAGTTGTTTACCGAGATAGATAACTAAAGGAATGTGAGGTGTGTATGTCTAAGCCGCTATGAAGATAGTACGTGGTTGGTTAAGCATAGTCTTTTCCAGTGTATAGAGTAGTGTATAGCAAGAGTGTTAGGCTATAGTCTGTTTCAAGATAGTGACAGAGATATGGGGGTGTTACGGAAGTAGACAGTTTATGAAGCACGTGTGTGTGTGTGAATGAACGTGCGAGTTATTTGTATCGGCCAGGTTACGTGACGTTTCTCATTGATCCAATATGTTGTGTGTTTAGCAAGTGTTACGTTGGGACTTTTGTTGTCGTATTCAGAGTGCTTGTAAAGAGGGAGCGATGGACGCCGAGACGTCGAGTCACCAGACCTAACGTGAGGTCATCACCCCTCCAGCTCGTCACTCAGGGAGTGAAGCGACCGGGACCGAGACACCAGAGTCAAAGCGAGAACTGCGCTACAGTACGAGTACGAGGACGTCCGTGCCAGACAGGACGGCAGGAAGAAGCGTACAACGAAGGACTTTCACGCCTAAACGTGATAAGGACCAACGTAACCGGGCAACAACATCAAACAGGTTGGAGACAGTGTGAAACTAAAGCCTAGCCTGGCCGAGATAGTGTGTGATGTGTATGTGATGCGGATGCTGGGTGTGGGGAAAGGAGTGATGTATATAGCTTGATAGTTGTGACGTAGGTTTTATATCAGACTGTCCTTGTCCTAGTCTCTGGCTCAAAAGCCTTCCCCGGAGACACGGGGGCTTTGATGACAGGGGTTTCCTCCCTTAGCCTTTCCGCAGCCAAGCGGCCAGGCCTGCAAGGAAGCAGGCGACTCGTGGAGGGCGGGGTCGTCTATGTCCCGTGTAGATGATCTTAATAACTAACCTGCATTTAAATTACATAAGTATGATTAACTCATTCGAGACCTGCTGCCTCCGGATACACGGCTTATGCCGCATATCCCGAGGCGGCACGTCTCAAATGAGTTAATGGCATCTGTGTTTCTAAGCTACTTCTCTGGCACAATGTAAATGTGGGTCTTGCCATCATTATTAATTTCATCTTACTACATGAAAGCGAATCGCTAATAATAGTAATATATGTCTACATTTTCGCCAAGACTTTCAACATCTCCCAAATCTACTGGGTCTAAGTACTACTAAGTTATAGGTTATTTAATTCATTCAACGAGTGAATGATGATGCCATATGTAGTATGGGCAGACAGAAAATTTCCCCATGAGGGATTAACCCATTCAGTCCTGACGCACTACAGTAGGAGACGGGTCGACCGTGATAATTCAGGGGCCGTGCCGGATTAGCTTGGCGCCTGTTGGCGCCAAGCTAATCTTGCACTGCCCTTGAATTATCATGGTCGATCCATCTCCTGCAACAAGTGCATAGTCATTAGATGACGCCTCCAAAATTTGGAAAATACGTGCGCTGGGCTGAATGAGTTAATAAAGTATTATTGTATTATATTGTACATAAGGAGAAGTACACATCACCATGGCTACTGTGTCTATCATCCAATGCACCTGATACCAAGATAAATAGAGCACCCAGCCACTAAAGTTTACCAAAAACAATAAATACAAAAAACAAAATAGGGTTTGCCCTTGGAACCACTGAATTCCCACAGCCAGGAGTGAAATGACAGTTCTATTTGCACAGCTGCAGTGCGTCACATCACAAATGCACCCAATGCGCAAAAGGTCATTTGGCCAACATCAGCCACTGTTAGCCCGTGCAAGCCCGCGGGCGGGCCAACAGTGGCTGATGTAAGCACAATGACCGTTGCTTACTCAATGGAGATGGGGAAAGGTTTGGAGACAAAACACGGGAATAAGCACACAAATATAGTCAACAGACAATGGGTGTAATAACACAGGTCCGTTAAGAAAATGTGGATGTTGTCTGAGACTGGAATGATGAGGTTTCCACTTTCCAGTAAACAAATGAAAGTAAAATAAAAACAGCAACAACAACAACAAAAGTAAATAACAAAATATATGAAACCCAATTGTCTGGACTGTTTGGTTTGAGACAAAAATATACAAATACACCGTAAAATTGGGAAAAAAGTACTGTACCACCAAACACCCCCGCCCCCCCCCCCCCCCCCCCCCCCCCAAAAAAAAAAAAAAAAAAAAAAAAATTACCATAAGTAACAACTATAACCAGTCAACCCCATACGCAATCAGTTCGCAATGGCAGTTTCAATTTGTAAGCTTCCAAAAAGCTGTGTAACTATCTCAAAATTAGCACTCATTCAAAGAATTCGGGGAATTACCCTGCTGTCCATTGCTGGGAAAATCCTTGCAAGGCTGCTCCTGAATCGGCTGGTACCTGCCATCGCTGAAGACCAACTCCCAGAGCAGAGGGCCAGTGTGGCTTCAGAGCAAACAGGAGCACCACCGATATGGTCTTTGTGCTGAGACAGCTACAGGAGAAGTGCCGCGAGCAGAACAAAGGGCTGTACGTAACATTTGTCGACCTAACAAAAGCGTTCGACACTGTGAGCAGGCAAGGCATGTGGCAGATCCTGGAGCGACTTGGCTGTCCCCCAAAGTTCCTCAACATGATTGTCCAGCTACACGAGGACCAGCAAGGCCAGGTCAGACTCAGCAATGACCTCTCAGAACCATTCCCTATTCTCAACGGCGTAAAGCAGGGCTGCGTGCTGGCACCGACCCTCTTCACCATCTTTTTTAGCATGATGTTGAAGCAGGCCACAGTGGACCTCGATGATGACGATGCAGTGTACATCAGGTATCGTCTCGATGGCAGCCTGTTCAACCTCAGACGACTGCAGGCCCACACGAAAACCCTAGACCAACTGATTATTGAGCTGCTTTTTGCTGATGATGCTGCCCTCGTTGCACACACAGAGAGAGCCCTGCAGCGCATCACGTCTTGCTTCGCAGATGCTGCCCAGCTCTTTGGACTCGAGGTCAGTCTGAAAAAGACAGAGGTCCTCCATCAGCCGGCACCCAAGACAGTGTATCGCCCTCCTCACATCACCATTGGCGAGTCTGAACTAAAGTCAGTGCACCAGTTTACTTACCTTGGCTGCATTATCACATCGGATGCCAAGCTGGACAAGGAGCTTGACAGCAGGCTGGCAAAAGCGAACAGCGCTTTCGGGCGACTTTTCAAGCGGGTGTGGCACAATCAACAGCTGAAAACAGGCACCAAGATCAGCGTGTACAGAGCTGTGGTCCTCACCACCCTGCTGTATGGTTCCGAGTCCTGGGCCCTCTACCGCAGCCAACTACGACTCCTCGAACGCTTCCACCAGCGCTGCCTGCGTACCATCCTGGGCATTCACTGGAGTGACTATGTCACCAACGTCGAGGTATATATAGATATATATATATATATAGATATATATATATAGATATATATATATATATATATATATATATATATATATAGATATATATATATAGAGATATAGATATATATATATAGAGATATAGATATATATATAGATAGATATATATATAGATATATATATATATATATATATATATATATATATATATATATATAATATTACATTGACTGTGCAGTCCATTATGGTCAAGAGTACGACTGGGTGTCCAAATGGTGTGACAAGCACCCCTGCATTTTCAAAAGCAAAATAAGTTTAATATTTCATATAAATATGTTGCACCATTGCATACATAAACATTGACACTAAGTAAAATGTTTACCCTCTTCCTACTGGCCATAGACTGGGTCATGAAGATGACCACAGAGCACAGACGAAGTGGAATACTGTGGACACTGTGGACACAGCTTGACGACCTCGATTTTGCAGACGACTTGGCATTACTGTCCCCCACTCATCAACAAATGCAGGACAAGAACCACGACGCTTGCTGACATCTCATCCCAAGTGGGCCTCACCATTCACAAACAGAAAACAAAGACAATGAGGCTGAACGCAACCAGGGAAGAACCAGTCTTGCTTGCTGGCACCCCGTTGGAGGAGGTGGAGTCCTTCACCTATCTCGGGAGCATCATAGACAAAAAAGGCGGCACTGATGCAGATGTCAGAGCACGAATCGGTAAAGCCAGAGCAGCCTTTCTCCAGTTGAAAAAAGTGTGGAGCTCCAGAGAGCTGTCACAACACACCAAAGTCCGGATTTTCAACTCCAATGTAAAAGCAGTTCTCTTATATGGAGCAGAGACTTGGAGATTGACAAAAACCACAGTCAACAGAGTACAGACCTTCATGAACAGTTGCCTTAGAAGAATTTTGAAAATCCACTGGCCAGAGAAGATCAGCAACGTCAGACTCTGTGAGAGAACAGAGCAGATAACAGCAGAGAATGAAATTGGGTGAAGAAGATGGGGATGGATCGGTCACAGTCTGAGAAAGCCAGCTTCCAGTATCACTAGGCAGGCATTGTCATGGAACCCCCAGGGAAAGAGGAAAAGAGGTAGGCCGAGAAACTCCTGGCGTCGAGACCTCCAAGCAGACATCAAGAGACTGGGAACCACCTGGAGTAGAATCGAAGGAGAAGCACAGGACAGGAGTTGCTGGAGGTCTCTCGTCGACGGCCTATACCCGGGTAGGGGTGACAGGCGTAAGTAAGTAAAGTAAAATGTTTACGTTATTTGCAGTTTGGTTGTTATTGAACTTTGAAGTTTAAAGTTAAACATTTAAACAAAGTCACACATTTAACAATTCACAACAAGCACAAGCTGTAAGCAATTTTTTGCATTTGTATGTTTCAAAGTATGTTCCCCATTCAGAATAAATGGTATGTCTGTAAATAAAGTATGTTAGTGGAAAATGCAACCTTTTATGCCATAAAAACTGTTTGAACATAACTTGACTTTACACCATAATTTCCAAAAGCCACTAATTTTTAATTCTACTTGGAGAACTAATTTTAAAATGTTATGCTAAATGCACAGAAACAAGTCTCTAATTTAAGTGCAAAAGCCATTTGAAAAAAATGTTTATCTAGCTCTGAATACTGACAAAGTTGTTCAATACACCTTCATTGCAATGTTATTCTCATTTTTTTATCTCATGCAATCAAATACAGGCAGGCCTATTGCAGACAGGGCAGACCGACTCAGCAGATGGGCCGAGTATTTTGAAGAGTTACTGAACAGACCTAGCCCACTCGACCCCCCAGACATCCAGCGGGCAGAGACCGACCTGCCCATCGGCTGTGGCGGACCCGGCTGGGGGGAGATCAGAGGAGCGGTGGCATTCTTGGGGAGCGGCGGAGCAGCAGGCCCGGATGGCATCCCTGCGGAGTCTCTGAGGGCGGACCTGGAGACAGCGGTGGAGATGCTGTGCCCACTGTTTGGAAAGATCTGGGAAGAGGAGGTGATGCCGGCTGACTGGAAGGAGGGGTACCTAATCAAGCTTCCCAAGAAAGGCGACCTCAGCAAGTGTTCCAACTACAGAGGAATCACCTTGCTGTCAGTACCAGGAAGGTCTTCAACAGGATCATCCTGGAGAGAATGAAGAGCTCCGTTGACCCCCAGCTGAGAGACCAGCAAGCAGGATTCAGGAAGAACCGATCATGTACAGACCAGATCACCACTCTCCGCATCATCGTGGAACAGTCTCTGGAGTGGAGCTCCCCGCTGTACGTCAACTTTGTGGATTATGAGAAAGCATTTGACAGTGTGGACCGAGAGACTCTGTGGAAACTCCTACGACACTACGTTGTACCCACAAAGCTCGTCCGCCTGATCAAGAGCAGCTACGATGGCATGACATGTCGCGTGATCCACGAAGGGCAGTTCCCCGGGGAGCTCCAGGTCAGAACCGGTGTCAGGCAGGGGTGTCTGCTGTCTCCGTTCCTCTTCCTACTGGCCATAGACTGGGTCATGAATATGACCACAGAGCACAGACGAAGTGGAATACAGTGGACACTGTGGACACAGCTTGACGACCTCGATTTTGAAGACGACTTGGCATTACTGTCCCCCACTCATCAACAAATGCAGGACAAGACCACGAGGCTTGCTGACATCTCGTCCCAAGTGGGCCTCACCATTCACAAACAGAAAACAAAGACAATGAGGCTGAACGCAACCAGGGAAGAACCAGTCTTGCTTGCTGGCACCCCGTTGGAGGAGGTGGAGTCCTTCACCTATCTCGGGAGCATCATAGACAAAAAAGGCGGCACTGATGCAGATGTCAGAGCACGAATCGGTAAAGCCAGAGCAGCCTTTCTCCAGTTGAAAAAAGTGTGGAGCTCCAGAGAGCTGTCACAACACACCAAAGTCCGGATTTTCAACTCCAATGTAAAAGCAGTTCTCTTATATGGAGCAGAGACTTGGAGATTGACAAAAACCACAGTCAACAGAGTACAGACCTTCATGAACAGTTGCCTTAGAAGAATTTTGAAAATCCACTGGCCAGAGAAGATCAGCAACGTCAGACTCTGTGAGAGAACAGAGCAGATAACAGCAGAGAATGAAATTGGGCGAAGAAGATGGGGATGGATCGGTCACAGTCTGAGAAAGCCAGCTTCCAGTATCACTAGGCAGGCACTGTCATGGAACCCCCAGGGAAAGAGGAAAAGAGGTAGGCCGAGAAACTCCTGGCGTCGAGACCTCCAAGCAGACATCAAGAGACTGGGAACCACCTGGAGTAGAATCGAAGGAAAAGCACAGGACAGGAGTTGCTGGAGGTCTCTCGTCGACGGCCTATACCCGGGTAGGGGTGACAGGCGTACGTAACGTACGTAATCAAATACAGCTTCTGTAAGCTAAAAATGACTACACAAGATGACTTTTATCTGCTGTTAACTATTCCAATAGAAAATAACCCAATTTTTACAAACTGAGCGAGTTTTGGCACAAATTTAATTACATTCACAAGATTGAACATAACTTTACACCTTCACCAAATATATTTTTGGTCTCACAAGGGCAAATCACAAACTTTTGGGGAAAATAAGTATGCATACCAATCCCACTAACAAGCACAGCCATAATATCAAATTAGTGATGTTTATGTGATTTTCAAAAAGGGCTGTTGCAACTTTTCAAGTGTTTGTACATAACTTTACACCTTCTGACTTGCACACAGGAAAAATCTTAAGATTATTCAAGAAAAGTCTCTAAAGAAGACACTATCATCGAGCCTTCTTTCACCTGTAAGCAGTGTGCATACTGTTCTGTTAAAATTTCATTTGTTAGTCCATCATAATTACATAAACAGTAGCAAAAAGACAGAAAGCAGAATGCATGAACATAACTTTACAGTCACATTCACACATTTGCCTTGTAACTTGACAAGTAGAATTATTAAAAAATTTGCTGATTGCCTGTAGTGTAATAATAATAATACATAGTTTTTATATAGCGCCCTTCCCCACGAACAGCAAGCTCGGAGCGCTTTACAGCACAAAAAACATTAAAAAAGAGAAAAATTAGAACACATTCACTCTTTAAATAAACATCTGCTCGCACCATGTAGGCGCATTTCTAACACGAAACACACACACACACACACACACACACACACACACACACACACACACACAGCCTATCTACATGGGCTACCCACATACGAAACAACCAACATTTCCAGGCAGCACATCCAGACTAAGCTAATCTTGATATGCTACCAGGAAAAGATGGGTCTTCAAATTTGTTTTGAAGGTCATCAGGGTAGGGGAAAGACGGACATGCAGTGAAAGTGAGTTCCAGACGTGAGGGGCCTGATAACTGAAAGAACGGGCACCAGCAGTTTTTAGGCTGACTATGGGCTGAACAAGCAGTTTTTGTGAGCTTGAGCGTAGACTTCTGCTAGGATTATGTGATGCAAGGGAAGAAGACAGATATGCAGGAAGCGTATTGTCATAGTGTTTGTATGCCAAAGTGGCCAACTTGTACTCTATTCTCTGTTTGACAGGTAGCCAGTGGAGATGCTTTAGCAGTGGTGTGATATGATCAGTACGTTTTTTGCGAAGGACTAACCGGGCTGCATTATTCTGGATACGCTGAATGCGAGTGAGTTGATCAGATGAGATACCAGCAAGGAGGGAATTACAGTAATCTAGACGGGACAGAATGCGACAGCATACAAGCTGGGCAGTAGCCTTTTCTGTCAAAAAGGATCTGATCATGCCTATTTTGCGGAGCTCCAGGTAGGCAGTGCGGCAAAGATGGCTAACCTGTTTTTCCATCGATAAACTTGAATCCAGGAATACACCCAGATTTTTTACATTGGATTTGAAAGAAATGTCATGGCCACCTATGGAAATATGTACAAAAGAAAATGACGTTTGCACTAACATGATTTCATGACAATAACATGAAATAGAAAGGTAAAAAATAATGACATGGCATGTTTGAACATAACATGACAACACAGGACCATTTTCTAAAGCACAAGAGTAAAGGTGCAGAGTTATGAAATGCAGATTTGAAAGCTGTTTGTGATGATAAATATTAAGATAGTGCATGCATAAAGCTTAATGCACAAATTTCAATGCACAACGGGAAATGTAATCATCATTGCATGAACGTAACATGGCATGAACGTAACATGACATGACATAGAGTTATGTTCATGAGAAATAGCTGTGACATTATCTTGTTTTGTAGTCACTAAAATTTTATAGGTCTTGAAATTCGTATTTTCTAGATTTATCTGGTCATCTTACCTACTTTATTGCAGGATGGCCAAAGAAATGAAATTGGTGTTTGTTCATAACTGTACACAATGCATGTGATGTACTGATGGTGTAAAGTTATGTACAAACAAAAATCAAAGAAATGTTTATCCTAGAAGGAATAACATGCTTTATTATTATAAAAAAGTAAACAGCATCTTTTCTGCTATTGGTAGTTTTTTTATATATAGTGGTTCTTGTGATTTTAGGTGATAAACTTTTGAACGTAACTTTACATTCCACAAAGTTGTGTCAAATTATGTTCACGAGGAAAGATTGAAAAGAGTTTCAAATGTGTACCAGCATGTGCATAACTATTTGTATGTGTTGGTATCATCTACTATATGATTTGCAACAAAATTTACCCTTCAACAAAAATAATGTGCATATTGGTTTGAACATAACATTTACACCCCAGCACGCAGAAAAAAATACAATAAAATTATTGTATTTTTAGGCCCACCAAGGTCTTGTCTAATTACGTATAGTGCTTGTAACGTGGTGGAGTTGTAGTCGAAGTATGATAAACACACCAGACACACACGCACCTAGAGTTCTTTTAAACAGACCTCATTCAGCTGCAATCAGTCAACCGTGGCTTAAGGATGTAGACAAAACTAATAACAGTTCCAACAATATTTAATTCAGCGATGTGATATCCTCACAGTAATGCTCTTTCAAATGCACAAACTACTGAATACAAAGTCTCTTCTGCTATGTCCATACTACGACTCAAAGTTTCTCATACACAGCGTCTCTCGCAATAAACTGCGTATCTCTACAACTGACAAAGCAAGACAATGTACTAACGGGCTTTCCCAGCGCCCTCATTATATACACTATCAAAATCTAGAATCTTCTACGGAAATCAAATAACTCAACCAATCAGAACAAAACGCGCAGCCGAAACTCATTAACATAAACTTTCCGGAAACAATATATCAGGCTACAAAAACACGGCTGCTCACTTCAGCTCTAAATTCTAACGCATAATAAAGACACATAAAAGTAGGGTATCCCTATCTATGAAAATATGATAGCTCTAAAAGGTACGAGAACATTCCCAAAACAAAATAAAAGCTGCTCGATACACGCGCACAGGAAAACAAAAAGTAGCGAAAAATGTAGCGATGTCACCTAACCGACGTGACACTTACGAGGCCACTAGACAGTGCGACCCTTCTACAACGTTCCGGACTAAACTTAACAAAACGAAAACGGCTCTACACACGAACAAAAGAAAATCTTACTAAAAAGGTACAAAATCATAACCGTGATAGCTCAAATAAACAACATATCGTTACCTACGAATAACACATGTACGCTCTCACAGGATAACACAACCACAATCGTAACAGTGCTACTATAGATTTATTGCAGAATAAGTGAAAAGAAAATAATATATCTATAAAGTTTGCTGAACTGCTTGAACATAACAATTTACACCCAAAATTTGGATGCATACTGTAAACTTAGTAAAGGGTTTCTTTCATCTATCACCCATGCATCCTCTTCAAAACCTTGACATAAATTACTACACCAGTTGTTTTCAGCAAAAACAACAGATTAGTAGAGATAAATAAGTGTCTAAACTGAACATAACTCAACACTTACACCATTCTGAGTATAAATCATCCAAACTGGATCATTTGATTTTCCATGTAAGAACCACAAACCTTTCAATATAAAAACAAAGTACATACTCTACAAAATAACACATAAGTTTTAATAATTGACCATTTTTCAAAATGTGTTATAGTAGTATGATTTCTGCTGACAAAATTTACAACACATGTTATGTTCAAGCAGGCTGACCGCTCTTATATTATGGTGAACTATGCAAAAGCAACTCACTCTAGAAAATCACCAACTCAATGGTAAATTAGGCCAACACTGCAAACATAAAACATGACAGTAACAGTGATTTTTCATAGTGCAGCATGCCTTTGAAAATCTGAGTTCCATGGAGCATGTGTAAAATGTGTCACGTTTTGTTCTCAAGTTATAATTCGGATTTGGTTAAAAAAAACTGTGATAATGTCCCAAATTCTTCTGTGGTCACCCAAAAATCATGTATCACTGGAAACCTTATCCATTTCCCTACAACATGATGTATGCCTTAGTTTGATCTGATCACTTCTGATAATTTTGTAGCAGGTTTTGTGAGGGAGGATGTAGATTTTACCACTAGACACCCAGTCGTACTCTTGACCATATGTGAACAATGACAGGGACCTTTAAAGTACCATTACACATAAATCTGATTACACATTTCAGCACCATTTGTGTTTGGTATGTCTTGTCGACACACCTAATGAACTTTAACAGCACAGTTTGAACATGCAGCAAAAGCACATGCGTAATCGCACTTATTTATTTTGCGCTGCCGTTGGCGTGTCAATCTATTTTTAGCTGTTGCTCGTACTGAAAGCGTTGTATTTCTAGAACAGAGTGGAGTCATTGTCAGGTTACTTGATATAAAGACGACGTGTGCTGAACTGGATTCACCTGTGTCTAAATGAACCGTAAATAGACCTGTGTGTAGCGTTTTGTAACTATCTGTTACAAAAGTGTATCTCAAACTTACCGTGGTAGTGGGTCTTCAAAGTTGAAAGTAATGGTCAAAAATGTTGCCAGAAATCTGATGAAAGTGATGCTAGCATCATCTCATCAGAGGCCATGCACTCCTGACAGGGCGGTTTGTTGCAGTATTCTTGTCAAGTAAGTATTGTCTTCAATAATGACATCCAGTGTCATTTGAGGCCTCTTGTGTTCAACATACTGAGCGGCTGATCTGAGCGATCAACTTTCCGTTTCATCAGGGGACAGTTGCACGAGTGAGCTTAGTCCTGCACCAGCCACTAAGCAAGATGCTCCGCTATAGTGGAGCACCTTGCTTAGTGGCTGGTGCAGGACTAAACTCACTCATGCAACTGGCCCCATTGCCTCTATTAAGAAAAGTGGTATTCTTATTGCAGATAGTTTGAGAAAGGGGGGGGGGGGGGTGGCGCGACGGGCGGGGGGGGGGGGGGGGGGGGGGGTCAAGGCCATCACACACTATCCTTTGAACTGTTACAAATGAGAGATCAGAAGATTAAGGTCGTTTTTTTCCAATATAAGATTGGTAATTTTTCTATCAATATGTAAACATTAACAAAGAGTTTGCTCATTCTCAGATGATATTTGAATTTGACCAGAACTTCTCTTTATCAGTCGTGTCTTTTGGACTTGAACAGCACAACCCACTTGCAGGCAGTACTGCACAATACACGAGTACCCTCTCAAACAACTCTCAGGTTAGTTTGGATTCTGACTGGACTATCTCAGAGCTTCACTCTTTTCAATTTAACTAGAAAGGCAAAGTCCTTATGACCGATCTACAATTGAGTGACCTTTGCGACATTAAGTAAAGGGCTGGCTTCTGCACCAGCAAAATTTATAGGTCCGTAAAATGCTTACATTTTTCACACATTTGTCAACCCCCCGTGACCCTTGGCCTTTGCAATGAGTTGACTAAATTAGTGTGGATAGGAAGGTCTTATCATCAGCTACATTTGTGCCAAATCTGATTCCAAAAGTTCACAAAAATGTTGACAATAACTACAATTTTATCAAAAATTGGCATCTTACACACATTTGCTGACCTCTTGTGACCTTTGACCTTTCTGAGGGGTCATCCAAATTAGTATGCATGTTACCATCAGGTATCTCTGCACCAAGTTTCGGCCTGAAGTTGTAAATAGTATCTGAGAAAAAAAGCATCTTTTGTCAAAATATGGCTATTTTTTTTACCTATTTCCTGGGCTATTGTGACCCTTGGCCTTTCTCAGGGGTCAATCAAATTAGAGTGATAGAAAGGTCTAACCATCAGGTATCTTTGTACCAAGTCTGGGTTTGAAGTTGTGAATAGTATTTGAGAAAAAATGTTGTCAAAATATAGCGACTTTCGACCTAATTTGTGACCTTGACCTTTATGAGAGGTCACTCAAATTGGTATATTTAAAAATGTCTTGCTACAAAGTATGCTTGGACCAAGTTTGAAGACTGCAGCTTGAATAGTCTCTGAGAAAACGCCAACATTAAATTTACTATGGACAACAGATGATGGATGGACGACCACTGGCCCAGAACATACTTTTGCTTTGCACATGAGCCAAAAACGTCAAAATCAATTTACTGTTTTTTTGAGTCCACTTCTTTACACCACTTTTTCAATGTCATTGTTCATATTTTACCAGTGAAGCCCTGCAGTCAAAGCAAAATATTATGTAAGAAATTCTTTTTCCAGAAGTGTTAAAGTCTGTTCATGAGCAGCGGCCAACTCTCATTGGTCAGAACATCTTGATTTTTCTTGAAAATGCCAGTGATCACAAAGCCAAAGTCACCATGCCCTACACAGAGAAGCAAAACATTTGTGTTCTTCCTCATCAATCTGAGCCTTGATAAGTGCAACTTTTTCTTCTTCCCTAAACTGAAAAGAGGCTGGCAGGACGGAGTTTTCCTGCATCCAGGACCTAGCAAAAGCTGTAAATTCACAAATCTGATCCTGACCTGCGTCAGAATGCCACATTGCCTTTTGAATCTTGCCTGAAGTAGCTGAAATTTTTCTTCAACTGTGCAGGATAGTGCTATTATGAAATGTAAAAATATCAGGTAAATTGGGCCAACGGTTTCAGTTTTATGGCACAACTGTCATTACTCTTTTATCACACCTCAAAGCTCAAGAACAGGTTACTAATGGCAGCCCAACCATCATTACTTTTTGATCATACCTCATACACATGTTGTGTACATGAATGTCATGTACGTTACTGGGAGTCCTGTGAACATCACAAATACTTGTAGTGTTCTATAATAGCCCACAGTCCAATGGCAGCATCACTGGCATCAGTATCCTGGGGTGGTGGTTGGTCTGCAATCGTCACTGATGCCACACTTCTTGATGCTAACGCTCCTGCAGCTTTTGATACCACTTTTGTTACATTTGTGGGGGCACTGTCTGATGATGAAACAGTTGTCAGAACTGACACTGAGGGTGCTGCTGTCAATGGAATAGCCATTGAGGGCGTTACAGTTACTGGAACAGCCATTGCTAGGGATGCACTGGATGGAACAACTTCTGACACTATCTCTGGAACAGAACTTGTTGCAGCTTCCAAGGCCGTTATTGATATTGGTACAGTCTTGGTGTTAACCTCATGGTGCACGCAGCCACTGGTGGCATTTACAGTACTTGAGGCTGCATGCACAAGGAGGTTACTGTTTACAGTACTGGTAGTTGCATGCGCAAGGGGGTTCACTCCATGTCCCGACTTTTTCTTATGCTGACGCAGACCATCTCTAGACCTGTAGCCAGCATTACACAAGACACACACATATGGCTTACAGCCTGGCTTGTGGCCGATGCGGATATGCTGTGTCCACGACTGTTTGTCACGAAATGCTACTGGGCAAAGCGTACATTTAAATGGACGTTCTCCACTGTGAATCAACATGTGACGTTTCAAGGTTGATGCAGCAGTCAAGCTCTTGTCACACAACTTACACTGGTATACCTTTTTTTGGACTGCCTGACGAGCTCGCTCTTTTCGGATTTGCGCATACTCCCCATGAACGTACTTCAGGTGACGATCTTTATGAGTTTCTGTCAAGAAAACGTGTCCACAGCAATCACACACATGATGCTTTTCACTTTGTGTTATGTGCTTTTCTGAGTGTAAGTCAAGGTCTCTTTTGTAGAAAAAGGACTTGCTACAAGAAATGCACTTGTGCCTCTTGTTGTCAGAATGGGTACGATTACAGTGTCTCCTCAAAGTTTTCAAATGGGAAAATCGTTCACCACAGTCTTTACATTTTAGTGCGAGCTCCCAGTCATGCAATGGCCGAGTCTTTCTTTTGGCCGCTCCAAGCAACACTGGGGCACTCTTCATGCACTCAACATCGTCAGCCCTGTTTTCCATTAAGTCCATGCCTCGTTTTCTGACCAAACAAGCAGACTGGCCGCTATGTTTCTTTAAATTCTGATGATAACTTAGGACAGTTTTTGATGAGAACTCAGATCCACAAAATTCACATACAACTGGCTCTCCTGTAAGGAAGCTTTTGTCATTGTGCTGAAGCTCCAAGTGCAGCCTCAAACTCTGCAGGCAGTAGAAACCTTTCCCACAGTGATCGCACACTGAGGAAGGCTCTTGTCTGTGCATTCTCATGTGCTTTTGTAGAAGCCAATTTTGTGTGCAGCTTTTACCACACGTTTCACACACAAATTTATTAGTGCCCATTTTGTGTTGGCTGCGACAATGATCACGCAGATTACAGTGCCACCTGAACTGTTTGTCACACAGTTTACACTTGTAGGGTTTCGCTCTAGTGTGCAGTCTGAAATGCTCATTCAACCGGAACCTGTGTGTAAAGACTCGATCACACTGAGGGCAGGGAAATTGTCCTGGTATCTTCTTAACATGGGACTTTATGTGGCCAATAAAGGCTGATGCGTGCTTGATTGTACGTCCACATTCGTGGCAAATATATTTCTTGCACTTGAATGACTCCTTGTGGACCTGTGCATGTTGCTCTTCATCCTCCGCACTGCAGAAGGCCAGATCACAAATGTTGCACTTGAACCTCCCTCCAAGTTTGTGGGATGCAACATGTGTCTGCAGTGCTGCAGCATCATTAAAACAACATCCACAAACTTTGCAAGGAAGGAACAAAAAGGGTTGTTTTGCCATGTTCACTGTCGGTTTTATGGGTCCATTGGGCAGGATAAATTGACGTGGCCTGCCGTTTGTCTCTCCTTTAGCATGTGACAGTAACTCAGCATCCATAAGAGTCACTTCCTGCCCATCTGAAAAAAAGTCATACCACACTATTTAGCTTTGCAATCCATCACAATAGGTCATTGGGTTAACCCATATCATACTGAGGCTAAAAGCTTCAAATTTGTACACTGCCATATATGCAAGCTACATTATAGTACCTACAGATAACGATATAGAACAATGGCTTTAGTGCCTTGAGGCGCCAGGCTATTCTGGCACTACCCTTGAACTATTTTAGTCAAACGTATTTCACGCACTGGTGTATTCTGAATGATAAGGGTTAACAATAAAACCTGCGCACAGCCATGTGTGGGCCAACTGGGCCTGATGCTGGTCACGTGGACTTTTCGCACACTGGGTACATGGTACAGGCCAGCCTCATTGTAAAGTGGTAAACTGGGAGCCATAAAATACGTTGTTTAAGTTTGCATTATTTGCTTTGTTGAAGTTAGATACGCTTATGAAGACACACCACACAGTTACCTATTAAGTTAATCCAACTGACGTTAACCATAGTTTGCTTGCACACAGCACTGTGTGGGTCAACATAAACTATTGTCTTCATTTCTGTATCATGCAATCAATCACTATAGCGTAAACCTTACCATGTGACTTTGCTACAAAAATCCTCTAGGCACTAACGGCCGACTGTCTTACACCTACTGTGATGCAATTTGTGTATCAGTTTTGTTCCATAAAAAGCATCAAAACGTTACTTAGTGTTGATCAAAACAATAGGCACACTACTGGAGTTGTTTGTAGCAAACATTTGCAACATAATATTGAGTAATAAACTTGGCATTACTGTCCCACACTCAACAACAAATGCAGGACAAGACCACGAGGCTTGCTGACATCTCGTCCCAAGTGGGCCTCTCCATTCACAAACAGAAAACAAAGACAATGAGGCTGAACGCAACCAGGGAAGAACCAGTCTTGCTTGCTGGCACCCCGTTGGCACACTATTTAGCTTTGCAATCCATCACAATAGGTCATTGGGTTAACCCATATCATACTGAGGCTAAAAGCTTCAAATTTGTACACTGCCATATATGCAAGCTACATTATAGTACCTACAGATAACGATATAGAACAATGGCTTTAGTGCCTTGAGGCGCCAGGCTATTCTGGCACTACCCTTGAACTATTTTAGTCAAACGTATTTCACGCACTGGTGTATTCTGAATGATAAGGGTTAACAATAAAACCTGCGCACAGCCATGTGTGGGCCAACTGGGCCTGATGCTGGTCACGTGGACTTTTCGCACACTGGGTACATGGTACAGGCCAGCCTCATTGTAAAGTGGTAAACTGGGAGCCATAAAATACGTTGTTTAAGTTTGCATTATTTGCTTTGTTGAAGTTAGATACGCTTATGAAGACACACCACACAGTTACCTATTAAGTTAATCCAACTGACGTTAACCATAGGAAGGTTACAAAGTAAAGTAGATTATAGCACTGTCAGGGGAGAGAAATGTGTACAGTAGATCTATGATCACTGGTCGATCATGCACATTTCTCTCCCCTGACAGTGCTATAATCTACTATAAATTGTAACCTTCCTAAAATATTAGCACTGGCAGTCTCCCCTTTTCTTGACGTTAACCATAGTTTGCTTGCACACAGCACTGTGTGGGTCAACATAAACTATTGTCTTCATTTCTGTATCATGCAATCAATCACTATAGCGTAAACCTTACCATGTGACTTTGCTACAAAAATCCTCTAGGCACTAACGGCCGACTGTCTTACACCTACTGTGATGCAATTTGTGTATCAGTTTTGTTCCATAAAAAGCATCAAAACGTTACTTAGTGTTGATCAAAACAATAGGCACACTACTGGAGTTGTTTGTAGCAAACATTTGCAACATAATATTGAGTAATAAACTTGGCATTACTGTCCCACACTCATCAACAAATGCAGGACAAGACCACGAGGCTTGCTGACATCTCGTCCCAAGTGGGCCTCTCCATTCACAAACAGAAAACAAAGACAATGAGGCTGAACGCAACCAGGGAAGAACCAGTCTTGCTTGCTGGCACCCCGTTGGAGGAGGTGGAGTCCTTCACCTATCTCAGGAGCATCATAGACAAAAAAGGCGGCACTGATGCAGAGCACGAATCGGTAAAGCCAGAGCAGCCTTTCTCCAGTTGAAAAAAGTGTGGAGCTCCAGAGAGCTGTCACAACACACCAAAGTCCGGATTTTCAACTCCAATGTAAAAGCAGTTCTCTTATATGGAGCAGAGACTTGGAGATTGACAAAAACCACAGTCAACAGAGTACAGACCTTCATGAACAGTTGCCTTAGAAGAATTTTGAAAATCCACTGGCCAGAGAAGATCAGCAACGTCAGACTCTGGGAGAGAACAGAACAGATAACAGCAGAGAATGAAATTGGGCGAAGAAGATGGGGATGGATCGGTCACAGTCTTTCAGTATCACTAGGCAGGCATTGTCATGGAACCCCCAGGGAAAGAGGAAAAGAGGTAGGCCGAGAAACTCCTGGCGTCGAGACCTCCAAGCAGACATCAAGAGACTGGGAACCACCTGGAGTAGAATCGAAGGACAGGAGTTGCTGGAGGTCTCTCATCGACGGCCTATACCCGGGTAGGGGTGACGGGCGTAAGTATTGAGTAATAAACCACTAAAAAAAGAACCTTTGTGGAATCGAAAGCACATCAGCATCCCATGTGAATAATTTATTGAAGAATTGTAAAGTCTTTTGAGGCAAACAGTCACTTACTCTTCCACTGCATTGCTATGACAATTAGCAGACAGCAACATCATGGAAGACCTTTTATTACATCATAAGTCTATTATGTTTTGTTACGTGTTGAGTCGTAGTCGTAGTATGATATCACACCAGACGCACGCACGTAAGGTTCTTTTTAAAGAAACTTCATTCAGCTGCAACCCGTCACACGTGGCTTAAGGTTGTAGACAATACTGGAATAACAGTTCCAACAATATTTTATTTCAGCAATGCGATCTCCACACAATGCATTCCCAAATGCACTACACTGATACAAAGTCTCCTCTTCAAAATGTCAACACTGGCGACACACTGCGTTTCACTTACAACGTACACCACCGTTACACTGCACCTCTCACAATGTACACCCTATACGGGCCACGTACCTACGATAAACTGTGTGTCCCTACAACTGACAATGTGTGACAATGTACACACATGCTTCCTAGCACCAACTTTTATAGTAAAACGACTTTCTAGAATAATCTAAAGAATTCCCACAACGCAACCAATCAGAACGAAACACGTAACTGTAACTCATAAATATTAATAAAAAAGAACTTTCTTGAATAAACCACAATGGTTTACAAAAATTCTACTGCTCATTTCAGCCCCAAATCCCAGTGTGTAATAACGTCACACAAGAGTATGGTAGACCGTTCACGACCTTTCATAAATACACAATGACCTGTTGTTAACTTCATGCGCACAAAAACAACTATAACTAAAAATAGAGCGGCTTTGATACTGTGTAGCAAAAATCCGACACTTTGACATCACTTGTAAAGTCACTCAACAGAGCGATTCTGCTCAAACGTTCTGGTCTATATTCAGCGAATCTACGCATTACAAAAATCGACCGCTATTCTCCGTGCGACTTTTCTAGAAGCTTCCGGACTAAACCCAGCGTATCACAACAAAGCCAAATCCACCCTCCGCGAATGATAGAGAATCCCACTGAAAAGGTACATGATTCGTAACCATGATAGCTCAAATAAATATTGGATCGTTTTCTACGATTAACACATGCATGCTCTCACAGAACACAACCACAATCGTAACACGTTTATATGTTACCTTGATGTCAGTCAAACCGGGTGAGATAAAGTCAAAAGATTTCTTCTCACTGGAGGGAAATCATTAGTGATCTTTCATCAGCGTGATTTCCTTTGCAAAATTTGTGGAGGAATTTAAACAAATACATTATTGGTAGAAGTGTTTTTGCTGTATGGCCACATAAGGCAAATTAATCATGGGTAGGGTCCCAAAGTGTACCTTTGGTTTAGCTGCGGAGCAGGTGGTGCTATGCTTTTGCGCTGACCTCTGGGATTAAAAAAACTCTTTTGAACTGTGCAAGCGTTTACATAGGCCAGCCAAGGGTTCAACCACTGTACACCTCAGGTCATCTGCCTTCACAGTACAATGTTTAATTTGACCTCCCTCAGACCTACAAGGGTTCATGAAGCAAACCACTGTTACCAATAACTTAATGACAATGTCAGCTCGAGGACATTTTACTCATTAAGAGTATCAATTTAGGAGCCAGAGACCTGTTTGCATCCCATATATACAAGTTTCGAAATTAACGGGGGCAGGGGGCGAAGGCCCCAGCAATCAGTGCTCCACCCCATGCTCGGTTAAAGCTGGGGCCACATTTTTACACTTACAGTCTGTTAGATTACAACCTTTTCCTTGCTGCTATACTATCGTTTCCTGGGCGCTTTTGTTTGTTTTTTCTCCAACACGGGCTCAAATTGGATTGTAATAACGAACGTTTCTCAAAACTTACGCTTAAAATGAATTTTTTTCTAAAATGTATTTTTTCAAAAAATACTTACCGATGGCATTACTATATGGAAGATACCCTTTAGCCTACTGATTTCAGCTTAAGCATAAGTTGTGTCCCCTGCACAACTGGGGAGGAGACACCGAGGATCCATGGCTAGGAACCCTGCGTGACCTCCCCTTCCCTCCCTATCCGGTCATGTGTTGGGCAGAAGCCCTCCAGTTTTACACTTAGCCGAAGGCGGCAAGCAGGGCAGGAGGGAGGTCCTCCGAGTAATGCCATCGATAAGTATTTTTCGAAATTATACATTTTAGAGAAAAATTCATTTGTTTTCTCAAAATACATTACCGATGGCATTACTATATGGAAAAATAGCGAAGAGGAGGAGGGTGCCACCCCCTACCACTCTGCGAATTATAAGCCCCGAAGGCCCCCAATGGAGCACTCCTGACGATTTCAGCTAAGAGTTACCTAGGGTGCCTGAGGCGTGAGGAGGGAGTGCTGGGCCGCTGAGATGTCCCCGACCAGGGCCAGGGAGTCACGCTGGCCGGATAGGTCGCGGAGGTAGAAGCGGGCGAAGGTGAAGTCAGCCTGCCAGCCTACCGCTGCCACAATGTCTTTAACGGAGCAGTTGCGGTCAAAAGCCATGCTGGTGGCTACTGCTCTCACTTCGTGCGCCCGGATATGCAGCCTCTTATCCCTCCTCAGGGGAGAGGTCTTTGTAGGCCGACCAAATGACCCACCACAGCCAGGATGAAATCGTCTGTGCTGAGATATCAGATATCAGGCCTGCCTGGTGATAGCGGCAGGAAGAGGCGGGAGCGCCCCTGATGGCGCAGCTTTGTGCGACGCAGGTAAATCTTCAGCGCCCGGACCGGGTCCTGTTGGCACGACCCGCGGGACTGATCTGTACCTTTGAGCGGACGGATGGTGAGCACCTACCTGGGTGCGGCCGAGGGAGGCCGGTTCTTGGCCCGAAAGGATGGGTCAGTGAGGAGCTGCACCGAGCCATCGGACCTAAACTGCAAACAGGCGGGACGCACCGAGAGTGAATGTAGCTCGCTCATGCGGGACGCAGTGGCAAGGGCCAGGAGAAAACACGTTTTCCGGGTCAAGTCGGAGAACTGCGCCAAGGGCAGGGGTTCGAAGCGGTCCAAGTTTAACCAAGTCAGCACCCAGGTGAGATCCCAATGAGGGATGAGCGAACGGGAGACTGGCCGTCGGAGCTCAAAGTGGGTCATAAGGTCCGAGATGTCCTTGTAAGCGCCTGGATCTGGGAGGCCCAGGTGGCGGTAAGTGTCCGCAATCATGGCCTGGTAGCCCTTGATGGTAATTGGCGCTAAGCCCTGATCGGTGAAGAGCCACAGGAAGAAATCCGCCAGTTGGGGAATAGTCAGATCCGTGGGGAGTGGGGGGGGGGGGGGGGGGGGGGGGGAGCCGCAGGGTGGCGCACCAGGACTGAAAGACCTATTTCCCTTCGTAGACATTTCTGGTAGAAAGTCTGCTGGCTGCTGCGATCGCCTCCATCGCCGCACCTGAGAAACCTCTACCGGCGAGGGCTTGCCGGACAACCTCCATGCGTGTAGGAGCCGCCGCTCCGGGCACGGGTGGAAGAGAACCTGTCGGGGCTGCTTGAGCATCGAGGGCGGGGTGGGGAGCTCCAGGGGCGGGTCTGTCGCTAGAGCGAGGTAGTCTGTGGTCCAGCTCTTGGCCCAACTGAAGGGGGCCACCAGAAGGAGAACCGCAGAGCATCTTGGCCCAACTGAAGGGGGCCACCAGAAGGAGAACCGCAGAGCATCTTGGCCCAACTGAAGGGGGCCACCAGAAGGAGAACCGCAGAGCATCTTGGCCCAACTGAAGGGGGCCACCAGAAGGAGAACCGCAGAGCATCTTGGCCCAACTGAAGGGGGCCACCAGAAGGAGAACCGCAGAGCATCTTGGGGACCAGGACGGACAGGGAGTAAGCGTAAGCGACCAACCCATCCCAAGAGATGGAGAGCGCATCCACCACCCAGGCAAGGGGGACTGGTACGGGCGAGACAAAGAGCAAGAGCTGCTTGTTCCACCTGGTGGTTAAGAGGTCGATTAGCGGCGTCTCCCACCACGTGCAGATAAGGCGAAAGATGTCCGGGCACAGGGACCACTCCGTGTGGAGGAGCTGGCCGCGCTGGGAAAGGGAGTCCGCGAGGATGTTTAGGCGGCCCGGGATGTGGCGGGCCCGGAGAGCAATGCCACGGTCCCTGCACCAGAGCAGAAGATGGTAAAGGAGGATGCACAGTGATGGCGAGCGAGTGCCCCCCTGGTTCTGTATGTAGGCCACCACCGTCGTGTTGTCCGAGAGAACTAGGACCTCCTGGTGTCCCAGCGTCTCCTGCCAGGTGCTGAGGGCTAACCACACCGCCTTCAATTCCAGCCAGTTGATGTGCTTGCTGGCGAGTTCCCGGAGCCAGAGGCCCGGGGCAGAGACGAACTCCGGAAGCAGGTGTGCTCCCCAACCTGACTGGCTTGTGTCGGTGCAGATGGACCACCGGGGTGGGGGTTGGGGGGGGGGGGGAGTGCAAGGGCGTGCCCGTCGCCAACCATGACAGGTCCGTCCACCGCTGGAGGTGGGGTCGGACCAGAGAAAGAAAGGGGACCGGGTCCACCAGCCCGCCAGAGGACGGGCGCCAGTGCAGAAGAAGGTGAAGCTGCGGCGGGCGGGCGTAGGGCCTGCCGAGGGGTAACAGATCCGCTGCCGCACTGAGGAGTCCCAGGAGCTGTAACCAGACCCTGGCCGGGAAGAAGTCCCCTATTTCCATCTGACAAGCAAGCTCGGCGATCTTCTGCCGCCGCGCCACTGGAAGCCGCACCAGTTTGAGGTCGGTCAGGAATTCCATGTCCAAGTGGATAAACCTGCGCGACGGCGTGAGATCCAACTTGCCCGGATTGACCAGAAAACCGAGCCGGCTGAGAAGGAAGAGGAGAGAGTCCCTGTCGTCTTCCAGGGCCGCGGCGATCTGGTTGCGAAGGAGCAGATCGTCTAGGTAATTGGAGGCCGGGCTCAAGGACCCCTGCCGGAACTTGGCTACCACCGTGTCGAGGAGCCTCGTGAAGACCCGGCCAGGGGCTGATGTTGAGGCCGAAGGGGAGGGCTCGGAACTGGTACACGACCCCGCAAAAGGCGAAGCACAGATAACAGTAGGAGGTCGGGTGAATGGGGACATGTAGATACGCGTCCGCCAAATCGAGGCTGATCCCGAAGCCTATCGGCCGGACCGCCGAGCGAAGGACCCTGGCTGTCTCCATCCGAATGAGTGGCACAGAAATGTACTTGTTAAGCGCTGACAGGTCGATGACTGGGCGCCACTTGCCGCCCGGCTTGGGGACGACAAACAGACGGCTGTAGAAGGCCGGGGAGTCGTGATGGGAGACTACCTCTGTGGCCGCCTTGCGGAGCAAGGCACCCACCTGTCCGAGAAGGGCGTCTGCTTGAGCAGGTCGCCTGGCAACTGGGTCAAGAGGGGGGACAGTCGCAGAGGCGGCAGGGACTGGAAGGAGATCTGAAGGCCTTCAGAAACGGTCGAGAGGATCCAGGGGTTGTCCTGGAACAGCAAGCGCTAAGCTTGCTGACTGGCGACCCTGGAAGTGTCGGTGGGGGCAGAGGGGGTGGGGGAGGGGGGGTAAGTCTGCAGGCCCGCCTGCGCCCCGACCTGCGGGCGCCAAAGGGACCAGGAGGGGTTAGCGGCGGGGAAGGACTGCTGGGGCCCCTGAGGGGGTGGGGTTGGGGGGTGGGGGCAAGCCCTACCGTGGGAGCCAGCGGAGGGACGAGGGAAGGGTCTGGCGGACCGCAGGGCGCGACCCACAGCCTTGCGGGAAGCGAGAAAGCGGAGGTGGGCTGGGGCCACAGGTCCTTAGACGCCTCCTTGACAGTCTACCACGTGTCCCCAAAGAGCTGCGTGCCCCCAAGCAGGGCCTGGCGGAGCTGAGACTTCACTGACTTGGGAAGATCTGCACAGTAGCGAAGGAGGGTGTCCAGGCGCCAAAGGTCACAGTTGGCCGCCACCGCCATGGCATTAGTTGACGAGTGATAGGCGGCCCGGTTAGCTGCCACCAAGACGGAATGGATGCTATGGTGGGGGGACGAGGCCGCCAGGTCCCAGGTGCCCGCCAAACATGGTAGCACCGACTGCGTCACCAGTTAGAAAAACCCGGAGCAGGTCAGGGAGTTGCGAATGAGGGTCGCGATCTTGTCCAGTGCGCGAGGCCAACCGTGCTGGAGCAACCTGTGCCCCCCCCCCCGCCTGAGTCAGCGCCGATGGATCCAGGGCAGGGAGAGGCATGGAGAAGGCTTGGGAATGCCCGGCGTACCACTCCCGGCGAAAGCTCATGTTGATACCGGCAGGCCACCGGGAGTCCGCGAAGAAGCCATTGTCGCCAAAGCTGTCCTGGCAAAGCTGAGTGGAAAACGCATCCGCGAGGTCCTGGAAGCCGGCTGGCTGTGGGAGCGACTTGCGACGCTTGGCCCAGCCTCTGAGCGTCCTCCATGGCGGACGCCTGTCTCTTTGGGGGGGTGGGGGGATGGAGGGCAGAAGTCCGGTGGGAGGAAGGAGGAGATAAGGCAGGCCGCCTCCTCGAGGGAGCAGATGGTCTGGGAGCCAAGCATAAGCCCGTCCGCCAGCGAAGACGAAGAAGAGGAAGAATCAGCCAACTGGGTGACGGGAGATCCAGTGGGGGAGTCCCGAAGGAAAATCGCTGAAGCAGAGTCTCCTGGATGCAGGCTGAGGGCGTCAGGGTCGACGGCCGGGGCCCGCCTGTCCTGCGGCGCCCGGAAAAAAGGCAACTGACTCCGGGAACAAGGGCCAGCCGAAACACAACTGCACACGGTCAAGCTAAGGGTAAAACTGACGGGCTTCCGCCCAACACGTGACCGGATAGAGAGGGAAGGGGAGGCCACCCGGGACTCCTAGTCATGGATCCCCAGTGTCTCCTCCCCAGTTGTGCAGGGGACACAAATTATGCTTAGGCTGAAATCAGTAGGCTAAAGGGTATCTTCCATTTATATAGTAATGCCATCGGTAATGTATTTTGATAAAACAAATGGGACCAAACCAAAAGTAGACCAAGGGAAGCTACTCAGGAAATATAGATATATCATCATTCCTTTTCCTGGAATCCGACATGTTTGAGCGCAAAAGATCTTGAAATTTCTGAAATGGTGTTATTTAACTGGTGCTTACAGTTTGACATGATGGGCCCTTAGTTTTGCTCCTCCGCTCCAGCATTTCATGTGACTGGGCCCAGGGGGCCACACGCTGAAAAAGTTACATTCAAACCCTGTATATATTAAGCCATTTGATTGCCGATACATGTACCACAATTACAATATAATTTACACTCACCAAATTTAAACATGTCTGGTGTGAGTTTGACGCTGATAGGTGGAACAATGTAGTCATGATCAGCAAGGTGTCCTGTCTCCACCAACTTCTGCACTGTTCTCTCCGACACCTTCATTACTTCTTCTAAATCATTTTCATCATTACCATATGCTTGCCCAGGTTCATCAAGGTCTATGTCTATCAGTGGCTCAGCTACTGGCTGTTGATCACTTTGGACATTCAACTTCAAGTCTTGAGAGATTGGGGCATCATCCTTGTGAAGCTCCACTTTAACCCTCTTGAGTGTGCATCCACTAGTACTGTTTCCAATACCAGTTGCTGCACGCATGAGGGGGTTAACAGTACTGGTGGATGCATGCACACAAGGGTTAATCTTGTCTGCTTTTATAACTGTTGGTGCAGAAGTAGTAGGACTAGGCATGTCCTTTTTCTTGACTGTGGATTTCTTTGGGGTGACTGAGGTGGATGATGTAAGAACAGGCACTTCTCCGGACGAATCATCCCAGAGAGGCTGTGTGTTCTGCTCAACTCCTATGAACAAAATTTAATAAGAATCCTCATAACAATAGCAAACAGCTCAGCCTCAGTATTATGAGCTCCATTATAACAGAGTGTCTTGTATAATGTGAACAGGTCTCCAGTTGCCCCATGAACAAAAGATTCTCAGGTCGACATCAGCCTTGGCTAGTCTGTGTAAAGCCATTTACAGTCCAGTTAAGGCTGACATCATCCTGAGGACCTTCTGTGCACCGGGCATCACTATAGAAGCCAGAGACCTGTGTGCATTGCATCCGACATCACTGCATGAACCACTCCACAAAATTTCCCCTTTTTTGACACATGCACTGTGTAACAAGCAAATTAATATTCATGAGCTTGCTTGATATTCTTTCCTTCCCATAATCCCCTGAAGTTGCAGACCAGAAAGATTCAATCTTGATGCTTAACTTGCCTCTGTCAAAACAAACATGGGCATACTGTCGCATTAGCAAGCTCCTTATGTTGATTGATTGTACATTGCTTAACGTCCCGACAGCAACAAGGCTTTCTCAGGACGTGCCTGCACTGCTTGTGAAAAAAAACTAACTAAACAGAACATTGAATGTATGTCGCCAGCCGGTCCAATACATTAAGTAAACCTACGATATGGGGCCTAAATAAAGCCAAGACCATTTAGCAACACACATCCAATATCAAGAGCTACAGGCAGCGCAGACAGTAGCGAGAGTTTAAAATAGGAAAATACAGGTGAATGGACCACGGGTAGACAGAAACAAATGCCCCAGAATAGATAGGAAAACCCACCCTGTGGGGCTGACCAGGGTGACCCTGGGAACTAAAAAGTTGTTAACCCCACCCAAGTCCCCCAGGGCAGACCCGGGTGGGGCCTCCTTATGTGCACTAGTAATGAAATACTTCTTAGTGTGTACGTACGCTTGAAATTTCTTTCCCATACACACACATAAACAGAGTACAGACAGCAGCAAACACATGAATCAAATCACCATACTATTGAGACTGATGACACTGATGTCTGCTAGTGATAGTGACAACCTCAGAAAAGGACTAAATAAACAAACCTGCTGACATTTCCCAGCTGTGTTCTAAAATATTTTACAAGTAGACTTTACTCAACAATACATGTATGTGATTATAGAGAGCACTGATGACTACACAGTCAAAAGAAATCTCCGTGCCGAGTCAGTCAACATTCCAATATGTGGCACACAACATAGGTCACCATGTGGACAGAGACAAACACACATCAAAGTATCACACCCAGGTTCATAAATAGACAAAGTTATTAATTAGATCCCTTGCCCCTGCCTATCAGGCACCCAATCGCCAGCCCACAGAAAAATTAGCAGGTATAAGGATGTATTATATGATCATCTTGTTCTATAACTGCATATTTTTCTTAAGGGATGTATATGATCGTCTTCTTCTATACATGCATATTTTTTTCTGTGGGCTGGCGATTGGTTGCCTGATAGGCATGGGCAGGGGATCGTCTGTGGTCGCATCTAAAGCAGCTTATCCGCCTGTTTTCTCCAACATTGGAGGCATGCAAGAGGGAATCTGCATGATGAAACTTGTTCAGCAGTGTGAGATTTGCTGGGTTCTGTATGTCTGAAGCATACATTTGGTGTTGGACGGTAAAGTTCCTTTCGCTTACCCCGGTATGTGTATGTAAACTTTACATCATGTCATCTCCTTTGCAACATGTCTGATCCCCTGTGACCTTGATCTTTGTGACAGGTCACTTAAATTGGTATGTTTAGATTGGTCTTGCCACAAAGTATCCTTGGGCCAAGTTTGAAGACTGTGGCTTGTTTTTTTTTTAATAGTCTCCAAAAAAATGCCAACGTTAAAGTTTACCATGGCTGACGGATGACAGCGGATGAACGAACGACCACTAGCCCAGAACATACTCATTTTTGCTTCGCACATGAGCCTAAAAGCATTACTTAAATTATGAGTTACTTCACAATAAAACTTAGAGTTAAAGCTTTATTTTACAGTGAAAGATACTTACGTTTGTCGTGTATTCTAGTCACTTCACTGGTGGACTTGACTTCAAGTTCAATCTCTTGTGAGGCAGTTTTCTGTTTACATGCGTAGCAGACAACGCGAGTCAGCTTGACAGGGGTGTTGCACGTTGAACAGTGGACACCTGATGTTGGGGTTTCATAACTGGAAAATATATAAATTGGTTTAAAATGAAAGATGTGTAACATACAACTGCAACTGATGCTGCTTGACCATGGCAGAAGACTAATTAATGACCGCCTCATTTCCAGTTCTACATTGTTGTACATGTATAATATAGCAGAACTATATATCAACCAGTCTGTAGCCCGTGGTCTGACTTATGGCTCAGACTGCACCCTTTATAGACCTGCACACCAGCAGTTATGATGCTGACCTAGTATAATATGGATACATGTATGCAACTTGTGTTTTTATTGCCACTGGCCTCGAGTTGCATACGTGTACTTTTTTCCCACGGTATTGGTTAACCCATAACATACTTAGGCTCTTCAAGTACACTGTCAAAAAGTGTCATATATTATGCAAACTTACAGATAAGGATATAGACCAATGGCTTTAGAGGCGCCAAGCTATTCTGGCACTACCCTTGAATTATTTTAGTCAAACTTATTTTACACACAGGTGTATTCCGAAGATATGGGGTAAGGCAATCATAAAACAGAACTTACTGTTGCAAAAGAAAGATGGCAATATCAGCATCAGTACTTAGATTATGTGTGGTTCCGATTCTACACCAGTGGTCGTGCACCTCTTTCGGTAAGTTGACGCTACTTGAGAGACTGCCGCCGATACGTTGATACCCGTGTGTCATGCAGTTTTGCTTCAGCTCTTGCGTTCTCACGTCCAACGTCGCCAGACTTCGATGACAGTTTCTGCACAGTGCGCCACCCGCACAGGCGAAATTAATGTTCGTACATCGCTCCAGTAGTTCGGATAGCTTGTTTTGTGAGCCTCCTTTGGAATCAATAAACTGGATGTACTTCTTTGGTTTTTTAGCCCCACAAACAAGACATGTCGCTGCACCGGACTTATCTTCCTTAGCCATTCTGTATGGTTTTCGTTTTTCAATCGTCAAAATGCGGCCGGCAGCTGACAGCTGCTATATAACAGTCCATGGGAAAAGTTCGTAGTGATTGGTCAAAACAGCATTAGCCCATCATGCTTAAGGGCACTCAAGTTCCGGTGGATGGATGTTATAAGGGAAGTAACATTGGTTGGAGAACTAAAAACAAAACGGCGGTTGCCTCCCTTGCAAAGTAGCTTGCGGATAGCACTGCCGGCGTCGCATTTTACATTTTCAGCTTGAATTACTAAAAGTTCTCAAAATAGGTATAATAACGGGTATATCAGTGATTAGCCATCCCAGTGGCCTACAATTTCACATTTGTGTGACATAGTCATAGTGCAAAAATCAATCCAGACCAAAAAGGTGACCAAGCGTGTGAAATCCGCAAAGACTGAAGTACCCAACGGAGAAAGAAACACGCTTAGAAAAAACGGTACAACACAATTTATTAATATTTCGGGTAAATACCCTTTGTCAAAATAGACAAACAAACAGAGACATTAGCCGCTACTTATCTTCAGATGCAGAAGGAATGTGCCACATTCCTTCTGCATCTGA
Source organism: Semisulcospira habei (assembly GCA_036245525.1). Taxonomy (NCBI): domain Eukaryota; kingdom Metazoa; phylum Mollusca; class Gastropoda; family Semisulcospiridae; genus Semisulcospira; species Semisulcospira habei. Next base: position 50,306,406 of record BTPG01000005.1, on the reverse strand, counting down.
AGATAAGTAGCGGCTAATGTCTCTGTTTCACTGTTTGTCTATTTTGACAAAGGGTATTTACCCGAAATATTAATAAATTGTGTTGTACCGTTTTTTCTAAGCGTGTTTCTTTCTCCGTTGGGTACTTCTTTCTTTATAGTCATAGTGCTCATAAAAACTTGAGTAAAGGACGTCATACGCTTTCAGATGAAAGTGTCATTACTAAACAAAATCATTTTGGGGCATTTTAATAATTCAAGCTGAAATTATGACGGAAACTATACTTCAGCTACAGTTCGATAAAGTTAGAGGTGGATGTTCTCTTCTTGTCCATAGACACTTTTCTTCGACCTAAAAGTTCTTAGTACGCACGTCATACTTTTCACTTATAGGACGTCAGCAAAATACAAAAGAAGGTAGTCTTTGTAGAAACTCCACGACATTAACACTTTATGTATGTGTAGCAGTAGTAGAGACAGGGTGGTGGTGTGTGGATGTGTGTACAGCCCGTGTGTCAACGTAATCCATATGTTTAGTAATTAACCCGTTCAGTGCCAGGTGACGCAGATTGTGTTCAGTTTTGCAATCTTCATTGGCAATCTTCATTGGTTTGAAAGACACACAAAAAACTTCATAAGCTGAGGGGGCTCATGAGGGTCTATACCTCAGGCAAGCGGGTGGCATCCACATGTTCTCAGCACTGCCGAATGGAGTAACATTCAAACTTTACACATTCAGTCAAAAAGAACTTGAAATATTATGAGCATTCATACAACCAGACACACAATAAAAAATAACAAAACACAATAAGTATGAAACATAATGTATTAAACACAAGTAATCTTCCTTACACTTTACATTATAACGTCTCTGCTGAGAAGAAGCGCCTTTTGGATGAGTGCAAGAAGTAAAGTCCATTAATCGAAAGAAACAAAACAGTTAACAGAAACAAAGGCATACACGGGACTTTTAAGTTGAACACAAGTCATATTTGATTCTAATGTCACGTCGGTCGTCTCCTTTGATTTGCTGCTGCTTTGGCAGCAAATTGAAGGAGACAACCAGTGTGATAATATGTAAGAAACGTGACAAAAATTGTGACTCGGGTGTTTGTAACCGATACATGCACAAAATAAAACCACGGCACAACCATTTTAATGTATTCTGATCTACCTCCTTCACTGCCCAGACACGGTAGTGAACATCGTCTTCAAGAGGCATAGACCCTTACGAGCTTGTGCAATAGCAGTTATTCCTAAATCATAAGTAGGTCAAACATTGCACAGACTTCAAGCATTTCGTGGATTCCTCCCGCTTCTCAATCTTCAAGAGGCATATATTCTCACGAGTCCCTGCATTTGCAAAGAGTTCCCTCACTGACATCCATAGTTTAACCCATATCATACCGAGGCAAAAGGCTTCAAATTTGTACACTCTCATATGCAGCTAATATAGTACTTACAGATAAGGATATAAAATACTGGCTTTAGTTCAAGGGTGATACCAGAATAGCTTGGCGCCTAGAGGCGCCAAGCTATTCTGGCACTACCCTTGAACTATTTTACTTAAACTTATTTCACACACTGGTGTATTCCGAATGATAATGGTTTTAAGTTGCTGATCAAGTTTTGACCCATTCAGTGCCAGCCGATGCAGACTGTGTTTCTACAATCCTCGTTAATCCAAGACCCAAAAATCCCTGCATGTCTCAGGAACATGGATCAAAGTGGTGCCAGCAAGAGGCACACATCCTCATGCGCCCCCGCAACTGCGGGGGCGCATGAGGATCTATACCGCTTGTAGTTGGGTGCTGTTCAAATTTCTCGGCACTGAACAGGTTAACAGTACAACTGCTAAATGATGCCCCACCCCCCTCTCCCCCGGCCGTGATCTAGGCGATCCAGTGAAACGGCCCCATAGTCCTTACTACAAAGGGGTGCAATCTGCTGCCTTTCCTGAATACAAAAAAAAACAAAAAAAAAAAAACAAAAAAAAAAAAAAAAAAAAAAAAAGTAGAGGCCAAACCTACAGCATCTGAGGGATAATTCCTATATCCGTGCCGGTAAGGATGCATCAGTGGCAGGCAAGGCTGGGGCCTGTTCACTAAAATGTCTGTCCACAAGTTGATGCAAGGTAGCCCAATTAACCCCCAAGGTCACAAATTTACAAAGGTGTCAGACTTTGAAGGTGTCACCTTATGCCTGTGTACAAGCTGCGGGAGATGGCTCGACCATGATGATTCAAGGGTAGTGCCAGATCAGCTGGGCGCCATCACGCGCCCAGCTAATCTGGCACTACCCTTGAATCATCATGGTCGAGCCATCTCCTGCTGTGGTGCGTCGAGGCTAGATGGGTTAACACACAGACCCCGACGGTTGCCATTCCAAACTGGAGGAGGATACAGTAAAGCTCACCCACAGCAGTTCAAGGGCAGTACCAGATCAACTATTCTGGAACCACCCTTGAACTATCAAAGCGAATCCACATCCTGTTGCCGAGTGTCGGGAGTGGAGGTGTTAACCTCTTCCCTGCCAGTTGACGCAGAATGCGTCTCTGAAATCCTTGTTGGTGACTTCAGCACTGAAGAGCCCTGACCATACAAGGAACAAGGACACAAAGTGCCGGTTTCACTGAGCAACAGGCACATTTGGCGAGGGGGTGGGGGCTCGCGAGGATCTATGTCTCTTGCAGTCGGATCGTGTTCACTAATTCTCAGCAGTGAAAGGGTTAAAACAGCATACAGATACGACATCTTAACACTTTTCGAGATGCGGCGTATCTCGAAAGAGTTAAATATGTGGGCATGCACTTCACAAAGCATAATCTTCTTCTGCATGTTGTGTTGTTGAAGGTACCTGTAGAAACTACTGCATCTACCTACTCCAGCACAAACTGTATCAGGTGATCACCTGTCATTAACCTATTAATTCCATCCTGAGGCTAATAAGCAATCCACACCAAAAAGGTGACTGCCAAGCGTGTGAAATGCAAAGAAGTACCCAACGGAGAAAGAAACACGCTTAGAAAAAACGGTACAACACAATTTATTAATATTTCGGGTAAATACCCTTTGTCAAAATAGACAAACAAACAGAGACATTAGCCGCTACTTATCTTCATATGCAGAAGGAATGTCCTTCTGCATATGAAGATAAGTAGCGGCTAATGTCTCTGTTTGTTTGTCTATTTTGACAAAGGGTATTTACCCGAAATATTAATAAATTGTGTTGTACCGTTTTTTCTAAGCGTGTTTCTTTCTCCGTTGGGTACTTCTTTGCATCCTGAGGCTGTTTTTAAAAAAAAATTGCTTATTGTCCTGTGAAAGCTATATTACAGATTTAGAGATGGATCAAACATTTTAGTTCAAGGGTGGTGCCAGAACAGCTTGGCACCTGAAGCACCAAGCTATTCTGGTACCACCCTTGAACTGTCATAATCAAATTTATTTCAAGATATAGTGCATCAGGATGAAAAGGGTTGAAAAACATTTAAGTGGCTGTAACCATCCAAATGATGGTCCATGCGGACAGGTGTCACTTTGCCCTTTAAGTGGTCTCCTGAGAGGGCATCTGCCTTTTAACCTTTTTCACCAGGATACACCCATTGCTTGAAATAAATTTGACTGATAGTTCAAGGGTGGTGCCAGAATAGCTTGGCGCCGCAGGTGCCAAGCTATTCTGACACCACCCTTGAATTAAAATGATTGATCTGTCTACTAATCTGTAATGCAGCTTCCATAAGACAATAAGCAACCGTTTTTAAAATCAGCCTCAGGATTAGGGTTAGGACCACTTTTCCCCCTCACAAAACAGGTTCTACTGAATAAGCAGAGTACACCGATTTGAAACTTAAAACTCTGTTGAAATTGTTTGGTTGATATCTTTCTATTCCAGCTATATTCTTCTATTTATCTATTTTTCATCATCACAAGCTCCAACAAACTGTCCAAGCTATTTCTCAACAAATCATCTCACACGTACAGAAACACAGAACACATCATATTGAAAAGGCAACATTGAGGATAATGTGCGTTTAGTGAGAAAGAGTCTACAAATAAATCAGGCAAACCAAATGAAGTTGAAGAGAGAGAGAGAGAGAGAGAGAGAGAGAGAGAGAGAGAGAGAGAGAGAGAATGCATCAGTTGGACACAACACCGACAGGCTTATTTATTATGTTAATGCACCACGTTACAGAGAGCAAATAGAACACATCACGATTCAAACACAGTCATGATCTTTCAAATAAAAAAATACACACACAACATAATATCTACAAGCATATGAGAATAGTGTCCAAAACACAATATAAACTGAGAGCTTGAGAAAACGCAAGACTGATGAAAAATGCACGACAGTAGACACGTTTACACATTTAATCCCATGGCCATTTTCCAAATTTTGAAAGCGTCACCCAGCGACCATGTACCAGTTGGATAGATCGACCATGACAATTCAAGGGTAGAGCCAGACTAGCTTGGCGCCTGATGGTGCCAAGCTAATCCAGCACAAACCTTGAATTATCATGGCTGATCCATCTCTTGCTGCAGTGTTAAGGCTGAATGGGTTAGAATGTGTACAACCCAGTAGGCAAATGTCCTCAGCCGGATGTTGGCTGCAGCTGGCCCCAGGCACTGCTGTGCGTGGGGCAGCTGCAGCCAACGTCCGCCCAAGAATCGTTCCTTACTGGGATTGTGTATGAACGGATGTCGACAATATCCAATATGAAACACACACTAAATTTATCATTTACATAGCGTACTTCAACACGCAAGAGTAAAACACAACAGTATATAATATCAATCCCCCTGTCCACGCAACCAGTGGCCGCATGCACAAGAGGTTTAACCCATTTAACCCCACAGCCACTTTTCCCAAATTTCAGAGATGTCACCTAACGACACTCTACCAGTAGCAGGAGATGGATCGACCATGATAATTCAAGGTTAGTGGCAGATTAGCTTGGCGCCTGATGGCGCCAAGCTAATCTGGCACTAACCTTGAATTATCACGGTCGATCCATCTCCTGCTGTTGGCGTTGGGGCTAATTGGATTAATGTACACCTGTAAGGTCCATTATGCTAACATATACACCTGTTTCACACAGACAAAAAATAATGTATTACAAGCATTTTCTATAAAAGCAATATGTTTCCTTTCACCAAAATATTTGCAAACAAAAATATACATCTTAAGCTTGGACACAACACGCATTCTGTAATTAAAAATACATCGTATGTAGCTGTAAGTAGTAACTCCCTTATGATCGCAGCCAACGGTACTGTAAACAGTACGAGTGACCGCGTACACAAACAGGTTAATGCAGATTTGGGACTCACAATTATTCATGTAAAAAAAATCACCATAGGTCTAAGATGTACAGTTTCTTCTGGTGGTTCTAACTGCGCTGACTGAAAGGTAAAGTAAACTGTTCAGTCGTATTTGTACGCTGAACAAGAATATGTTGGTAACTAACCCCTTTGTACATGTCTCACAGCATGCAGTATCAGTGGTCGCATACACTGGGGGAAGGAGGAGTGGGGTGGGTGGGTGTAACAACGACTTTGTGGCTACACATATGTGACCCTCTCTCACGAAACCAGTCTTAACTCGCAGGGAGCCGATCAGCACTACACGCAATAATATGTGGTGGGGGTCAATCTGGGTCATTTTCACTTTTTTGCAGAAATGTATTCTACATACACCAAAGTATCGTATGGTTGAAATCATTATCATGAAAAATGACATTAAATAGGTTTAAAATGATTTTAAAAGTCTGCCCTTGGCCCCAATTATGCTGCACACAGAAACTTCCCAGGCTGTTTTCTCAAAATGGCCGCCAGAGTCTTTAACAACTTTAAACACTAACAACTTCTACAATTTTTGCACTACAGCATACAGTCATATATCATAGTAATCAGCAAACATTGTAGTTTTCAGAAATGTATATATGTCAAAACATCCAAAATGCGAGTTAAGACTGATTTTGTGAGAGAGGGTCACATATTTGGTGGTGAGCCAGTGCTAAAAAGTGTAAAGAATTAACCCATTCAATCCCACTGCAACAATTTCTAACATTTTGGAGGTGTCAGCTAACGACTGTACCACAGTCAAAGGTAGCGCCAGATTAGATTGGCGCCAAGCTAATCTGGCACTACCCTTGAAAAATCATGGTCGATCCATCTCCTGCTATAGTGCGCCAGGGCTAAATGGGTTAAAGCCAAGCCACAAACGCACAGTAAAAGCATGACCTTGGGCCAAAAATCTACCATGTATTACAAAACCAGGATTGGTTAATAAACAGAGTACATCGTACAATGACAAATCCTAGAATGGTCCATATCATAGGTTGGTCTGTGATTTGGGAACGTATGGCTTCTAGCGATAAGGTCCAAAATCACAGGCCAGTACACACAAATACTTACTATTATATATTTGCTGGTCTGTGATTTTGAACCTTACGACGGCAAGCCGTAAGGTTTAAAATCACAGACCAGGAAAATAAATGTTATAATCACGGCTTCAATCCAGCCTGGGGTCGTTTACTATTACTTGCTATGTAGAAAATATCGGCTGTCATATCCTTGGGAACAGGGAGTGTTCTTTTCCGTCAAAGCTAACAGTTTATGACTTGTTTGCTTCTGCCACACTACTCTGGCACCATTCTAGAATTACACATATCATAGTCAGTCTGTCTCCTAAGCTGAAACTGGTATGGTAAACTATAGAAGCTCTATAACCTCTTAAAAGGACAACTCACAGAATTTGGGGTTTTCAGCCTTAGGGCTCCCTGTGATGCGTCTTTAAATTTATTGCCATTCGTTAAGAGCTCAGAGAAATTTAATTTAACATTACCCACTAACTACAAGTTCTCAGCGAGCCAACGAGAGAGAGAGAGAGAGAGAGAGAGAGAGAGAGAGAGAGAGAGAGAGAGAGAAATGAAATGAAACTTTATTTTTAAGGATAAATGATTAGGTACATAGGCCTGTTTTCAATCATGTCCTTGCACACACACACACACACACACACAAACATCACACGCACGCACATACGCACAAACATCACACGTACGCACGCAAGCACTCAGACACACACACACACACACACACACACTGCCTGGAAGAGAAAAAAAAGAAGAAGAAAAGTAGTTAACCCCGTCCAAGTCTCTAGGGCAGACTCGGGTGTGGAAAAGTACAAAGTAATAATACATTTACAAGAAAAAAAAAATGTGTAAACTGAAATCAATGTTTGCATGCATACATATGTGCATCAGGCATTTACAGGAAATTACATGGTAAAAGAAAATAAAATTAAATGGTAAAAATATAAAATACACTGATATAGCTGTGGGGGGCAAATACGCGCTTACAAGAATAGCTTCAACACGTCTACTCTATGTACGAATTGAAAGGGGGGGGGGGGAGGGGGGGAGAGAGAGAGAGAGAGAGAGAGAGAGAGAGAGAGAGAGAGAGAGAGAGAGAGAGATGATGATGATGAAACGTTTTTATCCAGGTTAAAAGTTTTAGGCATAGCAATGTCTATCATCCAAACTGTTCTGCTACTCTACACATATAAATAAATATACATCAGACGATACAGCAACAGATAAAACATATATAAGTAAAAAGACCCCCCCCCCCCACCCCCCCCCCCCCACCCCACCAGAAAGAAAATATTTATATATATATATATATATATATATATATATATATATATGTATATTGGTATGAACCCGATATGTAAATGCAGACAGTCGAACTATTACATAATCTGCAGCAACAGTATTAGATTATCAGTTGATGGGAAACATGTCAATAACTATGCGAATAATAGTAGATGGGAGCCGAACATACTATTACTTTTGAAGTAAATATTTATATATTGCGATCTTTGAAAACGCTAATCCTGATACACCCACTCTAAGAGAGAGAGAGAGAGAGAGAGAGAGAGAGAGAGAGAGAGAGAGAGAGAGAGAGAGAGAGAGAGAGACCTTGCTTTTACTGTTAGCCACATAACTAGGCCAATGTGTACATGTGAAGTGACCCGCAAGTACACATGCACCTGAGCGTATTTCTTTGTTTGTCGGCTGAGTGAAGTCCACAGCAGCAGTTCTGCATGACTCCACTTGTGGTTAACTCTTACACTGATCCTTTTTGTCAATGGATCGGGTTTCACAGATTGGCTGGCCTATCTCAAACAACTACATGAGAACCTGTTGCAGCGATCAACCCCCATGTACGAAACCATCATCAATTAGGTGGCTACAGCTGTAGCCACTTGTATTCTTCGACAGGTGACACTGTTTACATCCTCAAAACTTTTTTCTTGCAAAAAAAGATGTTTGCTGAAAACTGGTTCAACTGTACTGTGAACTTCGGAGCGTAAGAAATGGCAGGAGTCTGCAAAGGTTTTATGTTAACCCATTACATCCTGAAGCTGATTTGATAAAACTTACTGTCTTGTGAAGGCCACACTACAGATTAGGAGACAGATCAACCATTTTAGTTCAAGGGTGGTGCCAGAATAGCTTGGCGCCTCAGGCGCCAAGCTATTCTGGCACCACCGTTGAACTGTCATAGTGAAATTTATTTCAAGCAATGAGTTATCAGGATGAAAAGGGTTAAATAGGAAGTCTTGGGAGTTGGGTAAGCAGATAGCTTTACATGGAAAAATTGAGGTAAGGAAACCATTATAGTGTTGTTATCTCATATTTTATTCTAAGGATGAAATTATCTTTTTAAAAAAAAAAGATATCCGTTGAGGTCTAAATCCCAGTTCCAGGAAGATAGTTCAAAGGTGGTGACAGAACAGCTTGGTGCCCTCAGGGGCCAAGCTATTCTGACACCACCCATGGTTGATCCACATCCTGTCGTAGCATGTCAGGGCTTTATGGACTAAAGATGACTGAAGTTTTATCCGAGGTAACTCATAAGCAAAGTTTATAACTCTATGGTCAGAGGCCAACTACTGTGCCACACATGACTACATGCACCATACATGACCTGCCTGTTAACCCATTCAGCCCTGACGCCCTACAGCAGGAGATGGGGCGACCATGATAATTCAAGGGTAGTGCCAAATTAGCGTGGCGCCTGTCGGTGCCAAGCTAATCTGGCACTACCCTTGAATTATCATGGTCGATCCATCGTCTGCAACTGGTGCATAGTCATTAGATGATGCCTCCAAAATTTGGAAATATGGCCGTCGGGCTGAATGAGTTAATAAAACTATCATGCAAAATGCCCCCCCCCCCCCCACCCCCTTTTTTTCCAGCCACCACAGAACTTCTAATTTTATAATTATATACATGTAGCCCAACAAAAACAGTTAGACTGTGTTGTCACACGTAGGAAAATACCGGCACTAGCAATCAGCTACACAGGAGCAACACTCAGCAACACTAGATTTGACTAAACAAAACTAGCTACATCACGTGTCGGTCTGTGATTTTGGACCTTATGGCTTGCAACTGTAAGGTCCAGAATCACAGACCAGCTCACATTATATTTACAACCAAAAGATATTACCATATAACGCATATAATTTTTCTCAGTGGCAACATCTTGCAGGCACATACCCTCATTAAGCCATGTTTGTCGATCACATCAACATCACGGAAACATATTCAACCCCTTGTGCATGCAGCCACCCGTACTGTAGACCGAACTCATGGCTGCGTGCACAAACGGGGTGGAGTTTTAACATGATAGGATATCATAACACAACATGTATATCACCACGCAGCTTGCTGAATAATGGTAGACCCGGATAATTTATCTCAGTGAGCCAAAGGTCCTCAGGCCGTCATAAGCCAAAGTTAGCCTGCGCACAGCTGTGTGCGGGCCAGCCGTGGCCGACATTGGCCCAAAGACCTTTTGCACACTGGGATATCGTAACAGATGCTAAATGTATAAACAGTAAATGATACACGAGTACACAAATCTGGCATAAAGAAAACATCAATAATGTAATTCAACGCAAAATGTATACCTGATGCATGATGAAAATGAAACGGACAATTAATATTCATAACATTTATTATCCATGATAATTATTTATTCCTGATAAACACACTGACACACAAATTAACAGTCATTTAAACTTTCACATGATGGCTGACACAAATGTACATGAAATGGCCAGTTATTATGTACGAGAAACACACCGAAACAAAAGAACAAATCTTTTCAAGCCGGACGTGTATGCAAAAGCGGGCCGAGGGAAAGATTTTTACTGCACGTGTTTGAGGCAGAACAAATCATGAATCTGTCCACTGTTCTATGTGTGTGCTGGTCTGTGATTTCAAACCTTATGGCTGCAAGCCTTAAGGTCCAAAATCACAGACCAGCGCATAGCCCTCTCACATCAAATCCTGGAGACAGATCAAAGTTGATAGCCAAGCTTGTGAAGCACTACTTTTGAGCTCTCAGGTTGCGACATTCTCTTGCTACATCAGAACTGGTTTTGAGCGACCACCCTTATGAGAGATCACCTGTCTTAAAGGGCTACATGTCACCTGTCATGAAAGAGCATCATTTAGATGGCTACAGCCACAGTCACAGCTACAGCCACCTAAATGATGGCCTTTGATGACAGGTGGCACATGTAGCCCTTAGACTTATCCAGAAACAGCACCTGTTTTACAAGTACTTTTTCACAGGAAAAAAAGATGGTGGCTTAAAACAAGTTCAAACTATATTTGTACAAGGTGCTGGCAGAAGTTCACAGAGATAAGGATCTCATCCAGCCCTTCCTGCACGCAAGCCACACAGATCTACATGAACCCCTGAAGTCTTAGCGGTTCATGAAAATCTTTTTTTGTGTGCAAGAGACTTAGATTTACAAGGAGCCCTAACGTTGGAGGGGCTCATGTAAATCGATGCCTGCTGGTGAGCAAGACTGGTTTCAGCCTGCTCCTCGAAGTGAGGTTGTTATTGTTTCTGTTCAGCACTGGACTGAAATGTACATTGAGGAGCAAAAGAAATGCAACATCACTGACATCATCAGAAACACTTCACCCTTCGGCTCTCTGCAGTGCTTCTTGCCGCAATGATTCCCGCAGGAATCATCACACCAAGTAGTGCCACCAGCAGCAAAAGGGCCAAGTCTTTCTGACAATTCCTGTGATGTTCGCATTTCTTTTGCTCCTCAGTACACCAGATGCCTGGAACGAAGATGAAGGACTGCACTTTAACCCATTCTGCCCCAGGACCGTATTACAATTCAACAGACATGGATCGAGCATGATAGTTCAAGGGTGGTGCCAGAATAGCTTGGCGCCTATGGGCGCCAAGATATTCTGGCACCACCCTTGAACTATCATGCTCGATCCATGTCTTGCTGTGGTCTGTTGGGGCTGAATGAATTTACTCTGGCAGGGAGAGGGGTAAGGAGAAGTACACATACACAATTAAACACACAAGAGAACTTTTTTTCAAGACACAATTCACAGACTCAAACCTGCATTGTAGCTGCATAAATTTCAACATCATTTCCAATGGACTGCTGGGAGTTAACCCGTTTAGCCCCGAGTCCCTACAGCAGGAGATTGACTGACCATAATTCAAGGGTAGTGCCAGATTAGCTTGGTGCCTGAAGGCGCCAAGCGAATCTGCCACTACCCTTGAATTATCATGGTCAATCCATCTCCTGCAACTGGTACAGTCATTAGGCAATACCTCCAAAATTTCAGAAATGGGACCTTGGGGCTTAAAGGGTTAAATATCATGCACAAAACTGTGACTACATCTCCTGGCAAACTCATGTCTCCTAATCTAATAAACATTTAAGGTCTTGAAAAATATATTCACCATAATTTTCTCAGTCACATACACAATTTCCTCAACCGACCTGTACATGCAGCCGCCGGACTGTTCATGACACTGGTGGCTGCATGACCAAATGGGTTAAATTTATCAATTTCCTCATCTGCACTTACTTGCATACACATGTACTGCTTCTATGTGCGAATGAACTGCTACTCAGTGCACTCGTACTGATCACAGTGCGTTTATGCACGTGTACCTATCAACCAGTCCGATGTCCAGGCCAACATTTTCGCCAGGAAGAGGCATAGATTTACATGAATCCAGGCAGCTGCAGGGAATCATGCGAATCTATCCCACTTGCTGACCAAGTCTGGCTCCAGCTGATCCTCAAATGGAGGTTAACCCCATCACTGCTGTACAATCACTCTCTGAACCCATCACAGATCCACTGCTGCATAAGATTACCTGCCTGAGGAACACACACTCTGAATGAGGCCAGCACTGACACAGACCCTAGTAAGCTTCCGCATCAGCAAATAGCAAGAAACATAGATCCTCATGAGCCCTGCTTTTGCAGGGCTCATGAGGATCTATGCTTCTTGCTTTTGGGTGTTTATTGTGTCCCTGCAGCAAAGGGTTAATCCTACTGCTGCCATGACGCACTTTCCTTTCTGAAATCTTCGTTAATTCGACCAGGGAACATGGGCACAAATTGGTCAGCAAGAGGCATAGATCCTAAAGAGGCCCTGCAACTGCCAGGGCTCATGAGGATCTGTCCCATTTTCACAGAGAGTGAAGGGGTTCAACGTTCGACCAAAACCACAGACCTCAAGTGTACGTTTCTAGTTCAGTATGTGACATTGCACACCTACTTTCATTATGCTGCTTGCTTGGTACCAGTAATGTCTTCTACGTGTGGACACAAAATGAGGCTAGCTCGTGATTATTACGCATCGCTTTGGTGCAAGGGGCACAAGTCCAGCTCCTGGCTGGCTGGGCTGTGTGTTATTGGTGAAGGACTGTTCTAACCTGTAATGACAAAACAGAAAGATAAAAGTTGACTTTGCCTATAATAACACCTGATATACATACAATGTACATGCATAACCGATAAGCAAAACGGCCACAAGGCTAACGTCCGCCACTGTTGCCCCATGAAAAGCTATGTGCGCGCCAGCAGCTGCAAAGGTCAGTCCACAGACCTTGGACACACTAGGGCAAAAATCTGATACCACAATGCTTTCTCAGTGCATGCCACACTTTTTTTTTCACATGAGCTACTACTTCTATAACAAACTTTAAAGTATAACACCCACCACCACCATCACCACCAAATAAATAAATACATACATAAAAAATGGTAAGGTTCCCCAGGTTTAGACTGTACAACTGTAGACTATGTAATAAAAGTGAAATTAATTTACTGCCAATGGATGGAGATTGTCCCAATACGCAAAAGGACATCGGCCCGCCGTTGGCCCGCGCACGGCTGTGTGTGGGCCAACGGGCGGACAGATGTCCTTTGCGAGATGAAATCACTGTAAATTCAATGTCAAACATCTCCATCTGTCAAAGGAACAGGGATAACGGTACAAAGAGATTTCAGTAAGACACACAGATCCACATACGCCCTATGCCCTTGTAAACCCAGGGGTTCATGAGGATCGATACCTCTTGCAGTTGTTCAATTTTTCTCAGAAGTAAAGGGGGTTAAAGAGAAAAAAACAAATGAAAACAGTGCCCCTGAAATCTGACACAAAAAACACCACTTATGAATGTCACCTGAAATGTCCTAGATTTACAACACTGGTAATTATGATAAACACCTGAGATGGGTTGGTGGGAAAAGAGACATGACACACGCAATACAGGTAATACAAGCTGGGTCCAACTCATTCACACCCCCATTGTAACTTTTACAACTTGTGAGGCGAATATTAACACTAAGGGTCTACAAAGGCACACATCCAGCTGTGTGCAAGGAATCAGTTGTGGTATTCAAGGGTAGTGCCAGATTAGCTTGGCGCCTTTCAAGGCGCCTAGCTAATCTGGCACTGCCCTTGAAATATCGTTTCTCATCCATGTCTGCAGGGCGTCACACTCTTTGTGGTACACCGTTCATACTCATTTGTACAATTATCACTATACAAAAACAAAATACAGCAGAATTTGTCTTGTGCCCACCACCCGTAAGAGAGATCACCTGTCATTCACCCATTTAGCCCCGAGTCCCTACAGCAGGAGATGGATTGACCATGATAATTCAAGGGTAGTGCCAGATTAGCTTGGCGCCTGAAGGCGCCAAGCTAATCTGGCACTACCCTTGAATTAACATGTTCAATCCACCTCCTGCAACTGGTCCACAGTCGTTACGTAACACTTCCAAAATTTGGGAAATGCACCTGGGGAGCTAAAAGGGTTAAAGATGATCAGAGAGGTGGCTGTAGACACCTAAATGTGGATCACACTAAAAAGGTGACACTTTCTGCCCATCAGGATGTTTCCTGAGAGACCACCTGTCTTTCATCACCACTTCTTTTCTTGCCAAAAAAAAGGTGGCTGTTCAAAACAGGTTCTACTGTTTTGACATAACGATACTCACATGTCGTATGTAGAGAAGGCTGAGAGTGTACAAGCCAAACACAATGAAGAATAACAAATACTGGACAAAGTTCAGGAACTCCTGAAAAAGAAAATAACCACACTGCATTATACATGTCATAACAAAAACATTAGAAAAGAAATCCCGTACAACAGAATAACATATGTTACATTAGCAAAGACATAAAAGACAATAAATTTGTACTGAATTTGAATTCATCTGCCTAAACGTGTCCCCCCCCCCCCCCCCCCCCCCTACACTTGCACAAGTAAATGATCTTTTTTTCCCCCTTTTTTTTTGGTGCAAATCTTTAATCAATAATCATTCAAAATAAATTGAAATAGTGACCAAAAGGAAGAGAAAAGAAAACAATCACTCAAAAGCAACTTCCTTGCTTTTTTGTCGCAGTTATGAAACCAAGAAATACAAATTTACTGATTACACATACACATGCAGGACAAAGTTACACTGTTGGTGATGAGTACCTACGATACTGAATCAAAAATAAGATAACAGAAGAGATTAACCACCGCGTGCATGCAGCCACCTGCACTGTTAACCCCTTTACTGTCAGTACCAGTAAATGATCCTAAGCATGAACACGAGTTTACAAAGTGGTTTCAGCAAGAGGTATAGATCCTCATGAGCCCCCGCAAATGCTCATGAGGACCTATACCTCTTGAAATTGGGTGCTGTTAATTTTGCTTTATTTTTTTAAATTTGATATTTAATTTTTTTTATTATATTTATTTATTTATTTTTATTCATTTATCATTATTATTATTTTTTATTTTATTATTATTATTATTATTATTATTATTATTATTATTTTTTTTTTTTGGGGGGGGGGGGGGGGGGGGCGGGAGGAGGTTGTGAATGGGTTACCACTGTCAGTTGCTGCATGCACAAGGAAGTTATTTAAAAAAAGTTGACAATCTTACCCAAATTCTGTCGATAAATATGGCGACGACGACGTAGGAAAGCAGTGCTTGTCCTTCGAAAAGCCGCCACACGTACATGATGAAAATAGAGGTGGCCGAGTGGCACGTGTCAAACTGCAGCGCCTGCATCACACACAGACGTCGAACAATTAACCCTTTCGCTGTCAGAAAAAAAGGCACTCTGAGGGGCTTTTGCGAGAAGCACACAGACACAAGTGGGACAAAATTAGGCTTAACCCATTCAGCCCTGACGCACTACAGCAGGAGATGGTCGATCCATCTCCTGCAACAGGTGCACAGTCGTTAGATGACGCCTCCAAAATTTGGGAAAGTAGTACGTGCCCCGGGCTGAATGAGTTAAAGAACATAGGACTAACAAGCGGCATAAATCCTCATGAGCCCCCGCGACTGCGGGGGCTCATGAGGGTTTATGTCTCTTGCAGATGGGTTGTGATCGCCTTGCCCCGGCAGTGATGGGGTTAAATAGTAAACTAGGGTTATGCCATGATTTGATATCACTAAATTTGGATACCACAGCGCTTTTTCTGAGGTCCTGACCAAAATCTTTCTATATATGAATTACTTTGCTCGTGAGAAACTTTGGATTATTAACAAACAAACTGTGACCCCCTGCAATTTTATCATAATGCATGTAAAATTTAGAGCATCATAGACAAAAAAGGCGGCACTGATGCAGATGTCAGAGCACGAATCGGTAAAGCCAGAGCAGCCTTTCTCCAGTTGAAAAAAGTATGGAGTTCCAGAGAGCTGTCACAACACACCAAAGTCCGGATTTTCAACTCCAATGTAAAAGCAGTTCTCCTATATGGAGCAGAGACATGGAGATTGACAAAAACCACAGTCAACAGAGTACAGACCTTCATGAACAGTTGCCTTAGAAGAATTTTGAAAATCCACTGGCCAGAGAAGATCAGCAACGTCAGACTCTGGGAGAGAACAGAGCAGATAACAGCAGAGAATGAAATTGGGCGAAGAAGATGGGGATGGATCGGTCACAGTCTGAGAAAGCCAGCTTCCAGTATCACTAGGCAGGCATTGTCATGGAACCCCCAGGGAAAGAGGAAAAGAGGTAGGCCGAGAAACTCCTGGCGTCGAGACCTCCAAGCAGACATCAAGAGACTGGGAACCACCTGGAGTAGAATCGAAGGAGAAGCACAGGACAGGAGTTGCTGGAGGTCTCTCGTCGACGGCCTATACCCGGGTAGGGGTGACAGGCGTAAGTAAGTAAGTAATGTAAAATTTACTGTATTTCTTTTGCATTCATTGGGGTTTGGAGCCTAGGAGGGATGACATGATTGCGAAAAATCTCTTTTAAGCATGTATGTACCTGTTTGGATACATACATTTCTGCCAACAAATTATACATTCAGTCGCAGCGTAAGCGTTTGCGCAGGCACAGACACATCCATATAGACACAGAGAAATACGACTGAATACAACTGAACATTCAAAACTCCAAGAAAGGAAAATTACACAGCATTTGTAAGAATTATTGTTCCCGGGGTGGGGTGGGGGCGGGAGTGGGGGTGGGGGGTAGGGGTGGAGTAGGAAACCGCCGTAAACAACCTCCTACACCCCCCCTCCCCCCCCCCCCCCCCCCCCAGTCCCCTGGTGGCAGTCATCCAAGAATGGTGCGACCTCTGTATCGGGGAACGCTTCCTGAACTGTTGTTCAATATTGCCCAATCACGTTGCTCGAGTGTCGTAGGAGCACGATCGTAAATGTACTGCGACAATTAAAGTGTCTCTTCCCGCCCTAGCGGTGACATTACGCCACTTACTGCAAGAGGCATAGATCCTCATGGACACCCGCAGGTTGCGAGGGCACACGAGGATCTATGCCTCTTGCTGTCTTTATGTTCGTGTGGTGTTTGATTCAGGCTGGGCAAGTGATAACCAAAACCAAAGCTGCAAGAGGTATAGATCTTCATGAGCCCCCGCAACTGCGGGGGCTCGTGAGAATCTACGCCTCTTGTTGGCCCTAAGGTTATGTTCGTTAGCATATGGGGACGTCAGGGTTTAACCTGCACATTGCAGGTAAGACCGAAAGATAAGATCTTAATGGTCCTGGCAACCCTCCAATAGTGGTTACACTTGAAGGCACATTTGTGGTGTAACAAATGCCAGGATTTTGCAAATTTTAAAGCCTGAACGTGAAATAACCATTAGTACAGTATGTTCAGAGGGGTTTGGGCGGCCTGTTTCTGACTTTGTTTCTGCTCTTGTCAAGAAAGGTTTGACTATTCAAAGACAAAAATAACCACCCGAGTTGCGTCATCACCCCTAAACTTAAAAGTTGCCCTGCTAAAATTCGTCCATACAACAGGTTCTCAATGATACCTTGCCTCAACCAAGACTTTATTTGTCACGCTAGATTCGATCCTATACTGACGACCGAAAGAAATGCGACATGTTGGACTAGTGTTTCCGATGATTCCAAAAAAATGTTGGATTTCTTTTGCACTAAAATCAAGTGCTTCCGAATGATTTTTATTTTATTTTATAAATCACATTTATTTCGCGCGTCAGTATAGATTCCTTTTGCAATCCATGCGAGTAAGGACACGTAACCGTGATGTGCTGCTGCACCTCGCACGCAACAGTTGAGGGGGAGGGATGGTGGGGACGGGAAGGGGGGGGGGGGGGGGTGACTCTCCCATGCATCAAAGCCTTTTGTGCTGCACTATAAATACACTGCAATTGAATATACATACCAAGAACTTATAAAACGGAGATATTGTAAACTATTAGCCCTTTCTTGGCCGGTGCAGATCGCATCAAGGGTCGATACCTGAATGTGGTTCAACCCCAAATGCTGCCACCGGCACTGTAAATGTCTGCATTTACAAAAAGGGCTAATGGGTGTTTACGAAAGTTTCCTCATGCGCTAACAGCGTAATACTTATCTGCCAAATTATACAGAATTACAGAACGACCTGGGGTAGGGAGTGGACACAGAAGCAATGGAAGGGGAAAGGGGGGGGGGGGGAGGAGGTACACGACAAAAGCATTGACTGCCAAACCGCTGAGCGTGGGCACCTGAGCGGAGAGTCACCAAACCGATTCGGTTACACGCACTTGTGCAGTGTTTGCAAAATTATACCCATGAACTACCGTGGTCGTTCAGGTCCTCCCGCTGATGACTCTGGTAACCGGCGGGCTATTGCAGTTGGGCTTCGTCTCAAGATCACGTCAGTTTATTTTCTCGTGTTTCACGCAATAAAGTGAAGTGCTCGCGTCCTAGAAACTAAGTACACAGTACTTGCGCAAGAAAACAACTTATGGTATAACCAGTAACGCTTTCAAGGGCAAAATATCAGACTTGGCGGATCGACCGTAAAAAACTCAAGGGTACTGCCTAACTAACCCTTGTCATTCTGATACGCTACTGCTTCAAAAACAACTTGACTATGATATTTCATGGGTGGTGCCAGAATCGGCTTGGCGCCACCCTTGAACTAAAATGGTTGAGCTATCTCCTAATCTGTAATGTAGCCTTTATGAGACAATCAGCAAATTTTTAAAAAATCAGCCTCAGGATGTAATGGGTTAATACAGCACTTGAGGTGGAGGGGGGGGGGGGGGGGGTGGCGCACAGGCACCAAGTTCTGTAAGAGAAGACCAGGCGCCAAACTACATCTCCCGCAACCTTTCTTGGTAGACTGCAAGACGCGGCAGATCTAGCTGCACTTGAGAGCGTCGTACGAACCCGAAGGTGTAATGTGCATGCAAATATCAAATTAACCCTTATAGCCCCAAGGTCCCATTTCTCAAATTTTGGAGGTGTTACCTATGTACTATGTACCAATTGTAGGAGATGGAGTGATCATGATAATTCAAGGGTAGTGCCGGATGAGCTTGGCGCCTTCAGGCGCCAAGCTCATCTGACACTACACTTGAATTATCTTGATCAATCCATCTCCTGCTGCAGGGTCCCGGAGCTAAAAGGGTTACTGAGAATGGACTTGCCTAAAACGTCTAACACCGTCTAGCGCATGAGTCCACTACCAACGCATGCTGTGGAAAGCTGAGTGTTTCGCTGTTGCAACGGAAAAAAAGAAGCATATAATTATAATGTGCTACAAAAATCGTTCAAGATAATTAAATGCAGCATTTGTGCGCTGGTCTGTGATTTTGGATCTTACGGCTCTTGAGCCGTAACGTTAAAAATCACAGACCAGCAAACACTGCGCTTGCCAAATATTTTCTCACAAAGGTCTGCGCACCATCTCTCTGTACACGAAACGGTGACCGTACCACTTGTATCGTTTGTGCACGTCAGCACCTTTTTTTTACATCGCGGTGAAAAGCTCACAACACAGCAGCACCTGTTTTGAGCGATCACCCTTAGGAGAGATAACCTGTCATTAAAGACCACCATTTAGGTGGCTGTAGCAGTGACTGTGGCTGTAGCCACCTAAATGATGGTCTTTAATGACAGGTGACACTTTTTGCCCTTGAAGACTTCTCTTGCGAGAGCACCTGTCTCCAAAGACCCCCTTTTCCTTGCCAAAATAAAAGCGGTTGTTCAAAACAGGTTCTGCTGTATTACGGTGCAGAAAAAGCAAAATACTTCAATCATTAAATTAACAAATTCTTTTCATGTGTATCTTTTCAGTGATTTCCGAGGTAAAGAAACGCCTATCCCTTCTGCATTATACGCTAGTCTTAGAATACAGTCTAAAGGGACCAGAGCAGCTTTGGTTCGTTTTCTAACCGAACAAAACCGCTCTCCCTGACCTCTTAGTAAGCGTGTTGCTGGGTCAAGATTGAAAAGAAGACGTCTGCACACCAAATCTTTTATCTTGTAAAATAAAGTTTTACTTCCCCAATCTCTCTTTCGTCCTCCTACTTTACATTTTCTCTATTGCTGTATATTTCATACCCCAGCCTGTCGCAACGGCAGGTGTGAAAAATGACAGTCACTATGTTAAAGGCCCACTACCGCCGTAATTGTTGAAAGATACACTTTTGTAACGGGTGGGTACGAAACGCTACACACAGGTCTAGTTATGGTTCGTTCAGACACAGGACAATCCAGTTCAGCACATGTAAACTTAAATATCAATTAACCTGACAATGACTCCACTCCGTTCTAGAAAGACAACGCTATTAGTATGAGAAACAGCTAAAAATAGATTGACACGCGGCTAACAGCTGCTCAGAATAAATAAGTGCGATTACGCGTGTGCGTCTGCTGAGTGTCAAAACTGCTGTTAAAGTTCGTTAGGTGTGTCCACAAGTCAGGACAATAAAACACAAATGTTGCTGAAATGAATCTTCAGATTTATTCGTAATTAGTAACCCGCTCCGCGCCAACTGACGCTCGATTGTGTTCCTTTTAACTCATTGTACCCCAACAACGAAATCCCCAAACGTTGCCGTTGTCCTCGGAAGATTGCATTGCAGTGCAGGACACAAATCGACCATGATAGTTCAAGGGTGATGCCAGAATAGACCATGATAGTTCAAGGGTGATGCCAGAATAGCTTGGCGCCCAGGGCGCCAAGCTATTCTGGAATCACCCTTGAACTATCATGGTCGGTCCTTATCTTGCTGTGGTGTGTCTGGGGTAGAATGAGTTAACCTTCGTTGAACACCAAAAAGCCCTAGCTGTCCCAGGATAATAATAATAATAATAATAATAATAATAATACTGTTTATTGCCATTTGCCTTAAGACATAAAGCATAGGAATGTGTGCTGGTGTCGTTACAATTACAAACATCTCAGTCGACTCTATCACACAATTCAATGCTCTACACACACTGTCAAAACTTTAAAACTGAACAACTAATCTCACAACCCAATGCGTACCCATTCACACACCCACGCTCATTTCCCACACACACTGACACAACACACACGCCTATTAATCTAAAAAGTCTAAATTAATTAAAGGTATATCGTTTAAAATGAAAACAGACTATCATAGAGTAAATATGTCACTAATTTAGTGATCACAGTCGGGTGTAAAACTAATTAATATATATCGTAAGACTAGGCTAATACTGATATGCACTATTCTCTCGACCGTCGGGGGCGCGCCCTGCCGGGGAGGAGACTCATGGAGCAATGACAGCAAGAGGTATAGATCCTCATGAGCCCCTTCACCTGCGGGGGGGGGGGGGGGGGGGGGCTCATGAGGATCTCTACCTCTTGCAGTTGGGTGGTGTTCAAGTCATCTCGGCACCAAAACGGGATAACACCCTTAACGTTGGAAAATAAAGTTTGTTTTCTCTCTCTCTCTCTTTCTCTCCATCGTCCTCTCTCTCTCTCTCTCTCAAATCTATTTCACGCTCTCTAAATTTCATTAGAGGCCACGCAGCTTCCCGTTAACCCCCTCAGCCCCAAAGTCCCATTTCTCAAATTTGAGGTGTTGCCTAACGACCATGTACCAGCTGCAGGAGATGGCTTGACCATGAAAATTCAAGGGTAGTGCCAGGTTAGCAAGGCGCCAAGCTAACCTGGCACTACCCTTGAATTTTCATGGTCAAGCCATCTCCTGCTGCAGGGATTCGGGGCTTAAAGGGTTAATTCCACGCTGACTCGGACTGATGAAGAGCCCGAGCAGGTTTATTTTTAATTCATTATACAGCGTGGATCCCTCACCGGGCCTGCCCGTCGGATCTCATGAATTATTTCTACCCCTGTCATGGTTGTTGACGTCAAACGCGGTGGCACGTGTGACCTCCCTCGATCTCAGGATGCAGGTGGGCCGCGTCCCCTGCCAGCCAGAGGCGCAGATTCTCGTGAGCCCCAGGCGATACAGGTGCTCATGAGCATCTGTGCCTCTTGCAGGCGGA
The DNA here is from genome assembly GCA_036245525.1 of Semisulcospira habei. Lineage (NCBI taxonomy): Eukaryota > Metazoa > Mollusca > Gastropoda > Semisulcospiridae > Semisulcospira > Semisulcospira habei. Next base: position 50,284,295 of record BTPG01000005.1, on the reverse strand, counting down.
ATAGTACGGCCACGTGAGACTTAATAACAGATGCAGGTCTATGGGACACGATAGCGTTGGATGGCTAGGACTTTTCGCAACGAGGCAACGAATGGGGGCAGATTTTTGCCACGAGAGGCACACATTCTCATGAGCCCCTGCAGCCTGAAAGGGCTCATGCGAACCTATGCCTCCCGCAGTGAAAAAGTGGGCTGGATGGGCGACACCAACGATGCAGGCAGCTGATGTTACTGAAGTCAAGCCATGCCGTATGCTCCGGGGGTTGGAACGACGACAGCTGGTAAAGGCCAGTGACCGATGGCATGGGGTTTGGAGAGTTAATGTAAGCTGTTACTTGATAAGCCACCTGAAAATGCGTTTGTGTATAAGATCAGGGGCCAGTTGCATGAGCGAGCTTAGTCCTGCGCCAGCCACTAAGCAAGGTGCTCCGCTATGATAGCAGAGCACCTTGCTTAGTGGCTAGCAAAGGACTCTCACCCCAGACCCTGTGTCCTACATGCTTAACCCGTTTAGCCCTGAGTCCCTACAGCAGGAGATTGATTGACCATGATAATTCAAGTGTAGTGCCAGATTAGCGCCAATCTTCTGCAACTGATATATAGTCATTAGGCAACACCTCCAAAATTTGAGAAATGGGACCTTGGGGCTAAAATAATACATCACTAAATGGTCTATCATGCATAACCTTCTACATTTTTTTGCAATAAACAAGAAAAGGTTCAAATTTGTGTTGGTTGGTAGGACCCATAATAGGGTCCTACCTTCAAATTACTGGAGAGGTGAACCCAACGGGGAAAGAGACACGCTTAGAAATGACAGTTACAACACGAATCATTAATACACCCCTTTTTTTTTCAAAATAGACAAACAAACAAGTATACAATTCTGTCGCTGCCTATCTTATGAGTGAGAATAAGCACTTTGCTTAGTGACGCACCAACATATTAATAAATTGTGTTAAAAATGTTTCTAAGCGTGTTTCTTTCCCCGTTGGGTTCTTCTCTACTTTTCAGGCGTTTGACAGTCACCTTTTGGGTCTGGATTTCGTCAAAATATTGTTACTTTTGTTGTATATCTGACTGAACCCTAGCGGTATTTTGCTCTTATGAGTTTCGTTTAACTTTGTTATGGTCTGCATCTGCAAGGCATTCGCACAAATAGACGCCTTTATAGGGCTGGGGAAGTTCCCCGCGTTGCCTAGCAGCGTCGGCGCGTCGACCGCCATCTTAAGAAGATACCATAGTCATCGTAGCGAAATAGTGTTTCAACGCGTTTTTCTTCATGTTTCTTCCTCTTTGGAAACAAACATAAACAGATTATGGTGAGCGGTTTCCTACGGTGATGGCAAGACTTGCTGTTATTGCTTATAGTACGTCAGGACTTTTCTGACATTACAAAAACAGCGATTTCCCTATGAGCGTTTAGTTCCGTATCCTCACAAGATGGCGTGATGACGTCATCTTCCCGAGCCCTATATGACTGGTATACAAACCCGTCGAGAGAACACAACGCCCGCCGCTACCGCTTTTATCAATCGTTCATCTGGAGCCACAATTGGTCACGCTAGATTCGAGTCTAGATTCGAAACTCATACCTACAAGTGGCATAGATCTTCATAAGCCTCGCAGGCACACAAGATCTCAACGCTACAAGCTGCAAAAGACGTATTTAGATCTGTGTGAGCGTCGCATGCACACGCTAGATCCCAAAGACAGATCTTGATTTGGCCCGCTGACGTAAAAGATCTCAACGCACACCAACTGCAAGAGACACAGAGCTTCATGAGCCCCCGCTTATTGCGGGGGTTCATGAAGATCTGTGCCTCTTGCTGACTGACAGTGTCAGTTCTTGAGGGGACTAAATTAATTAAAACTGTATGCGTTGGCCTCCCCAGCCTCCTCTACGGCTGTGAGTCATGGACGCTGTACAGAAAGCACCTCAAGCAGCTCGAACGTTTCCACATGAGATCCCTGCGCTCACTCATGGGCATCAAATGGCAAGACAAGGTGACAAACCTGGAAGTCCTGAACAATGCTGACTTAGTGAGTGTTGAAGCCTTGATCCTAAAGACACAACTTCGCTGGACAGGTCATGTCATACGCATGGATGATTCTCGTAAGCCACGCCAACTCCCGTATGGTGCACTCTCAAAAGACCACAGGAAGCAAGGACGACCAAAGAAACGCTTCAAAGACTGCATAAAGGACAGCCTCAAGTACTGCATCTTCCCGGTAAAGGAACTTGAAGCACCAGCACAAGACAGAAGACAGATCTGGCTGGCGTGCCGCCACCAGGAAAGCCTGCACGCTCTTTGAACAAAATCGGCGCGAACGGATCACCGGTGCCAGAGCTCGCAGAAAGACAGCGTCGACTCTCCCTACAGCTACGTTCCAGTTCCCCCACTGCCCTCGCAGGTGTGGTTCCAGGATTGGCTTGGCCAGCCACACCCGCACCCACAAATAGAAGTCATGCACAATGACGACATCATCGGTTTCGATGGTCTACCCATTATGCGTTGGCCACTGCGTACGTCAGTGAATGAATGGATAAGAAAGACGGGCGATGCTGACAGGATATACAGGTTGGGTCAGTATACAGTTAATAGCATCTAGTTTGGGTCAGTATACAGTTAATAGCATCTAGTTTGGGTCAGTATGCAGTTAATAGCATCTAGTTTGGGTCAGTATACAGTTAATAGCATCTAGTTTGGGTCAGTCCAAGGACGAAGGTAATACACACTCCCCAGCTGTAACCCGCCGACGGGTATTAATATTCGTCTCCGTAATATGCATAATAATAAAACAAGGTTTCTTATAAGGTTTCTAAGATCCCCACAGAGTACACGTAGGCTCAACATGTACAAACACAAATACAAAGCTAAACAAACATTACACAAATAAACCACACAATAGAACGCAACGCAAAAAAACAACAACAGAACATTCTCTGACAAACAGCTGATTTAAGAAGAAAAAAAAAAGAAGAAAGAAAAAGAAAAAAAATAAAGAATGGATCAGGTTCTGCTGGAAACAAGGTTTATTAATTCAAACACAAGTTGAAAATAATATGTTTTTCAGCTGGATCGTGACTGACTGCAGGGAAGCACAGTGACGCAGGTGAAATGGGAGATTATTGCAGATTTTTGGGGGTCTAAAAATTAACCCATTTTAGCCCCCAATGCACTACACCAGGAGATGGATCGACCGTGATAATTCAAGGGTAGTGCCAGATTTGCTTGCAAAGAACGGCGCCCGATCAGCTAGCGTTTGGATCCTTTCCTTAGATCGATGGGCAGTGCCTGCCTGCTTCATTTCACGTATTCCTCAGCGGACTTTAAGCCGGGCACACGGTTTGTCCCTTGAGAGGGAACTGCCACGGGTGACTTGCTTTCCACCGAGAACTACTGATCTAAATGGACCGAACAAAAAGGTATAGATTTTCGTGAGCACGAAGATCTATACCGCTTGCTGATCAATACGGGTACTGTGATCGAGTGTCCATTTTTGAACCCGCGAGTGGGAACTGCCGTGTCATGCCTTTCCATCGATTGTAAATCGATCCAGTCATGACCCATTCTACCGTGGAAAACTGATATAAAATAGCCAACCGGCAAGAGCTACTGATCTCCATGAGCCCCCGCATCTGCGGGGAGCCATGAAGATCTGTGCATCTTTCAAACTGATTTCGTTTGCGGCAGGACCGTTTTTCCGGCATCTGCTGTTTCCAGTCACAATGGATCCTCAGCAGAACAGGAACTCAAATCAATACGAGAGTAGAACGCAGGGAACAGATTCACGTGCTTTGCACGTTAACGCGTGACGACCCTCATACAGCTTTGCAGTCTAAATGAAAACCTCCAAAACCCATCTACATGCATTTTTTTATAAGCAATGTTGACTAGTCTGTCTGGTCGCATCTACTGAATATTCGATGCAGGGAGTATAACAAGTAATTATCTTTATGACATTTTGCTTATTACTCTCTCTCTCTCTCTCACACACACACACACGTATGCTGCCACTCCTGTCCACTAAAGAGACAAAATTAATACGCCAGTGGGAAAACACAACAAACACTGATTGATACACTCACAAACTAAACAAACAAATACTTAAAACCACCGACCCATTCACCAAAATCATAAACCCATTTAGCCCCAAGACCCTACCGCAGTAGACGGATGGATCGTAAAAATCCAAGGGTAGTGCCAGATTAGCTTGGCGCCTTCAGGCGCCAAGCTAATCTGGCACTACCCTTGAATTATCACGCTCCATCCATCTCCGGCAACTGGTACATAGCTTTTCAGGTGACAACTCCACAATTTGGGAAATGGGGCCTTGGGGTTAAAGAGGGTTAAATTAGTCGATCGATTGCCCGATCCAGCCAGCCAATCAATCAACCAAACAAATCTGACCACCCAGTCAGGAGTTACTTACAGCCATGGTGGGGTCTTCATAAGGCTTCTGGTAGAGATCCTTGAGGTCCCCGACCACGGAGTCCCAGCATTTGCCGGCTACAGCGATGGTGATGCCGTAACACCAACATTTCCAGAACAACATTTTCTTGCTGTAAGTCACCTGGCTGCCCCCACCTACCGCGTGTCCGTTGCTGCCGTTCTTACCTGGCGCAGAGAAAACACAGTGAAACTGTACATTTTACAGAGTAATATACTGACGAGCAAAAGAAATGCGACAATTTTGGAATCATCGGAAACAGTAAAGTTTTAAAGGTAGTGAGATTTTGCAGACATACTTTTTTTTTTTGTAACGCGCTTAGAGCCCACTGCTCCCGGGGATTCAGCGCGATGTAAATGCTCTTTATTATTATATTACTAAAGTGTTTCCGATGAATCCATAATTGTCGCATTTCGTTTGCTCGTCAGTCTACATGATCAATGTTTGCGTTACATAACGGTATTTGTTCGTAATTTCACCGGTTTTTGTATGAAAAACAGGACGAAATGTAGCAGCCAGTACACGATGCCGTAAAACAGGACGAAATGTAGCAGCCAGTACACGATGCCGTAAAACAGGACGAAATGTAGCAGCCAGTACACGATGCCGTAAAACAGGACGAAATGTAGCAGCCAGTACACGATGCCGTAAAACAGGACGAAATGTAGCAGCCAGTACACGATGCCGTAAAACAGGACGAAATGTAGCAGCCAGTACACGATGCCGTCTACATTTCTTAACCCATTTGGCCCCGAGTCCCTACAGCTGGAGATGGATGACCATGATAATGCAAGGGAAGTGCCAGATTAGCTTGGCGCCTGAAGGCGCCAAGTTAATCTGGCACTACCCTCAAATTATCATGTCAATCCATCTCCTGCAACCGGTACATAGTCAAAAAGTAACACTTCCAAAATTTGGGAAAAGCACCCGTGGGGCTAAGAGGTGGAGGTAGAGTTGTGGTGGCAGAGATTCACAAAACATAACGGAACGCATGAAGACCACGCTGTTTCGCAGATGCGATTAAAATTTACGTGTATAAACAAATCTTCTCCACCCACTTACATGAGTGTGCGAGTGAGTGAGTGAGTGAGTGAGTGAGTGAGTGAGTGAGTGAGTGAGAGAGAGAGAGAGAGAGAGAGAGAGAGAGAGAGAGAGAGAGAGAGAGAGAGAGAGAGAGAGAGAGAGAGAGAGAGAGAGAGAGAGCGAGCCAGCGAGCTTGTACACACCTATACTGCCCGACTCGGGACTTTTCCATGGCAGCTCCGCCTGCTTGAGGGGGTCGAAACGCTTGAAGAGGTAGAAAAGGACACCAAACATGAGGAACACCCCGCCTACCGCGTCACACGTGATGTCCACATAGTAACCCAGAGAATTCCTCACAGACTGATACATACCTGAAACAAATCATTTTCGTAAGAATCAACATCGCACAATCTCAAAGCTGTATATATCTGCATAATACTCCCACTCCCGCAAACGGTACGGCCAGAAACAAACCGTACAGTCTTTTCTTCTTTTTTTCCCCCTTTTTTTTTTTTTTTGGGGGGGGGGGGGGGGGAGGCACCATGGGTGCAAATGATCTTCAATCACTAAAAGTCACTTCCAACTGCAAGAGGTTTAGATTCTCATGAGCACCGGCAGTTGCTATACCTCTTGTTGAATCCATGTTCCTGGGTCACTTTTTTTTTTTTAAACAGAACGCAGTAACCAACTGGACAATGGCTGGACACTCACCTTTTGTATGAGAATGGCTTCTAAACACGACACCGTCCAAAGCGTCTAAAAACGTCCTCGTCTCGAACAGTATGACCCCTATCCGCCTGGAGTGTAAGGACTCGGACGCGACAAATCTGGCGGCGATGAAGGCGAGGAAAAGGTGAAAGAAAGAGATCATGTTGGGCGTGATGAAGTAGAAGACGGTGCTGAATCTCGTGAAGGCGTCGAAATACTCCGTGACGGGGGCCGTGATGTACTGGCTTGTGTGGTCATTCATTAGGGCTTTGACGGACAAATGCCTGCAAAGGAAAAACATGCCAGGATGACCATTCCATAACCTACTGGTGAATTACCCTTTATCTATCAGAACTAAATGAATTCAATTCTACAGCATGAAATCCAGACCAAAAAGGTGACTGCCAAGCGCGTAAAATCCAAAGAAGTACCCAACGGAGAAAGAAATGCGCTTAGAAAAGACAGTTACAACACAATTTATTTTGTAACTATTTATTTTGTAATTGTGATGTAACTGTCTTTTCTAAGCGTGTTTCTTTCTCCGTTGGGTACTTCTTTACAGCATGGAAGTCATCTAGTTTTGGGAGTTAAACAGATAATTGCGCTCAGATATAATGTCAACATACAGTTTGGCATCATATGCCATTATGACAGACACAGACAACGTTACACATCTGAGTTAAGCGAAATTCATTTCAATTGGACACAAATTCTCAAAACTCAAACGCCAAAGTAAAACTCTAAGGCACGTTTCCAAATGCACTACACCTGATTTCGTGGCGAGGTGAAAATTATGTTAGAATTAATGGGGAAAAAACCCATTTTAATACAAAATCGTGCCAGTAATCTCGGCTGAAAAAACGAAAATGAAATGTATTCAGTCACCCCACGGCATTGTGACAGATGCAGAAAACACTGACAATCTGAATTAACCCACTTAACCCCGGGGCCCCATTTCCCAGATTTTGGAGGTATCATCTAACGACTATGTAGCAGTAGTAGTAGATGGAACGACCGTGCTAATTCAATGGTAGTGCCAGATTAGCTTGGCGCCGTCAGGCGCCAAGCTAATCTGGTACTACACTTGAATTATCATGATCGATTCTTTTCCTGCTTTAGTGTGTTGGGGTTAAACGGGTTAAATGAACTGCAGCCAAATCAAATGAGACACAGAGAAAATTTGTCAACACTGTATAGAACTTTTTTTTCTCCAAAATACCCTTTTCACTCGGAGGCAAAACTTCTCACTTTCTTCGGATTGACTGATGAAATAAAGCTACTCTAGTCTAAAATCGTGCTAGTAATCTTTGATGAGAAACGAATGGGAAATTAACCCTTATCATTTGGAATACATCAGTGTGAAATAAGTTTGACTAAAATAGTTCAAGGGTAGTGCCAGAATAACTTGGCGCCTCTAGGCGCCAAGCTATTCTGGCACCACCCTTGAACTAAAGCCAATGGTCTATATAAATATCTGTAAGTACTATAATGTAGCTTGCATATGGCAGTGTACAAATTTGAAGCTTTTAGCCTCAGTTTGATATGGGGTAAAACCAAGCGATTGAGGTTTTCTTTTCTTGTCACCGGCAGGAACGACAGACAGATAAAGAGACAGCCAGAGAGCGAGACGCTTACGTGAAAGGTGAAAAGAGCTCGTCGTCAGACGCTGCTTTTGACGACTGCACGATGTCGGTCTTCATGAAGGTCATGTACATGATGACGTCCATGATTGCGTAGTAAGTCAGCAGCAGAAACCCGAGAAACTTGAACATGGACATCTCGTCCCTAAAGAACTGCGCACCCGGCAGCGACGGCATTCTCCACGGGCACGTGCACGGAAGCAAGTCGGTCACCCCAACGCACAGAGCCGGGCGCAGTCGTAGCCCTACGTTGCCCAGAATTTAGGAGAGTTAGGCTGCGCTACACAGCCTGGACACGGGCAATTTCAACGCCACCTCAGGCCCGAACAGCGCAATATGCCACACCTGACGTAGGGATGCGTTTAAGAGTGGTCACCAACCTTAGCACGCAGCTGTCACACTTTACTACACTGTAGAGTGTATGAAGAGCGTGACAGCCTTCCCTCAGTTTCGCATCAACCACAAGTGGTGTCCACTGATGGTGCAAATCGATGCTAGCTCCACATCAGGTCTTTGTTTTCGCCTCATACACTCAAACAGACTTGAGACCGATTTCGATCAACGTGGTGTCCGGGATTCACCTTAACCTCGATTCACACGTCCGGTCCATCGTCAGCAACTGTTGTCCACGGCTGTGCAGATCCTTAGTGTATTGTGATCTGTAGCAAAGAGACAAGAGGCACAATGATAGCGTGTAATCAGACAACAGTCACAGTTGGTCTAAAGAATTATAATATAAGTTATTGGTAGTTATTGGTTTGCTACACGAACCCTTGTAGGCCTTCGGGAAGTCAAAGGAACCATTGTACTCTGAAGGCCTTCGGGGTACAATGGTTCTTTAGATCTCCCGAAGGCCAACAATGGACCGTGCAGCAAGCCCCTGCTAACGTACTTGTTTTCATTCCACTACTATTTTCATAAAAGAAATCAAGAAGAAATCTTCCGATCTGAATCAAGCCAGTCATGACTGACGTCCAACGGTTATAGGCCTACATTAATACATAATGGACTTCTGACGTAATTCAATAAAATCTTTCATGAAGTTGCCGTCTCCAGAAGTGTGCCTGCTGCTTCGAACAACACTAACTACCTTTATACTTTAGAACGTTGTGGTGATTTTTTTATAAAACAAAACTGGTATCCAAGACGCGCCAGAAAGAGAGCTACACAAAGTCCGCCATTAGTCACTAAAAGGGTTTTTGTAACGAGGTCACATGGTACGATTTGCGCTAGAATGATTGGTCATGTGACGTAGGGATGAAAACAATATAATATAATATGTACAGCCGACTTCGCTAATACAATGGCGGATTTTGGCACAATCGAATATATATTTTGCGGTCGCGACAACGCTCGACCGATGTAAACTAAGAAATAACCCATTTGAGGCGTGCCGCCTCTGGATACGCGGCATGAGCCGCGTCTCCGGAGGCGGCACTGCTCGAATGAATTAACAATCGGCAGGGGACTAAAATGTTCCCGTTGTCACATCCGACGCGTGTTGCACGCGAAGTAATTTACATAGAAAGCATGCTGTCGGGACCTCCTGGAAAAAAAAAAAAAACAACACACACGTCATATCCGACTTTTCACGTGTTCGGCCTTGGTTTATGCGCAGTAGACTGTACTTTGCTTATAACAAACTTCCGATATAACAAGAAAATTGGGCCCCCTGGCTATTTGTTACATTCGGATTTTACAGTAATATGGATACAAAGAGATGTAAGGAAGAGGCATAGATCCTCATGAGCCCCCGCAGTTGCGGGGGCTCATGAGGATCTATACCTCTTGCAGATGATTAAATGATATATTCAAGTTTTCTCGTCAACCCAAAACTCGTGATAGAAACAGAAACTGAACAACACGCGCAAACATGTGACGAGCCAACGCAACGTTGTTGGGCCACAAATGGCGGGGCGATAAAAATAAAGTTAATCATATGTTTACATAATTAGACTGTTAACACAAGGCACAACCGCGTTTCTTACTGTGTGCTGCCACGTTTGTAATCCTGTGCGCAATTCGTACCGCTGAAGCGAATGTTTGTACTGTAAATCGGCAGCTACCTGTACCCATGGCCTGACCTGGGTAAAGGACAAAAAACACAGACCGGAGCGAACTTTGCCCTCTTCAGGGTCACACGGTCACGCACTGAGTAATCGGTAGACCAAGAATACAGGTAACTCAACTGGTTGTCTCTATCGATTCGCTACTGCGGTAGCGAATCGAGCAAGACAACCAGTGTTGTGAAAGATGTGCTGGTGTAAGGGCCAAAATCATAAAAACAAAATCTCTCTCTCTCGCCTGTATGTATTTTCTTCAGCTTTATGTGTTTGATAATTATGTTGTGTAGTTTGCAACAGGACAGCTGGAAGAGAGGCAGTATAATGCTTAACTCATTCAGCCCCGACACACCACAGCAAGACATGGATCGACCACGATAGTTGAAGGGTGGTGCCAGAATAGCTTGGCGCCCATAGGTGCTAAGCTATTCTGGCACCACCCTTGAACAATCATGCTCGATTTGTCTCTAGAATTGTAATACAGTCCTTCAGAGGGCGACTTCAAAATTGGGGGATTTCGGTCCTGGGGCAGAATGGGTTAAAACTTTATCTTAACTCATTCAGCCTGACGGTCGTATTTCCCAAATTTTGGAGGCGTCATCTAACGACTATAAACCAGTTGCAGGAGATGGATCGTCCATAATAATTCAAGATTAGCTAATCTGGCACTACCCTTAAATTATCATGGTCGACCAATCTCCTGCTGTAGTGCATCAGGGCTAAATGGGTTAATAAACGCTTCATTATCATCATCACTCCTCTCTCTTCCTCCTCCCCCCCCCCCCCCCCCCAACCTCTCTGTGCTGAGTGAATAACTTGCGGGCCTAGTCAGTTTCTCTGTCCTGGTTTTGTGCTTCACGTAAGAAGCGGAGCAACGTTCACGTTCAACAAGTATGAAATTATATATATATATATATATATATATATATATATATATATATATATTATATATATATATATATATATATATATATATATATATATATATATATTGCTACATGTGCCAACTTGCTTGTCACTCTATCCGTTGACAAACACCAGACCTGTTTACCCCCTGGGTGCAGTCAGTGTACTTTCAACTTACTAAATGTGTACTTTGGACCTCACATGTGTATTTCTTCACAAGCCAGTGAGTTGTCAGTTTCTCTCTCTCTCTCTCCCCCCCCTCCCTCTCCGACAAAACATCTTCAGACCGCTCAAATTCTTTGTTTCCCTTACTTTTTAAGGTGTCCTTTGCATTCGTAGCTGTCGGCATGCCCGACCGAAAAGTCTTGAGTTGCAAAGGGTGCAATGAGCATAACTACTGGGTCCTTTCTGGGAGTGAACAAGCGTCGGACATTCATCCGTGTGAATTTCAGGAACACCTGGACTCTTTTCTTCTTCTGCGATTGACTTCTTGTGTAAAAGTCCGATTCTAAAAATGTGTATCCGAAATGAACCGAAATGTGTATTTTTGTGTATACACGTGTACATGTGTACCCCAAAGCAAAATTGTGTACTTTAATACACCAAATGTGTATGGTAAACAGGTCTGAAACACTGAAATTAAGTGTGGGGGTGGGATCTCTACCCTTCACTGTTTGGTTACGCCACAGCTGCATAACAGGGCTGCTTAGCCCACGCACACCTGCCATCCTGATCTAAATGCCGGGAGGGACTGTGTGTGTGCAAGGTGCGTTCAGTGTCAGTGCAACTGCAAGTGACATCCACTGTTCATTCAACCTTTTGCGTGTCGGTAGCGGTTTTTGTCGCGATGATTCCTGTAGGAATCATCGCGACAAAAACCTCTACCGACACATAAAGGGTTAATTCTGTCATTCGAGACATGCTACACAAAGTCGCGTATCCGAATACAGCAAGTCTCGAATGTGTTAACCTTAAACCCTCTTAACCACACGGCCCCATTTCCCCAATTGTGGAAGTGTCACCTGACAACTATGGACCAGTTGCAGGAGATGGATGGAAGGTGATAGTTCAGGGGCGGTGCCAGATTAGCTTGGCGCCTTCTGGCAGGCGCCAAGCTAATCTGGCACTGCCCTTGAATTATCACGGTCCATCCATCTCCTGCGGGGCGAATGGCTTAAAGCGATCTGCTCCCGAGGCTTTTGACTGCTAAAACTCGCCAATACAATGTTCTCAATGTTGTCTTGCCTCAATTAAGACTTCCCTGCCCTTCTTTTCACACTCTCTGTGAGCATGCACATGAAAGTGACGTGTATGTTACTGTCCCTGGTATGCGCTAGGGGAACTCTCAGAAGAGAAACAAAGCTGAAAGGTATGACATAATTATTATATCAATTGAACGTCACAGTTACGCTACTCCCTTCTAGTATTATTGTAAGGCATACTGAGAGCATTTATATAAAGGAAATATGGCGAGCTACAAACCCATTATTCCCCGTAGCATGTCGCATTAACTCGTTGTGCCCGAGGTACGACTGAAATACCCACATTCTGGAGCTATCCTCTGAGAACTGCATTACTATTCAGGAGACACAACGACCATAGTTCAAGTTCAAGGGTGGTGGCAGAATAGCTTGGCGCCTACAGGCGCCAATCTATTCTGCCACCACCCTTGAACTATCATGGTCGAGCCATATCTTGCTGTTGTGTGTCGCGGGCAGAATGAGTTAAGCATACATTTATGCGACCGGAAGCGAAACTACATTGCAGCAGGTCGCTTTAAGTATACATTTATGCGACGAAGCGAAACCGGCACAACGCAAACCCGCAAACCGGACATTTAACTGCCCGGAAAACGTGTAAAACTAGTCAACCGTTTTAAATGCGTCGATTGTGTGATGCACACCACGGATTCCTCTAGCACGTACGGCTGAAAGGGAAAACAGTTGCTCAGAGAGAGAGAGAGAGAGAGAGAGAGAGAGAGAGAGAGAGAGAGAGAGAGAGAGAGAGAGAGTTCTCAAGGCGTGGCTTATTCCCCGTTACGGCTTACTCATGGTACAGTACCAGCATTATGTACAATATTTATTTTTGAAAACCGTGGCTGTAAGCACGCCTTCTAATCTATTTATCACTCGATATATCTTATTACGTGCGATGACTGTTTACAATGGCTCTTAACGAAAGTAGCCCCTTCCGCTTAGTTCTTCCATAAATAACCCTTTGTTTGCGAACTTTTTATAAATGCTGAAACCGCCGGCCACGCCCAGAAATAATACTGGTTGTTACCAGCCTCTCGGAAATTTGCTGATGTTCGTTTCCATCACATGAGCTGCCAGTCAGAAAATCAATCTCAGCAGGCGTCAAATCTCGGATTCCCTCCTCTGTGGAAGGAATATACACGTCGGCCTCAATATAGCGCGGTGACAAAGTCTGACCACAGTATTTTGCGATCGCGTTATCACCGTGCTGAATTAATATAAATAAGATTTTCGAGAATTAAAAAAAAAATCCATTCCGTAAGCGTTACCAAGCAAAAGGTCTTCGGGCCGACGTAGGCCTTAGCTGGCCCGCGCACGGCCCTGCGCGGGCCAGCTAAGGCTGACGTCAGCCCGAGGACCTGTTGATCACCGGGCAGCTCCCGTGACTGAGCCAGACGCTTGTGCTCGTCACATCACATACCGCGATAAACTGAAACGCGTAATACATAGGCTGACCTTTGCTGTATGATATTGCCGGTAAGACGGAGAGACAAAAACACGGAGCCGACCGATACGAAAGGCATACATTTTCATGAAACCACTCTCCCCTCCCTGCGGCTACATGACGGCGGAATGGAGACAATACCTTTTAGAAAAATCAATCTTTAGGTTTCAGATCCCAGAACTACCGCCGTCTCTGCCTCTTTAACCCTTTTAGTCCCCAGAACCTGCAGCAGGATATGGATTGATCATGATAATTCAAGGGTAGTGCCAGATGAGCTTGGCGCCTTCAGGCGCCAAGCTCATCTGGCACTGCCCTTGAATTATCATGATCAATCCATCTCCTACAACCGGTACATAGTTATTAGGCAACACCTCCAAAATCTGATTGATTGTACATTGCTTAGCGTCCCGACAGCAACAAGGCTTTCTCAGGACGTGCCTGCACTGCTTGTGAAAAAAAAAAATAAACAGAACATTGAATGTATGTCGCCAGCCGGTCAAATACATTAAATAAACCTAACACACGGGGCCTACATAAAGCTAAGACCATTTAGCAACACACATCCAATATCAAGAGCTACAGGCAGTGCAGACAGTAGGGAGAGTTTTAAAAAGGCAAATACAGGTGAATGGACCTCGGGTAGACAGAAACACATGCCTCAGAATAGAGAGAAAAACTCACCCTGTGGGGCTGACCAGGGTGACCCTGGGAACTAAAAAGTACCTAACCCCACCCAAGTCCCCCAGGGCAGACCCGGGTGGGGGTCCAAAATCTGAGAAACGGGACCTTTGAGCTAAAAGGATTAAGACGGAATGGGGACATAATAATAATAATAATAATAATAATAAGCGCATTAAATAGGCGCTTTATCCCAATTGAAAATCGGCTCAAAGCGCCGCTGCGAACTGAACCCAACAAGCACGCTCACGTGAATCACGCGCATTCACTCACACACTGAACGTAAACACAGAACTTTCACGTGGTGCTAAGGGCAAGCTCAAGCGAGCTACTGTAGTTTTTGGAAATTCAAAATCGTTTGTATTTGAAATTTGATTAAGTGGGCTGAAACTGATACCAAAGTGGAGGGGGAGGAAGAGCCGGAGTACCCGGAGAAAGAACCCCCGACGGTCCGCCTGAATTAACGGTGACACTTACTAGAGGAGAAAAATCCGACGCCGGAACCCGGAATCGAACCTCGCACCTTTAGCATTGGTGGCAGGCGCCTTAACCACTGCGCCACTGACCGCCCCATTACAGGGCATTAAAGAGTCAAACCGAGTTCATCAGCACTACTGGACTCGAATGTGATTGGTCAATGATCAAAGGGAGCCAAAACCCGCGAAAGACGCACATGACTTGATACTGACGATGAGAAGAAAATCCCAAAAAGGAAAGAAACACGTTTAGAAATGACAGGTACAACGTACGTGTCATAATTGTCATTTCTACACGTGTTTCTTTTGTTGCTGGGATTGGTGTTTTTTTTTGTTGTTGTTTTTATTGCAACACTACAAATTCCACCATACGAAAAATAGGACAATCTGGTCTTAACCATTATAAGGTCAGAATGCCCAACTTTTGGAGTTGTCCTCTGAAAACTGCATTAACTTACAATTCAAGAGACAGATCGGCCACGATAGTTCAAGGGTGGTGCCAGAATAGCTTGGCGCCTACGGGCGCCAAACTATTTTGGCAATACCCTTGAACTATCATGGTCCATCCACATCTTGCTGTGATGTGCCGGGGCTAAACGAGTTAAGGAATAACACAGATCTTATATTATATGTCCTAACGCGCGCACTATAAGCAGAAACCCAAGAAAACAACTCTCAACATACAACGTGACCGAGACTATGATAAATCTGAAAATTTCCAAAACGTTCCTGGCTGATAAAGATGTGTCGCTGTAGAAGACTTTTTACGGAAGCAGTTAAAGGCACCAAAAATATGGAACCGAGCGGGAAAAAGTAAAACGCAGTAACATTTAAGTCTGATCGTTAGCGACTACAGTTAAGATGAAAATCAATCACGGAGGACTTTGTATAAGGAAGACCTATTGAGGTATGCATTTTCTTGGCCTCAAGCGTCGGGACAAACAGCGTACTGCAGAATTTAGGTCAATTTACTTTGCAACAAGCCGCTTGCGATCGTCACCTGCACATAGTCATTTCTACCTATAAAAGTCATAGACTCTCTTGAGCAAAGTCTGAAAATCTACGCCCTCTTCCACTGATCAGTAGGAGGCATACATTCTTGTGACACCCCGAGTGTGTTTCCTACTTTATATAATAATAATGTATATTTTAAAGGCGCCTATACCTTCGATAAAAAAAAAATGTTCTAGGCGCCGTACAAATGACATACTAACATACATACACCTCGCATCCTACAAAAATAATATTTTAAAACTGACGGGTATTTTTTTCCTCGTTTATAACGGTGCCAAATATCGCTCACAATTTTAAAACATCCACACCCTTCCCTGCCACTGGACGCATTATGTATTTTGTTTATAAAATTTGCGTTCTTTCAACGACTGAAAGCCACAACCGCCCAAATTCAGCTCAGCAAGAGGCAAAGATCCTCATGAGCCCCCGCAATTGCGGGGGCTCATGAGGGCCTATGCCTCTTGCTGTTGGATCGCGTCCACTTTGCATGCTCAAGGGGGTTAAATGGTTCGAAGCCTACAACTTTTTGATATATATCAGTCCCTCCGTCTAATTATTTCAAACGCGGCAAAGCAGATCGAAAAACAAAGTCTGCAAAACAAAGCGTACATCGCACCCAGCCGCAAAGTGGCACAGAACCTCATAAGCGCCTGCAGAAGTGTGTGTGTGTGTGTGTGTGTGGGGGGGGGGGGAGCTGATGTGGTTCTTTGTCGTCATGGTGAACGGAACCTATATTGTATCCATGCTCGTTAGACGAATTACGAAAGAATAATGAACGCGGCAAAAGAGATCGCAGGGGAGAAAGCAAACGGAAACACACGCATGCATTTTAACTCATTCAGCCCGACGCACGTATTTCAGAAATTTTGGAGGCGTCTTCTAACGACTATGCACCTGTTGCAGGAAATAGATCGACCATGATAATTCAAGGGCAGTGCCAGATTAGCTTGGCGCCTGTCGGCGCCAAACTAATCTGGCACTACCCTTGAATGATCATGGTCGACCCATCTCCTGCTGTAGTGCGTCAGGGCTGAATGGGTTACGCGTGTATTGTCAGTTGTTTCTTTTTGTTTTTAATTATTATTTTTAAATATTTTTTTTCCCCTGTGAAGGCAAAGGACAGTCAGTTTTTGTGCGTGAAAAAAAAAAAAAAAAAAACCACGAGATTTTTTCCTTGTACTGTCCGTCATTGCTTTTACAGGGCTGTTTTCGACATGCAGAATCCTTAAAACTAAAGTTGTTGGCCTTTATAACAGTGGCAAAATGCCAAAAAGACCGTGGCAAAATGCCAAAGGATCCGCTCAAAACTTGACCATGCGTCTCACGGTGGGTTTTGCAACCAAGCTTTTTGATTTGCCCCTTATTCTTTAGACTGTTTCCTTCTTTTTTTCTTCTTCTGGTTATTCAATATTGTCTGGTTATTCAATATTGTATTGTGTAACATTTCACGTGTTTGGTGTCACTCTTTCGGTCTAGATTTGACCATGCCTATCATGGTGGTATTTTGGAACCAAGCTTTTTGATTTCCCATTTATTTTTTAAGCGTGTTTCCTTCTTTTTCTGGTTATTGTATTGTATAGCATTTCGCGTGTTTGACAGTCACCCTTTTGGTGTGGATGGAAATCTGCGTTAACCCTTTGACTGTCGGTTGCGTGTTTTGTCGAGGAGATTCCTACAGGAATCACCGCGACAAAACACACTGCCAACAGCTAAAGGGGTAACAACACTTCAAAACACAGATGACTTGAATTAACCCTTTCCACTCCATTGCTTGAAAGAAATTTGACCGATAGCTCAAGGGTGGTGTTAGAATAGCTTGGCGCCTGAGGCGCCATGCTATTCTGGGTCCACCTTGAACAAAAGCTGCCGATCTATCTCTTAAACTGTAATGTAGCCTCCATAGGACAATAAGTTTTAAATTCTTTTTTTTTTTAAATCAGCTGAAGGATGCAATGGGTTAAAAGAACTGTGTGCAACATTTCAAGATGACTGACCAATTCAAATTTCTGTCCCTGTTCTGTGTTGTGGAATGCTGCCCTAGGGGGAAAAAAAGAACAGTAACTCCACTTCTGAGAAAAGAGATTTTAATTGTTATACAACGATAATCTCGCATTCCTTTAAAATAATAATAATAATAATAATAATAAAGACGCTGGGTTTTTCCCAATCACGGCATAGTTTTTGGTTTTTTTAGTTTGGGTTATAATCTTCTTCTTTTTTTCGTCTTTAAAAATGAAATACAAGTCTACGAATTCACATCAAGTTAGCGCAAACGGTTGTTGGATGTACATTACTTAACGTCCCGACAGCAACAAGACTTTCTCAGGACTTTGCTTGTGAAAAAAAATAAAAAATAAACAGAATATTGAATGTATGTCGCTAGCCGGTCTAATACGCTACATAAACCTAAGACCATTTAGCAACACACGTCCAATGCCAAGAGCTACAGGCAGCGCAGACAGTATGAAGAGTTTAAAAAAACCGGGTGGGGGTTAGCGCAAACGGTGTCCAACTTTACGGCCTAAAAAGGTGCCGCGATATACCGCGTCTGACATGCAGTCACGTGAGAGAACTTAAAGCAGGAGAATAAATGGAGATTTTTTTTTTTTAAAGTCGTCTAGAAATCGAATCCGTTCCACGTTTATCGAGAAATTACCATGCTGTCCGCGAGTCTAACGGCTTGCACTCGAACGCTAAACTGCACATTTATCACACTTCACAAAGCCTGGATAAATCTTCCAGCGATCACACAGCCGCCGCAAGAATCAGAATGGGGCCAGTGAAATCAATAAATAATAATAATTTCATTGCAAGTGTCAGCAGCAGGAGGAAAAATGGTCATGTTAGCTCAAGTGTAGTGCTTGAATAGCTTTGCGTCTCCAGGCGCCAAGCTATTCAGGCACTACCCTTGAGTTGTCACGTTCAACAGATGTCTTCCGCAACACGTACATTGGAACCAGTTTTCAATAACCACCTTTTTTGTGCTAGAAAAAGTAGTCTCAAAACACACGTGCTCTCTGAAGAGAAGTCGTAAAGGGCAAAATGTGTTACCTGTCATTACAGACCACCTTACTGCCATCTTAAATGATAGGTCGTTACTGACAGGGGATTTCTCATAAGGGTGGTCGCTCCACACTGGTTTGGTCGCATAGCACTAACAGTCGGGCTCTTGTGAACTATTTGACTCTGGACATGAAGTAGCTTAATCGAAACCTTCAAAGACCCAATGCTGAACCAAACGAAACACGGAGTGTGAAAAACCTCGTCAAGAACGCAATACATAAAGAAGTCATTACCAGTGCGGCGTTCACAAATCGGGACTCTGAAATCGTTAATTCAACGCGAATTCAACACCATCCGTCCAAGGCACCCGTATATAACATTTGGCCGGCAAGAGAAAAAGATCCTCATGAGCTCCCGCGCCACTTGCATTTGTGTATAGGTTGTTTGACATCGGAGCGCACAACGCTTCCATACCAATCTTAGAACATATATTATTCAGCGACTGCTGACCGAATACGATGTACTTGCAAGAAACTTGAAAAATGAGACAGTTTTGCTGTACAGTCGTAAAAATTCGGAAATTTTTCATGAAATGGGCCGATTTTACATCCCCAAATATACCCCCGATATATTCAGTCAAGTGTAAAAAAGATCCATTTTCATGTGAATGACTAAGTTGACCAAGTTTTAAAACCTGAAACTGCGCAGCCATACATGAAGTCTGCATACTTGACCTTGATATTAAAATATTGCTGGGGCTCTATTAGGGTATTGGAAATGGCTTTGTTCTTGTCTTTCACCAAAAGTTTACGACTGTACAGCAACATTAACAAATCATAGGAGTTCAGTAAAAATAGCCCATAATCATTGGGTCAATTTGCACTAAATGATATTTGTTCTTAAAACGGTATAGAAAAGTGTTTCTTTGCGGAGATATTCGGAGAAAACGCGTGCGCTCCGATGTCAAACGGCCTATAGCACAGTAAAAACTGGTTTGAGCTACCCTCTTTTTTTTTTTTTTTTTTGCAGGAAAAAGTGGTCTTAAAGGGAAACGTGGTCTTAAAGGGAAAGTGGTCTTAAAAGGAAAAGTGGTCTTAAAAGACAGGTGCTCTCTCAGAAGTCTTGAAGAGCAACAGCCACCTGAATGGTCTTTCATGACAGGTGAGCTCTCATAAGGGGTCAGGGTGGGCGCTCAAAACAGGTTCTTCTGTTGTATTCACATCTCTCCGGCTGTCAATTTAAAAGTAATCACTGTGGAATACTCGATACTGTTTGATTTGTGACCTGAGTGTACGGTTCCAAAACGCACGCCTAGGCAGGTGCGATGAAAAAACAGAAATCCGATCACCCACGAATCTCATTCTATTATTGATTGCGCAATGTGGAAAAAAGAGACATTCAGTAACGCGTCGAAAACGGCACAGACGTGGTTTTTTTCACCTGCAATGTCCATTGAAAACTGAAACTTTTACAAACATCTCAACTTTGTTATTGAGTGTTTTCCTGGGCTGAACAATCCCAGGTTCGCCCAGCAAAACGAGAAGATTACGTGCGTCTTTTCAACACCCCGCTGCAGGAGCGGATCAGTTACGTCGAGGGGGGTGGGGTGGGGCGATTCCAACTTTTTGTTTGGGACCTTCAACCCCATACTAAAGGCCGCCCCTGACGCTAGACCTTGCTACCAGGGGCCGAAAAAAATCGAAAAGCGGGGCGTGGGGGAGGGGGGGGGGGGGGTTGTTGTGCTGTTAAAGAGAGAGAGAAGGCGCAAGCGTGTTAAGACTCTCCCCATTCGCCAAAATATCAAAGGTTTGTTTGTTTTTTTTTATTTTATTTATTTATTTTTTTTATTATTTATTTATTTATTTATTATTATTATTATTTTTTTATTTTTTTTTGGGGGGTGTTAGTTATTTATTGGGGTTTAACGCCGAGCAGGCGACTAAGGTCATCTCACGGCTGGGGGGAGAGGGGTGATGTAGTAGCCTTCATAGGACAATTTTATGCACATTTTACAAAATCAGCCTCAGAATGTAATGGGTTAACACTGCAGCCTCCACCCCCCCCCCCCCCCAAAAAAAAAAAAAAAAAAAAAAAAAAAAAACCAACAAAAAACACGCCTAAATTAACTATCCCGTGCACTTTACAGTTTGTTTTGCGTTATAGTTTCAGTCGTCATATTACCTAGAGTATTGCTTTACACCCGCTCTTGAACAAATAAAACGCAGATTATGTCCTAGTTCCCGTCCCGAATCGCTGTTTGGGCAAGGGCCAAGTTTTCAGACCTAAACAACAGGCCGCCCTCTATCCGTGACTGCCGGATCGGAACACACAGAACAGCAACTTAAATACATGTACAAGAGACACAGATCCTCACGGGCCCCCGCAGAAGCGGGGGCTCATGAGGATCTATGCATCTTGCTGGTTTCATTCATCTATGTGTCTACAGTAGGAGGGTTAATCCTGCCGTGATCCGCGCTGGTTTCCCAGACACCGTGTGCAGCCCTCGAAAGTGAGAGGGTTAATAGCAGCGACTGAAGAGACTTTTTGTCGTCGTGAATTAACTTGACAGTTCAAGGACTTGGATGGATCGTCTTTCAAATCATTTACGTCTTGCCTTCTTTTTCTTTCCTTAACCCAGATCACACTGAGGCTGAAAGCTTCAAATGTTAAACACTGCCATATGCAAGCTACATTATGGTACTTACAGATAAGGATATAGGCCAATGGCTTTAGTTCAAGGGTTGTGCCAAAATAGCTTGGCGCCTAGAGGCGCCAAGCTATTCTGGCACTACCCTTGAACCATTTTAATCAAACTTATTTCACACACTGGTGTATTCCGAATGATAAGGGTTAACTTTTAAAAGTCCTCAATAGCGACCGGGCAATAAAGGGTTAATATACCACTACGCGTAAATCTGAAGACACATTTCAGCACTATTTGTGTTTGTTATGCCTTGTCGACATATCTAATGAACTTTAACAGCAGTTGGGACACGCAGCAAATGCACACGCGTAATAGCGCTTATTTATTGTGCGCTGCCGTTAGCGTGTCAATCTATTTTTAGCTGTTGTTCGTACTGAAAGCGTTGTATTTCCAGAACGGAGTGAAGTCATTGTCAGATTACTTGATATTAAGACGACGTGTGCTGAACTTGATTGTCCTGTGTCTAAATGAACCCTAACTTGACCTGTGTGTAGCGTTTCGTAACCATCTGTAACAGAAGTGTCTCTGTGAACAGTTACGGCGGTAGTGGGCCTTTAAAGTACCACTATGCATAAATCTGAAGACACATTTCTGCACGATTTGTGTTTGTTATGCCTTGTCGACACATCTAATTAACTTTAACAACAGTTGGGCCACGCAGCAAAAGCAAACGCGTAATCGCGCTTATTTATTCTGCGCTGCCGTTAGCGTGTCAACATATGTGTGGCTGTTTCTCGCACTGACAGCGTTGTATTTCTCGAAAGTAGTGGAGTCATAGCCAGGTTACTTGATAATTATAGAGACATGTGCTGAACTGGATTCTCCTGTGTCTAAATCAAAGAGTATAGAGGCTACGCTTAGTTGGGTGGTTTTCTGCTTTTTTTCTCGACAGTGAAAGGGTTAAATATGATGAATCGGTTGCGAGTTCTACAGCGGACTCACAGATTGGTCCACCCGCAAGAGGCACATTCTCAGGAGCTCCTGCAGCCGCAGGGGCTTTCGAGAATTCACACGTCTCATTCCACTGTATAGATCTACACCTCTTGTCAGTAAAAAATGTCTACACAGAAATAGAGGTAAACTGTATTGCTGCTAATACGGGGACGCTTGCCGATGCCAATGATCGCGGCGCTATAGCGAAATGGTCCAATAAACTGCTGGGACTGTCATCACTGTCAAGGGTGACCGCCTATTTTTGCCGACAGAAAAACTTAAATTCGACCGCTTAGACTGATAAGCTCTGCGGGCCATCTACTGCATCTGAAGCATCTCGAACACTTCAGTCAGCAGTAACTAATAAAGTACAATACAATACAATACAATACTGCTTTCTTAATCCCTCATGGGGAAATTCACTGTCTGCTCATACAACACTTGGCATCATCATTCACTCAAACAGTAGGCAACCATTCCATACTGTCTACCGTTTGATGTTGTTGTTGTTGTTGTTGTTGTTTTTTAGTAAGTTAAGGAGGACACGACATAGAACATGATGTAATACGCCAAACTGACCTTACGACACCGTCGCCCTAGATACAGGAGCACTTTGGCGTACAAGACCATAGGGGCCCTATGTATAAGACCACATCGACCTGCGGGTGCCTTGGCGTGGCAATTTCACCTGTGGATTGTAAAACACCAACGCGACACTCATCCTCACGCCAGACCAACATGGGGTCACTTTGGCGAACGCCAAGGTAACCCCATGTTGACCTGGCGTGATAATTATTATCTGTTGTCATGTCAAGTCACACCGCCCCAGGTATGTGTCAGTGTGCGTCCACACAATCTGTGCGAAAATAAAAATCTTACAGATCTGGGTCAGTTGCATGGGTGAACCTAGTCGTGCGCCAGTCACTAAGCCAGGTGCTCCGCTACAGCGGAGCACCTTGCTTAGTGATTGGCGCAGGACTAAGCACACGTGTGCAACTGAGCCCTGCACACTGAGCCCTGGTCTGTGTAAGTGCCTACAGAGGAGGCTTGCTGTCAAGGGGGTATGACGACGCACCGGGCATTCACAGATGACCTCTACACTGTGAACCTTTCATCTGCTCGAGGCATAGACTACAATACGCTTTTCACGAGGCGGGGGCCCGTAAGATTTATGCCCCTTTAGAGCTATAGAAAACCTCCGAACGAGGGGGTACGTGCGTTGTATTCATTAACCCATTACATCCCAGGGCTGGGATTTTTTAATGTTGCTTATTGTCACGCAAGGCTACATTACAGATTAGGAGACGGCTCAACCATTTTAGTTCAAGGGTGGTGCCAGAATAGCTTGGCGCCTCAGGCGCCAAGCTATCCTGGCGCCACCCTTGAATTATCATAGTCAAATTTATTTCAAGCAGTAGTGTATAGGCAATAGTGTACCAGTGTATTCCAGGCAAAAGGACAGGCTTGTTCAGATAGCATGTCCGTTATAAGGTCCTGGTAAATCAAAGTGGCACAGATGCAGTGCGGCCGAATTGATCAGTCTTCAGGTCGTACTCCACAGGTAATAGCTTTCCCTGGCCCCCCCCCATAACCTGCCCGCTAGGGCCGTGCATTATCACCCAGGTGCCGTGGACGTTAAACCCCGAACTAAAAACAATCAAAAAAAAAAAAAAAAATCAGGATGAAAATGGTTAATGGTCCAAGTTCACACAGGGGGCTACGATTGAGCTCTATCACGCTAAACGTCCGTAGTACATTTACATGCAGTTCTCCCACTACATGCTGTTGTTAACCCCCTCACTGCCGAGAAAAAAAGTGAACACGGTCCAACTGCAAGAGACATAGATACTCATTTTGCCTCTTGCTGAGACCAGTTTGTATCCATGTTTCTTGGACGGTGCTGTCTTTAGGTCGCTGAACGAACCACGATTTCAGTTCCGGAACATAAATGTACGTACAGTGCACTTACAGTGAAAGACCATGTACAGAAAGACAGCTTCCGTGAGGATTTAAAATTGTCCTTCATCGGGGAGAACAGCATGACAAAATATCCGTCCCGTGTACTCTACAGTCCGTCGCGCACTTGAAACATGGCATGGATACGTGCTTTTTTCCGCCTCTCTCAAAATTCGTACGTCAAATACTGAGAATTTTCCGTTCACAGAAAGCCCGAGTGAGGCAACTCGTACTTTCCCCCCACTGTAAAATACGTACCCACTCCCCGCGCTCCCGGCTGAGTTTGTGCGCGTGCAAAGCCCCCCCCCCCCCCCCCCCCCCCCCCCGCCAGCGCAACTGTCGG
This sequence comes from Semisulcospira habei, assembly GCA_036245525.1. NCBI lineage: Eukaryota > Metazoa > Mollusca > Gastropoda > Semisulcospiridae > Semisulcospira > Semisulcospira habei. The sequence goes on along the minus strand of BTPG01000005.1, from coordinate 50,259,694 downwards.
CCAGAGCCCCCCGCCAGCGCAACTGTCGCGCGGCAATGTCATGTGTGCTCGCGTTGATCTGGGTCCTCCCCCCCCCCCCCCCCCCCCCCCCGCCCCAATTCTTTAAAATGCAACAAAATGTCCCTGTTGGGGTGTTTCAGTTGAAATGAAAAACTAACAAAAAACAGAAACAAAAAACTTCTTCCCTGTTCGATTTTTGGGCGAGTTTCGATACGCACATGCTTTCTCTCTCTCAGTCTACCACCTCCCCCCCCCCCCCCCCCCCCCTCCCCAAAATGTAATGTTGACAACTGTATTATTTCGTTTTGTTCAGTTTTCACCGTATCAGAACAATATAAAAATCTGTTTTAGCTGCCTGGCGGCTTAGGCGAGTAGATCTTCAGTATTGACAGTGTAAATTAAATATGAAGTGGTAAAGCTCGCGTTTGAACAGATACCCATAATATGTACTGAATAAATGAATAGAAATACTCCCCCCCCCCCCCCCCCCCCCAACCTCTCCCCATTGTCTTCATATTGGCGAGAGCCTTGACACACACGTGCCTGCAGTGTTCCGCTAAAGGGTGACGACAGAGCTATACAACACAGCAAGTAAACAGAATGCATTTCCTTTCATTTTATATTTATTTATAATTAAAATATTTATAATGAGCTTCCCCCACCTGCGACTAAATTAAAACAGTAATCAATACTTTAAAATTATACAGAGAAATGGTCTCACAAATCCAGTAAAACTAAGTGCATGCTTATTGTAGAAAAACTCCCTTGAATCTTGCAAAATTTGTAAAAAGTTGTAAATTATATCAGCTACTCCATATGTTAACTAGGTAATTTCGTTTAAACTTTTTAGGCTTAGCTGTCTTCTTATGTTCTCCATTATTTGTAATTTATCTTAGCGGTTTAGTTTTGACCATTTGACAAAGAATGTGTCATTTACTCATTATGTATCAGCGAATAATTATGCAATCTTTTGACTGATATCTTTCCTCCAACACCATAAAGGAAATAAAATCTTTGCAAAAAAACACAGTGTAAGCATTCCCACACACCCCACTGCCCCTCCCACACACCACCCAATGAAAATCAAGACTTTCAGTTTCACTCAAATATCACAACTGAAAATGTTCACCAACGATTAGTTTCAGTGCAGTATCTGTCAGTTCCTTTTCATGTTTGTTTCTGAGGGGAAAAAGCTATGTGTATTAATAATAATAAATAATAATAAAGGTAATTTGTATAGCGCCTAATCACCAAGGTGCTCTAGGCGCTTTACAATGACAGTAATGAAACACAAAGCAAAATACAAAAACAAGCACATAAAACAAAAATACATCGATTTAAAAGGAGCAGAAACTCTCTCTCTCTCTCACACACACACACACACACACACACACACACGTGTAATTAACCCTTATCATTCGGAATACACCAGTGTGTGAAATAAGTTTAACTAAAATAGTTCAAGGGTAGTGCCAGAATAGCTTGGCGCCTCTAGGTACCAAGCTATTCTGGCACTACCCTTGAACTAAAACCATTGGTCTATATCCTTATCTGGAAGTACTATAATGTAGCTTGCATGGCAGTGTACAAATTTGAAGCTGTTAGCCTCAGTATGATATGGGTTGAGAGATGGAGATTACAAAAGATCGTCCATCACGCCTTTGCCTAAACGCAAAATGGTGACAGTTGTGTACAGCCGTCATTACCCTCGCGGTCACTTCTTTATCAACTGCAGAACCGGCCTTAGCGATTTTTTAATGTGATTTTGGGGGTTTTATTTGTTCCGTTTCAGGTTTCTCCGTGTCTTCAGGCAGTGCCAGTACAAGCTGACCGTAACTGCAGATAATGCTATATTCGGCGTTAATTGAATATATAGCCGTTCCATCACACTCACAGTCACACACTCACGGTTTGTGCCATGACGCAAACCGAGCGGCCGTTTGCACGCGCACAAACAAAACGGCGCTGGGTACGCGGAAACTAGCCGAGCCGCCGATCTGGGCGTAGCTCTGGCTATAGTAAAGTGGCAGGGAAGGCGTCGAAGCGGTTGCCTACTTTTTTTATACGTCAGAGTCTTTACGGCTTTAACTCATTCGAGACGTGCCGCCTCCGCTTATGCCGCGTATCAAAGGCCGGAGGCGGCACGTCTCGAATGAGTTAACCGTTTGGGTGTTAGCTGGGCGGGTGGTGCAGTGCCGCCAATGCTGGTGCAAGGTTTGATTCCCGATTCCGGCGTCAAAATTGTCTCCTGTAGTAAGTTTTCCCATTAACCCTTTTAGCCCTAAGGTCCCATTTCTCAAATTTTGGAGGTGTTGCCTAACAACTATGTACCAGTTGAGGGGGGGGGGGGAGGGAGATTGACCATGATAATTCAAGGGTAGTGCCAGATTAGCTTGGTGCCTGAAGGCACCAAGCTAATCTGCCACTACCCTTGAATTATCATGGTCAATCCATCTCCTGCTGCAGGGACTCAGGGCTAAATGGGTTAATTCAGGCAGATTATGTGGGTTCTTTCTTTGGGTACACCGGCTCTTCCTCCCCCTCCACTTTGGTACCGGTTTCAGGCTACATTATGAATTTCAAATGCAAACAATCGAAAATCAAAACCTGAATAGCTGAGCTGACCCGTCACCTCATGTGAATGTCCAGTGTTTGCCTTGTACTGTGTCTTCAGAGTGAATGCCGATGGGTTCAGTTTGCCGTGATTTGAGCTGATTGGGTATTGAGAATTGGGTAAAGGACCTGATATTTTTATATTATTATTCACCTCAACAAAAGGCACTACTGAAGTGACAGCCACTGAGTTAACTCATTCATGGCCAGGCGCATCCGCATGCGTGGCATAAGCAGCTATCCGCGAAGGAGTTAATGTGTGTTGCTTTTCCAATAAACACTTTACCTAATTACTTTTGTGAAAAGAAGGACAGCAAAGCCACAGCTGGGGGCAAGACAACAATCAGAACATGCTGAATCAACTGGTGCATTTTAGCAGTCAAAGCTCATCCTGGAGCAGAATTTCAAGTCTCAGACTGAAAGGCGAATAATGACAAATAAATGGGGAATTTAGATCTAACAATTGCCTCAAGATTGCCATTTGAAAATAAGCTAATAAAATTGATGTGACAGCTCTGACATTTCTTAAATTACATTCTCATTATGGTAACAAGCAAAAGGACTATATAATAACTATATTCAAAATCAAATATTGTGAATGGCAATATCTTGTCAAGGAAACTGTCTAAAAATCGTCCAGAATAAATTATGATTATTACCCCCTTCACTGCTGTCAGTGCTGGGAAATTAAACAACACCAAACGCAAGAGGTACAGATCTTCATGAGCCCCCTCAGTTGCAGGGGCTCATGAGGATCTATAACTCTGCTAAAACAAATTTGCATTCATGTCTTTTTGACAGCTGGGGGGTCTCTGATGGTGAATTTACAATGATCTCAAAAGCACTTCTGCATCAACTGACAGTGAAGGGTTTAAATGATAAATACCAAAAGAACTGGGTGAAGAAAAGAAAGACTTATAACTGATGTAGTGATGTCACAAACCAGTCAGGAGTCAAAGGTCAAAGATAACATCGATAATCTGAATCACCATTAGGACTTACTGCATCCAGGTTTCCTTTTAGCTCATTTAGCCCTGACACACCACAGCAAGACATGGATCGAGCATGATAGTTCAAGGGTGGTGCCAGACTAGCTTGGCGCCCAAGGCAAGCAATTATTCTCAGTCCTTTTGGCTGTAACCTTGTACAGTTTACAGCATGATAATCAACCATCAACGTTCAAGAGTGGTGCTAGAATAGCTCAGTACCTCGAAGCACCAACCCAATTTATTTTTAACACCACTCATGAACTGCACAAGGTCCTATCCATACTCTAACAGTATCCGAAAGATACGATACTACACACTGTACACATGTTACAGCCAGTTTCGATTTAACGTGTAGTTCAGGAACTGACAAGTCAGGGCAGGTTACATTTTCCTGTTATCATTTCGTACTAGTTTTTCTTAGAATCATAACACTGCGGCAGTGTACATGCCGCCATCTATTATACAATCTGATGTAGGAGAGACCTTGATGCTGTTTTAACATTAATGACTCTTGGACTTTCTTTTTAAATTATAATTGTTTTGATACACTTTGTCTTGTTTTCATTGTCTGGGGTTCTAAAATGGTAATGCCGCGGAACTCATTGTTCTACAAGTAATTATGCCTTTGGTTTGTACACATTTATTGGAGCTGGAGACCTTTCAAACGATATTTTGCTTTCAAACTGACTAACAGTAACACAGGTAATGCGTGAAGCTGTTGGTACGCGCGAAAATGAATGCTCACCATGTCCTGCGAAATTATGTATGGCATTGGCCGCGCTCCGATCGCTGCGGGGGCACTGATTTAGTCGTGAACTCTGAGGTTCTGTTTCAGTCTGGCCAACTGATGTAAAAAGGTCCGTCGCGGTAAGTCCTGTTGCTCCAGTCCTTTACCGAGGTGAGCACGAGTACGAACCAATGATACAACCACTGCGTGCTTTCCCCTCAACAATGATTTAACACGCCGAGCGGCATACGTTCAACAGTGTACGCACTGCAGAACAATCGAGCTCGAACGTATGGGCAGCATTTCATACATTTAATGGCAAGAAGGGTTTCAAACTACATAAATAATAGAAAAAGAAAGTTGCTTACTCACCTCGCCGTCAAAATCCCTGTTACTCCTCACGAGGAATTTTCACAATGCCTTTGACCTTCACCCTTAGAGAACCATGTCTGCTAGAATGAGGCCCGAACTCGAAACGTTAACTGCGTCTGTTTAAACGCTCTAGTGATTTCACAACTGCAGGTACGCGTTGTTCGTGAACAACTGTGATCATCAAAGCATATCCTGGTGCACCTTAAGAATCCGAACGGGATGATCCACAAACAAATGTACGACGGCCCTCAAGCAGACGATATCGTGTTCGACTCTCGTTGATTGAACACTACCTTCGGACGATGACGGAAGTGTTCGTGTCTGTTCGGGCTTCTTCGCTTTAGTCCGGAATGACGTCAGTTTCGGGATTTCGTTGTTTACCTTGGAGCCCGGTGTAACGGGAAAAAATATTCTCACCCCAGATGGATCCAGGGCTACAGTGGTTATAGTCCGTTCGTGCGAAGCTTGCCTCATGTTTTTTTTCTCTCTCCCCCCCCCCCCCCATTAACTTTTGAACAGACATATTTCATACTTGCACGACCGAACTAGTCACATGAGAAGTGTAAAGTTTACAGGAACTGATAAATGTCAGCAGTGGCCGCCGGAGCTGAGCCGGTGGGCTCGACTTGATCAAGGCCATTGTTTAGCAAGTCAGGTCATGTTCAACATTTATAATAATAATAATAAGTACGGTATTTATAATGCGCTTATCTGATATAACTCTAAGCGCACACTCACAAATCGCGCACGCATGCGCACGCCTAAGTTTTGACGCGACTCCGCACGGCGTCAGGCGGTAGTACCACTGGCACTGAAACTATACATCATGTTACGACAGTCAGCTTAGGGTGGGGAGCGTGATGGCGTTATAGTGCTAGAACTGTTGAAAGAGGTGAGTTTTGAGGGCGGACTGGAAGGAGAGAGAGTGTTTCTGATGGAGAGAGAGTGGGAGAGTGTTCCAGGTGGATGGACCGTAGACGGAGCGGGGTCCGAAAGTGCTGAGTATGGTCAGTGCGGGGGATGTGGAGGCGGAGAGTCCGGGTCCGGCGGAGGCAAGAGTGGAGGGAGCGGGAAGGAGTCAGTGTAAGGGTGAATTAAGTTGGAGAGATAGTCAGGAGCGTAGTTGTTAAGGGATTTGTAGCAGAGAGACAGAATCTTGTGTTGGATGCGTTGGGGTATGGGGAGTGTTGCGTGGTGGAGTTGTAGTCGTAGTATGATAAACACACCAGACGCACGCACGTAAGGTTCTTTTAAATAAACTTCATTCAGCTGCAATCCGTCACACGTGGCTTAAGGATGTAGACAATACTGGAGTAACAGTTCCAACAAGTTTTAATTCAGCGATGCGATCTCCACACAATGCAATTCAATGCACTAACACTGATACAATCTCTCTTCTGCAAATGTCCACATTGCCGACACAAAGTATCTCTCACAGCGTACACCACACCGTAACGCTGCGTCTCTCACAATGTACACCCTATACGGGCCACGTACCGACGATAACTGTGTGTCTCTACAACTGACAATGCAAGACAATGTACATCCGCGCTTCCCAGCACAAAGTTTTTATAGTATGAAAACTTTCTAGAATAATCCAACGAATAAACACAACGCAATTAATCAGAACGGGACACGTAACCGAAACTCATAAATATTAATTAAAAAAATAACTTTCTAGAAAACTACAATAGGCTACAAAAATTTGACTGCTCATTTCAGCTCCAAATCCTTGGTAAAATGACATCTCACAAAAGTATGGTAGGCAGTTCACGACCTAGTCGGAAACTTCGAGAACTATCACGATCTTTCACAACACACAAGAAAACGGCTGACAACTTCACGCGCACAGTAAACAACTTGTTGCGAAATGTCACCAATTTACCGACGTCACACATTTTTATGAGGTCACTAGACAGTGCGACCTTTCTAGACCGTTCTGGTTTAAACTAGCGTATCATAATGAAGTCAATTCCGCTCTGCGCGACCGAAAGAAAATGTTACTAAAAAAAGGTAATTGAATCATAACCATGATAGCTCAAATAAATACCGGATCGTTTCCTACGATTAACACATGTATGCTCTCACAGGACAACACAACCACAATCGTAACAGGGAGCCAGTGAAGGACTTTGAGCAGGGGAGTGATGTGGTCGGATTTCTTCTTTCTGAGGACGAGGCGGGCAGCATTGTTCTGGACGCGCTGCAGAGTGAAAGTGGTGGAGTGAGGAAGGCCGGAAAGGAGGGAGTTGCAATAGTCGATGCGAGATATGATGAGAGAGACAGCAAGTTCGGTTGCAGCTTCGGTAGTGAGGTATTTTCTGATCTGACTGATGCGACGGAGGTAGAAATAGCATGCCCGGGCCGTGGCGGAGACAAAGCTGGTCATGGAAAGAGAGGAATCGAGGATAACGCCGAGGTTTTTTGGCCTAGTCAGAGAGGGGGATGAGGGGTGCTGTCGGCGGAGTTGAAGATGGGGAGGGGTAGGAAGATGAAGAGAGAGAGGGAGCTGGGAGAGTTTCTGGCGAGTGCCTACCAGCATGACTTCCGTTTTGTCGTCATTTAGTTTGTTTGTTTGCTGTCATCCAGTTTTTCACATCTTCGTAGCAGTCAGCAGTGCGAGTCAGTAGTGACTGAGTGTTGTCGAGTTTGTCTTTGTCTAGTAGGTGCGAGTCGTCAGCGTAGAGGTAGTGGTGTATGTGATGTTGTTGCACAGAGAAGAGGTGTAGAGTGTGAAAAGGACCGGGCCCAGGACGGACCCCTGTGGAATTCTACAGGAAAGCCTGACTGGGTTAGACGAGACGCCGTCGATGGTGATGGATTGTTGTCTGTCGGAGAGGTAGGAGAGAAACCAGGAGCGAGCAGAGTCAGTGATGCCAAAGGAGTGGTAAAGGTGGTGGAGGAGGATATAGTGATCTATCGTGTCGAAGGCGGCAGAGAGATCGAGTGGCGTAAGAAGGGAAATGTTGCCCGAGTCGGTGGAGAGGAGCAGATCGTTCAGGATACGTAGAAGGGCTGTTTCAGTGCTGTGGTGTTTGCGATAGGCAGACTGGAAGGGACTGAAGAGATGGTTGTCGGCGAGGCGGAGGTTGAGCTGGTTGAGGACACCCTTCGGCTCAAGAAACTTGGACAGTAAAGATAGATGGGAGACTGGGCGATAGTTCTTGTGTTCGTTTGGGTCGAGGTTGTGTTTTTTGAGGAGAGGACGGACGATGGCGGACTTGAAGATATCGGGGACAGAGCCATTCTCTAGAGATGTGTTGATGATGTCGGTAATAAAGGGCAAACGTTTTGGAAGGCCGTCACGGTAGAGAGAAGCCGGGAGAGGGTCCAGTTCACAGTTTTGAAAGGCATAGAATTTATGGTCTTGATAACTTCATCCTGAAAGACAGGGCGGAAGAGCGAGAGGGGAGTGCCAGAAAAGGGGGGTCGGGGGGGGGGGGGGAGGGGGTCGGGAGGGCAAGTTTGGATTTTGTCAGAAAAATAGGTGGAAAAGGCGGACGGGAGTTCTTCTTTGCTGTGTGTGTTGGTGAGAGGTGCGTCTTTAGTATTTCCCGAGGGCAGCGGCTAAACCATTGTTGTCAAGACTAAAAGAGCATTGAAATAAATTAGGACCAAGTCAGGTGACCATCTTTTCTCTCAGTTTTAAGAGTTGTCTTCAAATCATCTGTGTTCTAACGTTAATTGCAAAGAAAACCCACGAGGCAAATGGACTATAAAAGAGATAATTTTCATGTACGCCAAACAGACCCCCTGCGCCATGTTAGCCCCAACGCCATACAACAGGAGATTGATTGACCATGATAATTCAAGGGTAGTGCCAAGCTAATCTGGCACTACCCTTGAATTAGCATAGTCAATCCACATCATGCAGCTGGTACATAGTCGTTAAGTAACATTTTCAAAATGCACCCGTGGGGCTAAACTGAAGGGTTAAAGTTAGTCGGTCTCTTTTGCAAAACATGCCGGAACTACGCGGCCGATCCGAACCCTGGACTGTGACTGACTGACTAGGAGTCATGCAGTCAGTGACAGTGTCAACCGGTTCCGGGCCGCCGCGTATATAGTGACTCGATAGAGTTAGGGTCGATCTGGCCAGACATCGCCAAATTGATCTCAGAGGTAGATCTGAGGAGGGGGGAGGTGAAGGGGAATTCAGTGCTTCCGGATCACCCATCCCCTCCCCAGCTGCTAAGCAAATTATTTGACTGGAATGCCGACAACGTAATTTTTGCTCAGTTTAGAGATTGAAAATGCTCCCCCCCCCCCCCCCCCCCCCCCAATCCGTTTTCGTTTTTCATTCACCCTTCAGTTTTAGTTCTGGAATGTGGAAGTACAGGTGCGTGGCTGGTTTCCCCATGATTCAGTCCACATCACCGTAACCCACAACGCAGTTTAGCAGCTTCCGTAAACTGAGATGTAAGCTACTTCCTATAATCCTTTTCATCCTGATACACCCATTACTTAAAATAAATTTGACTGATAGTTCAAGGTTGGTGCCAGAATAGCTTGGCGCCTCAGGCGCCAAGCTATTTTGGCACCACCTTCAACAAACACGACTGATCTATCTCCTAATCTGTAAGGAAGCCTTCACAGGACAATAAGCGAATTTGTTAAAAATTGGTGTCAGGATGTAATGGGTTAGGCGCTCGTCACGCGCGTGTCACTAGAGTGATGTAATAAAACACAGTACCGTGAGCCTTCGAATACAACAAATCGGTAGTGGACCCATCTTTGTATTGTTATACTATCCGAAGTTTGTTATTGTCAAAGTGCTACACTGAGTGTTTTCGGCACCTCTGAAGTTGTTGGAAACTCAGTGTCCGACTGCTTTGCCGTTTTAGCCAAACCGGCTGGGAGACTATCAGTCATTACTGCATGATGTACCGGCCAGGCGCGCGAGGGTTCATCAAGTTCCGCGAAGACACCGCACCAGCGGTTGCCTGGGTGCCGGACCCAGGGGGGGGGGGGGGGGGGTTACCTGGGTTCCGGAACCCCCCCTCCCAACTAAAAAAAAAAAAAAAAAAAAAAAAGAACAGTGAATTTTTTTATGCAAAGGGAGTTCCAAAGTTTTATTATTTTTTTATTGTTTTTAAAACATTGCAGTTTTTAGTCACTTTTGATCCAAGGCACAAAGAGTTATTTATAGACAATTCAACGGAAATCCATTTCAAGGGATCCGTTTAAACGTCCAAAACGTTTTCCCGTTGAAACAACCAAGTAACCCAACCCCTAACCCTAAATTAGTAAATGCAGCCATATTTTCTTGTTCTGGCCACAAGCCTCTTCCAGCGCCTTCACCTTGATACAGCCCTAATCCCCCAAAAACGACTTTTTAGAAAGATTAATTAAGACGCTAAGTTGATAATTATGATAATTCGTTGTAACGAACATCCGTTGAAACGACCATCGTTGAATCGTCCAAAAACATCGTTGAAATGGATTTCCGTTGAATCGACCAGGTACCCAAAAGAGTTGCTTTCCTTCAGTGCATGTCTTTCCGAGAAAGATCAGTGAAAAGACGTCTGACGTCATTAAGGTTTGTGGGGGGAAGTTTAAATCTAGATCTATTTTCTTTGGTAACACTTCACTTTTGCTGTCTCCTCGAAAATGCCGAAACTGAAAAAAACAGATGCTGATGGCAGTAGGCGACTGTCATGCTGGTTTTCATCAAGCTCCATTTCAGAAGGTGGGTACATTTTTAAATCCAATTTTGTCTCATAAAAGAAATGTAGTCAGTAGAACTAGGTAAAATTCACCCATTCCGAATTCGATTCAAATGAGCACGTGGCGATGGCGCCCGTACTTCCTTCCTGTGAGTGTAGCCTACGCTGTAGGAGCTGATACTAGCTGCATATAATGAATATCATAGATATAAAACAGCCCCACTTATTAAAATACCAAAACAGGTAACAATTAAAGTAATGCATAGCCTAAAATTTATTTCACAAAGTATTATGATATATAACTTTAAAAATGTCAATTTAAAGAATAAAGATATCGGCATCAATGATCAATATTGCTTTTATATTTATAAAAAAAATCTTTGGACGGCAAAATATCGTTTTCAATAACAAAACCAAGGGCTAAGTTATAAGGTATCGTTTTCACTAGTGCAGCTTACTAGCTATGTATTGTGACGTAAATCTCTTCGGAGAGCAGAACAGAACCGTCTTGATGGCTGACTATGGAAACCATAGCCTATCTGACACCACTTTGACAGCGTCGCCATCAATTGTGACGGCAACATAGCCTTTCCGGGTGCGAAACCGTCATGACGACTTCGGTTTTTGGAACGACAAGAAGCCATCATGACGGCATCCCAACCACTGCCTTTTTCACATAATAAAATGGAAAATAAAAATGTGCTGAAATTTTGCCAACTGCTGAAAATCAGCAAATTTGTTAACAGTTCCTATGCCTGTGAACAGCGTGCTACAAAATAAGATTATTCACCCTTAGGCCTTTTGTTGATGAAATTTAAAATAAGCTAAGAACTAATCAGAAAACCACTGTTTTTTTATATTAAATTATTATTATAAAATTGTAGTAGACGTGTTAACACCTGCAATGCATAATCATATATAAGATGTTGAAAAGACGGTTCTATTTTATTTTACATTTTTGTTGTTGCTTTTAGGATAATTTCATGTTTCAATTTTTATGTTATGTCTTTGTTTTTTTTCTTTTTGTTTGTTGTTGTTGAGTAAATTGTAAAGCGCTTAGAGCTGTTTACAGGTAAGCGCTATATAAGAAAACCTTTAATAATAATAATAATAATAAAAGTTGTTTTTCTAAACGGCAGATGATGCAGTTCCTCGAAAGAGACAAAAATCAACCCAAAGTGAGACCACTGGCAGTGGAGTTCGAAACAGTGACATGGGAACAAGTAAAAGCAGTGTTGGTGAGTAATTTACTGCCCCGCCCCCCCCCCCCCCCCCCCTCTCAAAAAAAAAATTAAATTAAATACAACCTGAAATTGATACGTGATTGAGTGTTTCAATTTAATAATTAATATTAAACAAAATGACTGGTGTGTTCCATTGGCTATCATTAGCCTAAGAAGACTCTACGAGTCATAAGGTAGCAAAGATTTTGTCCATCATTTGGGGGGAGGGGTCTAAAAAGAAAAGCTGTTATTTCAGATCATAAATATATATCTAAGCTTGACTGAAGTGTGTAAACGAAGACATATATATGCTTTAAATGTAATTATCTTGTTGCAGGTCTCTCTCTCTCTCTCTCTCTCTCTCTCTCTCTCTCTCTCTCTCTCTCTCTCTCTCTCTCTCTCTCTCTCTCTCTCTCTCTCTCTCTCTCTCTCTCTCTCTCTCTCTCTCTCTCTCTCTCTCTCTCTCTCAGTATGTGTGACTCTGTGTGTGTGTGTGTGTGTGTGTGTGTGTGTGTGTGTGTGTGTGTGTGTGTGTGTGTGTGCGCGTGCATGCATGCTGTGTGTGTGTGTATGTGTGTGTGTGTCGGCGTGAGAGAGAGAGAGAGAGAGAGGGGGGGGGGGGAGATAGCACCTGCATACATATTTGCCCTTGCTGTATGAACTTTAATGTACTTAATGATTCTTTGTTTATTGCTTTACTTTGTATTTTTACTCATTTTATATTTTTGTGCGTACGCGTATGCGGGTAGGAATGTCTGGAGTGCGTGTCCGAGAGCGTGTGTTTGTTTTTGTGCGTATGTGCCTGAGTGCGTGCGTGTGTAAGTGTGTGTGTGTGTGTGTGTGTGTGTGTGTGAGTGTTCGTGCGTGTGTGCATGCGTACTGAATTGCGGTGTACATGAGTGTGTGTGTGTGTGCGTGCGTGCATGCGCGAGTTGTGATGTGCATGCGTGCGTACCTGAGTGCGTGTGTGGGTATGTGTGTGTGTATGTGCGTGGTGCGTGCGTGCGTGCGTAAGCGAATGCAGCAGTGCATGCAGCAGTGTGTGGTATGTGTATGTTTACATGTCTATGTCACTTATGTAGTAGATGTAGCAACGGCAAGTTTGAAAACTGGTCCTGTTACCAATAACTTCTACCGTTGGAAAATAAAGGTTCATTGTTCATTGTTCTCTCTCTCTCTCTCTCTCTCTCTCTCTCTCTCTCTCTCTCTCTCTCTCTCTCTCTCTCTCTCTCTCTCTCTCTCTCTCTCTCTCTCTCTCTCTCTCTCTCTCTCTCTCTCTCACAGGTACACACACAATCGTTTTAGTATTTCAGACTTCTCATAGACCCAACTTTTATTTGTATTTCAGACTCCTCCTCAAGCATTGATCAGCCTGCCGGGGGCCTGCTTTCTGAATCCTCTGCCATGCCAATGACCAACCAGCCTGATGTGAGCCTGCTTTCTGACTCCTCTTCAGATTTCTCCTCTCAGATCACCAGCAACAAAAATATCGATTTTGGTGAAGTTTTCAAGAAACAAACGCGAGTCGTTTCACTGTCAAGCCGTGACAAGGAGCATCTTCTAAGGCAACACTGGAGACCATCACCTGGTTTTCAGTTTCCAACAACAGTGATAAACAACAAGAACCGAAAATTTCAGCATGAGTGGTTGCAAAAGTACTCCTGGCTTGTGTATTCTCCTTTCGAGGATGGGGCTTACTGCAAGTATTGCCTATTATTTGCAAAGTCTACTGAAAACCTGGGCAAGTTTGTGAAGACGCCATGCAAGAACTGGAATAAAGCCTGTGATCAGATCAAAAAGCACTCGTTATTACAATACCACAAAGATGCAATGGCAAATGGAGAGCAGTTTTTGACAATCATGGATAAACCAGAGCAGAGCATCGCCAGTGAAATCAATCAGAAAAATGCAGAAAACATCGCTGCAAATCGACAAGTTCTGACAAGCCTCTTCAGGATTGTTGAAGTGTGTGGAAGACAGGGGTTAGCTCTGAGGGGCAACTGTGATGATGGCATTCTTCAGAGTGAGAACAGAAGCAATTTCAATGCCCTTTTGAATCTGTGCATCAATGCAGGAGATGAAACTCTCCGGAAACATCTAGATACATGCGATAAGAAGGCCACATACATTTCAAAAAGTACACAAAACAGACTGATAGAGGTTCTTGGTGATCAGATCCGCAACAAGATTCTTGCAGAAATTATTGCAGCAAAACAGTTTACCGTGCTTGCTGACGAAGTCACAGACAGCTCAAACTGGGAACAACTTTCAATTATATTGAGATTCGTCGATGGAAGTCTGAAAGTTCGTGAAGAGTTCCTGGCTTTTGTCCAGTGCAGAGATACCACAGGTGAAACACTTTACAACAAGATTGTTGAGTGTCTGGGCTTGTGGGGGCTTGATTTCAACAATGTTAGAGGACAAGGTTATGACGGGGCCGCAAACATGGCAGGAAAGTTTAAAGGAGTGCAGGCACGTTTTCAAGCAAGGAACAACAAAGCACTGTACTTTCACTGTGCTTCCCATAGCTTGAGTCTCTGCATTGTAAAAGCATGCGGCTTGCCTGCAGTGAAGAACATGATGGGAGCACTGAGGGAACTGTCACTGTTTTTCTCAAACTCTCCAAAGAGACAACGAAAACTTGAAGATACCATCGAAGCATCTCAGCCTGACACGACAAAGACAAAGCTTGTTGATCTGTGCAGAACAAGATGGGTAGAAAAACATGAAGCACTGGAGGTTTACACATCTCTCTTCCTGGTTGTTCACGACTGTTTGGGACAAATGTGTGAAGACAGTGACAATTGGGACAGTGAGACATTGACCAAGGCAACTGGCTTTCTCCACACCTTGAGCAGCAGTGTTTTCCTCGTTGCATTCGTTGTCGTCCGCAATTGTTTGCGTTACTTAAAACCCTTGACAGTGAAGCTCCAGAAAAGAACAAAAGATGTTGTCGATGCCTACAGGGAAATCAAAGAGGTCAGTAACTGCATGTCTTCTATTAGAAGAGATGTCGACACAGCGTTCGTTGCCTGGTTTGGTGAAGTCAGCAAAATGGCAAATGCTTTGACAACTGATGTTGTTGTTCCTCGTCAAGCATCCCGCCAGACTCTCCGTGACAACCAACCTGCGGCCACTCCAGAAGAATATTTCAAGATTAGCATTGCCATTCCTTTCTTGGAACACCTGTCAACCGAATTGGACTCGAGGTTCAAAAATGCTGACCTAGCAGTTGATGGTCTCTGTCTGGTGCCAAGCACTTTAATAGACAACCAGGATGGTTTCATGCAGGTTCCAGAAGGGGTGAAGACACTGGCAATGTTGTGGGAGTCTGACCTACCAGACAACGCTACCCTTGATGCAGAATACCAACGGTGGGTTTGCAAATGGCGAAGTGCTGCTGAGAATGCGACAGCTATCATCCCATCCACGGCATCAGAAGCACTGAAACACTGTGACAGGGATTTTTATCCCAACCTGTTCATCATGCTAAAGAACCTTTGCACCCTGCCTGTCACTACTGCCGAGTGTGAGCGTTCAAACAGTCAGTTGTGCAACCTGAAAAACTACCTGCGCTCTACAATGGGGCAACAGAGACTCAATGCACTTGCTTTACTGAAAGTGCACAGGGATGTTGATATTGACTTCAAAGAGGCAGTGAACTGTTTTGCCAGAAGATACAATTCACAAATGGTACTAATGCCGAGGAACCTAGTGCAGCAAGACTGAACTGAAGTGAAAGCAGGGCCCTGATGTTCATAAACTACAAGGTAAAGCTTTATACCGTTAACGATCAACTAAAAGTAGTGAATAATAATAGTATACAAAACATCTCTGTTGATAAATAAATGTTTGTGTGTGTGTGTGTGTGTGTGTGTGTGTGTGTGGGTGTGGGTGTTTTTTTTAAGGGAGGGGCAGGTGATAATTTTTGTACCCCAGAGTTTGTCAGTTCAGTCGATTGTTCAAAAAGCTCAAAGTCCCCAGACCATCACAAATGGCTTTTTCAAGGCTCAGATTGCACCAGATTGCACCATTTTGCATCCTTGAAAAAAAAAAATTCCGGGGGGGCATGCCCCCGGACCCCCCTAGAAGGCTCGGCGCTTCGCGCCTTCGCTTTATACTGAATCTGTAACCCCCCCATCGACTTTTCCCAGGTCCGGCCCTGCATTACACCGAAATTGTTGTAACTTGAATCAAACGAACGTCGCATTTTCTGCCCGGCCGGGTTTAGTCACGGACACAGGACTGAACTGAGCTATAATAGTACGCCGGTCACGTTCACCCGCACGACAGGCGCCTTTGTCCTATGTGAACACCGAGTGTTTCTTGCAGTTTCAGCCACTCTGCATGTGCCGTGTGTGTGTGTGTGTGTGTGTGTGTGTGTGTGTGTGTGTGTGTGTGTGTGTGTGTGTGTGTGTGTGTCCGGCATCGCGCGTGTACGGTGTGTGCGTGCTTGCCACGCCGCGTACGCGCGCGCGCGTGCGTGTGTGTGTAGTCTCTTTAGTGCCGGCATTGCTGTTGTACAATTGTGAAGAATAAAGTCGGAAAGATGTGCATGCCACCGCGTGTACGTGTGCGTGGTGCAGCACCCAGTGCGCAAAGGCCATCGGGCCGGCGTCTGCCCGATAACCTTTTGTGGATTTGGGCACTTGCTGTGACAAGCTACACATCCTGTCTATACGTAAAAAACACGGGAAGATCAGAGTGATTTCCTTGAACCGAGCAGCCCATTTCGAGTCAAGTCAGTGTTTGCCGCCGTGACTGAACTGCCCGAGATCAGTGGCTGAGACGCACGGCTTTTCCCGCGGCCCGTAAACGACGCATGTGCCTCTTCTTAAATCAAGTTTCGGCCTTAAAGGCCCATGCCGCTACCACCGTAACGCCGGGATACACTTCGGTAACAGATGGTTGCGAAACACTACACAGGGGTCTAGTTATGGTTCATTTGGACACAGGACAATCCAGTTCGGCACATGTCGTCTAAATCAAGTGTCACACGCCCGTACCGGCGGCGATGGCCGAGCATCATTACCGCAGTGGGATAACAAACGGAGGCAACACTGAACGAATACATAATATATACAGTTTATTTACATAATTACAAGTTGACACAAAAGACAAACAACTGGCACTACATCCCTAGCCCTAACTCCCTATCCTACCAAACATGAGTGATATAAGGTAAAAGAAGAACAAACACGGCACAATGAGGACGATAGGATAGAAGAACTTGAAGTATCGTACCCTGACTGAGAAACTTAAATCGACCGGCGGCCACTAATCCCAACCCTGCACTGACTAAAATCGTTCACCCAACCCGCAACTATAATTATCTACGCTAAGCTACGACTGAGAAACCGTAACCACACGTGAAACTACACTTTCTTCAACCTAACGTACTAAGCACGAGACACCTTAACCCATATCAAACTGAGGCTAAAAGTTTCACATTTGTACACTGCCATATGCAAGCTACATTATAGTATTTACAGACAAGGATATAAACCAATGGCTTTAGTTCAAGGGTGGTGCCAGAATAACTTTGCGCCTAGAGGCCCCAAGCTATTCTGGCACCACCCTTTAACTATTTTAGTCAACTTATTTCACACACTGGAATATTCCGAATGATTAGGGTTAACTCGCAACCTGTAATCCAACAGCTTGCATACGACCAAAATGCACTATAGGCAACTGACCACAAAGTCACTCTTGTGACGTCAAGTAATCTGACTATGACTCAACTTCTTTCTAGAAATACAACGCTATTAGTCGAGAAACAGGTAAAAATAGATTGACACGCTAACGGCAGTGCAGAATAAACAAATAAGTGCGATTACGCTTGTGTTTTTGTAGTGTGTCCAAACTGCTGTTAAACTGAGTTCATTAGGTGTGTCGACAAGGCATAAAAGAGGCCGCAGGGGCGGAATTAGCAGAAGGCAGGACGCACCACCACACACACTACCACACACTTCTTCATCTCTTCCAATGCCCTTCCATCCCTTCCGCCTCCTCCCCCTTCCTTCCTCCTTCTCCCATTTCTTCCCTTCTCTACGTCATCCACTGCTCCCTGCTCTCCTCGGCTGCCCCCTCCCCCGCCCTCATCCCCCTTCCTCCCCTCACCCTCTCCTCCTTCGCCTGCTTTTTTCTCCTCGTCCCTTCCTCCCCCTTTTTCCTCCCCTTCACCCTCCCTCATCTTTTCCTACTCCCCTTCCTCCCCCCCCCCACCCTCCTCTCGCATCCTCTTTCTTACCCGGTTCTCCTTCCCCGCCGGTTCCTCCTCCCCCCTCCACCCCTCTTTCCCCCCTCCTTTCTCTCTCCCCCCTCCCTACCCTAATCCTCCCCGTCCTCTTCTTCGTCCGTCTCTTCTCCCTCTCCCTCTGCTGTCTCTTCCAACCTAAAACTGTGTCTGTTCAATGCACAGTCTGTCTGCAAAGATGGCAAAGCTGACGTGATTTCAGATTTCATTCTAGACAGTGACCTAGATGTTGTGATCACCGAAACGTGGCTCCGCTCAGCTGGCGATGAACCCATCATCGCTAGCGTCACTCCGAGCGGCCACCGCCTGGCCTCCTTCCCGCGTGCTTCCAGAGGGGGCGTCATTGCGATCATCTACAGGGACTGTCTTTCGGCTCACCTCTCCTTCTCTCAGTCTCTCCCTTTTGCCCACCCCTCCTTTGAATCTGTCGAGACCGTAGCAACACTCCCTGGCCAGTCCCTCATCTTCTCATGTATCTATCGCCCCCCCCCCCCCCTCCAAGATCTCAAAAAAAAACTCACAAACTCCATGTTCCTCACCGAGTTTGACCTCCTCCTCGACCACTACAGCACACGACCCGGAAAACACATCCTCCTAGGCGACTTTAACTTCCACTTTGACAAACCCGACCACCCCGACACAAAACGCCTTTGCACGTCACTTTCAAACCACAATCGTACACAACACATCACTAAACCCACCCACCGACTCGGCCACACCCTCGACTGGATCATCACCCGCACCTCCGATCAACTCTTTTCCGACTCTGACACCTCCTCTGTGCTTCCCTCTGACCACCTCGCTATTCTCATCTCCCTCAATCTACCTCCCCCGAAAAAAACCAAGCTCATTGTCGCTCGTCGCAAACTAAAATCTGTCAACCGCGAGAGCTTCTTCGATGAAGCTGTCGACCTTCTCTTGGACCCCGCCCCCTCTCCTGATCTTGCATCCCATTTCGATTCCTCCCTTCGAAAACTTCTAGACACCCATGCCCTTGTCACCACCTGCTCCATACCCAACCGACTCCCCTCCCCCTGGCTCACTGACAACATAGCTGAGGCCAAGCGCGAGCGCCGACAAGCGGAACGCCGCTGGCGCTCATCTGACCTCACCGTTCACAGACAGATCTTGCAAACAACTAGATACAAAGTCTGCAAAATGATCTTCGACTCTAAACACAAACACCTTCAAAACCAAATCCTGGAATCCACTTCTTCCAAAACCCTCTACGCCACCATGAACACACTCCTAGGCACTTCTAAAGACTATCCTCTCCCCAACACACACAGCAAAGAAGAACTCCCGTCCGCTTTTTCTACCTATTTTTCGGACAAAATCCAAACTCTGCGCAACACACTCGACACTCTGCCTTCTCCGCCTTGCCCTCCCGACCCCACCTTTTCCGGCACTCCCCTCTCGTCCTTCCGCCCCGTCTCTCAGGATGAAGTCCTCAAGACCATAAAGTCCATGCCCTTCAAAACCTGCGAACTAGACCCCCTTCCAACTTCTCTCTACCGTGACGGCCTTCCAAAACTTCTGCCCTTCATTACCGACATCATCAACGCATCTCTAGAAAACGGCTCCGTCCCCGATATCTTCAAGTCCGCCATCGTGCGTCCTCTCCTCAAAAAACACAACCTCGACCCAAACGAACTCAAGAACTATCGCCCAGTCTCCAATCTCTCTTTCCTGTCTAAGCTTCTTGAGAAGGTTGTTCTCAACCAGCTCAACCTCCACCTCACCGACAACAACCTCCTCAGTCCATTCCAGTCTGCCTATCGCAAACATCACAGCACTGAAACAGCCCTTCTACATATCTTAAACGATCTGCTTCTCTCCACCGACTCGGGCAACATCTCTCTTCTTACACTACTTGATCTCTCCGCCGCCTTTGACAATATTGACCACTCTATCCTTCTCCACCGACTCCACCACTCCCTCGGCATCACCGACTCTGCTCACTCCTGGTTTCTCTCCTACCTCTCCGACATACAGCAGTCCGTCACCATCAACGGCGTTTCTTCCAACCCAGTCACGCTCTCCTGCGGAGTTCCACAGGGGTCCGTCCTGGGCCCGGTCCTTTTCACACTCTACACCTCTGCCCTGTTCAACATCATCCAGTCTCACCGCATACACCACCACCTCTACGCTGACGACTCACAACTGCTAGACAAAGACAAACTCGACAACACTCAGTCACTACTGACTCGCACGGCTGACTGCTACGAAGACGTGAAAAACTGGATGACAGCAAACAAGCTTAAACTGAACGACGACAAAACGGAAGCCATGCTGGTAGACACTCGCCAGAAACTCTCCCAGCTCCCTCACTCTCTCCACCTTCAACTCGATAGCACCCCCTCTCCCTCTCTGACTCGGCCAAGAACCTCGGCGTTATCCTCGATTCCTCTCTGTCCATGACCAGCTTCGTCTCCGCCACGGCCCAGGCATGCTATTTCCATCTCCGCCGCATCAGTCAGATCAGAAAATACCTCACTACCGAAGCTGCCACCAAACTTGCTGTCTCTCTCATCTTATCTCGCATCGACTACTGCAACTCTCTCCTTTCCGGCCTCCCTCACTCCACTACTTTCACTCTCCAACGCGTCCAGAACAATGCTGCCCGCCTCGTCCTCAGAAAGAAAAAATCCGACCACATCACACCCCTGCTCAAACTCCTTCACTGTCTCCCCATCCCCCAACGCATTCAATACAAAATTCTGTCTCTCTGCTACAAATCCCTGAACAACTGCGCTCCTGCCTATCTCTCCAACTTACTTCACCCCTACACACCTTCCCGCTCCCTCCGCTCTGCCTCCGACCCTCTCCGCCTCCACATCCCTCGCACCAAACTCAACACTTTCGGCCCCCGCTCCTTCTCCGTCTACGGTCCATCTACCTGGAACACTCTCCCACGCTCTCTTCGTCAGAAACACTCTCTCTTCCTTCCAGTCCGCCCTCAAAACTCACCTCTTTCAACAGTTCTAGCACTATATCACCACACTCCCCACCGCAAGCTAACCGTCGTAATGTATTTTCACTATTTGTGGTACGTGAGTCATTGTCTAAAGCGTGCGCATGCGTGCGCGAGTTGTGAGTGCGCGCTTAGAGTTATAATTATTATAAGATAAGCGCATTACAAATACCGTAATTATTATTATTATTATTATTATTATTATTATTATTATTATTATTATTATAAACACAAACGGTGCTGAAACGTGTCTTCAGATTTATGCGTAATGGTACGTTAACTCATTCGAGACGTGCCGCCTCCGGATACGCGGCTTTAAGCCGCGTATCCGGACGCGGCACGTCTCGAATGTGTTAACCTGTCTCAGATAGTCGCACGCACGCACGCACACACACACACCTCATACATTGAAGGGAGAACTAAATGAGCTATGACACGATATCACCGACACTGTATGTAGTGTGTAGGCCGCTACTTTCCCCCCGAGGACAACTGCAAATGACATTGCGTTTTCAGACAGTACTCACTTTATTTGTTTTTGGGAACAAACTCGCATCTTACACCGGATAAGACAATTATCTTCACCTCTTCGACGTTCGGATCGTGGCGCTAGAACTGTTTGGCTCACCTATCAACACCAAGCGTTCTGGCACCACCTTCGAATTGCAATGCCGTCGGGCACCCATCCTTGAACATTAGTGATCGATATCTGTCTTTTGCTTTCGTGTGTCATGGCTGAATGGGTTGTCTGTTGATCTGGCGTAGGACTCACACTGGTTGTCTCCCTCGAATCGCTACCGCTGATCAGCGGTAGCGAATCGAGGGAGACGACCAGTGTGGATATGATTCTACGTCCGTGGGCCTTCACAATGAATCACTTCGGACAATGTGGGCGACAAGTTATCGCATGTTTCAGTTGGCGTATATCTTCTTCTTGTGACTCCAGTCAGGGTTAACCGGTTGAACACAGGCTGAGTTCAGTTAGAGAATTGTGTTTTTACAATGTGTACCGATGTACAGTATTTGTCTCGTCTCACACAAGCAATCACAAATTTCAGCAGCTGATGTGACCCTTCGTACCACGTAAACATCCTGTGTTCGTGTTACAAGCACCGGCCTACTGCTGTACCATTGTAAGCAAACTGTGAATTTTCAACACTGAACAAAGAACTGCAACAGTATAAATTATACACGAAGCGAGACCTCAGTAATAAACGGCCAGGTTTCGACAAAAATCGAGTGGCCGTTGTAAGCGTGACGTCACACTTCAAAAGTCAGTTTTCAAGACGGACATTTCACGTACGATCTTTTTAAAATGATATCAACGAGACAAATTTGAATGATATAAGTGCATTCGGTATGAAATGTGTTACCTGTTGTGGGTCGAAGCTGTTTCACCTGTACGGTAAACAAAATCGCAAGTTTTCAAGGTAAACATATCACATATGATCTTATTTGAAAGATCTCGTCCAGAGAAAGCCACATACATGTATATAGGTTTCAAGTGTTTTCAATGGTTTCCCATGTTCTTTTTTTTTCTTTTTCTAGTTTTTACCGATACAATTGAAACCTATATATTTATATGTTTCATCGCGATCTTTCCAAAGGAGCTCCTAAATAATAATAATAATAATAATAATAATGTACATTTATATAACGCTTAAGCTCCAAATGAATGATGCTCTAAGCGCTTTACAAGAGCAAAAATTACAGAACAAAAAGTACAAGAAGGTAAAAGCTACAATAAATATTACAAAAACTAAAGTGACACATTTCAAAAGCTCGCACTCACACACACACACACACACACACACACACACACACACACACACACACACACACACACACACACACACACACACACACACACACACACACACACACACACCAAATACAAGAACAGTTACTGCTAACGATTGCTAACACACTGAAAAGGCATCTAACTATACGCATAAGAAAAAAAAAAGGTCTTGAGCCGTGATTTGAAAGCAGAGTTAGAGCATGTCTGAGATGGGCTCAGTGGAAGGTCGTTCCAGGTGACTGGACCGAAATAAGAAAAAGCACGCTGGCCCTGGCTAGACTTATTTCGCCTAGGAACCATGAAAATACGCATGTCTGGTACTGAATGGAGGAATCTTGAAGGCGTGTAAATATGAAGCAGATCGGACAAATATGGGGGAGCAGAACATAACAGAAACCTTGTACACAATTCTTTGAGATACAGGCAGCAAGTGCAGGTCAACAAGTAAGGGTGTTATGTGCTCACGTTTCGGTACTCTGTAAATTAGTCGGGCAGAGCAGTTCATAACTCTTTGAAGTTTATCCGAGGAACACCAACCAAAAGGGAATTACAAAAATCAATGCGGGAAAGAACAAGGGAAGTAACAAGCGTTGTCGTTGTTTCAGTAGTGAGAAGGTGTCGAATTGAACTGATCTTTCTCAATTCAAAGAAGGAAGATTGGCAAACCTTGTTGAAGTGCTCTCTCATGGTCAGCCTATCGTCAAAGATAACACATAATAGTTTCATCTTGAAAACTCTGGATTTTAATGTGGCTGTAAAGTGTGACGTCGAGTTTACACATCAACGAAGCCTGGTCATCTGTTACTGAGGTATTGCTGAATAGATGCCATACACAGTTTCTACTGTTGCAAAGAGTACTCTTTATATTTTTTAATCTCTACTCCGCTATACAGACATGGGCCGTAAATATGGGTACATGAACAGTAGCGCAGACACTAAGTAATGTGTTCGTGTTCAGAGCGAATGATTGTATTTCAAGTGAGCGTGCGTGCTGGGTTCATTATCACTGAGCCGCGGCGCATTCAGCCGATTCATAGAATTAGACAAGGCGCCTACATAATGACCTCTATCATTTTATTATTATCATTAAGACATATTTATAAATTGTACACTGGTTGGTTGTATAGTTAGGGTTTAAACGTCCTCGGCATCAGAGTGATAATGAACGGCCCTGGCCGGCCGGTTACGGGGTACAGGGATAGCTATTGCCTATGGAGGACCACCCGAACGCTGATCGATTCAGGCGCATTGCAGCCGTGCCACTTTGATTTGCCAGCAGGACCTCTCAAGGGACATGCTATTGAACAAGCCCGTCTTTTTCCCCCAGCAACGGGGAGCGGGACGGGGAATCGAACCCACGACACGGCAGTTCCCTTTCGCTCCTACATCGGCCTAGCCGTCTCCGCTATTTCGGACTCTTACTCTACATCGATACACACTGCATCATAACTGGGACGTAACACAGAGTGAAAATGTCATCGGGCCGACATCGGCCCGAGGACATTTTCGCACTGGAAGAGTAGAAGCAAGGTTTATCATGTGGGTTATCACAATGACTGCCGATGGAGACTCTCTCGTTGTACTGGGATGCTCGACTTTTTTTTCTCTCCAAGGCCCGAACGGTTCTTGCTGATGAACGCGCTGGTGTCGACATCAGTTGTAGACGGAGGGTTGGAAGCTGGGGTGCCTAAAGTACAGTTGTTGGGACCTGCGCTTGGCGGAGCGGATTTCTTTCTGAGCGTTGTACGTGTTAAAGCTCTCGGTCAGCACCGCCACCGGCATGGCCAGGACGATCAGGCCAGACACGGCGCACACTGCGCCCATCTGTAGGACAAACAGACGTATGCTTTTCAGTGTTAATTTTATAGCCGTTTTGACCCAACAAGCAGATATAGTCACACGGGCAGACAGGCACATACACGCACGCACGAAACCCGAGTACACAGACACACTGTGAGTGACACGCGCAATCGCGACAGACTGATCGTAGTTTCCGCTAAGAATTCACTGCCAACGGACACAAGTTGCGTTTTGACCTACGCGCGCCCCAATGCGCAAAAGGCCTTTGCGCACTGGGGCGGTACAAGCTCCTACTGCAACTGTGGGATAGGGAGCTTTTAATGGGCACGCGAAGGTTCAGAAAAAGAAATTCGTAGTAATAATTGAAAAATAATTGAAAAAAAAGGGGGAGATTGCAAGTGCTAATATTTTAGGAAGATTACAAAGTAAAGTAGGTAAAAGCACTGTCAGGGGAGAGAAGTGTGCATGATCGACCAGTGATCATAGATCTACTTTGGTCAAAGCACACAAAAAAAGATAGGAAAGAGGGGGTGCGCTAAGAAAGTGACTAAAAGCAATGCATATGGAAGACTCCCCCAAGGGGGGCGTATCACATATCCCACTGTTCCAGCCCCTTGGTGCATGGAAATTTAAATCTAGGTCCCCCAAGGGGGGGGGGGGGGGTCTAGATATTTAGCCGATGTGGACAGCTGTTTCGGTCTTGGCGACCCCGTCAGCACACCATTCGGCATACTGGTTGAAGGCAGGAACATTTGCCTACCTGCAAAGACAGTCACATTTTACTGTGGTGTCTGTAAGGGCATATAATTATTCCATGCCTCCACCTAGAGCCAAATTTCCATGCACCATAAGAGAGAACCTTCTAAAAGGGGGGAAGGGGTTGCAGTCGATATTGTAGTAAAAAATGAAAAGAAAAGCGGAGACTGCAAATTGCTAATATTTCAAAGAATTCGTAGTATTGTATTACATTGACATCGTGGAGGGCACCCTTGCGACACGAATCGAGAACATAAATAAAGGAGTGTTTCTATATGAATGTGTTACACACTAAGCTGTGGCACGCCCCAGCCCGTGCACAAGAACCTTTCCGGTCTCGAGTAGTCTCGTAATGGAGGCATGCCCCTTGGTGATTGGTTGATCATTTGGGACGGCGCCATTTACAAAATGACTTGTACAGATGAGGAAAATTAAATGACGTTTTAATGGATCTTTGTTACAAGAAAGCTGACTCAGTTTAGCGGTAAGCAGTGAAAAATCCGCAAAGGGCGGAAATGACTTTATAACGACAAAATATTACGTGGGCATTTTTCGGTTTATTTCAAACAAAGTTCAGTGATCTTTAAAACGGTCAAATCTGCACCACATGTTTTAAAAATATTTTTCACGTATTTTTACTGGGGATGTTATGAATTAGAGACCGGAAGGCCTTCTGTGCACTGGCTGGGGCGTACAACAGCTTGGGGCGTACCAGAATGGACTGTTATAATCACATACCATGGGGGAATTACTCAGCGTTGTCAAACAAACGGTTAGATCCCCTGCCCCTTCCTATCAGGCACCCAATCGCAGGGGATGTGTATAATTATGATCGACTTGTTCTTTACCTGCGTAATTTTCTGTGGGCTGGCGTTTAGGTGCCTGTTAGGAGGGGGCAGGGGATCTAACCGTTTGTCTGTCCAGCGCTGAGTAATCCCTCTTGGTATGCATGTGTACTATTCTACCAGCGCTAGCTTCACCTATCTGGTTTGTGAGTATTCTAAAACTCGAGGCAAAATTTTTATCGTGACATTGTTGTGTATGAAAAAACTATTTTGTTAAAATATGACAATTTTGGACCCATTTCCTGGTCTCTTGCGACCCTTGTCATTTCGGAGGGATCATCTGAAGGTTCTACCATATATTCGTACTGTTTGGGTTTTCAAGTTCTCAGTAGTGTATGATGAAACATAATATTGACACCCCCCCCCCCCCCCACACACACACACTCACCTCCCCCCCCCCTCACCGAAAAAAATACTTGGTGGCAAGGCTTTTCTGAACTTAAAGTAAACAATTAAAGTGTCCTCTCTCAAAGGTCAAGGCTATAGGGCTCGGAACCAGGAGCCCTATGGCCTTGACCTTTGAGAGAGGACACTTTAATTGTTTAATTTAAGTTCAGAAAGGCCTTGCCACCAAGTATCCTTGGGCCAAGTTTGAAGTCTGTGGTTTGAATAGTCTCTGATAAAACGCCTAGGTTAAGGTTTACCTTGGAAGACAGACGGACGACGAACAGACAACGGGTGGCCAAGTACACAGATTCACTTCTGCTATCGCACGTGAGCTAAAACACGCTGTCAACAGCCACAGGGTTGTATTATTGATGGTCTGGTCAAATCTCACCATTCGACCAGCCGGCGTGCAGGGCGTCATGTCGCCGTAACCTACAGTCGTCATGGTGATGATGGCCCAGTACCAGCTGGTGTCCAGAGTGGTGGCGAAAGTTGATCTGGCACACGGTTCCGAGGTAGAGCTAATCTCGAAGTAGAACGCCAGCGACCCGAACATAACTGCGAGTATCAAGAACACGATTACCAGCAGCACCAGCTCCTTCACGCTGCGCTGGATGGCGATCCACATAACGCGCAGCGCGGAGTGCCGACCGGCCACCACCTCAAAAATGCGCAGCATGCGGAGAAAGTGGACGATTTGTAGAAAGAAGAAGGCAGTGAGGGCTTCGTTCACGTTCTGCCAGTAACTCTGGGGAAAAGGACAGAGTGCGAAAGGATTTAGTGAAGTTTTGGTGTTGAAAGACATGTGAGCGCTTGATCATACCATCAGTAAAAGCACACATTAATACTAACGAACAAGAAATGTGACATGTTTCATCATTTTAGACGTCTTATCTTTTATATAATTATATTCTCGGCTTTGTCTGTTTTAATACCTCTGCGCCAAAATGTTCCTTCGGGGACAATAAAGTAATATTGTATTGCATGGCACGAAATGTCATGACACTGTACTGTATTGTATTGTATTGCAGGCAGTGTATTATGCTGTATTGTATTGTATTGTATTGTATTGTATTGTAGACAGTGTACTTTTTGTATTGTAGGTATTGAGTTGTAGGCTTACTGACACATCTAGCCGTTTTTTCCCCTTCGCCTTGCTAGAATCTGCAGGATGAAAAAGGTGGTACGGCTCTGAAGCCGAGGTGGTACTTCATGTTTCAGTAGGTTTAACTCTTAAACTTCCAGAACTAAATGACCTCCATTCTGAATAGAAGTCATGTAGTTCTGGGAGTGTAAGAGTGAAGAATGGTCCTGATTTATTGATTTGGTATTTTACACGCATGCTTTTAACTCATTCCAAAAGGGCTGCATCTGGATATGCTAAATATAGCCGCGCATCCTATTTCTCGAATGTGTCAATTTTTACAAGCCTCTTTTGAACCTGATGCACTACTGCATGAAATTCATTGACGATGATAGTTCAAGGGTGGTGCCAGAATAACTTGGCGCCTGAGGTGCCAAGCTATTCTGGCACCACCCTTGATCTAAAATGGTTGATTTATCTCCTATTCTGTGATATGCGGCTTGCATAGGTCAATAAGAAAATTTGAAAAAAATCAGCCTCAGGATGCAATGGGTTTAAATTTTTTTTTTTAAATGAGTGCAAGGATTACCCTCTCATAGTGGTCGACGACAATGTGGCCCACGACACAAAACAGCAGTGTAAAAAAGTAGATAATGTTGCCTGGTACCAGATAATGTGCGATATGCGGGCACGATACAGTCTTCATCACCACCTCCAGCACCAACACCACCAGCACCACCACGTCTACAATCTACCAAAACAACAACCCACAACATCAATCGTACCACGCATAAGAAACCCTGCATTTCTGTGCAGTGGTGTTATGTCGGCTAAATTCGCGGCCTTGAAACCAGTGTTCACGGTATTAACCCTTTTAGCCCCAAGGTCACATTTCTCAAATTTTGGAGGTGTTGCCTAACGACTATGTGCCAGTTGTAGGAGATGGATTGATCATGATAATTGAAGGGTAGTGCCAAATGAGCTTGGCGCCTTCAGGCGCCAAGCTCACCTGGCACTACCCTTCAATTATCATGATCAATCCATCTCCTGCTGCAGGGTCCCGGGGCTAAAAGGGTTAAACTGTGTCCAAGCTTGGGACCCCCCTTGCCCACTGCAGGAGGCATATTTACGAGAGAGGGATGGACTATGATGATTATCACCATCATCAGAACCAATGTTGTGATCGCAATATTCCACAGTTCAGTGGTATCACCGAGGGAGCTGAGAGAACCGTTCAGTTCCGAGAAAATGTGAAAACACCCAACTGCAAGAGGTATAGGACTACTGTTGTGAGGATGACCTACTCGCAGAGAGCAGCTTAGCAGTTGGCACCCGCAGTACAGTGACCCAGTTTACGCGGTCACTGTACCGTGACTGCTGACTGCTATCAGATGACCACAAAGTACCGCTGAGGCTGGCTACCTAGCGATGCTCTGTCTCTCGGCCTGCAGGCAGCATCGAAGACGTATCACACAGTACCTGTGGGCTCCGGGATCACTAGGGTAATGGAGGCCGACTAGCGGCGGGTTGGGTATTACTGTCAGCAAGGACTGGGTCCTTGGGTTCTATCTATCTATCTATATCCCGTAGTCTTGCCGACCTTTGGGGCACCACTGATGACTTGGCAACCAGCTCCTTCCATTCCTCTCTGTTCTCTGCCATTCTCAGCGTATCGCTCAGCTTCAATCCTGTCCACTCTGAGATATTGTCCTCCCATCTTTTCCTCTGTATCCTCTCCTTCGTCCTCCTTGCACAGTGCCTTGCAGGATTGTTTTGGCAAGCCCTGCTGAACGCGTGACATGCCCATACCACTTCAGTTTGCGTTTACTCACAATGGCTAATATGTCTTCATAGGGCCCGATGGCTTGCCTCATTCTGCTTCCCACTTCCTCGTTTGTGATGTGATCTCTGTATGAGATGCCAAGCAGCCTTCGAAAACATCTCATTTCAGTGGCTTGTATCCTCCTTTCAAGGTCTGCTGTGAGGGTCCATGACTCGCAGGCATACAAGAACACTGAGATTACTAAGGAGCGCATCAGTCTGATCTTAGAGCAGAGTGTGATGTTTCTGTCCTTCCATATGGTCTTCAATCTTGTCAGTGCTGCTGTTGTCTGCGCAATCCTGGACAGTATTTCTGGTTTTGATCCCTCATCTGTCACAATGGCTCCTAAGTATTTGAAGTTCTTAACTGTTTCCAGTTTTTGGCCTCCAACCATGATTTCAGTGCCAATGCCACTGGCGTTATTGGTCATCAGTTTGGTCTTCTCTGCACTGATTTCCATCCCATATGCAATGGCTGTACTATCCAGCTTTACCACCAGCTGAACTAGCTCCTTCTCTGTTCCTGCAAGGCCATCAATGTCGTCCGCAAAGCGCAAGTTCGTGATTGTTCTGCCTCCAATACTGACTGTTCCTTCATGATCTTTCTGAGCGTCCGTCATGATTCTTTCCAGGTAGATGTTAAAAAGAGTAGGGGAGAGCAAGCAACCTTGTCTGACTCCAACTGTAGTCCTAAACCAGTTTCCTATTTTGCCGTTGAAGCAGACTGCGCTAGTGGCCTTGTTGTAAATGTTTGCTATGACTTTGATCAGGTTGGCATTGATGTTGTATAGCTTCATGGTGGACCAAAGGGCTGCATGCCACACCCTGTCAAACGCTATCTTAAAATCCACAAAGACATGATAGAGGTCCTGTTGGTGCTGGAGGTATCTCTCACATAGAACTCTCATGTTGAAGATCTGCTCAGTTGTGCTGCGCCCTGGTCTGAAGCCTGCCTGTTCCTCGGCTATGATTTCCTCTGCCTGTGGCTTCAGCCTGTTCAGTAGGATCTTTAACAAGACTCTGCTTGGGTGGGATATAAGACTGATCGTGCGATAGTTCTGGCATTGATGTAAGTTGCCTTTTTTGGGGAGAGTTATTATAAGTGATTGGGTCCATGGTGTGGGCCAATCCCCTGACTGCCAGATCTTATTGCAGATTGTTATTAAGGCGCTTATCGTGTCTTCTCCCCCTTCTTGGACTAGCTCTGCAGGGATGTTGTCTGCTCCTGCTGCCTTCCTTTTTTTCAGCAACTTCACTGCAGCCTCTACTTCTTCTCGGAGGATGGGATAGTTGCCATTGTTGGTCACGGGTGGGTTGACATGTATGCCTGGGTCCCCTGCAGCTCGGTGGTTGTAAAAATCTGAGCAGTACTCTGTCCATCTCTTCAGTATGTCTTGGTCTTCCGTAAGACAGTTCCCTTCACTATCTTGAATGATCGAGAGGAGCGTCCTTGTTTTACACTGGTCAGGTCTTTCCAGCAGGTATGCTTTTTTGCTATTATTTTTGTTCAGATTTTCTTCTACGTGTGTACACTGATCTTCAATCCACTTATTCTTTGCCTTTTTCATGCTTTTCTTGATATCCTGGTTAATTTCCCTGTGTTGTTTAGCTCCTTCTACCTCTGATTTCTTTTTCTTTAATTCTCGACGCTTGTCACATAGAACAAAGATGTCAGCTGTAACCCAAGGTTTCTTTGCTTGTCGGTGTTTGCCAAGGATCTCACTGGCTGTTTGGGTTACAACAGTGTCCTTGGGTTGGGTAGGCTTAACCCCTTTTAGCCCCAAGGTCCCATTTCTCAATTTTTGGAGGTGTTGCCTAACGACTATGTACCAGTTGCAAGGGATGGATTGACCATGATAATTCAAGGGTAGTGCCAGATTAGCTTGGCGCCTGAAGGCGCCAAGCTAATCTGGTACTACCCTTGAATTATCATGGTCAATCAATCCCCTGCTGTAGGGACTCGGGGCTAAATGGGTTAATTATCTGTGATAGCTGCGGTGTGGAAGCTCCTTAGCAATAACGTGTGTGTAACTCGTAACTAGTTTCTATGTTATATGTTTGTCCAGCCGAGCACAGAAACACTGACGACATTTTTACAACTTTACCACAATCCTCATGAGCCCCCGCAGTTGCGGGGGCTCATGAGGATCCATGCCTCTTGCTGACACCACTTTGTATGCATGTTCTAAAGACAGCTAGGGTTTGTTGATGTTAAATTGGCGAAGACTGCAGAAACCGTTTCCGTCAATGGGCGGGCACTGAACGGGTTAAGATTGTCACGTGGTACAAACACAATGGTTCTCCCCTGAGTTATCACATTATGGTTTACTCGACGTATTTTAGGTGGAAGAAATGCTTGAAGCTCGCATTTCCCCCCCCCCCCCCCCCCCCCTGTCACTGTCCAGAAAAACGTGAATACAATCCAACTGCAAGTCATAGATCCTCATGAGCCCTTTGTGACTGCGGGGGCTCATTGTTATCTATGCCTCGTGCTGAGACCAATTTTTATCCATGTTTCTTGGACGGTGTTGGAATTTCAGAAACAAAATGTACGTACAGTGTATGTACAGTGGCAGGGGAGGGTTAATACCCAGCAAACAAAGGCCATCGGCCTGCCGCCTGCCGCTGTTGGCCCGCACACAGCTGACGGTGTGCGGGCCAACGGGGGGCGGACGTCGGCTCGTTGACTTTTCAGTATTAAAAACTGACCAGCTTATTATCCCTAACAACAGAAGGAATTTATCCTGCCGCCTTCTCAATCGCACATCTGACAAACTCTACCAATCACTCATTGACAATCACTCCCAACACATCCATAATCTTCCTATGGACAACGCCAAACATACAGACATACATGTACTTCAAACATCCAACTAAATAAAATACATAAACGACATTAATGGCATGTTGCAGGACAAAACTCAAAATAAATATTAAGGTTGTATACTATACCTACATTTTTTAATTGAAAACTGCCGCTTATAGGTTTTTTTTGAGAGCCTTATTGAGTCTGGAGGCTATTGCCACCCTGAAAGACCCAGGGTCCCGGGCATATTTGTAAGTTTGAGCCTTTTGCGTGACCTACCCCTTGAGCGAAAACACGCAAAATAGCTGATTTCAGAACACAATAAAAATTTATCGAATAGTGTGTTAAAATGATAAGGAAACATTTCGGTCACTTCATAAAGTATGTTAGTATTTTCTCGTAAAAAAGTGTGTTCTGATAATCGACCTATCCCGATCTACGTCATCACTTTGTGCGTTGCCGCCCCTGGAGGGCAAGCTGGCGGGTGATGCAATTTCCTAGCAAGGTTGAAAGTGTGTCACGTAAGCCTATTTATTCGCATTTTTCTCACCATGACGAACGATTGCTGTGTCAAGCATTGTTCGAAACGAAGTACTAGGGATCTTGGGATCTCTTACCATAGAATTCCGACAGTTATATTCAATAAGGGCTCCAAAATACGCGAGTTGACAGCCAAGAGGAGAAGGCTTTGGATCGCCCAAATCAATCGAAAGAAGATCACGGACAAAACAGTGAAACCATGGACCCGTGTGTGTTCACGCCACTTTGTGAAAGGTAAGCATTTTCAAAAATTGTTCAATGGTTCACATGCATTTTGTTATTGGTCTTCCTAGGCCATTGCGAAGTTGCAGCTGCCCACTTTCAGTGACAACCTGGCAGTAGTGAAATCTGCCATTTTTGAGCAGATTGGAGTGTTGGAGGGCATTTAGATGACTTTTGTTCTGTTCTCACATTTCATAGAATGTGAGATTAGGCTTCTTGGTGCAAAGACTGGGACTATATTTATTTGTTTTTTCCAACTTCATGTGTACTTGAAGAAAAAAAACATAAACACAAAACACCTGTGGAGGGATACTGTATGATACCCTTCTTCCAGAATCACAGGAAAGACTGGAGTGCTTGTTTTGTTTATCATGCAAATCAATATTGTAGTGTAGTTATTACATTTTCACTTGATTTTGATAACAGGAAAACCTGCTGAGTCCTACCAGTTATTACATTTTCACTTGATCTTGATGACAGGAAAACCTGCTGAGTTCTACCAAGATGATGCGCCCAACTGGATCCCAACTTTGCACCTTGGCTACAAAACTAAATGTGCATCTACTGATGTGGACCGGTTTGAAAGGAAACAGAAGAGAGAGCAACGGAAACAAGGAAATGCCCACAGCGGTATGCACTGAGTATTTACTTTATAAAACATTTCATAGTTTATCTTCAAGAATAAAGAATATTCTGTTTTTGAAACAATTCCGCCTTTCGGAAATGCAATTTTCAACTTTTGTAAATCTGGCATTGTCATGTATGATGTCACCACCTTCGTGTTTAGATATTTGATGTGGTCCAGGAAATTATGCTTTTTGAAGGTAATGCATTTGTCAGTAAGTGCACAGGAATGCAGTTTTCCAGGGAAGCATGCTCCCCAGATCCAGTGTCAATTTGTTTTCCCACCACAACCTGTTCCCACTCCTTAATCATTATGAATCTTAATTCATCAGTATTAAACAACAGTTAAATAAACTGTCTTCGGTTTTCATTTTGGGTAATTTGAAAAAGGCCACATCTTATCTTAGTAATAGATGGGAGGAACGCCAATTGCCAAAAATAAGCATTTACTCGGTTAAAACAATAATTTTAAAAAGCGAAACATTTCAAAACCGTATGATCACCTAAAAATAGAATG
The DNA here is from genome assembly GCA_036245525.1 of Semisulcospira habei. Classification (NCBI taxonomy): domain Eukaryota; kingdom Metazoa; phylum Mollusca; class Gastropoda; family Semisulcospiridae; genus Semisulcospira; species Semisulcospira habei. The sequence goes on along the minus strand of BTPG01000005.1, from coordinate 50,225,671 downwards.
TACTTGAAGTAAAGAAAATGCCATGTGCATGTTATGGTTCTTATTTGTGCAGTTCATGCTGAGGAAGGTGTGGACACCACAGACAGAGACGCATCTGTGGGTGATGTTGGAGGGGACGCTGATTTTGAACTGGGTGAAGAGGCTGATGATTTGAAACGAACTGCGGAGCAGGAAGTTCAGACTGACTTTACCATCTCCTACCTGGAAGCCATGGAGTCTGAGCTACAGATAATAAGAACAGAAAACCTCACTCTTCGCATGAAACTGAATGCCAGCACCATGTCAGATGACTTTTTTTTAAAAGAAGATGGGTCTAGAGATGACGAGAAGGTTAAATATTACACAGGCCTACCATCTTTTTTGACTCTTGCTGCTTTGGTGTCATTCCTCATGCCTCACATTACTAGTGGGCCCAGATCAATCACAAGCAAATTTCAAGAAGTGTCAATTGTCCTCACTCGTCTGAGGTTGAATCTGCCTGTACAGGTCGTTGCTGATTTGTTTCGCATTTCTGACACATCAGTGTCACGCATATTTCTCAAGGTGCTGGATGTCATGTATACCAGGTTGGGGCCACTTATCTTGTGGCCGGACAGAGAAAGTCTGAGAAGAACCATGCCACTCGATTTCAAACAGGATTTTGGCAACAAAGTTACTGTGATCATAGACTGTTTTGAGATTTTCATTGAGACTCCTTCAAATCTGCTTGCCAGGGCACAAACATGGTCCAGCTACAAGCATCACAACACCATAAAGTACCTCATTGGCATAACGCCACAAGGAGTTGTGTCATTCATTTCTGAAGGTTGGGGCGGGAGAGCCAGTGACAAATGGGTAACTGAGAATAGCACATTTTTGGACAATCTCCTGCCAGGTGACCTTGTTTTGGCTGATCGTGGGTTTAATATCCATGATAGTGTTGGACTGATGTGTGCTGAAGTTAAGATACCAGCTTTTACCAAAGGTAAAAAGCAACTATCTGCTTTTGATGTAGAATCAACACGCAAAATAGCACATGTCAGGATTCATGTTGAAAGGGTGATTGGTAACATTATTCAAAAATATGCCATTATTGATTCTACAATTCCAATCACTATGTTGACTTGTGCTGAAGGTGCAAATGTGACCACGTTGGACCAAATTGTCACAGTGTGCTGTGCTCTGGTGAATATTTGTCCATCTGTTGTTCCTTTTGATTAGAGATGGGGTGAGAGAAACTTCCATCTAGGTAGTGTTGTTCACAGTAACTTTGAAGTGATGTGAAGCTTTCAAAAGTATTGTTTTATGTGGTGTGTTATTTCTCACATGAATGTTCTTCTTGTAAAGCGATCTTCATTGGAAATTAAATTGTGGTGTTGTAACAATAAGTCTGGTGACAACATTATTGTGCATTCTGTCCATGCAAATGTTTGTGTAGAACTTTGTTACCTCTCTCTCTCTCTCTCTCAAGCAAGAATGGTGTTAAAGTGAAGAATGGGAGTGGTTTAAAGTGGCTTTTACATACGCATCAACATATAAACAAACAAAATAGATACATGAAACTAGTTTAATTGTTTAACCAAAATCAAACGGCATGATTCAGTCTTTAGATTTTCTTTCACACACAAAGAAATATCTGACTGAAATAACTCGAGTACGAAGAAGTTTCAAATTCATTCATGAACGATTTACATATTTCATACACTGATACTAGTGATACACACAAGATGTCTTTAGTTTTTAAAAAAGCAATAACTGACGAAGACCAAGTTCTACACAAGCATGTTTCTATAACACTCAAATAGTGTGCATAATTACAAAAACTGCCAGCACAGATACTTTCCATTATTATTAAAGTCACATTAAATGTATTTCGTCAACACAGCTTTCTTTCAAAAGTCAAATGCAACTTTAATAAAGGCAGTCTTGGCATTGTGCAACACATGGAGTAAACAGGCAAATATGATGAAAATGAAAAAAAAATCCTGTCACAATTTGATTATGCATTTTCCTGTGTTGACGACAAAATTCTACAAAGCTTGTGGTAAAAGAGCAAGACCGGTCCCACCCAGGTATGCATACGGTCACTCTGGTCCCGACGCCTCAAAATGTCCGAGCAGAAGAATGTGAAGCACTCGGGGGCGTTTCGATCGGTATTCGTAGTTAGTAACTACAGGCTCCGATTTACTCATCAGGGAACCGGCCTACAATTCTCAGTCCATTTCTTGGTGTCTTCCTCCCAGTGTGTCGCATTTAAATCCTTACATAAGGACATGTTATCCGTGTAGTCCATGCATGTAACTGTAATCCAGTATGGTCGCTTTCAAATCCTTGCAGTATTCCTGACGCGGTGTTACAGATGTGTAGTATGAACGCTTTCAAATCCTTGCAGTATTCCTGATGCGGTGTTATTGATGTCAAGTATGATTGCTTCAAATCCTTGCAGGGTCCAGTCTTGTGTCGGGATCCGATTGTATCGCTGCGTCTTCTGTTCCCTCGGCGCTTGTGCCTGTCCGTTCCAAGGTCATTTCCTGCTCCGCGGGGCTTAGCCGCGATAAGACACAAGGAACCGCTGGGCGGAGTTTGCGTGTATCGACGTGGGAGTCATATTCTTTGTTTATTAATCCGTCCGTTTTGACGGATCAACCCCAGACTGAGTGTCGTTGTTGTTGTTGTTGATTCTCCGTGTATTCGTGTTTGTAGACGATGCTGGTTGTTTGTGCGGCTGTGTTGCCTTCCATACGACAGACTAGTGTTTCTAGTATTGTCCTCTGTGTAGGTGGTACGCAGTGTTGCCGTGGTACATATCTCACGGTTGATGCTTTAAAATCAGCTTATTGTTGTAGCTGTTGCTGCTGTTTTGGTGTGGCTGTCGTTTCGTTGATTGCCGTTGTTGCCGTTGGCTTGTTGGGCCGCCTGAATTGTATACCGTTTTGGTGGTAGGTGCCGGGTTTTGTCGTTGTAGAAGGGCCTTCAATTCTTCGAGTGCTTCACAGAATAGTTGGCCTCGCTTGTTGCGAGCGTTCCAGTCCTCCTTTCACTTTTGTGCGCTTTTAGAACGAGTTCTTTGTGACCAGTGTTGCCTGGTGTTGTAGATTAAAGTTGGTGCTGCGTAGTTTTGTGGTCGGTGTGAAGTAGACAATGTCCGTTTCCTCTATTCTTAGTCCGTGTTGTAGACACAGTGGCTTGCCTTTCTCGTTGGCGGGAGGTAAGTCTTTTAGCAAACAGTATGACGTCTGTTTACTTAATAATGGTATCTCGACCGACCCTATTTTTGGCCCAACCCAGTTAACTTTTTCTTTCCATTTTGAAGAAAAAGGTCCAGAAATGAAAAATCAGCCGCCAAAATGTAATATTTGCACCAAATCGGGTGAGGTCAACGGAAAAAAAGAGGCCAACCTACCTACAACCTACCCTATTAATGTTTTTTTGGTGATGTTTTTGTTATTTACTGTAAACACTTCTTTTTTAGGCCTAATACTACCATCTAAAGTAGTCAACACCATAAATTTGACTAAAGAACATGATCAAACTATGACGGCTGATTTCTCACCACTTTGGGTTTAGATTTGCCTGTGCGTCTAAACTCGGGCAACTGCCTACAGTCTGGACAGTACCATTGGCCTTTTGGTGCGCTTTTGACCCCAACACAGAAGAAATGGAACCACTCAAGCTTGCAATTCTCATTGTCGCATGCAACCATTGCATCCTCTTCTTCACCTCTCTGACAGTAGCAACCCCACCTGGGTCTGCCCTGGGGGACTTGGGTGGGGTTAGGTACTTTTTAGTTCCCAGGGTCACCCTGGTCAGCCCCACAGGGTGGGGTTTTCTCTCTATTCTGGGGCATGTGTTTCTGTCTACCCGAGGTCCATTCACCTGTATTTTCCTTTTTTAAACTCTCCCTACTGTCTGCACTGCCTGTAGCTCTTGATATTGGATGTGTGTTGCTAAATGGTCTTAGCTTTATTTAGGCCCCATGTGTTAGGTTTATTTAATGTGTTTGACCGGCTGGCGACATACATTCAATGTTCTGTTTAGTTGGTTGTTTTTTTTCACAAGCAGTGCAGGCACGTCCTGAGAAAGCCTTGTTGCTGTCGGGACGTTAAGCAATGTACAATCAATCAATCAATCAATCTGACAGTAGCAAAAGAGTTTGACAGGGCTGCCAGAACCTGTCAGTTGTTCTGCACTCTTCTTGTTTGGCGACAGAGGCAGAGGACATGCTGACTGTGGGTTGGTGGCTGACTGTGGGTTGGTGGCTGTCGGTGGTTGTGACCTTGCACGTGAAAACACTTTCCCCACAAGTTCTGGCAAGATTGCCACCTGGTACACATGGGCAAGCTTTTCCAGGGCATCTTGTACAAACTCTGGGTTATATTCCACCCTGACTACTGCTAAATCCTTGGGAGTCCACACCACAAAACTCAGTCTTGGTGACAAACATCTGAAGTTGTACTTGTGTGTAGTATTCATGTTTCTCCTTTAGCCTCAGTTCACTGTCCCTGTTCTCCAAATAGAATTTTGGATCTGCCACACATTCTGCGATGGTACAGGAGGCTTTGGACGAGGGGCATTTCACCTCAACGCATCCCCGGCTACAGCAGCTGCAGTAGCGCACACCGTCTGGTGACGCACCCAAGAAGGGAAACTGAGCATGAATAAAAAGTCCACACTTATCCAGTTGAAAATGCATATGCTGTTTTGAAGCTATTTCTTCATATTCGGACAAGGCATTGTGTTCTTTTTCAATGCCCCATTGCATAGAAGCGGTCTCTTTTCTTGAGCCCTTGGGTCGACAGATCAGGCTGATAAGACTCATTGAAGGAGCTGCTGGATTGGTGTGGAGTGCTTGGTGTGCCCGTGATGCAGTAATCCGCCCAGTCCTGAGTCTGGCCCAGATCTTCGAATTCCTTTGCTCTCTGGTTTCCCTTTCAGCGATGATACTTTGCTCCTCAGTCACAGAGATATCCACATTTTCACAATGCTGCAAAACTTCACTGTAAGTCCTCTGAATCTGTTCTTCATCTTCTAGATCTCCCAGAAATTTTGGCAGTCTGACTGTTGCTCGTTGATCTTTGTAGTCCGTCGCATACTCTGGAACAAGGGACAATATAGCCGGTTTCACACCAGTCTTCGAGAAGTGAATTGCATCAAAGAATGAATGCAATTCATCCTGTGTTGGAGCAGCCACATCTGATGGTTTTCTCTTTGCTTTAACTGAAGTCAAGGTTCCATTGATAAGGCCATCCAATCGACGCTTCTTTGTTGCAGCTGATGTGAAGTCAATGTCAGCAGCCTTGCTGTAGACGACATCCTTTGTTGGGGGAACCACCCAGCCAGCAGGCACCTGCAATTCAATGTTTAGTATGTAGATACAAATTTGGTCTAAAAATTGTCATTAAATGTATGGTATCCAAAAGACCCAATGAACATTTTTATTTGGCGTTGACCCTACTCCTTTCTTTAGTTTGAAGAGAAAAAAATAAACAAGAATGAAAAATAAATAGCCAAAAATTAACATTATAACTGAATCCTGCATTGTCGTCGGAAAAAAAGAGATAAACTGTCAGGCATATTTCTTTTCCTGACGTCACCACAAACAGAATTTGTTCCTTTTTTATTTTTACTTTTGGGCTTTTTAATGATAAATGTTTAAAAAAGGGACCAGCTCAAAAGTTCTTGAACTATAAAATCTGTACAGAATTTGGTCCAAATAATTCTAGTTAAAGTTAATGGTTTTTTATTTCTGTAATGCTTCACTGTTCACCTGAATCAATGTGCAAACTCTTAAAAAAGAAAAGAAAATACTGAACACAGAACAGTATGTTCTGTAACTTGATGAAAGCAACCAACAGCATGCACGGTCAATAAATTTCTTTCTTGCAGACATTTGCTGTTATCAGGTGTACTGCAATTTCTGCTAAAAATTCCCAAATTAACACAACAGCTACAAAACTCACCTGTGTTGGTGTCTTGCTGTCGCGAATTCGAACAGATGCATCTACAGTGAACAGCACTGCCGCAATATGGCTACAACTACAAGACTCCGCAATCCCTGCCATAAAGTTGCAGTGTGCAGTGAGAACAGTCCCATCTTGCTCGATGATCACCCAGGGCTTCAACGGTTTCTCACACAGGCTCTGGGAATGGAACACCTGCACAGCAAAAACAACAATGTAAATAATACAGAATATAGTATTTGCATGTCGCTAACACTGTTGCACTCACAGCGAGTCACAGTGAAAAAAAAAAAAAAAAACCTTTAGCGTCAGAACATTTACATTACAAACTGAATCAAATGGAGATGCCAAGCCCAAACCATGTCATCCAAAGAATCAAATAGAAACAAATAAATTGCCAATGCATACCTGATGTCCTCATAAACCTACTTCTCAGACTTGGAGTACACCCTTGGTCATTTGTGCTCAAATTTGTCAAAGTCAAAAGGAGAAATGCTTGAAAATGAATGTCAAACAAGATGGTATATAAAAACAGCGAACACTCACTTTATGAACACTTTTATTTAGTTTAAATCCCTTCTAATGATAATGTAAGATTTTACAGTAAGCTATGACAAAACCTGCTAAAGTGAAGATGGCACAATCCCATCCACAATGTGTGAAGTTGGCCTACTTTGTGAGTTTGTTATGCTTACCTCAGCAGTGATGATGGTGTTGTCACAGCCTCTGGGTTTGTGGGCAAACAGTTTCTTCACCCATCCTGATGTGTGTTGATTGTGTGCTCCAAGCTGTTTGTTTGCTTTAAAGGCTTTTCTTGTGTAGTAGCTGGTGCGATGAACCAAATATTCTGAAATGTCTTGAGCAACCGGAGGTAAAAGTCCGACATCGTCACTCCACTGACAGTTTTCGTAGGGATCTAACCCGCCAACTGCTCGCAATTTCATCTCATAACGGTTTCTAGATACTGAATCTAGAGTATCTATATACTTTTCAGACGGTTTAACTCCAGGTTTGGACATTGTTTTTGCTACAGCCCCCACTCTGCTGAACATTCGTATAGAGTCTCCACACCGCTTTGCCCTCCAGCGTACTACGTCATCAGAAATGGGGTCGCGGAAAAGTACACAATCGGGAAACGTCCATTGGAATTCTAAGTGCAATCGAAAAAGTTTATGTTGTAAATTCGCAAATTGCCCTGATGTTATCAATAACATTACAAGTGTTTGCAATGTTGGGCAATTGCTCAGGCCCTTTTTATTCGATAAAGTCGTACTTTATGTTATAACTATCACATTGATTATGAAGAAAATATGGGGTCCCGCACAAAATTTGGCACTTTGGGTCGTTTTCGAGTGCGTATTCAATAAGGGATACAAGCGATGTCTGACTTCCGGCAGATCATATCTCCGCCGTAGCCGGTCACAAGCACGCATGAGAAAGAAGGGAAAACGACTATTTTAAACCTACAAGGGAAAACCTACGCCCAAACTGTTGCAAACTACGCCTAAACTGCTAGTCCTCGATCACTATTTGTGACAGTAAACTGGAACAAACAACAACGGCAGATACGGGATGAAAACGTTTATCTATAAGTAATTAAATGCACGTAATGGTTCTTAGTAATTTAGTTAGTGCAGTGGTAAGGTACTTTTTTTTTGCCACGCAGGTGACCAGGGTTCGAGTCCCATAGATGGCGACATTTTTTTCCTGCTTACATTTGAAACCCATACATTTTCTACTTCGCTAAATGAAACAAACACACTTTAAACCCAAAGCAAAAAAAAATTTAACGCGTGGTATTTTTTTATTTTTATTTTTTAAATATGCGATTATCATCACTGTGGAAATGTGAATGTTAAACCATAAACCAACCAACCGGATTCAGTCTTGGATAAAAATGCACACTGGTTACCTCGGTACATTTGTTCATTCATTTTTTTCAGCCAGGCATTGTGTGAGCATGTTTACATTACATGTTTACATTCATTCAATCATTCACAGCTTCACTGATGAAAAAGCACACCAAAGAGTGTTGTCACAGACAGTTTTTTTTTAATTTTTACTGGCATCATCTACAAACATTAATTGATGTGAATTTGTTTTAATATACCTGCTGCAAGAAATGCTACATGTTCCTTTGGTGTCTCCGTGAAAGCAGGTCGATGAACATCTCTGGTTGAAAGACTTGTTTGTAAACCGATTGGTAGTGGATGTACTTATCTCTCTAGCTGAATCTCAGTTTCCCAGCAGTTTTTGGTTACAAATTATAAGGAAACAAAAACACACTACCACCGAGTCACCCAGCTCCCCCTCAAAATACAGCTTTACTGCAGAACATATTTCAACTACATGTAACATTATTCACATTTACATTGACAAAGTGCTGACTGTATACAAGCTATTTGGGAGAAAAGTGGAGCTGATGTCATTTTTAGTTGTGTGCATGCCAACGGAGACCGACACCGGCAACCACTTGCTCATGAGGCATTTATTTGGGAGCCAACTGCACAGTATATAAAAGAAGGGGGATAGGAGAGAAGGAATGACAGACTTATCATTTAGAGCCTTCCACTACATATATTATTTTGCTCATATATATATATATATATATATATATATATATATATATATATATATATATATATATATATATATATATATATATATATATATATATATATATATATATATATATATATATATATATATAGAGAGAGAGAGAGAGAGAGAGAGAGAGAGAGAGAAATGAAATGAAATGAAATGAAACTTTATTTCTCAACGGATAAAGTAATTAGCACGTGTGCCATTTTTCATACTTGCCGTTGCTACTCTACAAACACAGGATAATAATTGTAATACTAATAGTACCAAATTACACAAAGAAAAAATTAGAAAACATTAAACATGAAGAGACATTAAACAAAATTCATTCATTCATTCGGTCATACAAAAAAACAAACGAAAAATAAAAAGTACATGCAACGCGCGCACACTGACACATACACGCTCGCGCGCACACACAGACACGCGCTAATGATAACTTGACCTATATACGAAGCAAATCATTTGGATCATAGTGAAAATTCACTTCAGACAGCAAAATTATTTGGATTATAATAGAAAGTTGAATTATGTAATTAGGCGATTATTATTAGTATGGACAAACCATACGGCAGCATGCACTGATTATACGATAAGCACATGTTTGATACGAATACTTGTGGTAGATTATGTATCAGCAGACAAGTACTTGAGGAGGCATTCCTTGAAAGAGGAGAGGGAGCTAGCGTGTGTTATACATGTTGGCAGTGTGTTCCAGAAAGATGCGCCTGAGAAAGATACACTGGTTTTAAATAGATCTATCCTGGGGCGAGGTGTAATAAAGTTTCGTCTTGAAGTAGAATAACCTGAACTTGCCTTGGTAAAGAGCTTACAAAGATATTTTGGGTGAATCTCATTCCAGATTTTATACATAACCACACCCTTATTTAAGAGGTGATGCTTGCTAAGAGGTAGCATTTTCAGTTTTTCAAGTCTTTCATCAGTTGTTAGGGCTGAATCAGGCAGGATATGTTTCGCTGCTCTCCGATGCAGGGAGTTAAGCCTCTTTAAGTGTATGTCACCGCTGCCATCCCATATCGTGGACGCATAATCGATGTGGGATTTGACATGCGCATTGTAAAATAACTTGCGGGCATCAACATCGATAAAGTACTTCAACTTTGAAAGCATAAAAACATTTCTAGCAACGGTTTTACATACAGCATTTATGTGTGATTGCCACTTCATCTGGTCATCAACAATTACACCAAGTAATCGGTGTTCCGTGACCTGATTAACGATGTCATTATGGATAGTCAGGCTGAGTGTAAGTGGCTTGAGCTGGTGCTTCTGACGGGTTGCTATCGTCATGCATTCCGTTTTGGAAGGATTTAAAATCATTTCATTGTTTGCGCACCAAGTGGAAATTTCGCTCAAACCCTGCTGCAAACGGCCATTTAAAGAATCAATACTCTTGTCCGGGGTGTGAATTGTCGCGTCATCAGCGAATAAATCACATGAAATTTTGTCGCTAGTCAAATGTAGCGGTAGGTCATTTATAAAGAGGCAAAACAGAAGAGGCCCTAGGACTGAACCCTGGGGAACTCCCCGTGTTACTAATCCGCTTGAGGAGTATGATCCATTGACCATGACGCGCTGCTGTCTGTCGCTAAGATATGAGGCAAAAAGTGGAGTTGTGCCATGGTGGTAAAGAGATTTCTGGCTGTAGTTAATTGAGGAAGAAATGCATTTATTGCCAAACGAACTACCGAAGTACACATTTAGCTTGGAAAGTAGAAGTTTATGGTCCACAAGATCAAAGGCTTTTCGTAAGTCAATAAATACAGCGCCGGTAAATTCGCCCTGATTTATTGAGCGTAGCCACACATCAGTTAGACGTACTAGGGCCGTGTGACAGCTGTGCTTTGGTCTGAATCCCGACTGAAGGGGGTGGATTAATGTATGATTTTCTAAATATTCCAAGAGATGTTTATGGATATGCCGTTCAAGTGGTTTACTAAGGATGGACAATAGTGAGATGGGGCGATAGTTATTAACATCAGTCATATCTCTTGTTTTCGGGAGGGGTATAACCTTGGCTTTTTAAAGTTCTTTTGGGAAAATATTCGTTTGAATGCACAAATTATAAATATAGGTTATTGTTTCAATAACATAAGGAATAGCTAATTTAAGTATTTTGGGGCTGATTTCATCTGGCCCGGACGATTTCTTATTCTTCATTGAACTAATTGTCCTACCGACTTCGTGCACTGCCAGTGGTGGAATCACGAAAGGATCAGATCCTGCAGTTCGCGTTCTACAAAAGTCAACTAGTCTGTCTGAACAAGAGTAGGGCTGAGAACTTGCTTCTGAAGGGACAAGAGACTCGGCAACTGAGAGGAAATAGTCGTTAAACATGTCTGCAGTCAGATCAGAAGGGATTAAAGGAGATTTATTACACTTGCCTCCAGTCACTACGGCCATAGCGCGCCAGAGCGTGGACATGTCTTTGTCTTGTTTAATCAAGCGATCAATGAAAGATTTTTTAGCCTGTCGCACAAGAGATTTTACGCGATTGCGCTCACGCTTAAATTCAGTGAAGCACTTCTGCTGTCTCAGATCATCTCTCACCCTCATGGCTTGAATGATGTCTTGAGTAAGCCACGGCGGGAGTGATGCGTGTTTGACTACGCGTCTCCTCCGCAGGGGCGCATGTTTATTTAAGATCTTAAGAAAGATGGTATACCAAACAGACAGAGCGCTGTCAGGGTCAGATGTACTAAATACTTCATCAAAAGGTGCGCTGTTAAGATCAAACAGAAACTCGCTTTCATTAAAACTTTTAAAGGAGCGATAGGTGATATACGTATGGCATCCTTTCTTTGCTTTAGGGAGTTTAGTAGACCACGTACAGCGGATGGGAAAATGGTCGCTGATACTAAGGTTACCGACAGATACATTATGAACAGACTCTGGCTTGGTTGTGTATATATGATCTATGAGTGTGGATGTTGTTTGTGTGATCCGTGTGGGTGAAGTGATTAACTGTTGCAGACCCAACAACGTTAACGTAGAGTCCCACGCATGGTGAGGCTTTAGCATGTCTATGTTAAAGTCTCCCATGAGGATGACATTGGAGTTGGGATTACAAGCTTTATCACACATACTAAGGAAATCATCATACCACTCAAAGTTCGCAGCAGGGTTGCGGTACAGAAGGCCAATAAGAAATGATGGAGATTGGGGGGCCTTCAGTTCAAGCCACATACACTCAATATCTTTGGTTTCTAAATCATGTCGTCTACGTATAAAATCTTGAATAGACGAGTGAACATAAGCAGCTAATCCTGTCTGTCCATGGGCCGTAGGATCACGTCTCATGACAGTAAATCCAGGAACTTGGATGGATATATCTGATACATTTGAATTGAGACGTGTTTCAGACAGTCCAACAATATGAAACGGGTCTGCTCCATTTAGATAAACACATATGTCAGGCAACTTATTGCAAAGATGGTAAATATTGAGATGACTAATGCGGAGATCTTTCGTCTTGAGTTTTACGCCACTCATTTCACGCAAAGTCAATGTGTTTGTAGAAAAACAAAAAAGAAGAAAATCAACAGAATGTATCCGTAACACGTGCCAAATAGAAAGTAATAATAATGATACAAATAAAAAGTATAAAATCACTAACTAAACTATTCTAAGTGCAATAAACACAATAAACAAAGACTAGAGGCGTAATCACTGTACGCAGGGGAATAGGCCTTCAGAAGGCTTACACACGTCCGTGGGGACTAAAATATCCCAGGTACTCTTCAATGTCTCACACCCCGAATCAACAAAAGATTAAAATTCGGAGAAAATTAGTTTTCAGCAATTGTCACAAGTAACAGTGGGAGTCTGTGTGGCTGCGATTCGTGCAACTAATTAATATTAACACAGACAGACAGTAGCATTGAAAACTATAGTCCACACTTTTGACGGAAATATCGTCAATGAGACTGCAGAGCTCGCTAGAGAAAGTCCTTCAAGCGACTCCGTATACAGTGTAATTAATCTTACTGGTGAAGAACAACACTGGACGTCGTAAGCACTCGCTCTAAACACACGATGCTAGGCCTGTAATGTTTGGTGGTTGTTTTTTCTCATCAACAATGAAGGTCAAGTCACTGACGTCTTTGTGTCACGAAAGAAAATGACACATAATCTTATTATTCCCTGGTAGAGAATGCAAATGAGAAAAATAGCACACAACCTAACAGAAAAGAAAATTCAAATGACGCAGAAACTCTGTCCACCCGAGCAGTCACGAACACTGTTTCAAACGACAGTTTTATATATTCATATATATGTGAACGGCACTTGGCACTGAATTCACAAGTGTCCACGTTCAGAGAGAGAGAGAGAGAGACCATCACTGTAGTCCTGATATAATTCAACATTGCACATCCCACAACATAATAACAGTGAAATGCAGTATCCAGCCACCAAACTACATTACACAGACAGTACAATGTTGGCATGAAAATCAAACAATACTGTTACCAGTACCACACTGTGTCCAATTGCAGCACAACAAAGTGAAATGCAGTCTCAAGCCCCATAACTTGCACTGCACAATGCTGATGTCAACACAAAATACCATAACAACTGAATAACAAGGGTACAATGCACTGTGTCACCTAGTCTGCATAATATAGGCATGCACACCAAACAATACCTGTACTGCTCTTGATACAAAATCGACCATATAACACTGCAAAATACATGAGTGCTACGCTGGCAAAGTGTCTACAACAGAGTCTGCACCATGCCGGCCGGTAATCCAAGCAATACCATTGCTGCTCTCCAAAAACTCAACATGGTGCAGGCTATCATGTCACAACTGATTGCTGCATAGCACCCACCACGTACCCTCTGGTACTGTGCACAATGTTGGCATCAGTTTACTTTATTTAATTTTGGACCCGCTGGGGGCATGAAAAAAATCACAAAAGAATTTACATGAATGTGCTCAGAAATGAAATATTATCCTTATTACTACACTGTACGCATGTTCCTTAGCACAAATCACAAATGGACACGGATCATAGTCAGGTCATTCTGTTTGCTGGCGTGTGTCATGTACAGTACATCTGTAAAACTTGTGAAATGAACCATGTGGTTAGCAATTCTGATACGATAAGTAAAGCCACACAGCTGAAAGTCAAAGATTGACAGTGGAAGAAAAAAACAAAACAAACACAAAGTACAGTACATATCATATGCCTATGATCAGTTATCACCCAACCACTTAAATCTGCTGTGACAGCTGGAGGGTAATGCAAGAACTGCATGGTCAACTCACTCTTGAGATGTATTGCGTTTTTCATTGATTAAGTCCACATTTGCACAACATTTTAAGCTGAGGGTTTAATGACATAAATATACATCCCCACGTTTCTATATTTCCGCACATCCCCTCTTCAGAAAGGACCCATGGGTTTTATACTCTGAGGCCACTGACCATTTTTAGAATGAACCCTGTATATCATTTTGAATCATGCAAAGCGGTGCAGTGATATGTTTTCTCCTTGTCTCACACCGATGCTGCACAAAATCTATCTGTACCACTGTTTCCTACCCCATAAGTGTCAGCTGTGGAGTACATATTTTGAATGACTGATGTATGCCAGTATTTAGGAACTTGTCACAAAAAAAGACCTGTTCATATGATGAAATGTCTTCGAAAAATGAACACATTGTCAGTAAAGGGGTTTTCCTTGGATAATCAAAAACTAATACATATTAAGCTGCATTTCCAAATCGCGACATGACAGGAGAGTGACAAAAAGTAACTTTTTTGAGGGGGTCATCCAAATAAATATGCATAGGAAGGTCTTACCATCAGCTATCTCTTTACCAAGTTTAGGGTTACAGTTAGGAATACTTGAGAAAAAAACATCTTTGGGCAATATATGGCTATCTTGTACCTATTTCCCGATTTCTTGTGACCCTTGACCTTTCTGACCTTTCATGCATACGAAATTAGTATGCATGAAAAGTTCTTACCACCTTGTACCAAGTCTGGGTTTGAAGTTGTGTATACTTGAGAAAACATCTTTTTGGTCAAAATACAGATATTTTTCACCTTTTTACTGCACTACAAATTACAACATGGGTGTCAAATCGCTTTGTCACGTTGTTATATGAAAACACACAAAGCACACCCCCATCACTGTACAATAGCCCCTGAACTGCTCGACTGCACGTTACAATTTTGTCGCCCCGCTGCTTCTATGTCAGACTTATGGAAACACTCCCTCTTTATTTCTATTTTCTCGAGTTTTGTCATTGTCACTTTGTTGTCACTGCCCCCCTGCTGTTGTGTCTGCAGTTGAATAGCCAGGCCTAAAGCCTGCTTGCCCTTCTCCTAATATATGGGGCGGTCCCTGGCGCAGTGGTTAAGGCGCCTGCCACCAATGCTAAAGGTGCGAGGTTCGATTACGGGTTCCGGCGTCGGATTTTTCTCCTCTAGTAAGTGTCACCGTTAATTCGGGCGGACTGTCGGGGGTTCTTTCTCCGGGTACTCCGGCTCTTCCTCCCCCTCCACTTTGGTATCAGCTTCAGCCCACTTAATCAAATTTCAAATAGAAACGATGTTGAATTTCCAAAAACTTCAGTAGCTCGCTTGAACTTGCCCTTAGCACCACGTGAATGTTCTGTGTTTATGTACAGTGTGTGAGTGAATGCGCGTGATTCACGTGAGCGTGCTTGTTGGGTTCAGTTCACGGCGGCGCTTTGAGCCGATTTTCAATTGGGATAAAGCGCCTATTTAATGCGCTTATTATTATTATATGGCTATGCATCAGCTCAGGCAGTAAGGCACAGGCTTTTGCTGCATTGCGAATGATGTGACTGTCCAAAACCTTGACATTGTGGCCAGCCTGGTGGATGGACATCAAAATAACAAGACGTCTGCCCTCCTACACAGGACAATCAGTTCACTTCCTTTGCCTTCTCGTCGGTTGGCCATCGTGGAGAGATGTACTCGCTGAACTCTTCTTCCCTCATCTTTCGCAACCTGCAAAAGATAATTTTGTATCAAAAAAGTTCGGACATGCACATATTGCGTGCATATATGTTTGCAAGTATTTATACAAAGTACATACATGCATAATATGACAGTAGTCAGAACATGAACAAGAAAGGCAATGTCCTTATGGTTCACGTGTATGACCAATCCACATAATATGTCTGTCCTTTTTGACCTTGGCTTGACTTCTCCAACAGGTCTCTGAAAATGTCTAAACATAAGTATAGGGCTGGATTTTGTACCAGTGAAACCTGAGTATTTTTCCAAATCCCTTCATTTTTCACACATTTGTCAACCCTCTGTGACCCTTGACCTCTGTGAGGGGCTGATTACATTAGTATGCACAGAAAAGTGTTATCATCATGCCAAATTTTATTGAAAAGTTTGCAAAAACATTGATAAAAACTACAACTCTACCCGAAACTAACTTTTGTCACCCTTATCATGTGGTATCTCCATAGCAAGTTTGAGTTTGAAGTTGAAAATACTACTTGAGATGACCTTTGAAAGGTCACAGATGTTTAGAATTATTTTACCACAAAGTACCCTTGTGCCAAGTTTGAAGTCTGAGGCTTGCATAGTCTTCAAGGAAATGCCAATGTTAAAGTTGCCCAAAGGTAACAGACAGTTGACGGACGACCCATTACAAACATTTACTTTTGCTATCACACGTGCGCCAAAAAATAGACGCCATTGAGCTTGAAATGACCACAAAGGGTGTATACATATATCTAGAATCAGCATCAATATTCAAAGTGTAACTTGCAGAAATTGTTTCAAACAGGACACAATGCATTGCTGTTTAGCAACAGCACACAATGGACCAAATGGGTAGTATTCAGATTTTTCTAGTCCTTTTGTATGCACTAAGTGCTTATTAAAGAAAACGACAGTATTTGGAGACTTGCCCAACCCTCTAGTTTTCAAATCAAATGCAATATGGTGCCACTTGTTGACAGCAAGTGATTTTAGCATTCGGTGTTGTTGAGAATGCTGGTACTACTACTACACCATCTTCAAAATGAAAGAAAGCATTACAGTGTGATGTGTTTATCCCAACCAGTTGTGTTTTGTTATGAACCTGATTCTATTCACAAATCAATCGGTATGCTTTACCTCGAGTCCAGGACAACAAGTGTCGCCTTCTCTCACTTTAGTTGATCTGCTGGAACTGGAATTGCCTGCTTTTAGCTGTGGCCTTCTCCTTTGAGCAAACATGACCTGACTAGCTCTTGCCTCTTCTTGGTGTAGGCATCATACTTCTGTGCTTGTTTGCAAGTATACCCTCTGGGCGTGACTCTGCAGTGAGATGTCAACAGCAGCACTGACCTGAAATGAAATACATGTTTATTAATATTATCGTGTTATTCGGCAGCATGGCAATTTCACTTCTGATCTTATTTCAGGGTGGGTCGGTTCCAAACTCCACAAACAGGGACTTTGTTATAGCATTATAAACAATTCGGGGCCGGTGGGGGGAGTCCCCCCCCCCCCCCCACACCAATTCGTCCCTACATTTAGTTTACACATTACTACCTTCAAACTAATGTGAAATAAACTGTGAACACCACAAACAAGAATGGTGAAGCCTGGATCGCTCGTGTGCATTTAAAACTGATCATTTTCTTAATCTGAACTGTGTGACCTTTCCAAAAGGTGACTGAAATTTAAGTGCCATGAGTCTAAGCATAAGTAAAGGGCTGGCTTATGTACAGTTGTGAATAGTATTGGAGAAAAAATATCTTTTGTCAAAATATGGCTATTTTTTTTTTTTTTTTTACCTATTTCTTGATTTCTCATGACCCTTGGCCTGAACTCAAACTGGTAGGCTAAGAGTAAGAAAGGTCTTGCCACAAAGTATCCTTCAGCTACGTTTGAAGACTGTGGTTTGAATAGTCTCCGAGAAAATGCCAACATTAAAGTTTACCATGGACGACCAATGGCCCAGAACATAGCCTTACACTTGCTTCGCACGAGCCAATAAAAGAAGGCATTACAGTATGATGTGTTCATTCACACCATAGTTGTGTTGTGTTCTGCACCTGATTCTCATCACAGATCTACTGGTATGATTTACCTTGAGTCCAGGAGAATAAGTGTCACCTTCCCTCACTTCACTTGAGCTGTGAGTGTGACCTTGGTCAGTTGGTGTAGATGTCATACTTCTGCGCTTGTTTGCAAGTATGTACTCTGGGTGAAAGTACTGAGACTCCACAGCGAGAGGTCAACAGCAGTATTAGCCTGAAATGAAATACATGATTATTACTGTGTTGTTCGGCAGCATGACAATTTCACTTTGCGTGAACTAAATGCAGGGGCAGATTATTACTTTCAAAATAAATGTGACAAAAACTGTGTAAACCGCAAAGAACAAACAACAATGGCAAAGTCACGTCTGTACGCCTCATGCACATAACTGATTCACAACCTGTGTGACCTTTCCAAAAGGTAGCTGAAATAAGTGTCACGAGTCTCAACATAAAGGCTTGCTTTTGTACTAGTCAAATTTGTATTTTTCACACATTCTACGGTCATCCAAAATGGTAGTCAACAAATATTAGGGTTTCAGTCATAGTAGCGTTTTACTAGGTAACCCTTTTAATCCTGATACACCCACTGCTTGAAATAAATGTGACTATGATAGTTCAAGGGTGGTGCCAGAATAGATTGGCGTCTCATCCGCCAAGCTATTCTGGCACCATCCTTGAACTAAAAAAATGCTGGACCTATCTCCTAATCTGTAATATAGCCTTCATAAGACAGAGAATGGATGAGAAAACTAAGTTACTATGTACTGAAAGCAGTTACTGAGTTAGTAATGCAAAATTCTCCCTTAGCAGGACTTTTTACTACACACAGTACGTTTTCCTAAATAATAAGCACTGGCACTGGTTTAACATCACTACAATGTGGACTACATTCCTTCCACCATATTAGTAAAGGCTCTCCGAGAATGTATGGAAATGTTCTACTTCTAGGTGGTGACTGACATACATGGAATGCATGCCCCTGTCAACCCACAATAAAATGTAGTCTTCTTCATTGCAGGTAGATTGTAAATTTCCATGCATAAAAGAACAGTTAGCTATTGGGGTTTTACGCCGTGCAGGTGACATCTCACAGCGGTGCATAAAACTTTTTTTTTTAAAAGAGTTGGAAAACCAGTCAGATATGCCACTTACGTACGACATTTTTTCTTCCACTACTAGTAACTCGTGTTCTAGTCACTTAGCAAACACCACCAACCTCTTTTTCTACTTAGTTTACCTTTTCCTTGCTGATGTCTGAAGAGATTTTGTTGTTTTCCTGGCTCCCGTTCGGTTGGCCCGTTCATTTTTTTTTCTTCTTCTGAGAAATGGTTATGCGTTACTACTGACGCTCGATGACTTGTGGCAACTTATGCAAAAGTATCTTATTTCTGAGGAAACACAACATTTTATGCATAGAAACAGTCCGCTTACACACCTATTTCAGACAGTATATATCTTTTGTCAATTATCGATAAATTGAGCTTGTTTGCAATACGACTTGCCGTACGGCGGTTTTTTTCGGTGACCTCTAGTCTCAGGTCACGGCAGACGCAAGATAGCGGTATCTAAATGCGCAGAAAAGATGCGCGAAAGAGGTGTGTCCTACAACCTTAATAAGAAAAGAATACACGCATTTCCAACAAAACGATAAAGGCAGATCTGTCATGAAAGTTACTATTGTCAATATGCCGGTTGCGAGTTCCCGAACAGCGCGAGAACACTCGCTAGATTACGCGACTTTGAGCCGAGACAAGACTTTGCTAGCCACGAAATGTGGGCAACTCGGCTAGCGGTTACGATTAAGTAATGAGCTTTAATTTAGCCCATACTGTTTTGCTGTGAGTCAGATACAACATACGGGAAATTTAATCTGAGATTGACAAAGAACTGTCGACGAATGCTTTCCGATCATACAGCTGTTACAATACAACTTAATTGTTTTTTGTTTTTTTTTTAAATTATTATTATTTAAATAATAATAAAAAATGAGGAAACGTTCTCGCAACATTCATGAAAACTGCACTATGGCGATAAAGCCAGTCACGGTGGTTTCGAAAAATGCTCTGCCATGTCGTTTCAACAGCTAGTATAATTATTTAACTTTTTTTATACCAACAGTAGATGCATTTTATTCAAATAATTCATGCTACTCACAAACCAGATAGGTGAGGCTAGCGCTGGCAGAATTGTCAGTACTCAAACCAAGGGGAATCACAGCGCTGGACAGACAACAGTTAGATCCCCTGCCCCCGCCTATCAGTAAGGAATGGAAATGATTGTCTTATTCTATACCTGCGTATTTCTCTGTGGGCTGGCGATTGGGTGCCTGATAGGCGGGGGCAGGGGATCTAACTGTTGTCTGTCCAGCGCTGTGATTCCCCTTGGTTTGAGTACTGTAAATAATTCATGCGTATATAGAGCGATTTCACGGAAATAATGTGTTTAGTATAATATAAAGTTTACCAGTGCTCGCTCTGCTGATCATCTATAGTGACGCGCTGTCTTGCCCACAGCCCAAAGCCCATTGCGCTTTCTCGCCTCTCGCGCTATAGAGCGCGCTAGTTTGGGGGAACTCGCGACCTCGGTATTAGGTGGAAAGAAATGGCCGAATTTAGCTGCGTATCATGATGTTTATAAAACTCACATTTCTAACATAAAATAAACGCATCGAGGACTATAGAGATTGATTGATTGATTGATTAAATAATTGATTGATTAAATAATTGATTGATTAATTAATTGGTCGATTTATCGACTGATTGAGTGATTGATTGACAGAAAGATGGATGGATGGATGGACGGAAGGATATACGGATGGACTGTTTGATTGATTGATTATTGATTGATTAATTGATTGAGCTTAACTTTGTGCAACATCGACGCCTATCTCACGTCGCGGGCTAGAGAGTTATACAATTACCCATATGCAGTAGAAAGTCTCTGTGCGGACAAAGTCCCTGATCATGGTGTGGTTGATGTGTTTCACGTACATCTCGTAGTTGGGAGGTAATTTGCGAGGTTTCCTCCATCTGGGATTAGAGTCGGCGAAAAACATGACGATGGTCAGCAGGATGGCGCACAACATCAGGCCGTGCCATAGCTGAAAAACACACACAGGCCAGCGTCAGTATTGCGAGCTGCACCTAATGCGCAAAAGGCCATCGGGCCGACGTAGGCCGCCTTTGGCCCGCGCACGGATGTGCGTGGGCCAACGCGGCCGACGTCGGCCCGATGGCCTTTGCGCACTGGGAAGGAGGTTATGTTTATGCCGAACTACTACCCCGGCTCATGAGGATGTTTGGAGTGTTGTCTTTGCTTATCCCGTGCAGCGCCAGTTGACGCAGACTCTGTTTCTACAATCTTCCAGAATTTATACAACAAAACTTCGCTGTCAGTAACGCCAAGTACAACAACAACAACATAGGGTATTTATCTCACAAAGGGGCAATTTCAATTTGAACGGGAGGCATATAAATATATATATATATTCAAAAACTTTATTGTGTCAGTCTACCCGACAAATTTTCTTTCGTTGGGATCACATGCGTGCGTACGGTTTTAGCCACCGTCAGGGCCGTCCATGATCACCTCGGTGCTGTGTACGTTAAACCCGAACTAACCAACCAACCAACCAGCCACATTATGACAATGATGATATATATTTTTTTTTTAAATGCCCCACTACATGACCATGAGTCTGTCACTTGCAAGATGCCACGGCGACATCTGAGGTGCAAGTTCCTCGACGGCTTCAACAGGGAGAGAGAGATATACGCTAGTTAACACACTCTTCATTTGGGAGACGTAGTTAGTTAGTTAGTTAGTTACTTATTTAGTCACAGTTAGTTAGTTAATTATTTGGGTTTAACGCCGAGCAGGCAAACAAAGCCATCTCACGGCGGGATGGGTAAAAATCTGGCCAGCCAGACTAAAAGAAAGGTCTTAAGACAAGATGTAAATATATCTTAAAAATATTTCATGCTAAAATGTCGCACAGGTCTTTAAAAGAAACGTCTACAGACTCTCAAAAAGGTCAAAATAATAGAATTATCATAGTCTGAATGCTCAAATCTTATGAAAAATATTGCACTCTCTCAGAAAACTGAAGATCTTGTCCGGGGGTACATCCCGGAACAAAACCTTCAAGGAGTCTGCTGCGAAGTGTTTATATCTTGTGTCAATTAAATCGGCACAAGACAGCAAAATGAGTTTAACTGAATAATGCTAATCGCAGGCATAACACTATGGACGCTCCTCCTGTTTTACTAGATAAGAGTGCGTAATATAGGTGTGCCCGATGTGGAGCCGAGCAAGGGCAGTCTCCTCACGGCGGCTGCCGCAGCGGTAAGGTAGACTGTCGAACACCTTAGGAAGAGCTTCATGCAGCTTGTTAACTTCCTCTTTGTCCCACTCGGACTGCCACCCACGGGCTATGTACGCACTAATCACATTTTTAAAATCACTATAAACAGTCTGTGCGTCAGGGACAGGGTCGTTGCGGGCATCGTTGGCAGCAGAATCTGCGATCTTGTTGCTTTGATGCCCACATGCCCTGGGACCCAAATAAAAATGATGTCATAATATTCCTGCAAGTCTGCTTAGAGCTCTCTAATCTGCACCAGCAGTAGATGGTCTGTCAGTTCCTGCGCCCTGAAATGCCTGCAGGGCAGAAAAAGAGTCAGACAGAATCAGGAAGTTCCTTTTCCTAGACCGATAAGCATGCTTGAGTGCCAGCAGAACCGCCTGCATTTCTGCACTAAATACAGATGAATGGTCTGGGAGGCGGTGCTTAAATCGGCGTCTAGGATGGCGAGAGGACACTGCGGCCGCAGCCACTCTCCCATCCTCAGAAGACTTTGACTCATCCGTATAGATACAACAATAGTCAGGAAAACTTGAAAGGAGTTCATTGAGGCTCTCTTGGTATATGGCTGGTGGGATAGAGTCCTTCTTGTGGGCGGTAAAGTCCAGCAAGATGTCAGGAACTGGTAATAACCAGGGCGGAGTGATGTGTTGCAGAGATTCAGAAAATCTGTCCAGGTCCACGCCGGCCGCCTGCAGATGAGGTCGAACACCAAAGGAAAGTGGACGGACAGCTCCCGGATGGGTATCGTAAATCTCTGCTAGCGGCGGTTTAGAAACACAATTATAGGCAGGATTGCATGGATGGACTTCAGTTCCAGAACGTAGCTGAGCATGAGGCGGATGCGGCGGAGCTTGAGAGAAGGCTCCCCTGCCTCGGCATACAGACTAAGAACTGGAGACGTCCTGAAGGCTCCCAGACATATCCGCATACCTTGATGGTGAATTGTGTTCAGACGCTGTAGAACAGACTTGGAAGCCGAGCCATATACCACAGAGCCGTAATCCAGTTTGGACCTAACAAGGGCCCCGTACAGTCGAAGTAAGACAGTGCGGTCTGCACCCCAGTCAGTACGACCAACGACACGAAGAACGTCGAGGGCCTTGTGACAAGAGGTTCTAAGGTAATTCATATGGTTGCGGAAACTTTGCCTCCTCGGCCTCATAAGTGGCACTCCAGCAAATGCTCAGGCTAGGTTCTGGAAAAAAAATTCGTCTGGTTAGTAAAATGCACACAGACTGTCTTGAAGGGCGAGAACTTGAATCCGTTGAGAGACACCCACCCCTGGATGCGATCAACGCACAGTTGCAAGCACTCCTTAAGGGACGCAAGTCCTCGACCTCGTGCGCACAAAGCAAAGTCGTCCACAAACAAAGAGCATTCAGAATCCTCCTTGACGGTTTTTACACTGGTTTTTAATACTAAATAAAACAGGAGATAGAATGCTGCCCTGCGGGACACCCATCTACTTTTCAAAGGAGTCGGAGAGGGTGGAGCCCACACGGACATGGAACGACCAGTTAGACAAATAAATTGTGAATAAAAACGGGCAGTTGCCCTTTAAAACCCATGTCCAACAAGTCAGACATTATACCATACTTCCAAGTAGTGTCATATGCCTTCTCAAGGTCGAAGAAAATGGGGTAGTCCCTACTGCTTTATGTAGTAAGGTGTTCAGTGGAAGGCTCAAAATGATAGGTCTGTCATTCCTTCTCTCCCACTACCCTCTCCTTTCTAGAACTAGTGAGCGATGTAGTAAAAAAAAGGACAGCTGATG
This sequence comes from Semisulcospira habei, assembly GCA_036245525.1. Lineage (NCBI taxonomy): Eukaryota > Metazoa > Mollusca > Gastropoda > Semisulcospiridae > Semisulcospira > Semisulcospira habei. Next base: position 50,201,940 of record BTPG01000005.1, on the reverse strand, counting down.
TCCTGATGACACAATGCAAGCTTACCACCCTGGAATTCCATGGCATTAGCACAGCATTCTCAGAAATAATATATATATATATATATATATATATATATATATATATATATATATATATATAATATATATATATATATATATATATATATATATATATAATATTATATATATATATATATATATATATATATATATATATTATATAATATATATATATATATATATTATATATATTATATATATAATATTTTCCTCCCTACGTCACACGACCAGTCACTTTAGCGCAAACCGTACCATGTGACCGTGATATAAAAACCCCTGTAGCGAAAAATGGCGGACGTTTTGTATCCCTCTCGATGACGCATCTTGGATGCCAGTTTTGTTCTATAAAAGATCGCCAAACGTTCTAAAGTATAAATGTTACTTAGTGTTGTTCGAAACAACAAGCACACTCAGTACTGGAGACGGCAACGTCATGACATATTTTAAATTACGCCATAAGTCTATTATGTAAAAATGTATATTCCTTTGGCGTCAGTCATATCTGGCGTGATCCAGGTCGCAAGATGTCTTCTTGATTTCTTTTACGAAAATGGTGGAGGAATGAAAACAAATACGTTATTGTTCGGAGGGGTTCGCTGCACGGACCCTTAGTGTAGGCCTTCGGGAGGTCAAAGGAATCATTGTACCCCGAAGGCCGATGTATATATAATACATATATATATATATATATATATATATATATATATAACCGTAACTCATCAGTAAACAGAACCTGAGTCCACTGGAGTCTGTTCCACCTCACATGTTGACGACACCAGGCAACCTGGGCTCTGCAATGAGTTGGAGTGAGGGGTATTCTCACTGCTGCTATGCATGATGCCAGGCCAATTTCACGCAGACGTCGGCAGACTGTGCTTCTGCTGATGTTAACGTTTGCAGCTTGCATCAGTTGACGTCGCAGAGTGGTTGACGTGACAGTTCGGTCGCGCAGAGCCGCCACACAGATGTATCTGTCCTCCCTTCTGCTGGTGCAGCGTGGGCGTCCTGAGCAGGGTCGTCGTTCTGCCCTTCCAGTTTCTTGGAATCGTGCCAGCAGCCTCTGGATCACTGAATGTTGACACCTCAAGACGTCTCCCAACTTCTCGTCCGGAAATTCCATCCTGCAGCCATGCTAGAGCCCGGCCTTGATCTACTGGCGTTAGGCTTCGTCGTGGTGGCTTGGTTAGGAAAGTGAAAATTATGCCCATACTGTTCCGGTATTTGTAGCGAAACAGAAGTGCTCAGTGTTCACGACTGACCCCTTTAGCACGTGCATCTCGACTTTACCCAGTTTTTCTACCTGCCTTCTTTTGGTACGCTTGCCAATATCGCACAGCTTTTCACAAAAAACTGACGATGTGATCACGTGCATTTGACACGTTCGTGGAAATTGATGAATTGTTTTCTATTGTTCCCTGTACAGTGGACTGCCTAAAGTCAACTTTTAACCGATTTGGATCGAAAGAACATTGTATTTTATTATCGTACTTGCGATGATAAACAATGACACAAAAAAGTGGGGTGGCCCTTAAGTTTTGACCATTAGTATATATATATATATATATATATATATATATATATATATATATATATATATATATATATATATATATATATATATATATATATATATATATATATATATATATATATATATATATATATATATTTGTTTTCCTCCCAACGTCACACGACCAGTCACTTAGTGCGCTTAGGGGGTACGCTGGCCTGCACTTCATAGAGGCAAGTTTTCTCGACTGCGTTCGTGGAAAAAAATTAAGATTATTTCTGATATCAAGCTTTTTAAGCAATAAACCGATCCACGTTTTGTGCAGGAAAAGATTTAGGTTCCGCCCCTTTTGTCGGGATTCGGCAAGGGTGCTACCCGTGCTTCATGGAAAAAGAGCACGAGTGTAGACTGTTAGTATAGTAAAGCGCGAGTCCGAAATAGCTCAGGCGGTTAAACGTCGGAGCAGGAGAGCGAAGGGAATCGCCGGGTCGTGGGTTCGAATCCCGCCCCGGCCCCGGTAGCTGGACTCACAATCCAGGAGGAAAAAACGGATTTGTTCAATAGCATGTCCGTTGAAAGGTCCTGGTAAATCAAAGTGGCACAGTTGGAGTGCGCCGGAGTTGATCAGTGTTCAGGTCGTACTCCATAGGCAATAGATTTCCCTGTCCCCCATAACCCGCTCGTCAGGGCCGTCCATGATCACCTCGGTGCTGTGGACGTCAAACCCGAACTAACCAGAATAGTAAAGCACGTTATTCGACATTGATTTTTTAAAAACTTTTTTTCGTATGGCATATCTTCTAAAGTATACCGCGCTCCACCATTTACAAGGCAGCTCAGGAGAAAAAACAGAGATGCCGCAACTCAGAACCCTGGCCATACCTTCCCCTGCAGCCACTGCGGTCGAACCTGCCTGTCCCGGATTGGCCTCCGCAGCCACGAACAAGCCTGCAGACGTCGTGAGCAACTCCTATAAAATCTTCGTTCGCGAAGTCAAGCCAAGAGAGAGAGATACCGTTATAGGAGCTGTACAAAAAAATCAGTGCAACCTAGGTATTGGGTTTATTCAGTACAGCACGTGGGGATATTGTCAGTCTAGAGATTATGTAGTCATGCGACCCAGGTAAAACTTAGCATTTTATGAAATGTGCGAATCGTGTCATTTTATTTGACAATTGTGTGCCGGATTTATTTTCATAAACTATAAAAGGTAGAGCTTTGAACTTTTGCACGACCACACATTTATATGCGCTCTTTCCAATGGTAAAATCAGTTTTGATGTGTATACAGTCTGAAAGTATGTGTGATCCTACATACGTGGGTATGTAACGCACGCAGACTCTCCCCAGTCGCACGTATAGACTCAGCACAACAGACGCACACACCGCCACAGTCAGTCGGGCGCATTCACGCGGAACAACTCAAACAGTTTCTCTTTCTTCTATGCCCTTTTACTCATAACTAATAAAGTAAACTTAAAAGATTTTTTACACCTTACACTTCTCACTACAAGCACATTAACACCGCATACACATACACAACGTAAAAGCCAGGCTAGGTAATTGTCCTCACAATGCAACCTGTTTCACTGGTGTTATCGTTCTGCAACGTTCTGTCCTTCCACGTCTAGGCGTGCAGTTTCTCGCGTCGCACGCTTCTGAGTAGTCCCCCGTTTCTTGTACCGTGGACGTCCTCCTGACTCGCTTCCGTAGTGCAGTCTCTGATGACCCCGGTGTCTAGTCACCGGTCGCTCACTCCTCGAGTGGTGAGTTGAAATGACCTTACGATAGGTCCTCTGGCGGCAGCCTCCGTTGACTGACGTCTCGGCGACACGTAGCTCCGCTCCACACAAGAACTCTGTACACAAAGTCCTAACTTGCAACTCACACACAACTTGGATAATATGAGGTATCTTAGAGCTGTTCTTAATTGGACGAACTTTTGATCGGCAAACCTAGATCGGAGAAGATCGGCGATCTTTTGGTTTGTTTCTTAATTGAGGTTGAACGAACCTAGGCGAACTTCAGCAAACAAGGTTTGCCATTGTTCTCTTTCTTAACTGAAGTGCTTGATTTGGCGTACTTACTGTCTGCGAAGGTGTTCAAAATGACTGCCGCTATGCCGCTTCGCGATTTGAACGATGTTTGTTTTTGTAATAATAATAAGCGCATTAAATAGGCGCTTTATCCCAATTGAAAATCGGCTCAAAGCGCCGCCGCGAACTGAACCCAACAAGCACGCTCACGTGAATCACGCGCATTCACTCACACACTGTACATAAACACAGAACATTCACGTGGTGCTAAGGGCAAGCTCAAGCGAGCTACTGTAGTTTTTGGAAATTCAAAATCGTTTGTATTTGAAATTTGATTAAGTGGACTGAAACTGATACCAAAGTGGAGGGGGAGGAAGAGCCGGAGTACCCGGAGAAAGAACCCCCGCAGTAGCGACCCCACAAACAGCGTTGCGCCTCTCACAAATCAATAAATATAGGTATTGTTCTTCGCACAAGTGAAATATCGCCGTCCGCCATATTTGTTTGTATCGGTGACTATCTGCTTATCTCCAACGCAGAAGAGGGTAAAAGTTTTGACCAATCAGAGAAAAGGTTCGCCTTGGTTTGCTCAACACGTTGAGCGAACGTTTTCCCACAGCGAACTTGGTTTGCCGAGGTTCGTGAACTACTTCGAACTAGGTTCGCTGTATCTTTAAATCGTCCAATTAAGAACCAACCTGGTTCGCCCGAGATCGTGAACTATAGATCGTCAGAGTTCGCGAACTAAATTTCGTTTAATTAAGAACATGATTTACGTAAACAGGCTGATACAAATAACTCTCACACGTTCATTCACACACACGTGCTTCATAACACGAACCACTTTCGCAACACACCATAACTCTGTCTCTACATTGTAACAGACTATAACCTGACACTCTCGCCATAGATTATTTCATACATTGGAAAAGACTATACTTAAACCAAACAACTCATAACTCCCCCACCCGGGTCTGCCCTTTGGGACTTGGGTGGGGTTAACTACCTTTTAGTTCCCAGGGTCACCCTGGTCAGCTCCACAGGGTGGGTTTCCCCCTCTATTCTGGGGCATGTGTTTCTGTCTACCCTTGGTCTATTCACCTGTCTGTAGCTCTTGATATTGGATGTGTGTTGCTAAATGGTCTTAGCTTTATTTAGGCCCCATGTCGTAGGTTTATTTAACGTATTGGACCGGCTGGTAAATGGTCTTAGGTTTATTTAGCGTATTAGACTGACTGGCGACATACATTAAATATTCTGTTTAGTTTTTTTCTTCATAACTCCCCCACCCGGGTCTGCCCTTGGGGACTTGGGTGGGGTTAACTACTTTTTAGTTCCCAGGGTCACCCTGATCAGCCCCACAGGGTGGGTTTCCCCCTCTATTTTGGGGCATGTGTTTCTGTCTACCCTTGGTCCATTCACCTTTATTTTCCTTTTTTAAACCCTCCCTACTGTCTGCGCTGTCTGTAGCTCTTGATATTGGATGTGTCTAAATGGTCTTAGCTTTATTTAGGCCCCCATGTCGTAGGTTTATTTAGCGTATTGGACCGGCTGGTAAATGGTCTTAGGTTTATTTAGCGTATTAGACTGGCTGGCGACATAATTAAATATTCTGTTTAGTTTGTTTTTTCACAAGCAGTGCAGGCACGTCCTGAGAAAGTCTTGTTGCTGTCGGGACGTTAAGCAATGTAAACCAACCAACTACCTTCATAACGACTTAGGCATGCACACCTCACATTCCTTAATTATCCATCTCGGTAATTAACTACACAGGAAAATCACCGGTTATCTTAACCAATTCCAAACCGACATAAATGAACCAAATCAACGCTACCCAACCGAACCAACTCTTACTAACGTATACTACCGTTAATTCAGTAGCTGTCAATAATATACATGGTGAAAACATACCTGAATTCTAGGTTTCAGAGTCTTGGAATACGGCTAGCATATCCAACATACGTCCGTCCTCACTGACAGAATAGCCCGTACTAACTATCCTTGAGCTAGGGTTGGACTGAACTGCGGCCTAAAACTCCGTGCAAAACGCTTTCCTTATGATTGCACGTGACCTCGCGCATACACGGGATATTTGTCACAAGACAAACCGCTGACAAGATCGTACCATACAAAAACCCTGTGTGAACTCTTTGCATGGGCATAGAGCTTCATCATAGGGTATAACCGCTACTGAGTCTCTATAAGAAATTCTCGTGCAGGAAATCGTCAGTACACTTTTCTGCGTACACACTAACAGAAAAAAAAAATCTTGGCATTTCCGCCTGTCTGAAACAGCTCGTTCCCTCCCCCCCCCCCCTCCTCCTGAGAATTGAGCAAGTGCTGGTCTTTTTACATGAATGAAGCGTCTCTCACTCCAGCCATACGGGGTCAGCGTACTGCATCAATGCTTCACACAACTGACAGATCTACCATCCAGTTTAGCTGACCAGATGAACATACAAGCAATCAAGTCAGTCTGCGATTACCGTGGTGGAACACGGAAAAGCAGAAATGTTACTTTTGAGTATACGTAGTGAAATCTTGTGAGTCTTTCAGGGTTTATTTGATCATGTGGTCGACCGCAAGCTTTGAATCCATTCTCATTTCGTGTCTTTCAGTCGTGATAAAGGCAATGGCCGGAAAAAAACAAAAGTGCACCTTGATATCAGTTGGTATCGGGCATCTGATTGACACTTCCCATAACTACGACATTGTTTTCCAGGCATCTCTAATACCGCCAAATTTGGTTAAAATAACATCACAACCGTTTGCTTTCCCGTACTTCGTGCTTCCGCTTGGCACTCAGAAGCACTACACAGTTCTACAGCGCGCTGATTGGCCGAGAGGCGGAAATGCGCGCTCGGTTTGAGTCCCATTTCACGCCAGGAGCATGAGGAGTGGGTCGGCCTATAGGAAACATGGGTTCAAAGTTGTGTCATGATGATCTATACCTCCTGCAGTTGGGTGGTGATACATTTCTCGGCACTGAACAGGTTAACCCATTCAGCCCTGACGCACTACAGCAGGAGATGGGTCGTCCATGATAATTCAAAGGTAGTGCCAGATCAGCTTGGCGCCTGTCGGCGCCAAGCTAATCTGGCACTACCCTTGAATTATCATGCTCGAGCCATTTCCTCAGTGCAACAGGTGCATAGTCGTTAGATGACGCCTCCCAAATTTGGGAAAAACTGACGTGCGTCGGGCTGACTGGGTTAAGGCGGAAGCTGGCTATCCGCCATGACCTCGCTCTCGTTCTTAGTTGGGAGTCTTTCGCGTCAAACGAAATCTCATTAGAATGCGGATACAACGTGGACCCGGCCCGGCAGTCTATTGCTATCACGTTTATGTCCGGCGAACAAGAGGTACTCAGCAGTCCGCGGACCAGCTAAGCCATAAAGTCTGACACTCTACAGCAGGATGCGGATAGACCATGATAGTTCAAGGGTAGTGTCAGGATAGCTTGGCAAATAGCTATTCTGACACACTTGAACTATCATGGTCGAACTGACACAGAACTGTGACGTAGACCTCAAAAGATTCCTAAACAAAAAGCCCTTATGGCTCACGTGTATGACCAATCCACATAATTGTGTGTGACCTTTGTGACAGTAAGTAAAGGGTTGGCATCTGCACAAGGGAAATGCATGTTTTCTCAGAATTTAAGCATTTTTTCACACATCTGTCACCACCCCCCCCCCCACCTCCCCCGTGACCCTTGACCTTTGCGATGGGTCGAGTAAATCAGTATGCATAAAAATGTCTTGCCATCAGCAACCTTTATGCCAAATTTGATTGAACAGTTTGCTAAATTCTAACAACAACAACAACAACAACAACAACAAAAACCCAAACAAAAACAAACAAACAAACAAAACAAACAAAATTGTTATTTTTCACACATTTACCGACCTCTTGTGACCCTTGACCTTTTTGAGGGGTCATCCAAATTAGTATGTACAAATAGGTCATAACCATCAGGTATCTCTGTACCAAGTTTGGGTTTGAAGTTTTATATCATACGTAAGAAAAATCATGTTTTAGTCAAATATGGCTATTTTGGACCTAATTTAGATTATCGCTTGACCTTTGTGATGGATAAATTAAAGGTCATATCATCAGCTACCTTTGTGCAAAATCTGATTGAAACGTTTTCAGAAATTTTGATAAAAACTACGATTCTACCAAAATTTGCATTTTACACACAATTGCCGATCTCTTGTGACCCTTGACCTTTCTGCCGGGTCATCCAAATTAGTATACATAGATAGGTCTTTCCATCAGGTGTCTCTGTTGGAATAGTATTTAAAAAAAAATCTTTTGTCAAAATATGGCTATTTGTGACCTATTTCCTGTTCTCTTGTAACCCTGGACCTTTCGAAGGGCTAACCAAATTAGTATGCATAGAAAGGCATTACCATCAGGTATCTTTGTACCAAGTTTAGCTTTGAATTTGTGAATAGTATTTGAGAACAAATAAATGTTGTCAAAATATGGCTATTTTGACCTATTTCCTGATGCCCTGTGACCTTGACCTGTGAGAGTGGTCACTGAAATTGGTATGCTTAGAAAGGTCTTGCGACAAAGTATCTTTGGGCCACGTTTGAAAACTGTAGCTTGAACAGTCTCCGAGAAAATGCAAACGTTAAAGTTTACCACGGACGACTGACGACGGTGGACGGACGACGGACGGACGACCACTGACCCAGAACTTAGACTCACTTTTGTTTCGCAGGTGAGGCAAAAATTGATTATTTCATCTTTAGGATGTAATGACTTAGGGGTGATATCGGCCCAAGGATGGATGAATGGACGGAAGGACGGACGGATGGAAGCACGAATGCAGTGAAGTGGGTTACAGGATGGACACATCTGACGGACTGAGACGGATCACCCTGGTTATCAAAAATTCTCTGGTCTACATAGGTCTAGCTGGCTGGCCGAGCGCGGCTAGAAACTACTCACCCGTCCCTTAAGGAATCTCCAGATGAATCGCTTCCACGGTAAGTGCAGACGGTTGCATTCCGTGTTCTCCATCCGGTACTTCAGCTCGTTGTACAGCCGCCGGTCCCTGATGGCCATGTGCAGGGTGTTCCAGCAACACGCAGACACCCAGATGGCAGGCACCTCCCAAAATTCCAGTTCTCTGAAAAATGACACGAAAATGTAGAGAAGAAGAACAAGAATGGCAAATTCCTCAACACATTACATCCAGAGGCAGATTTTTTTTTAAAAAATTGCTTATTGTCCTATAAATCTATATTACAGATTGGCAGATAGATCACGTTTAAGTTTTTTGTTCAAATGTTAGCTTGAAGTGTCATAGTCAAATTAATTTCTTACAATAGTGTATCAGGATGAAAAGGGTTAAGGCTCACGTGCATGGACAATCCAGTTCTCACGTAAGTAAATGGTTCGCGTTTGTACCTGCTAAGTTTTCTCAAAATGTATGCATTTTTTACACTTTTCTCAATATCCCATGACCCTTGATTTTTGCAAGTAGTGAAATAACAAAACTGAGGATTTCATCCCGAAGTCTACCGTATTGTTTGGAGCTCAGATGCGTTTATCTTTTAGGAACATTCAGAGTTGTTCATATTTTTAGGCTTAAAATGCTGATCCATTTCCCCTCTTCTCTAAACCAACCTCTGATCAACACACGTATGCGCACACAAATAAAGACGAACACATGGCGCTTCCCGCCATTAGTACGCTCTGTGGGCTCGTGTAGCGACAGGAATCCATCTCCTTCTCCTCTAACCCTCCCTCTGGTCCACTGGGACAAAGAAATAAAGACGGACACACGGCGATTCCCGCCATTCGTAAGCTCTGTGGTCTGGCGTAGCATAGCTATTCTGAAGAAGAAGAATAGCACGAGCAGCGAAATGACGTCACTTCAAACTTCACGTCATGACATCATTAGTCCCACGACGCCGTGTTCATAGTAACGACTCGATGTTATACGTCACTCATCGCAGTACTAACATTTGACGTATCAGAGAATCAACTTTGCAATTTTCTTTCTGAATTTCACACCTAGAGCTTACAGGTCGCAATTTGACCTAATCCTACCCCGGGGCAGAAACAAATAGCAGGCTTATGCAAACAATGTTTATGAAACATCATGCGGGTATTAATGAGAAGATAGCTTTTTTCGTAAAAGAAAAATTAAAGTTATGTTAACTGTTTTACAAATGACTCCGAAAAAGTGGTGCAGAAAATAGTCTGATTTTCACATCTAGGGCATACAGGTCACTATTGACCTAATCGTACCCGACAGCCGAGACAAACTGTAGGCTTATGTAAATACATTATATGAAAAATCATGCGATTATTAATGAGAAGATTGGTTGTTTTTTTCGCGAGGGTTGTCTGATGTGTCCGTTGTTGGTTTTATGGTACACGTGTGTCATTTTGTGTGTGAGCATTTTATGTTGATGTGTTCTTTTTAACCTCGCTGTTGAACGTATATTCGGCGCGAATCGCCGCATGTGCGTATATTATGTATGTATATATATATATATATATATATATATATATATATATATATATATATATATATATATATATATATATATATATATATATATATATATATATATATATATATGTATGTATGTATGTATGTATATATGTATGTATGTATGTATGTATGTATGTATGTGCGCATGTATGTATCTCGGATATTTCTGTACACACCAGCTTGCAACTTGGCGAAATACTTTCTTAAGTGGGTGGCTAAGAGAGCCTCTGATCATATTGTAATTGAATGTCTCATTGAAGACATAAACAACCGTTTATAGGAAGTCGGTTGACCCAGATTAGAGTCCGTAATTTTTGTCATATTTACTTGAACTTTTGCATATAGCTAGTTTGGAGAAAGACATTGGATGAGTTCGTTAGCCAGCTTTGTATCCTTTCAACTTCTTTAGAAAAAAATTAATTCTTTTCAGAAAAGAATTAAACACTAAAAAAATAAAAAAAAACAACTTTACTTCTAGGGAAAGTCAGACAGTTGCGGTGACGTAAAAGAGGCAACTCCGTCACCACCAATACTCTAAATATGACGTCATTCTCTCTCTCTCTTTCTTTTTTTACTCATTTTATATTTTTGTGCGTATGTATGTCTGGAGTGCGTGTTAGAGAGCGTGTGTGTGTATGTATGCGTGTGTGTCTAAGTGCGTGCGTGTGCAAGTTTGTGTTTGTGTGTGTGTGTGTGAGTGTGTGCGCGTGCGTGCATGCGTAATTGCGGTGTGCATGTATGTGTGTGTGTGTGAGCGTGCGTGTGCGTGCGTATGTGCGGGCGTGCGTGCGTGAGCGAGTGTATACATGCGTCAGTGTGTGGTATGTGTATGTTTACATGTCTATGTCATTTATATAGTAGATGTAGCAACGGCAAGTTTGAAAACTGGTCCTGTTACCAATAACTTCTACCTTTGGAAAATAAAGGTTCATTGTTCATTGTTCTCTCTCTCTCTCTCTCTCTCTCTCTCTCTCTCTCTCTCTCTCTCTCTCTCTCTCTCTCTCTCTCTCTCTCTCACTCTCTCTCTCTCTCTCTCTCTCTCTCTCTCTCTCTCTCTCTCTCTCTCTCTCTCTCTCTCACACACACACACACACAAACATGCGCGCATCTCCAGGAGGAATAGATCCTCATGCGCCCTCCAGGCGCATGAGGATCTATGCCTCTTGGAGATGTTTGGAGCGCGCACGCGCGCACGCACTAACACGCAAACACACATCGACGCGCTTTCAGAAGAGCATGCAGGTGACCCGTGTACTTAGTATATCATGTAGCTAGGCAAAGTCAACCTGCTTTCACACAAATTATAGCAAAACTAAAATTGTACCGTGAAGTTCTAGTTTTGTCACCATTTTCTCAAGCCTATGAAGCGAAAGTGAAATATAAAATTACGTAAAAACGAAAACTTACGTAATGACAAATGTCGTTTGACAAATCAATGACGCGTATGTCCTGCGCCCCTTATAGAACTCACTGATCTGCGAGACTTTTTCAATAGGAGATAATTCAACAACAGAATCAGGTCAAAGACAAAAGGTAGAGACTATTGACAGCGAGGACAGCTCTCATATAGAAGGGCCTTTGTGGGTTATGGTTCATCCCATCTTGTTATTCTTGTATATCCTGTTGCGTGAGTGTGTATGTTAGGGACTATATATGTGTTGTAGGATGCAAGGTGTATGTATGTTAGTATGTCATTTGTACGGCGCCTAGAGCTTTTCTATCGAAAGTATAGGCGCCTTAAAAATATACATTATTATTATTATTATTATTATTATTATTATTATTATTATTATTATTATTATTATTATTATTATTATTATTATTATTATTATTTTAAATAGAAAATTCAATTGTTTTAAGATTGACCCATATAATTCGTAAAATTAATCCCAAAAACGTGAAAATATATTTTTTTCAAAAATTATTTGATTGTCGCTCAAAACATTGTAGAGGTAAAGTGCAGGTTAACTAACTCATTCAATATCTCCCTTTTATCTAGCTATAGGCAATATCTAGTAAAAATAAGAACAATTACCGACTCCAGTGTGGATCAACCGGTTTTTGTGAAACGGCCATTTTCTCGCCAATGAGCATCTGAATAAAAACAATCTGAAGAAAGGTCTCGAGATAATTCTTTTAGGGACAATATCATACAATTTCAAGCGTGTCCGTCGTCAAACCCGGGCTCTAGTCGCTGTCACACACACACACACACACACACACACACACACACACACACACACACACACACACACACACACACACACACACACACACACACACACACACACACACACACACACACACGACGTTAATTTTTATCTTGTTACTTTTTTGCCAGAATTACTGCCCCGCACGCCAAAAACGTCATGTGCATGCTCCGAAATGTGCTCCGACCAAACCCATTTCAAAGTCTACCGTATTTTAATACGGTAGACAAAAACAGTATGAATAGAAAGGTCCTATCAGCTGTCTTTCTGCCAAATTTGGTTGAAAAGTTTAGCAAAAGTGCTGATAAAAGCTAATGCACTTACCAAAGGGAATTACTCAGCGCTGGACAGACACACAGTTAGATCCCCTGCACTTGCCAGCCCAGAGAAAAATACGCAGGTATAGAAATAGACGATCATCTACATCCCTTAAAAGGATGCATCAGGTCTAGCCTATAACCCATGTCTTTTTTGGAACATAGGAAGTGAGGCAGCAGAAACACACATACACAAACAAGAAGGTGCACTACTAAATGTGGTCGGGTAAATACCCTGATTTTCCACAGAAGATGCACAGTAGTATGTTTGTGAGTGATAAAAGATAAAATTCTACCTTTTTTCCCATCATTTGCCGATCTATTATACCTTTACCTTTGCGAGGGATCATCCAAATTAGCATGCACACAAAGGTCTGTCTGGACCAAGGTATCTCTGGAACAAGTTTGGGTTTGAAGTTGTAAATAGTATTCGAGAATTTGTGTGTGTGTGTGTGTGTGTGTGTGTGTGTGTGTGTGTGTGTGTGAAGAAATAGCTATTTGTGGCCTATTTCTTGATATCTTATGATCCTTGGCCTTTTTTTAAGGGTCATCCAAATTAGTATTCTTAGGAAGGCCTTACCATCAGGTATCTCTGTGCCAAGTTTGTTATTAATAGTATTTGAGAGAAAAAAAAAACATCTTTTGTCAAAATATGGCTATTTTGGATCTATTTCCTGATCTCTTGTGACCCTTGACCATTCCGAGAGATCATCCAAATTAGTACGCGCAGAAAGATCTTACCATCAGGTAGCATTGTGCCAAGTTTGCGATTGAAGTTGTTAATAGTATTTGTGAATAAAATAAATTTTGTCAAAATATGGATACTTGTTTCAGTGAAAGTGTGTGTGTGTGTGTGTGTGTGTGTGTGTGTGTGTGTGTGTGTGTGAGGGTGGGGGGGGGGGGGTGGCGGGTGGGGGGTGGGAGGGGTTGGGTTTAACGTCATTACCAACACCATCACTATACCGTCGATATATTATATCAGTACCTTCACCTAACATGTAATATTTACTTGAGTGCCGCATTGCCGCAGAAGTTTCTGGGCAGGTGAAGTTCGTTTGTTCGATACAGGTCCAGGATGGAAGCGAAGATAGTGGCATTGCGGTCAAAAAAGTACTCCCTCCTAGCACGGTTGTAATGAGGTGACGCGGGGCTCAGTGAACCCAGAAGTGTGTCTGGATACCTGCGATAATAAAGTGTTGATCGATGTCAATAAATTAAAAAAACAACACCAAAACAAAACAAAAACAAACAACAACAAAAAAATCCCAAACTCAACACACAAAACCAACCTGATTACCAACAACAAAAGCACAACAACAACAATGACATAGTATAGTAAACTTCGGAGATAACAAAACAACAGGGAACCCAACTTTCGTTTTTTTTATGTCCATAGTTTTGTTGGGACTTCTAAAAAATAATTTCTTATTTCGATGTTTTTTATATCGCTTGTAGTAAGCAAAGTTTATTGAAAAAAAAAAAAAAACGTGAACACTCTACCATTTTTATGTTAAAAAAACCCCAAAACAAAACAAAAAACAACAAACAAACAAACAAAACAAAACAAAACCCGCTACGTTCAGGCATTAATGCTCTCTTGTCACATCCCATGCGCGTTGGGATTTGACCATCCATCCATTCATCTGATCAGCCAGCACACCCACAAACATGTACGTGCCGACCGCACCATGGACTCAACCAAATACACATGCAGCAAACCTTCAAAACAACGAACCAACTAATAACTGACCAATACCAACCACCTAACCAAGCAACTAACCAAACAATCGTCCATCCATCCATCCATCCATCCATCGTTTTTCATGTCTCTGTGCTGGAGTTGTTTCTTTAGGTGTTAATTGTGTTTAATTGTTCCTTTTACCTTCATGCTGTAAGCGCTAGGAATAAAACTTGAACAGGCGGTTTACAATGCTGTACACATTTTCTTTCATTTCTTTTGTCATTATTCCAACCAACCAACCAACCAACCAACCAACCAACCAACCAACCAACCAACCAACCAACCAACCAACCAACCAACCAACCAGTTCTTTTTTTCAACGAACCACTCAACCAACAGTCTATCCAGCCAACAAAGGCTGAAGGGGTCAACTTCGACATATGGGTAGCCTAACAATGGCTAGATTCACGCTGGGTATGTAACAGTTTACCCGTGAATATAGCAAAACTGAGCCCTTCACACCTTCCCCGCCCCCGCCCGCCTCCCTCCCCCTCCGAATCAGTTTACCGATGCAGAATGTCTCTGGTGGTGGTAAAGTGGGTTCCCCCCACGTTGAGTCGGACCTGCCCGTGAGAATCCACATCAAAGGCCAAACAAGTCGACTCCTTTCTGAAGCGGGGGGAGACGCTCATGGTCAGCGTTGAACGCCTACAATAAAATACAGCTCAGCTCAGCCTCAGAATTACGCGCTCCAGTATTTATCGCGGTTTTAGCTGATAATCGACATGATTATATCGCGCACACCTCTCTGGCTCCTGCTTGGCATGCCCTATGAGCCAAAGGTCCTCAGGGCCGATGTCAGACTAAGCTGACCCGCGCACAGCCAAGGGCCTTTTGCTCAACTAGTGTTTTTTATTCTCAATAGTATGTATATTCCGCACTGCAATGACGCGATTGTGAATAGCATGGTCTGATTGTATGTCTCTCGGGTACCGCGATATACTGAGGCTGGCCTGAGGACAGGTACGCAACAGGGAGAGGGAATCGAAGATTTTGTGCCAAAAGTCTCTTGCCCTGGTTCACTCCGATCGTCAATACTGCATTAATCCATTGCCTCTTAGGACGCGGCAGGCGAGGAAACGAAGGATGGAAATATGAATCATAATTTAAAAACCATCGCTGCCAGTAATCACGAAATGCGCGACTGAAACCACTGCACACTGACCGGCATTCACGTGAGGGACACAGATGTAAGAACATAGGACTAACAAGAGACACTAATTAAGTGGCTCGTGAGGGTTCGTGTCTCTTGCAGATGGGTAACGTTCGACTGACTTTCCCCAACAATTTAAAGGGTTTATCAATGGTGGTAAAGAAAAAGACAAGCGTGCGAACTGCAAACTCACGCGGCCTGATATCCCGGCTCACTTTACCCGACCCATTCAAACAAACAAAAACAAACAAACAAACGTGTCCCAGGGCGCAAAATATCTTCGGGCCGACGTCGGCCGTAGTTGGCCCGCGCCGCGGGCCAACTACGGCTGACGTCGGCCCGAAGATATATTGCGCCCTGGGCTACCTGTCACTGACAGAAGATCGGGCTTTGGGGCTGAACGACCCATAAAGGCCAGGTGTCCCGCAGGAGCGCTCTGACGTCAGGCTGGGTTCGCTTACGTTGAGCTGATCTTGCGAAAAACTCTTGAACGTCATTTTGCCTGTCAGACTCTCAGTAGGGGAAACTGTTCTCAAAATCGACTTTAAATCAGAATCGTGAAGCTGCACGCTGAGCAAACAACACAGGCTTTCTCACAGTTCTTGAACGGAGCGGTTTAATCGTGTCAACGGTTCAGGCCGTTCCTCAGACCCCCGGCCACTGTTCTGTTTTCTGTCTTCTTCCTGCAGTTTAATTTCGGTGTTTGCACGTGTGCTCTGGTTTTTGCCTGTCCTAGCCGCCGAAAGAACTTCACAGTCTAAAAATCAGAAGTTACTATTTCAAAAATGGGCTAAGATACAAAGGTTGCAGAATCACCGAGTTAGCCCCAAAGATCTTCAATAGTTCACAAGAGTCGTCTTCCGTCGGTCGAAGCAGAATTGCAGAAGCGGAACTGCAATTTTCCATGCTCTGCAGGCTTCTTTTTTTGCGAAAAGACAAATGTAAATGAGAATTAGACCAAAAGCGTGCATTTATTTGACACAGTTTAGCAAATTAAAAGGGAGAACAAACATGCAATGTATCTCATGTTTGTCCGCCTTTTTAATTCAGTGATTGTGCCCAATTCGTGCATTCTTCTGATTTACTAACAATTTAGTAATGTAGACCTACACTTTGAAGAAATTTCTCCGAACTCCATTTTGGATATTCTGTGCACATGCAAAATGACATCATTGTGAAGTGTGAGCTTCCGTCACACACGTGACGAATGCCGCTGTGACGTCTTTATGGTGTTCTTAGAAGTGCGTGCGTGTGTGAGTACTCAGCACCCATCAGGGGTGGATCTTAGGGAGGTGGTTTTCCGCCTCTCTCTCTCCCTCCCCTAGCCCAAAATACTGTTCTTCTTCTTCTCGAACGCCGTCACACTTGGAGTTTGGCTCTCAAAATGAAATCTGTGGTCTTCTGTAGCAGCTCCACAGGCCCGTACAGTTTCTCTTGTAGAGTGGCGGGCTTCTGCCATATCTACCCCCCTCAGCAGCTGGTGGTTCCCACAGTCCTGGAGGATGTGCTCTGTGGTCTGCTCTGCTTCTCGGAGTTCTCCATAAGGGCACAGGGGAGATGGCACGAGATGAAAGCGTCTGTGCAGGTGGAAATTGAGTCGGTTGTGCCCGGTCCTCAGACGGAAGATGGCCACCTGCTCTTGTCTGGACAGCTGATGGTAACTGTCTAGGGGCCGTTGTGGTGGTCTGTACACAGACTTAATGATGGTCTTCATCTCTGTGAAGCTGACCCCATTTTCGCAAAATACTGTTTATATGCTTTATCAAAGTTCCTCCTTTTGAGTTTGAACACCTCATAACCCCCCCTCCCCCCCCCCCCCCCCATGAATTTATTCGGTAAGCCTAGAAGTGTTGAGGTGAGACATACACGCGCCAACCCATTGCTGCTTACACCCCCTCTCCCTCCCCCCGCCCCTCCCCCTACCGCACCTGAGCACGCACGCACGCACACACACACACACACACACACACACACACACACACACACACACACACACACACACACACACACACACACACACACACACACACACACACACACCGAAAATATCCAGAATGTCTTTATTGGTTTATTGACAAAATGTAATGTTGACAACTGTATTATTTCGTTCTGTTCAGTTTTCACCGTATCAGAACAAATATGACAGCTATAAATCTGTGTTATAGCTGCCTGCTGGCTTAGGCGAGTAGATCTTCCGTATTGACAGTATAAATTAGATACGAAGCGATAAATCTTACGTTTGAGCAGGTATCCATAACTAAATAAATGAATCTAAATAAATGAATAAAAATACTCCTCCCCCATCCCCCACCGCCCCCCCCCTCCCCAAAAAAGAAAAAGAAAAAAAAAAAAAAAGGGGGGGGGGGGAGAAAGAAAAACAGTTTAAATAAAATAAAATAAATGAAATGAAAATAAGTAAATAAATAAACAAATAAAGAAAGAAAGATAAAGGCTTTTCAATATCTCTGCCTTTGGAAAGTTACAGACAGTAATTTCATATTTGTGAAAAGCGAGGTTTCTATTGTAATACGATGAAAATATAGAATTTACACAAAAATAGACCTTAATTGATGCAGGGGCGGATCTGTGTGTTTGTGTGTGTGTGTGTGTGTGTGTGTGTGTGTGTGTGTGTGTGTGTGGGGGGGGTTACGGGGGTTCCGGACACCCCTCCCCCCCGACCCAAAATTATTTAAAATGCTATAACAAAGTCCCTTTTTGTGTGTTTGTTTTGGGGTGTTTGGCCCCCCCCCCCCTCCCCCCGTTGTTGATATTTTGGCGAATGGTAAGAGTCTTAACACACGCACGCCCCTTCCCCCGCCCCCCTCTCCCCCGCTTTTTGATTTTCCAGCCCCTGGAAGCAAGGTCTAGCGTCGGGGAGGCCTTTTGTATCAGGCTGAAGGGCCCAAACAAAAAGTTAAGTTGGAACCCTCCCCCCACCACCCCCCTCGAAATAACTGATCCGCCCCTGTTGCTGTCTATTGCCTTCATAACAACTAGCAGCTGTCCGCAGTAGGCTGTTTTGTCTTTCTGATTCCGAATTGAGTTTTTTCCCTTGTATATTTTTCTTGCATCTTACAAGCTATTTTGCTCAGGATTTCGCACTTAACCATTTCACTGCTGGAAAAAAATTAAAGACCACCCAGATGCAAGAGGTATAGATCCTCATGAGCCCCCGCAATTGCGGGGGCTCATGAGGATCTATGTCTCTTGCTGAAACCACTTTGTGTCCATGCTCCTTTGACGGATGGGGATCCTTGAATTTACAACACCATTTCAAACACAAGTCTGCGTCTGCCTGTGAAAGGTTTAACTCATGCCAAACATAAGGCATACGGATACGCGGTAATAGGAGCGTATCCGTATGCCCGCAACCTGGAATGGGTTAAACTACAAGCAGACTGTAATCGCTCTTGTCTTCTTTTGTGCGCGCCGTGAGCGTGCGCGGGGCGCGCGCTCTTTTGTACGCCCCAGATCACCAAGGAAAGCACGGGTCCTGACAGTAGCGAATGTACGTCTCCAGACGCCCAGTTTTCACCTCCATCAGGGCCGTGTAGGCTGTTTGCTGAAAAAGACGAGCAGATGTGCGCTGCTGTTTGATTTCTGTAATTTTTTTTTTAACCTTTCACGGCGTGAAGCTGTAAGGTCGACAATCACGGACCAGCACGCAATCAGTAATAATTTTAAAGTAAGTAATAATTAAGAGAAGCGAATGTGCGTCGGCAGCGGTTTCCCATTGTTCACCTTCAACGGAAATGACGTGCAGTCTGTTTGCTGAAAAAGACGAACACATTTACGTGTGCTGGTTTGTGATTTTGAACCTCAAGCCGTAAGATCTAAGATCACAGACCAGCGCATATACTTGAATGAAGTTATAATAATTTATTCAGATCAGCAAAGGCGTTCGTCTTCAGTCTGCCACTGTTCAACAGCGTCAGGGACGTGGACGCGGCTGTTTGATGGAGAAGAGATTTATGAACACATTATTGTCTGCTGGTCTGCAATTTTGGACCTTACGGCTTTCAGTCGTAAGGTCCAAAATCACAGACCAGAGCAAAAATGCATGAAACAAGCACAGATAAACAAATATAGAGATGATGATGATGATAACGAGAATGTCTGTTTGTGTGTGTGTGTGCGTGTGTTTGTTGTTCATTTGTTTTCTTCCTTTGGTCCATGATGCATGTTTCACCTTGTTTAGAACAGGTTGTGTAGACAGGACGTCAAAAACCCCGGCAAAACCAACATTCTGCAACAGACATGTTGCACCACAGGCTATCCTTGCGACAATAGATTCACAATAGATTTACAATTTTTCGACAAAAACGAAACTCGTATACAAAATGATCTGAAAGTAGAAAAGAAAGACAACACAATTTTCTAAATGCTTTCACCAGAATTAATATGACTACCTATAGATATTATTTTTATGTCGCGAGCCCATTTTACAATACAAATTGGTGATTATAATAAACATTAATAGCTGCAAGAGATGTAACAGCTACAATCACGCTGACACGACTGTGATATAAATGTCAACCATTTAACCCATTTAGCCCCCGAACCCTGCAGCAGGAGATGGATTGATCATGATAATTCAAGGGTAGTGCCAGATGAGCTTGGCGCCTGAAGGCGCCAAGCTCATCTGGCACTACCCTTGAATTTTCATGATCAATCCATCTCCTACAACTGGTACATAATCGTTAGACAACGCCTCTAGTTTGAAAATGCGGCCGTGGGGTTAAGGAACATTCTTTGGTAAGTGACCCTAACCTCTCTGCCCATCTGGTTCATGCAATGGATGCCGGGATCGCGACGGTTGTCGAGGAAGTCCGGCTTTTTCCAGTGGTCATAGTTGGTCTCCAGGATGTACCAGGGGTGCTCCGCTATGGAGCTCATCGCCCACACATCCAGGGCATTGTCTGGGGCTCGTGTGATCACGCTAGCCTGTATGTAAAATCACAATGCGACGTCAAGTTAGTGCATGCTTTTCGTGCATTATTCGGATTCGATCGTTCAAAATGGTACTCGAAATGCCCCATATGCGCTCTATCCGGGGCGGCACTGCATCCCTCAAAGGTCTTCCCAGGGCTCCTCCATACAATCATCACTTGATCAGAGTGTCCAGGAACTAAACATTTTCCTGTATGACCCAGTTTTTGCCGGAAGCAAAGACGCTCTCCATTTTTGTTTTCTTCTTCATTATGTTACTTTTCTGTTGTTCTACTTAACAAAACTTCAACGAAGCGCTTTGATCGCAAATGACGCGACTGGACGCAGACGCTATACACATTGCATTCATCATTATCATCATTTAACCCAGTATGTCCCAAGTACGAAATACCCACTTTTTTTTTAGTTGTCCTCTGAGGACTGCAGTACATTGTAGGAGACAGATCGACCACGACAGTTCAAGGGTGGTGCCAGAATAGCTTGGCGCCTCTAGGCGCCAAGCTATTCTGGCACCACACTTGAACTACCATGGTCGACCCATATCTTCTTGTGGTGTGTCGGGACTGAACGAGTTAAACTGTCAAAGACTGTCTAACTGTATGTTCGCTTTTTCATGGTCATAGACAAACTTTGCGCCTTGTAACCTTTGGGCTGTCGGTAGCGGTTTTTGTCGCGATGATTCCTGTAGGAATCATCGCGACAAAAACCGCTAACTCCAGCCAACGGGTTCCCCCCCCCCCCCCCCTCCGATGTTTTGGAGAAGAAGGTCTATATATTGACAAGTATTCACCTGCCCTGAAATGTTGCCACCCAGAATGAAGTAGGCTGGAGCCAGCATCTTCGCGTTGACAAGCTTGGTCTGCGCCTCCAGGTATCCGGTGGCATTCTCCACCACAGAGCGGGTCAGAAACGCCATCCATTGTTCCGTGCGGTCTCCCTCTAGCCACTTCAAGATACCTGTAAATATTCGGAAGAAACTACCAAGTAAGTAGGAAAAAGCACTGTCAGGGGAGAGAATTGTGCATTACCGATCAATGTTCATAGATCTACTTTGGTCAAAGCATCTACAAAAGTTACAAAAGAGGGTGCGCTAAGTAAGTGACTGGAAGCAATGCATATAGAAGCCCCAATCCCCCCCCCCCCCATATCACATATCCACAGGATTTCCAGCCCCTTGGTGCATGGAAATTTAGATCTAGGTCCCCCAAGGGGGATCAAGAGATTTAGCCGGTGTGGACAGCTGTTTCGGTCTAGACGACCTTTTCAGTACACCATCGGCAACACTGTGGGTTCTGCAGGGGCATACATTCCATGCCTCCACCTAAAGCTGAATTTCTATGCATCCTGCTAACGTACTAAAAAGGTTGCAGTCGAAACTGTAGTAAAAAACGAGAACAAAAGGGTTGACTGCCAGTGCTTCTAATTTAGAAGAAACTACCAAGTAAGTAAGATTCTAAATTACAAGCACTGGTAGTCAACCCTTTTGGTCTAGTTTTTGTAAATATACAGGCAGTCTCAGACGTACGTCAAGAAAAGATTATTTTGTGTCAGTGAAGCTGTCTCGGCACCAAGACATGTCTGACACAAGTAACTGTCGCTTTCTTGGGTAGTGAATTCAGACAAATTCGTTGTTTAGACCCGCGACAAAATGATGGCTTTTGGTCACATCGAGACGTTGCTAGAACACACGAGCGGCTGAAGCCTTTAAACACAGCTTTAAAACCCATCTTTTCCCATCTTGATTATCTGTGTTCATGTAATTAGTCATTTTCTGTTCTTCTGTGTAATTGTACATGTGGCTTCTTGATTATTAGTGTACATGTAATTAGTCATTTTCTGTTTTCTGTGTAATTGTACATGTGGCTTTGTCACCTTTTTGTGTAATATTTTTCTTGTTTATATGTACGGCGCCTAGAGCATCTTACCATGTATAGGCGCCTTATAAATCTTCCTTATTATTATTATCAAAACGACTAATATTGAAATATTCAGGCCCCTAGAATGTCCATACTTTCTGTTCACTATATAGAGAAACGCGTTTCAGAATACGTAGGCCGGTCATAAATAGTCAAAATCCAGACCAAAAAAGTGACTGCCGCGCGTGTAAAAAAAAAAAAAAAAAAAAAAATTACAAACAAAAGAAAGAAACACGCTTAGAAAAGACAATTACAAACTCAATTTAATAAACTGAGTTGTAATTATCCCGTCTAAGCGCGTTTTTTTTTTGTGCGGGGATTTTCTTTATCAATGTTTAGTATGTAAGTATTTGATATCAATCTTTCCATTAAAGCGTGGCTCGGCTAATGCGATTTTACTACTTTTATATAAACGTCAGGTCTCTTCTGTTGGCTGACTGTAAGGCACATATTAACGTCAGGTCTCTTCTGTTGGCTGACTGTAAGGCACATATTAACGTCAGGTCTCTTCTGTTGGCTGACTGTAAGGCACATATTACATTCTACTCACCTATGATGCCACCCCCGTCTCCAAATCTTTCATTCATGGAGAAAGAGAAAATGCCCTGAAATGGTACATAAAAGCCAGTTTGAATAATCTCCCACTAGGAAAATATGACAATAAAAAGACGATAAAACTAACCTGTAGGCTTGAGTACCTATTACTGAAACCAGATGTCCACTGCGTGACTGAGCAGTTAACCCCTTCAAACCAGTGGACGCAAATTGCGTTTATGAAATCGTTTTTAACCCTTTGGCTGTCGGTAGCGCTTTTAGTCGCGATGATTCCTACAGGAATCATCGCGACTAAAAGCGCTACCGACAACCAAAGGATTAATTCAACGCCAGAGAGTCCTAGCCATCTGGGGAACATGGGTACACAGTGGTTCCAGCAAGAGGCATAGATCCTCATGAGCCCTCCGCAACCGGCGGGGACCCATGGGGATCTATACCGTTCGCGGTTGGGTGGCGTAGGTGGAGCAGTAACGAGGTTAAACAATTACAAACATTCAAAGGGTTAAATCAGGGGTTACAACCTCCCAACGTGTGCGCAAATTTGAGCCTAGCGTGACTCCAAGAGCCGCGCGCTGTCGTTATTAACTCGTTCAAGTCGCACAGCATCAATAGCTGCGAAAGTGTCGTTTAGCGTTGCCGGCGAGCCGTCAAAGTCACTGAGGTCCGCAGACAAACACATCAGTTACGCTCACTTCCTGGGCCTACATGTTTTAACTCATTTCTGCCCGGCGATTGAAATCCCCAGATTTGGAAGTTGCCCTCTGAAGGAATGTATTACAATTCTAGAGACAGATCGAACATGATAGTTCAAAGGTGGTGCCAGAATAGCGCCAAGTGGGCGCCAAGCTATTCTGGCACCACCCTCGAACTATGATGCTCGATTCATGTATTGCTGTGATGTGTCGGGCTGAATGAGTTAAACCCGTCAGGGCACAGACGCAGCCAGCGCCGGAAGTTGATGCATGTGTTCTGGTCTGTGATTTTGAACCTTGCGGCTGGAAGCCGCAAGGTCCAAAATCGCAGACCAGAACTCATGTATTTTGAGCCGTAAGGTCAAGGCCACTTAGGGGCACGGCCATCACACAGCTTCTTCCCAATGTATGTGACGTACAGGTTTCAAACCGGTGAGGATGCCGACAAAACCAGCGAAGTTGACGGATTTAAAGACGGTTTTGCCGCTACGCTGGAAGTCCAGGTTGACCACCAAAGGACGTAGTGCTTCCGTTAACGCCCACGTCTTGTTTTGCACGTCCCAGCTAACAGAAGAAGAAAGCGATAAGCATGTAGTTTCTTGATGTTGGTATCAAGGTGTGTGTTGTTTTGTTTTGTTTTGTTTCGTTTTATTTGGTTTGGTTTGGTTTCACCGGAAATTCAAGATTCAAGTTTTTAAAAATTCCTTTGTGGTATACCCTTTTTTTTTCTTCTTCTTCTTATTATTAATTTTTATATATTATTATTGTTTTTTAAAAATTCTTTTAAATTAAAATCGGACAAAAAGCTCTTCTACCGAAATCTCGCCAGTAGTAATCAAATAATTTCTGCGAGGTAACGTTTTGCCTACACCCCAGTAGCCAAACATCTTTGGGACTGCGGCCGTCGTGGGCCCGAAGACATTTAATTACTGGGTATCTGCATCACGTGGCTGACATAAGAAACAATATTCATGACACTGGGCTTACAATATTTCACTTACCCCATGAACATCCCAAAGTCCAGGTTTCTGGCGTGCACAAAGTTTCCTGCGGACAGAAAGGCTAACTTATTGATTGGAGCTATGCGCAATGACCTAAGCGACTTGTATTAACTTAGTGGAAGACTTTATAAAATAAATACAACCGATATTTTTTCTTCAATTTTTGCTGAATGGTTGTTAATTGTTACAGTAGAACCTGTTTTGCGCAACCACCTTATTTGCGAGAAATAAAGGTGCAAGAAAGGTCGCCAGAAGGGCAAAACAGTGTTACCTGTCGTTAAATGATGATGATGATGATGATTTATATAGTGCCTATATCCATCCTATCGTAGAATGCTCATGGCGCTTTGGTGGAGAGAGGTTTGGTACAGAAGAGAGAAAAGAAAACGATAAACGTTAAACATTTAGGGCTTAACATCTTTTGTCCAATACAAAGGTGATTTCAAAGACGGGGCACCGAAAAAAAGGTCTGTACAAATTTTGACCCCAGCTGGATTCGAATCAACGACCTTTCAGACGAGAGTCAAACGCTCTACCACAGTACCACCGAGCCACCCAGCTCCCCAAGAGAGGAAAGAACCAAGTTGGGGGGAGGGGGGAGAGAGGAGGGGGGGGGGGGGGGGACGAGCGACTGAAGAGAAAAGAGGAACAAGATGAGGATGTCATCCCAAAGTCTACCGTATTGTTTGGAGCTCACATGCGTTTATCTTTTAGGAACATTCAGAGTTGTTCATATATTTAGGCTTATTATGCTGATCAATTTCCCTTCTCTCTTGAACTTCTGATCAACACACACGTCGGTGCACACGAATAAAGACGGACACACTGCGCTTCCCGCCATTGGTACGCTCTAAGGGTTAGTGTCGCGACAGGAATCCATCTCTTCTACTCTAGCACACCCTCTGATTCACACTACACTGGCACACAGAAATAAAGACGGACACACGGCGATTCCCGCCATTCGTAAGCTCTGTGGTCTGGCGTAGCATAGCTATTCTGAATAAGCCAAATGATAGCACAAGCAGCGAAATGACGTCACTTCAAGCTTCACGTCATGGCATCATTAGTCCAACAACGCCGTGTTCATAGTGACGACTCGATGTTATACGTCACTCATCGCAGTACTAACATTTGACGTATCAGAGAATCAACTTTGCAATTTTCTTGCTGATTTTCACGCCTAGGGCTTCCAGGTCACAATTGACCTAATCGTAGGCGACAGCCGAGACAAACTGTAGGTTTATGTAAATACCGTATACAAAACATCATGCGATTATTAATGAGAAGATTGTTTTTTTTCGTAAAAAAACTCAATTGTTTTAAGATTAACCCATATAATGCGTGAAATTAATCCCCAAAACGTGAAAATATACTTTAAAAAATCTAATTATCACTCAAAAAGTTCTGGAGGTACAATGCTGGTTAACGAACTCATTCAATATCACCCTTTTATCTAGCTATACGCAAAATATCTAGAAGTAAAAATAAGAAAAATTACAGACTCCAGTGTGGATCAACCGGTTTTTGTGAAATGGCCATTTTCTCGCCAATGAGCATCTTAATCAAAACATCGAAAAAAGGGCCCGAGATTATTCTTTTAGGGACAATATCCTAAAATTTCAAACTTGTCCGTTCTCAAACGCGGGCTCTAGTCGCTGTCACATCCTCACACACACACACACACACACACACACACACACACACACACACACACACACACACACACACACACACACACACACACACACACACACACACACACACACACACACACACACACACACACACACACACACGGCGCTTTGGCGCCAACGAAAAGACGTTCTCCAACAAGGGCGGTTTGCGTAGCTAGACGTGACGTCATTTTTATCTTGTTACTTCTTTGCCAGAATTTCTGCACCGCACGCCAAAAACGTCATGTGCATGCTCGGAATGCGCTCCGACCCAGCCCCATTTCAGAGTCTACCGTATGTTTAAAATACGGTAGACAAAAAAACACAGTCAGTTCAATTGTCTCAAGAAATGTCTTAAACTGTCTCCGAAATGAAGGCAGCGAGATTGCAGTTTTCAAAGATTCCAGCAGCGAGTTCCTCAGCTTTAGAGCAGCATTCTTGAAGGATCTGAAGCTAAATGCCATTATTTAGGCGGCTGCAGCCACGTCAGTGATGGTATTTAATGATGGGTGATCCCTCAGAAGGATGGTAGCTCAATACTAATGCACTTCCGTCGAAATTCAGTTGTTGCACACTGGTCAATCATGATATCTGTTTGTATTGCTCCTATCTGATCACGAATGACCATTAATGCAGTATCAGTCTGAAATGTTTTCTTAGTCATCTGGCGCGAAATAAATCCGTAAATACACTTACCATTAGCATCCTCAGCCACAATGGATGTACAGAATGCGGTGAACTCATAAATAAGGTTGTACAGCACCACTTCCCCTTGAAATAAAGAAAGTTCATAACACCATGACAAACGAACACGTCTCAGTTCGGAAAGACCATCGGGCCGACATTGACAGCCTTTGGCCCGAGCACTGCCGTGCGCGGGCCGGCAACGGCGACCTATGGCGGTCCGATGTCCTTTTGCGCATTGGGGTCGGCCTAAGAAAATTAAAAGAAGATGCATGCTGAGAGGTGCAATAAAAATACTCTCGCAATACCATGTTCAAAAGAGGTATACTGACGAAAAAAATAAATGCAAACATTTTTTGAATCATCGAAATACTAGAGTGTTTCCGATGGTTCCAAAAATGTTGCATTTCTTTTGCTCGTCCGAGTATTTGGGTGTAACACCGTACAAACAGCATAGCTAACTACTGCAAAGTGAAATGGAACTTTGAAAATGAGTTCAACACAGTTAATTAAACAGCAGAGTTTACCGCGTTCACAAGCAAATAAATGAATGCATAGATGGAAGTGGCTAAAGAGACTTTGTTGACGTTTTACCGAGATTGAGTCCAGAGTACTTGGAAATCCCGCGAATCTCTCCGGGAAACGGGTAGGGCAGTGTATTGTCCAGGTTTCCCTGCGTCGATGAAAAGGGTACGGATAGAAAGACATACACAACAACGAACACACTCTGCCGCTACTATATCAACGGAAGGGGCAATGATAGTTCCAGAGTAGTGCCGGATGAGCTTGGCGCCTGGGAAGGCGCCAAGCTCATCCGGCACTACCCTGGAACTATCAATGCCCATCCGTCTCCCAGAGCCAGAACAGGACCCCTTTCAGGCGCCTTTCAAAGTGTTAGGTGTGAAAGTGTTATTTGAATCTGTTTCTGCTGATCAAGAAAGATCGCATAGTCATGTTTAAATTCATTTAGAGACAACATTAACAGAACTGAGGAACAAAAACAAACAAACGAACAAATAAACAAACACCCACCACTCATCAGGGACGGATCGGTTAACTCCCAGGGCGGGTGACGGGGGGGGGGGGGGGGTGGGTCCAACCTTTTGTTTGGGACCTTCAACCTGACATAAAAGCAAGGGAATGGTGTGTGTGTGTGTGTGTGTGTGTGTGTTAATAAAAGTCCAGAAAAGGGACTTTCATATATCATGGGGGCTGGGGAGGGTAGGGTGGGGGTGAGAGAAAAAAAAAACCGTTTAGGGCTTAACGTCTTTTGTCCACCGCGATAGTGATTTCAAAAACGGGGCACCGAAATAGGGTCTGAACAAATTTTGACCCAAGCTGGATTTGAACCCGGGATCTTTCGGTCGAGAGACGAACACTCTACCACCCAGCCACCCAGGTCCCAGTAGGGGTAAGGGAGGGAAAGGGGGATTCAAAGTACAAGAATGGGACTCTGATATACAGGGGCGGATCTTGAGGGGGATCCTAGGGGTTTCGTACCCCCCCCCCCCCCCCGCCGCTATTTGATTTGATTTTTTTACCACTGAACGCAGGTCCAGCGTCGCGAAGGCCGTTTGTGTCAGGTTGAACGTCTCAAGCAAAAAGTTGGAATGCCCCCCCCCCCCGCCTCAAAGTAACTGATCCGCCCCTGGATAGAGCATGCAGGGTGGGGTTCTGCAGCCCAAATAAAGGGACTTAGATATAGCATTTTTAAAAGAATTTTTGGCCTGGGGTGGGGGGTCCAGAAGCCCTAGGATCCACCCCCTCCTCCCCCCCTCCAGATCAGCTCCTGCTAATGCATCAGCCTCTGCTAGTGCATGATTACATACCATGTTGTTGTCGATATAGGTGATCACTTTGTCCGCCACGTTTCCCCAGTCATGCACAAACTCCTTGAATACATCCAGGAGGTGACGAATCTGGACAAAGCATTGGGTGCACCCTCAACCGCAGCAGACACTGCCAATCTTCAGATCTCCAAATTGTACTCTGAACCCAATTAGCCCCGACGCAATACAGCAGGAGATGGATCGACCATGATAATTCAAGGGTAGTGCCAGATTAGATCCATCTCCTGCAACTGGCACATACTCGTTAGATGACACCTCCACAATGGATCGACCATGATAATTCAAGGGTAGCGCCACCTTGAATTATCATGGTCGATCCATATCCGGCAACTGGTACGTAGTCGTTAGGTGACACCTCCACAATTGGGAAATGCGGCCGTGTGGTTAAATGGGTTAATCACCTGGAACCAGTTGCATGAGCGAGCTTAGTCCTGCACCAGCCACTAAGCAAGGTGCTCCGCTATAGCGGCGCACCTTGCTTAGTGGCTGGCGCAGGACTAAGCTCACTCATGCAACTGACCCCTGGTCAGTATTGACCGTTGTCGGGCTCGTGTTTGCACAATCGAAGGGAGTGAGTGGGTGGGGTAAAGAGAAGAAAGACGGGCGCCCTTACAAAATCGATGTTGATTTGTTATTTAACCATGGTTTCCACGTGAAATAGTGTCCCTATGCTCGTGCAGTGTGCATGTGCACACACACGCGCGCGCAAAAAAAAAAAAAAAAAAAAAAAAAAAAAAAGCAGTCATCAGAAAAACCTTTGGAGAGGAGGATACACGTGGTGCCGTTATACAAACCTGTAGCTTGCGGCCAGTGGCCACCTCCCTGAAGCGTTCTTCGGGTGGCAAGTCCAAGTTGACTGTGTACCATGGCACAGGGTCCCTGGTAAGTATAGTGGTACCATACATTGAAAACGTATGCCCCTTTCTAGGGTAAGCTAAACATTAGAATATGTAACTACATGTATTGCACTAAGGTATAGTAAAACGTTGGTATGTAGGCTAAGGGATAGGCGCTCATACCAAACGACTTTTTACCTTGGCTTTTACTTGATGGGGATCCGAAATCTACAGTCTAATTTTTTAGAATAACCACAAAGGGAGAAAACTGAAGTTATGGCAAGAGTTGTTTCCCGGGCTCTACTAACACTAACACCTGTGTATCCCGTTGAGTCCTGACGCTCCGAGTCAGGGGCACAACTCTTTCCATAACTTCGGTTTTCTCCCCCCTGTGGTATAACAGGATCAACTAGCAGCAACAGTCAACATCACCCAATACATAGTATTAATGACATTAAATGTTTCTTTCAGTACTTTGTTTTGGCGGCCGAACTAAAGCTACGATTAAAAAGATCTTTCTGTCAGCTGATTATGTTACAGGAATCACTTCGACCAAAATCGCTACTGAATGACACCCAAAGTCATGTCGTGGTGAAACCCATTTCCTCAAAATCACGTTTCTGCGCAGACGGCATTTATCTGATGTAAACCCCTGAAGTAGAATTTATTTATTTATACGGCTTATTTATTAAACTTTCTTTTGGAGTTGGGCATGGGGTGAGGGTGTGGTGTGGGGGGTGGGGGTGGAGTGGGGGCGGGGGTGGAGTGGGGGCATTTCAAGGGGGTTGGTGGACCCCAGTAGCAAATGTTTTCGGCCCGACGACGGTTGCAGTGAGCCCGAGGACCTTTGCTTACTGGGGGGGGGGGGGGGGAGAGTCGGGGCAGGGGGTGGGTGAGTGGGTGGGTGGATCGGTTGGGTAGACATAGCCAACATCCAAAATGCATGCATGAATTACTGAAATATCTCTGTTATACACACACGTAGGCAGCTTCCATCAAGAGTGATCGAAACTAAGAAAGCGAAAGTTGCGAAACGTTTAACCCATTTAGCCCCGGGACCCTGCAGCACGAGATGGATTGGTCATAGTAATTCAAGGGTAGTGCCAGATGAGCTTGGCGCCTTCAGGCGCCAAGCTCATCTGGCACTGCCCTTGAATTATCATGGTCAATCCATCGCCTGCAACTGGTGCATAGAGTCGTTAGACAACGCCTCCAAAAGTTGGAAATGGGGCCGTGGGGTTAAGAGGGTTAATATGTAGTTCTGGCTACGGTATCTTGTGACAAACTCCAAGTTATTGGTGTACTCTAGACATCGATGCTTGTGACAAACTCCAAGTTATTGGTGTACTCTAGACATCGATGCTTGTGACAAACTCCAAGTTATTGGTGCCGTACTCTAGACATCGATGCTTGTGACAAACTCCAAGTTATTGGTGTACTCTAGACATCGATGCTTGTGACAAACTCCAAGTTATTGGTGCCGTACTCTAGACATCGATGCTTGTGACAAACTCCAAGTTATTGGTGTACTCTAGACATCGATGCTTGTGACAAACTCCAAGTTATTGGTGCCGTACTCTAGACATCGATGCTTGTGACAAACTCCAAGTTATTGGTGCCGTACTCTAGACATCGATGCTTGTGACAAACTCCAAGTTATTGGTGCCGTACTCTAGACATCGATGCTTGTGACAAACTCCAAGTTATTGGTGTACTCTAGACATCGATGCTTGTGACAAACTCCAAGTTATTGGTGCCGTACTCTAGACATCGATGCTTGTGACAAACTCCAAGTTATTGGTGTACTCTAGACATCGATGCTTGTGACAAACTCCAAGTTATTGGTGTACTCTAGACATCGATGCTTGTGACAAACTCCAAGTTATTGGTGCCGTACTCTAGACATCGATGCTTGTGACAAACTCCAAGTTATTGGTGTACTCTAGACATCGATGCTTGTGACAAACTCCAAGTTATTGGTGCCGTACTCTAGACATCGATGCTTGTGACAAACTCCAAGTTATTGGTGTACTCTAGACATCGATGCTTGTGACAAACTCCAAGTTATTGGTGCCGTACTCTAGACATCGATGCTTGTGACAAACTCCAAGTTATTGGTGTACTCTAGACATCGATGCTTGTGACAAACTCCAAGTTATTGGTGTACTCTAGACATCGATGCTTGTGACAAACTCCAAGTTATTGGTGTACTCTAGACATCGATGCTTGTGACAAACTCCAAGTTACTGGTGCAGGTGCCGTACTCTAGACATCGATGCTTGTGACAAACTCCAAGTTATTGGTGCCGTACTCTAGACATCGATGCTTGTGACAAACTCCAAGTTATTGGTGCCGTACTCTAGACATCGATGCTTGTGAAAAACTCCAAGTTATTGGTGTACTCTAGACATCGATGCTTGTGACAAACTCCAAGTTATTGGTGCCGTACTCTAGACATCGATGCTTGTGACAAACTCCAAGTTATTGGTGCCGTACTCTAGACATCGATGCTTGTGACAAACTCCAAGTTATTGGTGTACTCTAGACATCGATGCTTGTGACAAACTCCAAGTTATTGGTGCCGTACTCTAGACATCGATGCTTGTGACAAACTCCAAGTTATTGGTGCCGTACTCTAGACATCGATGCTTGTGACAAACTCCAAGTTATTGGTGTACTCTAGACATCGATGCTTGTGACAAACTCCAAGTTATTGGTGCCGTACTCTAGACATCGATGCTTGTGACAAACTCCAAGTTATTGGTGTACTCTAGACATCGATGCTTGTGACAAACTCCAAGTTATTGGTGTACTCTAGACATCGATGCTTGTGACAAACTCCAAGTTATTGGTGCCGTACTCTAGACATCGATGCTTGTGACAAACTCCAAGTTATTGGTGCCGTACTCTAGACATCGATGCTTGTGACAAACTCCAAGTTATTGGTGCCG
Source organism: Semisulcospira habei (assembly GCA_036245525.1). Classification (NCBI taxonomy): domain Eukaryota; kingdom Metazoa; phylum Mollusca; class Gastropoda; family Semisulcospiridae; genus Semisulcospira; species Semisulcospira habei. The sequence goes on along the minus strand of BTPG01000005.1, from coordinate 50,169,304 downwards.
TACTCTAGACATCGATGCTTGTGACAAACTCCAAGTTATTGGTGCCGTACTCTAGACATCGATGCTTGTGACAAACTCCAGTTGAAGTTATTGGTGTACTCTAGACATCGATGTATTAATAACTCGGTAGAGACATTAACTCGTTCACCGCCGAAAAGAAATTAACAATGCAACTGCAAGAGGCGTAGTCAACAGAGGAACGTCACGAGGATCTTTGCCTCTTGCTGACACCGCTTTGTATCCACGTTCCTGTGACGACTGGGGCTCTTTGGCGGCGTTGATATATATGACGTTTTCAGAAACACTTGCGGCCACTGGCAGTGAATGGGTTAAATGTTGCAGACAAGAGAGAGAGAGAGAGAGAGAGAGAGAGAGAGAGAGAGAGAGAGAGAGAGAGAGAGAGAGAGAGAGAGAGAGAGAGAGAGAGAGAACAATGAACAATGAACCTTTATTTTCCAACGGTAGAAGTTATTGGTAACAGGACCAGTTTTCAAACTTGCCGTTGCTACATCTACTACATAAGTGACAGAGAGAGAGAGAGAGAGAGAGAGAGAGAGAGAGAGAGAGAGAGAGAGAGAGAGAGAGAGAGAGAGAGAGAGAGAGAGAGAGAGAGAGAGAGAGAGAGAGAGAGAGAGAGAAAGAAATGAAATGAAATTAAACTTCATTTATCAAGGATAAATGATTAGGTACACAGACCTTTTTTCAATCATGTCCTTGCACACGCACTCACACAACAATCTCACGCGCGTGACTAAAACTAAACAAATTGGAAAGGCAAAACGTGATTAAAAAAAACACACAAAAAAACAAAACCAAAACACTATTTAGCAGTCACACACACACACACACACACACACACACACACACACACACACACACATACACACACACACACACCACACACACACTAAGAACCTGATTAAACGTGAGAGAGAGAGGTCGGAGAGAGAGAGAGAGAGAGAGAGAGAGAGAGAGAGAGAGAGAGAGAGAGAGAGAGAGAGAGCGAGAGAGAGAGAGAGAGAGCGAGAGAGAGAGAGAGAGAGAGAGAGAGAGAGAGAGAGAGAGAGAGAGAGAGAGAGAGATGATGATGATGATGATGAAACTTTATTTTTCAACGGTAAAAAGTTTTGACAGAAAACAAATCGTCATTTTACAAACTTGCCGTTGAGAGAGAGAGAGAGAGAGAGAGAGAGAGAGAGAGAGAGAGAGAGAGAGAGAGAGAGAGAGAGAGAGAGAGAGAGAGAGAGAGAGCACTTACCATTCAGAAGGTGGATAGGCGTGCTGTGTGCAAGTGACGTTTGACTGGAAATAGAACAGAGTACTGTGCATGTACGTATTACCTTGGACATACATAATACATAATTAATCGTGCACATCCAGACTTAAACCCTTTAAGTCCGTAGCGGTTTTTGTCGCGATGATTCGCGACAAAAGCCGCTACTGGCGACACGCAAAGGGTAACACACTCAAGGCCTGCCGCATTCGTAGTCAATTCAGTTCAATTCAATAAACTTTATTTATCCCGGCGGCTAGGGGCAATTAAAGTGGTCCGACAGGCTCAGTAAGTGCCGCCTATCCGGATGTTGCACGTCTTGGTCGAGTCAATTTTAGCGTATACAAACCTCAGAATTAAGCTAGCAAAGAGGCATTATTTCGTTTGGAGGCCAAAATTGTATTTAATGAACAAAATACAACCTTTAACGAGAGAGCGCCACAACACACAAGGGAATGATCAACCAACCTCCAGCATGCTTTGTAACAATTGAACTAACGGACGCACAATTTTCACGCTGAACTAAAAATTCACACATTCAAAATTGTGAATTGAATATTACAGGAGGCAGATCAACCATGATAGTTCAAAGGTGGTGACAGAGTAGCTTGGCGCCTGGAGGCGCCAAGTCAGTATTCTGGCACCACCCTTGAACTATCATAGTCGACTCGACACGGGTCAGTTGACCTGCATGCTCTTCTGAAAGCGCGTCGATGTGTGTGTGCGTGTACGCAAGTTAGTGCGTGCGTGCGCGCTCCAAACATCTCCAAGAGACACAGGTCCTCATGCGCCTGGAGGGAGCTTGAGGATCTATTCCTCCTGGAGATGCGCTCATGTTTGTGTGTGTGTGTGTGTGTGTGTGTGTGTGTGTGTGTGAGAGAGAGAGAGAGAGAGAGAGAGAGAGAGAGAGAGAGAGAGAGAGAGAGAGAGAGAGAGAGAGAGAGAGAGAGAGAGAGAGAGAGAGAGAGCCGCGCGCACGAGAGAAAATGACGTTATATTTAGAGTATTATGTCAGTGTCTGCTTGGTGACGGAGTTGCCTTTTATACGTCACCTCCACTGTCTGACTTTCTATAGAAGTAATTTTTTTTTTTTAGTCTCTTAATTCTTTTCTGAAAAAAATTCATTTTTACTAAAGAAGTTGAAAGGATACAAAGCTCGCTAACGAACTCATCGTGATTTTGCAGCTACACTGTGAGTGGGTGTGTGTGTACACCTGAGTAGCTTAATTATATTTTGATGTGTTTAATGTTCTTCTTTTTATGTTTCGCAGCACCGCAACGATTTCCTAATGTATTATTGCATATGGCAATAACGTTCTATCGTATCGGGTATCGCATCATAGTCGATAATAATAATAATAATAATAATAATAATACTGTATTGTCATGAGGGAAATTCATCACATTTAATACAGGGGCTTAGAAAGTAAAAGGTGGAAAACACAACAAATACCGCTAATATTGTATAGGTATATGAAATAAAGCCTCTATCTCCCGCTGTTGGCGTGTGTGAGAAATGAGAGGAATTTTGTACACGTGATTTTGCAGCTACACTGTGTGTGCAGGAGAGCATTGAAAACAAATCGCATTCTGACTAAATGAGTATTGAGTCAATGAATATGTGATGCTGGTGGAGGTATTTACCTGTGCTGTCACCGTGGTGACAGCAAGGAACAAAACCACAGCGTCCTTCATCATTGTGTCTCCAGGCAATATCTGTACTGCGCCCAAAGCACTCAGTGTTTATTGTGATTATCGCATGTGATCTATTATGGCCGTTATCAATGTCAGTCATTATGTTCCCCTTTCACTGGTGAGCTCCAGCAGTACCACCAAACTGCAAGAGGCATAGAGCCTCATGAGCCCCCGCATTCGCCGGGGCTCATGAGGATCCACGCCTCTTGCTTGCCGTAATGATGATATCAACGTCCCTCACGCGCGGCAGGAACGGCCATCGGTCTTCAGTCCCGGTAGTTGCATATAGGCCTGGATATAATAAATGACAAATGCGCAACGACTGTGCGCGGGCCAACGGCGGCCGACGTCGGCCCGATGGCCTTTTGCGCATTGAGTGGTCTCCTGCAGTAATGGGGTTGACCCTTTCGCGTCAAAAGTTTAGAAGACTCATCATTTAGGCTAATGGAACCCTTGATGAGAACCATACCAACAGCCGGCGAAAAACCTAAATGCGATCGTGACAGATCAAAGGTTCGGGCGACTGTTGTCTGTTCGGGCGACAAACAACCACCCTTACAACAGTTGTGGTCGATCTAGCTGCAACAGCTGGCGTTATAAGCGAAACCGATGGCGATACGGTTTGAACGGCTCGCGTTATCGTATGGCGGGCGTACCTAAACGCTAAGATATCGAAAGAAGATAGGCACGCGTTCATCGGCACCTTAGCAAGTCTCAATATATATATATATATATATATATATATATATATATATATATATATATATATATATATATATATATATATATATATATATATATATATATATATATATATATATATATATATGTGTGTGTGTGTGTGTGTGTGTGTGTGTCGTACGGGCGTACATTATACATACATATATGTATATATCATCAGTATCGTGGCGCGTGGCGGCTGATATTTTAAAGTAACCCCTTCACTTTCAGTTGTCTGATTATAGTACTGAAATCGTTGTCAACTGAATTCAACGCCAGAGTCCCTGCCGTCGAAAGAACATAGATACAAAAGAAATCAGCAATATGCACAGGTCCACTTCACATGAGTCCACGCAACTGCGGGGGCTCATGAGAATCTATGCCTCTTCTATTTGTGTTTTGCTCTTTTTTTCAGTTCCCTACTGCATCGAAGTGGTTAAAAAAAAGGAAGGCTACAGTATTTTCAGCCCCCCAAAACTGCAGGGATTGCGTCATGACCTAACCCATATCATACTGAGGCTACACTGCCATGCGGCAAGCTACATTATAGTACTTACAGATAAGGATATAGACCAATGGCTTTAGTTCAAGGTTGGTACCAGAATCTCGCCTAGAGGCGGCGCCAAGCTATTCTGGCACGACCCATGAACTATTTTAGTCAAAATTATTTCACACACTGGTGTATTCCCAATGATAAGAGCCGTTAAACATTTGTCTATCTCAAACACATGCTATCACAGCAGATAGGAAACGACGTGGACAACGTCGAGTGTAACAACTGCTTTTTCTCAAGTCCGGACCACACTATCCCGTACACCTTATCCCGCTTATAATAAAATTCACAGAAAAACGTGTATGATATTTCCTCGTATCTAAAGTTCAGTTACAAACTTCTGGGGTCAGTTGCATGAGCGAGCTTAGTCCTGCACCAGCCACTAAGCAAGGTGCGCCTCACCTTGCTTAGTGGATGGTGCAGGACTACGCTCGCTCATGCAACTGGCTGCAGCTCGGTTGAACCGCACCAACCCCAATCACTGGCAGTGGTCGCAGATTGTTAATCACTGGCAGTGGTCGCAGATTAATGTCAGTTCAGTGTAAAAAAAACAAACAAAACCAGGTGTCAAAGGAACATGCGTTCATAGCGGTTTTAGCAAGAGGTACCGTATAGATCCTCATGAGACCCGGCCGCAACCGCGGGCGCTCATGCAGATCTTTACCTCTTGCTGTTAGGTGGCGTTCAATTTTTCTCCGTAGTAAACCAGTTAAACATGAAACTTAATGCATAATGCATGTGGTGTCGTATTCTGAACGCGAACAGTGTAGTGCTGCCGCGTTTAAGTGTAGTGCTACGCTACCTTGGCCCCTCTATGTTCATCTGGCACTGCCAACGAACTGTGCTGGTCACTGCATCTCATGCTCTAGTGTCAGGGCCCTACGAGTTTTGAGGTATGAAGCAGACATTTTTACAATTTATACAACACACACAACTCAAAATGGATAGAACACGAGTAATTTAAATAAACAAACAACGAACAGACATAACTGGTCATGTTTATTGACAGTAGCAATTGGTCATGTTTATTCATAAGCATTCAAATAATGAATACTCAAAGGCACACGTGTAAATCTCATCTGCAACATTTTCAAATTACAGATCAACCTCAGTATTACAGGCATCAGAAAACTGCATGGATACAACCCGTTCTGGTCTGTGGATCAACACATAGATACCCAATGAAAGAAAAAGTCCTCTGGCCGACCCCAGCTTTAGTTGGCCCGCACAGGGGCCAACTAAGGTTGGAGTTGGCCACAAGACTTTTGCTTACTGTATGTTTTTCCTTCATAAGCCTATGTAATGTTTAGCACGACACTAACGCGAACGCCAATAATGCAGTCCGACTTTATTGCCCCCCAGGTATTGCAATAAAATGAGGCTGACCTGTATGTGTGACCGCACAGATGGTTTTATCATGTAATATCAGCTAAACAACCTGAGTGACGCAGTCAAGACTGCTAATCTCAAACAAATACCGCCACAAACATTTTAGATTCATTATCAGTCAAGGACAAACTACCGAGACACAAAAACACATGACAGCTGATGTGTATTGCACAAACATCCATTCACACTCATAAACAAGACGAAAGATGACAATATGTAATTTCTTTCACTCATTCAAGGCATCTCGCATCGTAAGCTATGAAAGTGTTGTATAGTGTTGCTGGCAGCAACATTATTCCTATGACACTTTTACAGATATTGAACCAGTTAACGTCTTTGTGCATGCAGCCACTGGTGGCTGCACGCATCAACTCATTTGAGATGTGCTGCCTGCAGATACGCAGCTTTAAGCTGTGTATCCGGAGGCAGCACGTCTCGAATGAGTTAAGGGGTTAATTCATACAATTTTACAAAGAAATAATTTACTTTGATCATAAATGTCCCTGTAAATTACAAAATGATTATCTAATTCACAAATGAAAAAGTGAATTCATAAATAAAGAATGAAATGCACCGTACAAAAATGTAAATAAATATTTATAAATATAATTCATAAGCGATAAATAAGAAAACATAAATGAAGAGATGAATCAACAACAGGATACACAATTCATAAAAAATTAGAATAGATAAGAGAATCATCCGTAAAACTAAAAAATGTGTGTGTGTGTGTACATGCATGCACCCAATAAAATGTATAAGATCAAAATAGGATGAATATAAAAATATCAATAACAACCACCCTGTGGTTTGTGACAAGCAACTTACAGCAACAATTGAAAGACTGTGGTATGACAAGGCTTGATCAGAAAATCAACACCGTTATTATTTGTGGGATTATTATTGATTATCTACGCAATAGATTAATGTAGACATAGCGCTATGCATAGATAAAACTTTATTTCCTGTTTTTATTTTTTTTTTAAATGACATACATGTACAGTCGAAGCCGTTTTAAGCAACCACCTTTTTCGCATGAGAAAAGGAGTCTTAAAATATAGGCGCTCTCTCAAGAGATGTTACGAAGGTCAAAAAGTGTTACAGCACCTGAATGAAGGTCTTTAATGACAGATGATCTCTTTTAGGGGCGGTGGCTCAAAACAGGTTCTGCTGTATTCCCATTACAAACCCCTTCACTTGCACATCAGACACACACTACATCACCACATGTGTGCTGCAAACTTTAACCCTTTTAGCCCCAAGGTCCCATTTTTCAAATTTTGGAGGCGTTTCCTAATGATCGTGTACCAGTTGCAGGAGATTGATTGACCATGATAATTCAATGGTAGTGCCATATTATGGCACTACCATTGAATTATCATGGTCAATCAATCTCCTGCTGTAAGGACTCAGGGCTAAATAGGTTAAACGATAAGCATGAAGATAAAGAGATAAAAAACAAACAATGAAATAAATCAATCAATCAATCGAAGTTAAAAGTAACAACCAATCACCAAGACGAGTGACTTAACATTATAAAGGACTGAGAGAGAGAAAAAAAAGTAAAAGCAAAAAGAAAATATATAAGCACTAAAAGCAAGCATTTTGACTGCACACAAGTTTTGTCAGGTGTACACTGCACTGAATGTGTGACTGGTGTAACAACGCAGAATGTCTCCAGAGAGTTAAAGGCCACCGTTGCACCACTTATGGATATGGGGTAAATTAGAGTTCAAAACCTGCTGCCTAACATATGGCATATTTTGAATACTAGCTTAATTTGCTGTGTATCCATTTGTATGCAGCATCACTTGCTGCACATCCCTGTTTAACTCTAATTACATTTGCATTGCATTTTTGACTGATAAACATAAGCTGCATGCCTCCACAGAGTTAACACCTAGCACCAATGTGAAAGTTGGCTACAGACAGGCACTGTTCATGATTTGTGGCTTTTCCTGCAGTCTAAATATGAACCTTCAATTTCAATATTAGTATTGGTGAAAGAAAGGTCCAATTTTAAAGTTTGGAAATTTCCATATATGAAATTTTGAATTTTATAGACTTTCCATCTTTTAAACAGCCAACTTGTACCCATGTAGTCCACAGGTATTACTGCATGTACACTTAGATGGCGACATACCCAATTTATTTATTTTATTTTTTTCACATGCAGTGCAGGCCTGTCCTGAGAAAATCTTGTTGCTGTTGGGACATTAACCCATTACATTCTGAGGCTGATTTTTAAAAATGTCTTATTGTCCTATGAAGGCCACATTAAAGGGTAGGAGATAGATCATCCATTTTAGTTCAGGGGTGGTGCCAGAATAGCTTGGCATCTTAGGTGCCAAGCTATTCTGGCACCACCCGCACGGCAGTTTACCTTTCCCTGAATTGCTCTCTTTAGTTGGGCTGTGTACCGGCCATGACCCATATCACTGATAAACGCACGCGGGTGATGCCAGCCTCTTCCGAACTGCAGACTGGAAACATAGCGCTCTTTGTTTCTTGTTAAAGGCTGTCAGGCAGGTGATCAGTTTAGTCTGTTCATAACTTATTATTACCATGGCTTCAACGTTACAATCATAAATATGATTATGTGATACTATACTTGAAAATGTCCTCTTCAAGCTCATGTAAGTTTTTTTAAAAAATCATCTTAGAATTCTGTGGTTATTACGTGATTAAAATGTGTGTAGTTCGAGGAACTTTCATTCCGCAGTAGACAGTGCGGGTGTTATAACTATGTGTAAAAAAATGGTTTTCAGTCCAGGATGTATCACTATGTGTTCATGCCCTTTTCTGATGCATATATGTAATGTATAGCGTGTTAAAGCCATGGAGAATGAATATTCCTTTCCAAGACATTTGAGGTCATGAATTCTTTGTGTAGACTTTGTGGTAGAAGGTCTAGGTGAGCAGTCAAAGCCAAAAACAAACCCGTGTTTTTGTGCACTAAATACACCAGCGATATATTTTCGTGTTACAACATTGATGTGCTCAACGATAAGGACGGGATGCATTCTAAAACAATTTGTTGAATGTGTCATACAAAGCTTGTCAGATTCAGAAAACAAGTGGAGCGCACCTACAGACATTCACAAAACGTGTGATCATTTTTGGGTAACCTTTGATGAAACTCTTTCTGTTGATGACTGTCAACATGTAGTCATTTCAAGCAGCAGTCAAAAGTTGGTGAAAAACAGACTAGCTGCACCCAAAAGAAAAGATCTTGATAATGTAGGGGATTCTTTTCCTGATCTCTCTTTCTGTCCATCTTCATCATGTTCGGCATCAACATCAACACCAGCAAAAGTCAGGAAGTGTGTAGATTTGGCTTTACAACCTTCCACTGATCTTTCCTGTTTACCGTCAACATCAACACCCTTTGAAGTGCAGGAGGCATCGCCAGTTATTCCCAAACCCAGTGTTGTTAGCACTGCATCATCCCCATTCAAATCCAAGATTTACAGACTGTCATTTGTCCAAAAACTGAAACTCATCATCCTATCAAGTTTAGACACAGGATCATAGTGACCCTGTAGACACTCATTTTTAACCATTTTAATGTGACACAAAGCTGGAACTGAATCTCTTAACAGCAAACAGTAAACCTCTGTTTTGTGCATTGTTTTTAATCTATGTTAAAATTGTGATATTGTTAAAAACATTGACTGTATCGGTGAAATTCGCATACTTCATGTCGGTATGCTCTGAATGGAGTACCGTTTTCACTTTTAACCCACCAAACCGGCATCAGCAGGACTCAGGTATGATGATTTGAAGATTTTTAGCATGGGATATGCCAGTTAAGACATCTGTTGACAGCACTAACTTTGTCTGAACTTTCCAGCAACTTTTGATTTTGAACAGTGATGTGATAAAAATTATGATAAACTAACGGAAGGCTGCATCTAATCCGTCTCCTAGTGATACTTTGAACCAGTGCATGACAAACATCCACGCAGATTACCCCAGCATGTTTGGTGTCCAAAGATAGTACAATTTCTCCTCTACACGACGACTTGTGTTCAAATAATCGCTCACAACTGCAGGTTAATTAATTCTGGTTTAAAGACAAAGTCTGTAATTCACAGCTTATTCCCCGATGTATGTAGCAGAGGCTAAGAGATAAGCGGGGTAAAGCACAGTAGTACTATGAACAAAGACGGCTACTGCGCTATTCGTATCCCAAGCTGAAGCAAGACCGCACAGCTGGTGCCTTATCAGTGATGGTATTTAGCGCGCTGATAGTAAGGGGAAGGAGGCTGCCTCGCTATCTCAGTGCTCTCGCGAAGCCTATCTGCGGCTGTGCTGGCGGGCAGCCAGATGAGAACTAAACAGCATAGACTAAACTGCCGTGCCCGTGAACTATCATAGTCAAATTAATTTTTGTGCCATAGTGTATCAGAGTGAAAAGGGTTAACAATGTGCAACCAACCTTCTACACTTATGGTATAACTACAGACAACTGCAGAACAAAAATAAAAATTAACCCCCTTGTGTTCACAGCCACAGGTAATCTAGACACCACCAGTGACTACACACAGGGGTTAAAGATTATAGCAGACACTGAACTGACAAAGGGAAATAGAAAGTCCAACAAAGTATGGTACATGAGATCAACAAATAATAATTAAACCCTTTACCAAGGGCCACCCATCAAATCTTCAAACACCCAACTCTCCTTAGATGCAGGAGATCATTGCTCGACAACTCTCCAGGGGGCACACAGTCACTGGGCTGACGTTGGCTGTAGTTGGAATGTGCGCAGTCATGTGCATGCCCAAACCAACACAGGCCGACGTCAGACCAGGGATCTCCTGCTCAATGGATGTGTGTATTATCCCCTGACGGCGAAAAAGATACGTATCCAAAAAAGGGAGTCTATCAGAGGGAGATCAATATATTTGCATTTATTCTCAATCTATACCAGTTATAATCATTAGCTGCCTCCGCTGCTGGAGAAAATGTATCCACCTGCAAGAGGCACAGATTCTCATGAGCCCCTGCAACTGCAAGGGCTCATGAGAATCTACGTCTCTTGCTGACCAACACTAGTTCATGCCGTTCCTGAAACTGATGGCAATATTCTGAATAAAGCATCTGCTAAAAGGGAGACTACCAGGGAAAGCAGGGATCCTTGCAGTATTGCAGGTAGCTCTCAAACCTTCCTGTTTTCACTTCCATCAGTGCTGTGTAGGCCGTCAGCTGCACACAGACGACAACTAATTATGAGGTATAAGGTATAATTACAGAGAAAACCACAAAAGTTATGTACATACCAATAAGAATAATAATAAAGAGCTCTTTAAATAAATAATAATAAATAGAACTTATAAAGCATTGTTCTCCAGAAAATTAGCGAGCCCTCCTACGAGTACCTGGAGCAGCCAGGATCAACACAACTGGATGCCTGGCTCCAATTAACATTTGAAAAAACCCTACAATTCTGCCTATTATATGTCGTGATATCCCTTTATACCTTGTTCATAACAGGAATTGTCGACAGGACATCAAAGACCCCAGCAAAGCCAACATTCTGAAACAGAAGGAAACACTTCCAACTCACACTCTTTTGCTTAACCCTTTTAACCTAGACACACTTCAACAAGATATGGATCAACATGAAAGTTCACGGATCGTGCCAGAATGGCTTGGCGCTGTAAGGCGCCATGCCATTCTGACAACAGGGTTTGAAATACTTTTCAAAAGTATGGGGCCCTTAGGGCCCCCTGTTAGTAAAAGTAGGAGGGTCCACAGGAAAGTAAGGGGCTCATGAACTGTCACATGATTTATGGACAAGACAGCAAAACATAGGAACTCTCCTTCGCGGGAGGAAGCAGATTTACTTAAAGAAGAATTGCGAACTGCAAACAGCAGAGTGAATGTATCGCGCTAGACCGCTATGCAGCAAAGAGAGGTGTGTACCATGCTAAAAATAGCCAGCCATGTGTGTTTGGTGAAAAGTTAATGACCTGTGTCGGTACCGTGCTGATGCGCTGAGTACCGCCTACCATCTGCTTTGAGACAAAGTAGGTCTGAAAAGAAGGGGGCACTTTGGGCCCCGTGGACATGAAAGTAAAGGGCCCTAGGCCAAAGAAAGTGGCTTTTTGCCCCGGGCACCCTGTTATTTTGAACCCTGGACACCATCCTTGAACTATCACAGTCAGTCTGACCTTTAGACTAGTATGTATTCATATTATGACATCAAAACGAACATCAGCATAACAGTAGGTGCTTATTTCACCTTTCTTAAACTTTAAAAGCCCTTTACATATTTGACGGTTGTTTCAGAACAGTTTGCCTACACTACCAACATCTGCACAGCCTCACTGTTGCTGTTGTATATGACCTGAAATACAGCTAAGTTCTACCTGTCTGGTCATTTTCTGCATGCACTGGTTGGCTGGCGTGCGACGATCATCCAGGAAAAGTGGCTTTTCCCAGTGGTCATAGTTGGTCTCCAGAATGTACCAGGGATGCTCCTTGATGGAACTCATCTCCCACACATCCAAGGCCTTCTCACGTGACCGGGTGATAACGCTGCCCTGCAAAGAGAAGTCGTCTTGAAGGCTAAATGTCACCTGTCATTAAAGACCACCATTTAAGTGGCTACAGCCACAGTCACAGCTACAGCCACAGTCACAGCTACAGCCACCTAAATGGTAGTCTTTAATGACAGGTGACATTTGATGGTCTTCAATGGCAGGTGATCTCTCACAAGAGTAGTCGCTCAATACAGGCTCCAATGTATCATTATTAACCATTCAGCTCTGACACTACACCCATTTATTGGTCGACCATGACAGTATAAGGGTAGTGCCACAATACGTTTTCCTGTGGACGAGTATAGTTATCCTACCTGTCCAGTGGAGTTTCCACCCAAAATGAAGTAGGCTGGGGCCAGCATGACGGTATTAGCTAGCATGGACTGAGCCTCTTTGTAGCTGGTAGCATTCTCCATGACTGAGCGAGTCAGGAAACCCATCCACTGCTCAGTGCGATCTCCCTCCAGCCACTTGATAATGCCTGAAAACATTCGAGTGCATACAATTTAACCCATTTAGCCCCAAGTACCTAAAGCAGTAGATTGACTGACCATGATAATTTTAAGGGTAGTGCCAGATTAGCTTGGCGCCTTCAAGCGTCAAGCTAATCTGGCACTACCCTTGAATTATCATGGTCAACCCGTCTCCTGCAACTGGTAAATAGTCATTAGGCAACACCTCCAAAATTTGAGAAATGGGATCTGGAGGCTAAAAGGGTTAATAAGGAATTGCTAAAAGCAGCTCTAGGTAACTCTTAGTAATGACTGCATTATAATCCCGAACACACAGCCAAACCTACCTCTATCTTCTGTTTTTCTTACACAGCCAAACCCTCTCTTACACACGAGCGACTGACCTAAACTAAATATAAAAGCAATGTCAGAATTATATGAACACAAAAATAAATCTGTCGCAATATCACACAGATTGTTTAAGCCCTTGACTGCTACTGATGATATTGCTTGGCAGAAAAGAAGAGTAAAGTATACGTCTATCCCGCCACCCGGTATTGGTGGTAGCAATCAAGAAGATAAAACTCACTTTCAAGGGAAACTTGTGAATCTTGCCAGACATAATACTCACCAATAAATCCCCCATCAGCATTGAATCTTTCATTCATAGTAAGGGAGAAGAGTCCCTGAAAACATCAGAGAATGAGTTACCACATTATCAAGTAATAGTATGTACAAATGATACTCATTATTATGGTGATTGCTTTCTCAAATTGTTGGCCCACAAAATATAAAGTCATTATCATAAAGTAATACAGACTTACTTCTACACGGCTTTACAACTAAACTTCATTACTATCCCCCCCCCTCCCCCCCGCCTCTCTTTTACTTCTTGAATTGTTAGCTGAGGTGTGTGTTAACCCATATAACCCCTCGACCGCATTTCCCAAATTGTGAAGGCGTCATTTAACGACCATGTCCCTGTTGGAGATGTATTGACCATAATTCAAGGGTAGTGCCAGATTAGCTTGGTGCCTTCAGGCGCCAAGCTAATCTGGTACTACCCTTGAATTACCATGGTCAATCCATCTCCTGCTGTAGGGTGTTGGGGGCTAAATGGGTTAAAAATCACTCTCAAGATTGCACCAAAGTGAAAATTCACTGCAGGTGGCAATATTGTGTTTCTGAAATTGTGTCAATTAAATACCAAGAAACCGTATCCGTCCAAGTGATATAAATAAAAACAAAATGGGGTCAGCAAGAGGCATAGATCCACATGAGCCCCCGCAATTGCGGGGGCTCATGTGGATCTATGCCCCTTGCATTACAGTATTGCTCATCAGGGTCTGCCAGCAAGCAAGCCAGCGGCAAACACGCAAGCACTCACAGGTTTCAGGGCTGTCAGGATGCCAACGTAGCCAGCAAAGTTGACAGACTTGAAGACTGTCTTGCCGCCACGCTGAAAGTCCAGGTTGACCACCAGCGGGCGCAGAGCCTCAGTTACCTCCCATGTCTTGTTCTTGACGTCCCAACTAATCATCAAAACCGCAGCAATACATCAATGTTCAAATGCCAGCAATACATGAATGTTCAAATGCCAGTAATAAATGAATATTAAATTATATACAAAATGATTGACGTGGGAAAAATTTGGCTGGGGGAGAGAAGCCAGAGTACCTGGAAAAGAAACACAAATTAATGAGCAACCCAAGTGCCTGGAATTTATCGCAGTTATTGTATCACAGGCTGTAGCAAACGGGGATGAACTCCGCACTGCACTTATGGTCGAATGAACAGCAACTGTCTAGCTGCGTTTCTATCTACAAGACAACCCTTCATCCCAGCAACTCGTTCATGTTTTGACTTGTAAAGTAATTTGCTCCCCGACATGCACATGAGCACAGTCAATGTGTCACTAGCAATAACATGTATTTACATCTTACAAGGTCATTAACTTCAACGAGATTCTACACCCTACACACACTGGATGAAACTTCAAAACTTATACCCAATTAACCCATTTAGCCTCAACACCCTGCAGCAGGGGATGCATTGATCGTAATTCAAGGCTAGTGTCAAATGAGCTTGGCGCCTGAAGGTGCCAGGCTCATCTGGCACTACCCTTGAATTATCATGATCAATCCATCTCCTATAACTAGTACATACGCTTTAGACAACGCCTCCAAAAGTTTGTAAATGCAGCTGTGGGGTTAAGAGGGTTAATATCGCAAAAATGACAAATTAACACACAGACCAATGCACACACACGCTCATCTACCACCATCACCAACACTAAGAGCACTCATACACACATGACACACACTCTCATTAATCTATGAAATCTAGTTACAGCATGATTTTGCTTCCCACATCTGTATGATGTATGATACTTACCCAATAAACAATCCAAAGTCAAGGTTCCTTGCATGCACAAAGTTTCCTGGAACAAAATTCAATGTTACATCCCTACAGAGGAAACTCAACAACTGTTGACATACATGGTGAGCCAAAATTGACTTATAAAAATTGCAAGCTTACCAAGTAAATGGGAATATTGTAGATAATAATTTGTGTTTTTATCCACATGAACGTAGAAATGAATGAAGAACTGCAAAAGTTTTGTTCATATTTCCGCATAAAAATGAGTTCATACTTCAGACTGTGATGATAATTTTTAACAAATTTCTCACGGCTGCAGGGGTTCATGAGAATCTATGACTTTTGCTGAAGAAACTAAAGCTCATGAGGGCTTACCATTATTATCCACAGCCACAATAGAGGTACACACTGTGAAGAACTCATAGAAAATGTTGAAGAGGACCACCTCACCTGCACAGAAAATACCAAATTGAAACAGTTCTACATAACAAAATAGAAAACTTTAGCAAAAAAGTCAAAGTAAAACAACAACACCAGCCATCAAAACAACAAAGGTCCACCACCACCACCAACTGATAAGCAAGCAGATTTTTTTTATACATACTACCTCCCCTCCAGAAAATTTAAAATTTAATAAAATATTTAACAATCTTCATTGACAGAACTACCCTACTAGTAAACAATGGTCCTCGAGCCCACGACAGCTGCAGTGGGCCCGCACATGGTTGTGCACGGGCCCACTGCAGCCATTGTGGGTTTGAAGACGTTTTTCTACTGGGGTAGAGTCATCATCTGAAGAAACGTACATGGAAGAAGAAGAAGTAAAAACAGAAGACGCTATGAGGTATAGAGGCAAATCAGCACTCACCAAGGTTAAGTCCAGAGTACTTGGACATGCCCTCAATCTCTGCAGCGAACTCGTACGGCAGAGTATTGTCAAGATTGCCCTGTAAAGGACAAAGCAATATTTAACCTTTTTTATCCTGATACTATATTGCTTTAAATAAATTTGACTATGATAGTTCCCCCCGCCTGATCCGCACGGCAAAGACACACACAAACACAAACGGCAGAATGGCACACACAAACACAGACGGCAGACACACGGCGCTTCCTACCAATTATACGTTCTGTGGGCTGGTGTAGCCACAGCCATTTTGAAGAATAAGGTGGAATGGCCCACACCCACAAAGCCTCTTCTGTATGAGATTGCATGTATATTCCAAATTTTCCACAATACGTTCGCAAATATCATACAAAAATAAATTTAGGAGACCATCACGCCAGCTCATACACATGTAAAACACTGACGTCAATTAGGAACATTGTATAAAACACTGACTACCAACGGGTCACTCCGACCGCATCATGTCCATGCGCCTCCCACTGAGACACCAGCAATATGTCACCCTTCTCAGTGTGTACTCCCCAACCCTCCTGGCAGAGCCTGCAGAAAAAGACAAGTTCTACTCTGACCTGCGCAGCCTCCTGCAGAGCACCCCTGCAGACGACAAAGTCATCATCCTTGGCGACTTCAACGCCAGAGTGGGCCAAGACTCTGAAGCCTGGAAAGGAGTCCTCGGCAAGCATGGCGTTGGGAACTGCAATGACAATGGTCGCCTACTGTTGGAGCTCTGTGCAGAGCAGCAACTTGTCATCACCAACACTACTTTCCAGCAAAAGGACAGTCGAAAGACCACCTGGATGCATCCTCGCTCCAAGCACTGGCACCTTATCGACTATGTCCTAGTGCGTCAGAGGGACCGCAGTGACGTCCTCCTCACCAGAGTGATGCCCAGCGCAGAGTGCCACACTGACCACCGCCTTGTTCGCTGCAAACTCAGGCTCCGCCTCAAGCTGAAACCCAAGAAAGGGGGCCCCCCCAAGAAAAAGCTTGATGTTGCCAGCCTTCAGCGTGACGACAAGAAAGCTGCCCTTCAGGCCGATTTACAGCGCATGCTCAAAGACACAGTTGATCCAGCAGACTCCTCCCCTGAAACACTCTGGGAACAACTGAAAACTGCTATAGTAAAATCGTCTGTGGAAGTCTTGGGCTTTGCTAGAAAGAGGAACAAAGACTGGTTTGACGAAAACGACGTAGAGATCCAGGAACTTCTAGCAAAAAAAAGAGCCGCCCACCAGGCCCACCTAGCCCAGCCTTCCTGCCCTGTGAAGAAGTCTGCCTTCCGCCTCATCTGCAGCAGTCTCCAGCTCAAGCTTAGAGAGCTCCAGAACGAGTGGTGGTCCAGACTCGCACAGAGGACCCAGCTCTGCGCTGACAACGGTGACTACAGGGGCTTCTACGAAGCACTGAAAGCAGTGTATGGCCCTAGGCACCTGGTACAAAGTCCCCTGCGAAGCGCTGATGGACAGGCACTCCTCACAGATAATACTTCCATCTTGAACCGCTGGTCGGAATACTTTCAGGACCTCTTCGGCGCTGAGCGCACTGTTCAAGAAACAGTCATCCTCCAAATCCCACACCTTCCACTAAAGGTTGAATTGGACGAACCGCCCACCGCCGAAGAGACCCTCACAGCCATCCACCAGCTCAAGAGTGGCAAAGCAGCAGGCATTGACGGAATCCCGCCAGAGATCTGGAAACATGGAGGCCCAGCACTGCACAACAAGCTCCACGACCTCTTTCTCTGCTGCTGGGAAAAAGGAACACTACCAAAGGATCTCCGTGATGCAGTCATCATCACCCTGTACAAGAACAAAGGAGAGAAGTCTGCCTGCTCTAATTATCGTGGAATTACCCTGCTGTCCATTGCCAGGAAAATTCTCGCAAGGTTGCTCCTGAATCGGCTGGTACCTGCCATCGCTGAAGACCACCTCCCAGAGGGCCAGTGTGGCTTCAGAGCCAACAGGAGTACCACCGACATGGTCTTTGTGCTGAGACAGCTTCAGGAGAAGTGCCGCGAGCAGAACAAAGGGCTGTACGTAACGTTTGTCGACCTAACAAAAGCGTTTGACACTGTGAGCAGGCAAGGTATGTGGCAGATCCTGGAGCGACTAGGCTGTCCCCCAAAGTTCCTCAACATGATCGTCCAGCTCCACGAGGACCAGCAAGGCCAGGTGAGACTAAACAGTGACCTCTCAGAACCATTCCCCATTCGCAACGGCATGAAGCAAGGCTGCGTGCTGGCACCGACCCTCTTCACCATCTTCTTCAGCATGATGTTGAAGCAGGCCACAGTGGACCTCGACGATGACGATGCAGTGTACATCAGGTATCGTCTCGATGGCAGCCTGTTCAACCTCAGACGACTGCAGGCCCACACGAAAACCCTAGACCAACTGATTCGTGAGCTGCTCTTTGCTGATGACGCTGCCCTCGTTGCACACACAGAGAGAGCCTTGCAGCGCATTACATCCTGCTTCGCAGATGCCGCCCAGCTCTTTGGACTTGAGGTCAGTCTGAAAAAGACAGAGGTCCTTCATCAGCCGGCACCCAAGGAAGAGCATCGCCCTCCGCACATCACCATCGGCGAGTCCGAACTGAAGTCTGTACACCAGTTTACCTACCTTGGCTGCATCATCACGTCAGACGCCAAGCTGGACAAGGAGCTGGACAACAGGCTGGCAAAAGCGAACAGTGCTTTCGGGCGACTATTCAAGCGGGTGTGGCACAATCAACAGCTGAAAAAAGGCACCAAGATCAGCGTGTACAGAGCTGTCGTCCTCACCACCCTGCTGTACGGTTCCGAGTCCTGGGCCCTCTACCGCAGCCAACTACGACTCCTCGAACGCTTTCACCAGCGCTGCCTGCGTACCATCCTCAGCATTCACTGGAGTGACTATGTCACCAACGTCGAGGTCCTTGAACAGGCGGAAACTGTGAGCATCGAGGCTTTGCTGCTGCGGACACAGCTTCGCTGGGCGGGGCACGTCTCCAGGATGGAGGATCATCGCCTACCCAAGATCACTCTGTTCGGCGAGCTCGCCACTGGACACCGAGACAGAGGGGCACCAAAGAAGAGATACAAAGACGGTCTCAAGAAGTCACTTAGTGCCTGCCAAATCGACCACCGCCAGTGGTCTTTGCTTGCTGCGGACCGTGACACCTGGCGCTCCACCATTCACAAGGCAGCCGTCTCCTTTGAGGACTCTCGCAGAGCTAACCTTAAGGACAAGCGGCTCAGAAGAAAAAACAGAGCTGTCGTAACTCAGAACCCTGACCAGACCTTCCCCTGCAGCCACTGCGGTCGAACCTGCCTGTCCCGGATTGGCCTCCGCAGCCACGAAAATGCCTGCAGACGACGTGGGCAAGCCCAATAGAATCTTCGTTCGCGAAGTCAAGCCAAGAGATAAAACACTGATGTATTTGGTGCTTTTACGTCACCATCACTGTCTGATTAATATGATGAAATCAAGGAGTCTTACTTTTGACATTTTTTTCACATTGAACTTTTATTTTTGAAAAAGTTGAAGAGGTACAAAGCTGGCTAACGAACTCATCCAATGTCTTTCTACAAACTAGCGATATCCAAAATTTCAAGCGCATATAATCAAAATTGTGGACTCTAATCCGGGTCAACTGACTTTCTATAAACGGTCTTTTATGTCTTCAATGAGACATCCAATTACAATATGCTCAGAGGCTCTCTTAAGCATCGGTGTCAGTGATCCACTTAATGAAGTATTTTGCCAAGTTTCAAGTTTGTGCGTACAGTAATATCAGAGATTCTCGTGTTTACATACATACGCACACATACATACATCCGCACACATGGCGCTTTGCGCCAAATCAATGTTAAATAGCAAGGATATAGTTGCTAGACTGCTCGGTGTTAAACCCAAATAACTAACGCCCCCCCCCCCCCCCCCCCCCCCCCCCCCCCCCCCCCCCCTGTTTGCATTCTATGGAACGTGCTCCGACCAGTACAGTAATATCAGAGATTCTCGTGTTTACATACATTTTCAATACGGTAGACAAAAAATCAGCCACAGGATGTAATGCGTTAACAGAGTTGCACATTATTACTGATCAAAGAAAAAAAACACGGTATGTCACTGTACCAGTACGGGTGCCGCCGTGTAATGGCACACTGGGCTATTATTAGCAATGAATCAAAACAGAAAGTAGGGAGCAGAAAGTAGCAGATTGAGGGCCAGACATAACCAGTGTGAGCTGTTTTCTAATGTGCGCTTTTGTTCAGCTCAGTACATCATGTTTCCACATCGTCTGATATGCACGTGAATAGATCAACCACTAAAATTCAAGATTGGCAACTGATTGGCATGGCGCCAGGCAAATCATGCACCATCCAGCAGATGTTAAACTCATGTGTTTGTGTGTGCGTGCATGTTTTTGTGTGTGCATGAGCAAGAGAGAAAAAGGATTGGAAGATAGAAAGCTGAAACTCTTACATGTTGTCCTGTTAACTCTTTAAATGCATGCATGTGTGCGTGTGTGTACCATGCATGTGTGTGTTTGTATGTGCACACGTGTGAGAAAGAGTTAGAAAAGTAGGGAGAGAAAGAGAGTTGCAACTCTTAATGTTGTCCTGTTAGTGTTAACTCTTAAAACCCATGCAAGCAAACAGTTAACAACTCAAAAGAATAGTTTACAAGTCATTATTGAATTTAGAGGGTAGAAATACATTTTTATAATTATTGAACAAATAGTTTATTTGTTTATGCAAGGCTCCCATTCAACCTGGTTGTCTACTAGCTATGACACCCAACAGCTGATGTTCAGGAACATGTTTACTTTTACAGTGGGTTCGTTATTGCAGTCTGAGTGGGAGCTGATTTTTCTGACCTGTAGTTATAGCAAACAATTAGTTTTAAAAAAGCTGACTAGCATGAGTTTTACTTAACCCTTATCATTCGGAATACACCAGTGTGTGAAATAAGTTTGACTAAAATAGTTCAAGGGTAGTGCCAGAATAGCTTGGCGCCTCTAGGTGCCAAGCTATTCTGGCACCACCCTTGAACTAAAGCCATTGGTCTATATCCTTATCTGTAAGTACTATAATGTAGCTTGCATATGGCAGTGTACAGATTTGAAGTTTTAGCCTCAGTATGATATGGGTTAAATAGAACACAATGATACAATGGATAGAAATTTAAGCCCTGTACTTGTATACTGCCAAGACACAATGAACACCACAAAACTGCAAGAAGCATGTATCCTTATAAACCCATGCATATGTGGGGCTCATGAGGGTCTATGCTTCCTGCTGGCTCTATTAATTTTTTCTGTTCCTCATGCAGACTGATAATTGGAATCTGTGACACATATGAAAGTTTAGTGAGCTGACATTGAAGTAAAAAAAAAAAAAAAAATCATCAACAATAATAAAAGTAACACATCCCCCTTCACACACACACACAAATTGCACATGAACATCCTCCTTACCATGTCATCATCAACAAAGGTAATCAGCTGGCTTGCAAATGAACCCCAATCTCGAATGAAGTCTTTGAATTTCTCAAGGAGATTTCTTATCTGGAAAAGAAAATAAACCAATTTTTTTGGTGTACGGCATATTCTGGATAGTCATACCTGGTTTAACTCTTTTAGCCCCAAGGTACTATTTTTGAATGCGACATTTTTTTTTTTTTTTTTTAAATTAAAAAAATGTCGCATTCCGTTTGCTTGTCATTATATAATTATTTAGCAGAAATAAGAGCATGGGACCCAAAAATGGGTGGTCTGCTTAGACAGGTGTTAGCCTTACGCAGATAGTCGCATTGACAGGTTCAATGGTAGTTGAGAGGTAGTTCCAGATTAACAATTATCCTTTAGGTTGTGTAGGTAGTGTATTTGTCGTGATGATTCCTACAGGAATCATAGTGACAAAAACCACTGATGACAGCCAAAAGGTTAGATTGATAGTTCAGTAGTATCATTGGCTGTGGCAGTAGTATCATTGGCTGTGGCAGTGGGCAGATGTTCACATCTGCACGCGACATAGACGACCCCGCCCTCCACGGGTCGCCTGCTGCCTTGCAGGCCTGGCCGCGGAAAGGCTAAGGGAGGAAACCCCTGACATCAAAGCCCCCGTGTCTCCGGGGAAGGCTTTTGAGCCAGAGACTAGGACAAGGACAGTCTGATATAAAACCTACGACCCGAGGACCTCGATGCCATCGTCCCAGCTTGCTAGGCCATGGCAGATGAACCAAGGGTTTAAAGGGTGGGGCCAGTACTGCGCACACTGCACTCCACCAAAAAGCTCCACCGCGAAGGCTTTAGGAAACGTCCACGGACTATGACACTGACCATTCCAAGTCCTGTAGCGACGGGCGAGGGGCGAAACGGCAGGTGAAAGATGTCACTGGAAGCCGCAGTCTCAAACCTGCATGCAGGCGGTTCAGGATATTGGTCGCCTGATGTTGACCTGGGGATGACAACATCACTCGGCACACCCTGAACGACCAAGCAGCCTTCTCTAGGGACAGCACTGCTTGCTCCACACGGAGAGGGGCCTAGAAAAGGTGGCCTAACCAAAGCTCGTCCCCTCGCAACCCCAGTTAGCTAGCTGCGGTCAACGGGCATCTTCTCCTGCGGTCAAAAAACAAGAAAGAATAACGGATCCACTCTCATGACGACCACGACCGGACTCAACGTAGCATGCTGGAACGTCCGAACCATGCTCGACAAAGCAGACAGCGGACGCCCTGAACGTCGCTCCGCCCTCATTGCCCATGAATTGCGGAGGTTAAACATCGACATCGCCGTGCTCAGCGAAGTACGCCTTCCGGACGAAGGCAGCCTCCAAGAACTTGGTGCTGGGTACACCCTCTACTGGTCAGGCAGGCCTGCATCAGAACGACGGCTCTCAGGCGTGGGTTTCATGATCAAGACATCCATTGCGACTAAGCTGGAAAACCTACCAACGGGCCACTCAGACCGCATCATGTCCATGCGCCTCCCACTGAGACACCAGCAACACGTCACCCTTCTCAGCGTGTACTCCCCAACCCTCCTGGCAGAGCTTGCTGAAAAGGACAAGTTTTACACTGACCTGCGCAGCCTCCTACAGAGTATCCCTGCAGACGACAAAGTCATCATCCTTGGCGACTTCAACGCCAGAGTGGGCCAGGACTCTGAAGCCTGGAAAGGAGTCCTCGGCAAGCATGGCGTGGGGAACTGCAATGACAATGGCCGCCTAATGTTGGAGTTCTGTGCGGAGCAGCAACTGGTCATCACCAACACTACTTTTCAGCAAAAGGACAGTCGAAAGACCACCTGGATGCATCCTCGCTCCAAACACTGGCACCTTATCGACTATGTCCTAGTGCGTCAGAGGGACCGCAGCGACGTCCTCCTCACCAGAGTGATGCCCAGCGCAGAGTGCCACACTGACCACCGCCTTGTCCGCTGCAAACTCAGGCTCCACTTCAAGCCAAAACCCAAGAAATGGGGGCCCCCCAAGAAAAATGAATTTTTTTTCTAAAATGTATTTTTTTGAAAAATACTTACCGATGGCATTACTATCTGGGAATACACTCTATTGCCTATAGATTTCAGCAAAATTGTGTGTAGCACACAACTGGGGAGGAGACACCGGGGATCCAAGCACTATGACCCCGGGTGGCCTCCCCTTACTACCCTATCCCGGCGAGCACAGGGCGACCTCGTCAGTTTCACACATAGCCACAAGAGGCAAGCGGGGCAGGCGGGAGGGCCATTCGAGTAATGCCATCGGTAAGTATTTTTCAAAAAAATACATTTTAGAAAAAAAATTCATTTGTTTTTTCAAAATACATTACCGATGGCATTACTATCTGGGAGAATGGCGAACAGGCGGAGGGTGCCGTATCTAACCACAACCCAACCACTCCGCCGGCCCCCTCGAGAGAGAACTCCCGACGATTTCAGCTATGATGTGCCTAAGACGCCAGCAGCGCTCGGAGGGAGTGCTGGGCCGCGGAGATGTCGCCCACCCGTGCCAGGGAGTCACGTCCGCCGGATAGGTCTCTTAAGGTAGAAGCGTGCGAAAGTGGAGTCTGAGCGCCAGCCACCCGCTGCCAAAATATCTTTGACCGAGCAGTTGCGGTCCAGGGCTAGACTGGTGGCTACTGCTCTCACTTCATGCGCCCGGATTTGTAAAGGCTCAGCGCCGCGTGGGGAGAGGTCTAGGTAGTCTGACCTAATCACCCACCGCAGCCAGGATGACACGATCTGGGCCGAGATGTGGCGTCTGCCCGCGGACAAGGTAAGAAGAGGCGCGAGCGCCCCCGGCGCTGCGGCTGAGAGCGGCGCAGGTAAATCTTTAGCGCCCGCACTGGGTCCTGTTGCCGCGATCCAGGGGAGAGGTCCGCTCCACAGAGGGGCCGTATCGTTAGCACCTGAGGAGCCGCCGCGGGCGGTGGTTCTTGGCCAGGAAGGACGGATCGGAGAGCCTCTGCGCAGAGCCGTCGGAACGAACCGCAAACAGGCTGGGAGCATCGAGAGCGCGTGAAGCTCGCTGACTCGGGACGCTGTAACGAGAGCCAGAAGGAAACAGGTTTTCCGGGTCAAGTCTGAGAACCGAGCCAAGGGGAGGGGCTCAACCGGTCCGTATTCAACCACGTCAGTACCCAGGCAAGATCCCACCGGGGTACTAGGGAACGTGAAACCGGACGTCGGAGTTCAAAGTGAGCCAGAAATTCGACAGATCCTTGCAGGCGCCTGGGTCCGGAAGACACCGGTGACGGTAGATGTCCGTGAACGTAGCGCGGTAGCCCTTGATGGCGACCGGGGCTAAGCCCCGGTCGTCGAAGAGCCACAGGAAGAACTCCGCCAGTTGGTGGGAGGCTAGGTTAGTGGGAGGGTGCCCATGGGAGGTGCACCAGGTCTGAAAGACCCTCCACGTGCCTTCGTACACCTTCCTTGTAGAGAGTCTGCGGGCTGCTGCAATTGCCGCCACTGCTGCATCCGAGAACCTCTAGCGGCGCGGGCGTGCCGGACAACCTCCAAGCGTGTAGGCGGAGGCGTACGGGGCACGGATGGAAAAGCCGCTGACGGGGCTGCTTGAGCATCGTGGAAGGGGTAGGAAGCTCCAGAGGAGGGTCCGTCGCAAGCGCGAGGAGGTCCGTGGTCCAGCTCTTGGTCCAGTTGAAGGGGGCCACCAGCAGGAGGACCGCCGAGCATCCCAGAAGCTTCCGCAGTACCTTCGGAACGAGGACTGCCGGGGGGTAGGCGTAAGCAATCCGGCCGACCCAAGGAATGGGGAGCGCGTCCACTGCCCAAGCGAGTGGATCCAGGACTGGCGAGACGTAGACCGGGAGCTGGCTGCTTCATCTGGTGGCAAACAGATCCACTAGCGGCGTTTCCCAGTGAGAGCAGAGCAGGCGAAAAATATCCGGGCGTAGGGACCGCTCCGTGTGGAGCAACTGTCCGCGACGAGACAGGGCGTCCGCCTTCACGTTGAGGTGGCCAGGGATGTGGCGGGCTCGTAGGGCAATGCCTCGATCCCTGCACCAGAGGCGAAGGTGGCACCGAAGAATGCAAAGGGTGAGTGCCACCCTGATTCTGTATGTAAGCCACCACCGTCGAGTTGTCGGAGAGCACGAGGACGTCCTGATTGGCCAAGGTCTCCTGCCAACGTCGAATGCCAATCCAACTGCCTTCAGCTCCAGCCAGTTGACGTGATTCCCGAACAGCTCCCGAAGCCAACGCCCGAGGCCGAGAGAAAT
This sequence comes from Semisulcospira habei, assembly GCA_036245525.1. Taxonomy (NCBI): domain Eukaryota; kingdom Metazoa; phylum Mollusca; class Gastropoda; family Semisulcospiridae; genus Semisulcospira; species Semisulcospira habei. The sequence goes on along the minus strand of BTPG01000005.1, from coordinate 50,143,660 downwards.
CCGGTAACAGGTGCGCGCCCCAGCCGGCCTGGCTCGCCTCTGTACAGAGAGACCACCGAGGCGGCGGGGAGTGTAGGGCACCCCCGAAGCCAGCCAAGCGAGGTCCGCCCACCTCTCGAGGTGAGGACGAGCCCGAGGCGTGACAGGTACTAGATCCAACAGAGCGCCCGAGGGTCGCCAGTGAAGAAGGAGACGTAGCTGGAGAGGCCGAGCATAAAGTCTGCCCAAGGGAAGCAGGTCCGCAGCCGCCCTGAGGAGGCCCAGGAGTTGAAGCCAGACCCTGGCGGTGAAGGAGGATCCCATCCCCATCGAAGTGGCTAAGTCGACTATCTTCTGTCGCCTGGCCAGAGGCAGGCGGGCAAGGTTGAGGTCGGTCAGGAATTCCATCCCCCGATGTAGAAACCGTCGAGAGGGAGAAGAACGGATTTCCCCAATGAGTAGGAAACCTAGACGACGCAGAAGGGAAAGCAGGGCATCCCTGTCCGTCTGGAGGGCTGCGGAGACCAAGTTGCGCAGTAGAAGGTCGTCCAAGTAATTGGAGGCCGGGCTCAAGGAGCGCTGACGGAAATTGGCTATCACGGCGTCGAGCAGTCTTGTAAACACCCACGGACTGATGTTGAGGCCGAAAGGAAGGGCGCAGAACTGGTAGACGATCCCCCCAAGTCAAACCGAAGGTACCGGCGAACGACGGATGAATCGGGACGTGCAGATAGGCGTCTGACAGATCGAGGCTGATCGCAAAGTCCATCGGCCGGAGGGCCGCACGGAGTGTCCTGGCCGTCTCCATCCTGAATCGAGGGGCCAAGCATCCTGAATCGAGGCCAAGCTGATAAGTCGATAACTGGACGCCACTTGCCGCCTGGTTTGGGAGCTAGAAGAGTCGGCTGTAGAACGCCGGAGAGTCCTGCCGCAAAACCACCTCTGTCGCCGCTTTGGTGAGGAGGGTCGCCACTTCCCCGCGCAGAGCGTCCGCCTGTGTGCCGTCGAGCGGTTCCTGGGTCCACATGGGTGCTCAGCGAAGAGGCGGAGGCGACAGGAACGAAAGTTGCAGGCCTGCGGTAACGGTGGAAAGAATCCAGGGGTCGTCCGGGAACAGCGATCTCCAAGATCGCTGAAGAGCGACAGCCGTACGCCGACGGGAGGCCCGATTAAAGAGGCGGGGGCGGAGGCGGGGGCGAGTCAAAGAGCCCGACCGCGGCCCGATCTACGGGCACCGCGGGGCCAAGAAGGGCGAGGGGCGGGGCCGGCCTGAGTAGCCTGGAATGGACGGGCCCGACCTCGTGAAGATCCGACTGTAGAGAAGGAGGGCCTGAAAGACCGCTGGGCACGACCCCCGCCGTGCGGGGGGCGCGAAAGCGGGTCGAGGCTGGGTTAGATGCAGGCTTGGGCCACAAGTCCTTGGAAGATTCCTTAAAGGTGTGCCAAGTGTCGCCGAACAGCTGAGGACCCCCTAAGGGGGCGTGACGGAGCTGGGTCTTCACTGACAAGGGAAGGTCCGAGCAGAGGCGCAAAAGGGTATCCCTCCTCCAGAGGTCGCATTTGGCAGCCGCTGCCCTGGCGGTGGCGGAAGAATGGTAGGCGGACCGGTTGGCCGCTATCAGGATGGACTGCACGTCACGAAGCGGTGACTGAGCCTCCAGGTCCCACGTATCCTGTAGGCACTGCAGTGCTGCCTGGGTAGCCAGTTCCAAACCCGAGCACGCCAGCGAGTTCCGCGCTAAGGAGGCGATCCTGTCGAGAGGCCGAGGCCACGAGTTCTGGACGAGCCTGCGGCCGCCCGCCTGTAGTAAGGCCGCCACATCCACCGCTGGAAAAGGTAAGGCGAAGGCTTGGGGGTGTCCAGCGTACTAGGCCTGGTGGAAGCTTAAGTTGATTCCCACCGGCGATCGAGCGGCGGTAAAGTATCCCGTGTCGCCGAAAGCGTCGTACGCAGCTGGGCGGAGAAGCATCGGTGAGGTCCCGGAAGCCGGCTTGCGGGAGGGACTTGCGGCGCTGGACTGGCCTCTGCGCGTCGACCATGGCCGAAGCCTGTCTCTTCGGAGGAGGCGAAGGCGGACAGACGTCGGGCGGTAGGGACTTGGCGATAAGCCTTGAAGCCTCACCCATAGCGTGGACCGACTGTGATCCGAGCGAAGGGCCGGCAACGTCTGACGAGGCGGAGGCCGACGCGACAGCGGAAAAAAGGCGGGAAGGAGAACCCGCCGCCGAGTCCTGCAAGAAGATCGCCGAGGCCGAGTCCGACGGATGAAGGCTGAGGACGTCCGTTCCAAACTGATCTTCTCGCGGCAAAGACGAAGGGCGAGCGGCTACGAGAGTGCCGCACCGCCGCGCGCGAGGTAGACGCAGCCGCCTGCGACGCACGCAAAGAGGCGCGCCGCGGCGACGGAGGGACCGTGGCAAAGCGACGGTCCACCTCGAAGTCGGGATCCGCACGCGGCAGCCGACGTGAGCGACAAACCGCGATCGGAATACCGAGGAAGTGGCCTGGTCACCCCTGGCCCGCCCGGGAGAACCGGTGCGAGGGGGGGGGGGGGGGGGACCGCCAATAGTCTCCCCTAGCCCGCTCAGGAAAGGCGGAGCGGGGAGGGGACAAATACCGGGCACGCGGCCCCCCGTCCGATGTGTCGGACCGTGGAGGACGCGCGATGTCACACCGGGCCCGCCTGGTCGATACGAGGCGGGGGGGGGGGGACAGTCTAGGGTCACGCCAAGCCCGCTCAGGAAAGGCGGAGCGGGGAGGGGACGATATATGAGCCCGCTGCCCCAGCTCCGAAGCCTCGGAGCGAGGGGGGGGGGGGGCGAGGGTCCAAGTCACACCGGGCCCGTCCGGTCGATACGAGACGGGGGGGGGGACAGTCTACGGTCACGCCAAGCCCGCTCAGGCGAAGCGAAGCGGGGAGGGGACCATTATGTGCACGCGACCCCCGCTCCGACTCCTCGGAGCGTGGGGGGCGAGAGTCAACCACACCCCGGGCCCGCCCAGGCGAGACGGGGCGGGCGGGGGGGGGGAAGAAAGCGAAGCATGCCTTGCCCGTTCGGAAAATACAGAGCGGGGAGGCAGCATTACTAACGGTCTCGAGTCACGTTCCGAAGCCTCGGTGCGTGAGCGAGAGCATTTCTTATCACGTTTACTCTCTTTCTTATGCTTGCGTTCCGTCACCCGTCCCCGCTCCGGAGACCTAGAGCCGGGGGTGGCCGACGAACGCTCATCTCTCCCAGACCGCTCGCCCGAAGCAGAGCGGGGGGTGGGAACCAAAATGGGCTCAAGCCACGCGCTAACGAAGCAGAGCGTGGGGAGCGTGACTCCGAAACTCGCCTACCCTGCTCCGAAGACTCGGAGAGGGGAGGGAGAACCTGCGAGGTAACGGTACAAGAAGGGGACTTACCTGTGGGCCGGAAAGCCCGATGCGCCGAGGGAAGTACGTCCACCCGTGGAGGATCCTGTGGAGACCGAAGCGGGCGAGGGGACCGGTCACGCCTGAAGAAGTCCCACCTGCGCGAACACCGGTCTTCCGTCCAAGCGGCGCCACCATCACACGTTCCGTCCGAAGCACAGCCCGAACACGGCAAGCAAGAGTCGAGTGCATCAACCGGCCACTGGAAGTCCCCGCACGGCGGCAAGTCTTCGACACAGAAGAAGCCATAAGGCCCTAAACCAGCTACGCCGGCGAAGAAAGTCCACCTTGCACAAACCAGCCGGGCACAAGTCACGTGCGTCGTCGAACCCCAAGGCCAAGCCAAGGGTGAACTCACAAGTCAGAGCCGGTAAAACCGGTCGGCGCACAGGTCACAATGAGTCCAATTGTCAAAGGAAAAACCACGAATGTAGTGAGTCCAGGGCTGAATCGAAGACTCCAATTCAAGCCCACAGTCAAAAACCACTGAAACCCGTAGAATGGAGAAAGGCAAAAACTCGACCGTCCCCGGTCGAGCTATGAGTGAAAACTGACGAGGTCGCCCTGTGCTCGCCGGGATAGGGTAGTAAGGGGAGGCCACCCGGGGTCATAGTGCTTGGATCCCCGGTGTCTCCTCCCCAGTTGTGTGCTACACACAATTTTGCTGAAATCTATAGGCAATAGAGTGTATTCCCAGATAGTAATGCCATCGGTAATGTATTTTGAAAAAACAAAGCTTGATGATGCCAGCCTTCAGCGTGACGATGTGAAAGCTGCCTTTCAGACAGATTTACAGCGCAGGCTCAAAGACACAGCGGACCCAGTAGACTCCTACCCTGAAACACTTTGGGAACAACTGAAAACTGCTATTGCAAAATCCTCTGCAGAAGTCCTGGGTTTCGCCAGAAAGAAGAACAAAGACTGGTTTGACGAAAACGATGTTGAGATCCAGGAACACCTAGCAAAAAAAAAGAGCCGCCCATCAGGCCCACCTAGCCCAGCCTTCCTGCCCTGTGAAGAAGTCTGCCTTCCGCCTCGTCTGCAGCAGTCTCCAGCGCAAGCTCAGAGATCTCCAGAATGAGTGGTGGACCAGACTTGCACAGAGGACCCAGCTTTGCGCTGACAATGGTGACTACAGGGGCTTCTACGAAGCACTGAAAGCAGTGTATGGCCCCAGGCACCTGGTACAAAGTCCCCTGCGAAGCGCGAATGCCAGGCACTCCTCACAGATAATACCTCCATCTTGAACCGCTGGTCGGAATACTTTCAGAGCCTCTTCAGCGCTGAGCGCACTGTTCAAGAAGCAGTCGTCCTACAAATCCCACACCTCCCAGTAAAGGTTGAATTGGACGAACCGCCCACCGCTGAAGAGACCCTCACAGCCATCCACCAGCTCAAGAGTGGCAAAGCAGCAGGCATTGATGGAATACCGCCAGAGATCTGGAAACATGGAGGCACAGCACTGCACAACAAGCTCCATGACCTCTTTCTCTGCTGCTGGGAGGAAGGAACACTACCAAAAGATCTCCGTGATGCAGTCGTTATCACCCTGTACAAGAACAAAGGCGAGAAGTCTGACTGTTCCAACTATCGGGGAATTACCCTGCTGTCCATTGCTGGGAAAATCCTTGCAAGGCTGCTCCTGAATCGGCTGGTACCTGCCATCGCTGAAGACCAACTCCCAGAGGGCCAGTGTGGCTTCAGAGCAAACAGGAGCACCACCGATATGGTCTTTGTGCTGAGACAGCTACAGGAGAAGTGCCGCGAGCAGAACAAAGGGCTGTACGTAACATTTGTCGACCTAACAAAAGCGTTCGACACTGTGAGCAGGCAAGGCATGTGGCAGATCCTGGAGCGACTTGGCTGTCCCCCAAAGTTCCTCAACATGATTGTCCAGCTACACGAGGACCAGCAAGGCCAGGTCAGACTCAACAATGACCTCTCAGAACCATTCCCTATTCTCAATGGCGTAAAGCAGGGCTGCGTGCTGGCACCGACCCTCTTCACCATCTTTTTAAGCATGATGTTGAAGCAGGCCACAGTGGACCTCGATGATGACGATGCAGTGTACATCAGGTATCGTCTCGATGGCAGCCTGTTCAACCTCAGACGACTGCAGGCCCACACAAAAACCCTAGACCAACTGATTCGTGAGCTGCCTTTTGCTGATGATGCTGCCCTCGTTGCACACACAGAGAGAGCCCTGCAGCGCATCACGTCTTGCTTCGCAGATGCTGCCCAGCTCTTTGGACTCGAGGTCAGTCTGAAAAAGACAGAGGTCCTCCATCAGCCGGCACCCAAGACAGTGTATCGCCCTCCTCACATCACCATTGGCGAGTCTGAACTAAAGTCAGTGCACCAGTTTACTTACCTTGGCTGCATTATCACGTCGGACGCCAAGCTGGACAAGGAGCTTGACAGCAGGCTGGCAAAAGCGAACAGCGCTTTCGGGCGACTTTTCAAGCGGGTGTGGCACAATCAACAGCTGAAAACAGGCACCAAGATCAGCGTGTACAGAGCTGTGGTCCTCACCACCCTGCTGTATGGTTCCGAGTCCTGGGCCCTCTACCGCAGCCAACTACGACTCCTCGAACGCTTCCACCAGCGCTGCCTGCGTACCATCCTGGGCATCCACTGGAGTGACTATGTCACCAACGTCGAGGTCCTTGAACAGGCTGAAACTGTGAGCATCGAGGCTTTGCTGCTAAGGACACAGCTCCGCTGGGCGGGGCATGTCTCCAGGATGGAGGATCATCGCCTACCAAAGATCACCCTGTTCGGCGAGCTTGCTACTGGACACCGTGACAGAGGGGCACCAAAGAAGAGATACAAAGACTGTCTCAAGAAGTCACTTAGTGCCTGCCAAATCGACCACCACCAGTGGTCTTCGCTTGCTGCGGACCGTGACACCTGGCGCTCCACCATTTACAAGGCAGCTGTCTCCTTTGAGGACTCTCACAGAGCTAGCCTTAAGGACAAGCGGCTCAGGAGAAAAATCAGAGATGCCGCAGCTCAGAACCCTGGCCATACCTTCCCCTGCCGCCACTGCGGTCGAACCTGCCTGTCTCGGATTGGCCTCCGCAGCCACGAACAAGCCTGCAGACGTCGTGGGCAACTCCTATAAAATCTTCGTTCGCGAAGTCAAGCCAAGAGAGACTATTTCTGAAATTTTGGAACTGCTGCCTAACGATTATGTACCAGTTGCATGTAATGGATTGACCATGATAATTCAAGGGTAGTGCCAGATTAGCTTGGCACCTTTAGGTAAATGTACAGTGTACACTAACTTGTAGTACCATTTCATACAAAAAGAAAATTATATGTACACAAATATACAAAATGATCATTACTGTGTTATACACATGTGACATGTACTTTAACTCATTACTATACATCCTGAGGATGAAGTTATCAATTTCTTTATCATTCGAGGTCTACATCAGTTTTGGAGACAGATCGAGCATGATAGTTCGAGGGTGGAGTCTGAATAGTTTTGCGCCCACAAGCAACAAGCCATGCTGAAACCACCCTTGAAATCTCAAGGATGATTCATATCCTGTCATACAGAGCATGTCAGGATTTTATGGGTTAACCCTTTTCATTCTGATAGGCCCATTGCCTGAAACAAATTTGACTATGATAGTTCAAGGGTGGTGCCAGAATAGCTTGGCGCCTGTGACACCAAGCTATTCTAGCACCACACTAGACCTAAAATGGTTCATCTATCTCCTAATCTGTAATGAAGCCTTTTGTAGGACAATAAGCAAATTAAAAAAAAAAAAAAATCAGCCTCAGGATGTAATGGATTAAGCCATTAACATTTCAATGTTTTGCACTGGATGAGAAAAACAAGCATTTACAACATAGGAGGTAATAAAAACATCCATTAGAACTACTGCTTAAGGTCAAAGAGCTGACAAATTAATGATACAGTCAAACCTGTCACAGCGACCATCTGTTTCAGCAGACCACCCATTTTGGGTCCCAACCCACTACGCAAAAGGCCATCAGACCACCGGTGGCCCGCGCACAGCCATGTGCGGGTCAACGGCAGCCTTTAGCACATTATGAAGGTCTCCTATTACTTAGATGACCCAGGAACGCTGAAGAAAAAAAAAGAAATTTAGATGACCCTGTGAAGGGAAAACACCTGTCTAAGGCCACCACATCGTTTTAGTCCCTTGGGTGGGTTGGTTTACAATACACAGTTTTGATTGATGATGATTCATTGGGCGATGCATGATACTTCGACTGATGATGATTCATTGGGCGATGCATGATACTTCAAGGTTCACCTCAGACAGGCACTACTTTTTTTTGTCAATCTGAGTACAGAATGATGTGACAGAGAGAGTGCAAACCTGATCTTTCCGATTCATGGCCACTTCCTTCCAGCGTTCTTGAGGTGGAAGGTCCAGGTTGATGGTGAACCATGGCACTTTGTTTCTAATGAAAAAAAAAGATTAGGTCATTTGTGATGGCCCTATATTGATGTTGCAGTTGCACTACTGACAACCATAAGCCAGTGACTCCCATTTTTTAACTCCAAACTCTGAAAGTTGCACCAACATACTGCACCTCAATAACTGAATATGGGTGCTTTGACTTTGACAAAGAAGTCCTTTCTTCCTTGAAGTTAGAGATTTATATTGATCCCCAATATTGAGGTTGCCAGTTCCTTCAAACTAGACCGTTCTCTAGCGCGAGTCGAGAAAGCAATATGGGTTGTGGGCTAAGACAGCGCATCATTATGGGCGATTAACAGTGCGAGCTATAAAAGCTTTACAGAAACAAACTATGTCCATGAAATCGCCTAGTGCAGTGCTGACATGAATAAAATGCATTTACTGCCAAGTAATTTTACTAGCTATTGAAATAACATGACAGACCATTTTCATCCACTTTGACTGGTTTCATCACCATATGCAGTCTAATTGTCTGTTACTGTGTTAGCATCACAATCGGCAACAGTTATTTGTCAATCTGAGCATACTGCTTGTGATTTAAAGCAAACAGTACTTGCTACGAGTCTAGTTTTGGCTCAAAGTCATGTAATCTAGTGAGTGTTCCTGCTCTACTCTCAACCAGCCTATTCTACAGAACTGAAATGGCATAATATATTACATGACAGGACTTTGATAATATGACAGCAGTGCAGTATTTTTTCTAATGTTTCTCTTTTCATTTTGATATAGAGCATACCATTAAAACCAGACAAAGTTTTGTTACATACAGTAAACTTATAACAAATCACCAGGGGACTCAATATTTCTTCTTGTTATAATTTATATCCAAACTTTATTGTAAGCAAAATAATTTATATAGCAAGAGTGCTGTAAGGACCTCTGAAAAAAGTTTCATTATAATTATATCTCACTTTTGTAACTTTGGAGTCTAAAACCTTGCAACACTTACTCAGCTGGGGGTGGATATGCACTCTGAACACAGGTCACATTTTGCTGAAAAAAAAAAAAAAAATCCCACAGTAAAATTAATGGTATTCACTATTGATAATGCATACGAAAAACATTTCTTGATAGTTATACAGCTGCATCATTTGTAACACATTCAGCCCTTAAGCACTACAGCAGGGGATGGATTGACCACAATTCAAGGGTAGTGCCAGATTAGCTTGGCGCCTGTCGGCGTCAAGCTGGCACTACCCTTGAATTATCGTGGTCGATGCATCTCCTGCACCAGGTGCATAGTCGTTAGATGACGCTCCAAAATTTGGGAAATACGTGCGTGGGGCTGAATGAGTTAAATAAATCGTTTCTCGCGGCACCACAGATTCCATAAATACTGTATTCTAAGTATCTCAATACATTATTCACTGATTCGTTTGATTAGTGTAGTGTATAAACAGTGGTATCGTTTTGGGATAATCACAACAAAACTTCAGGAAAGTTTTGTTGCGATGATCGCAAAACGAAACAACTGTTACTTAGAAAATGGAGGAAGTTGTGTACCGCACACACACTAATAGTCTTGAATTAAGATAACACACTTCATACAATTTAAGATTACCTGGGCAAAGGTGAGGCTAGCGAAGGCCAAGATCAACAGCGCCAGTTCTTTGAACATGATTGTATGACAGCTCCTTCCACCATCGATTTTGAGATGGATATTGACCCTGAATCATATGACTCAAAGGGAGGTAATGCTGAACAAATTGGACAGACGGTGTTACGCGCCAAAACGATTACTACGCCAGATCGACCTGCCCGGAGTGGGTACCGAGTCGGATTTTTGTTTGAGGGGAATGCCTGGCCGTACAAAGACCTCACGCCATATCGGCCCAGTCTATGCCGAGGTGAAAATTATAACAAAGTTAATTTAATAATCATAATAATAATAATAATAATAATAATAATAATAATAATAATAATAATAAAAGGAACTGGTTGTAATTTTTATCAATTGTCAGTCATTGCCGGCATGTTTTTCAGCCCTGCCGCCCTGTACACCACTGATCACTGACTGACATTGCTAATGTCAATGTGTACTAGCAGGGGCGGATCAGGGCCTCGAAAGGGGGGATTCCAAATCTTTGTTTGGGACCTTCAAACTAGTGATACAAAAGGCCTCCCCGACGCCGCTAAACCTTTCGCCCAGTTCCAGGGGTCAAGTCGCAAAAATCGAAAATGAAGCGGGGCCGCGAGGCCGGAAAGGTCCCGAGGGGGGGGGGGGGGGAGGAGAAGGAGGAGGTGCGTGTCAAACTGCCGGAATATCAAACAACGGGGGAGGGGGGGGGGGGCGCGTCCCGCAACACCCCAAAAAGGGACATAACATTTAAAAGAATTTTGGGTGGGGCGGGGGGCAACCCTTAGATCCGCCCCTGACTAGTCAGCCTCAGTATTTGACGGCTTTGGGCGTATCAGGTTAGTACCGCTTGAGCTGATGAGGTCAATTTCGCTATATAAGGAGACTGAGTGTCCCGCAGCATGAATTGGCTGAATGGGTCAATTTCTCTATATTAAACTGACCAGGCCGGCTATGTGAGTCCCGAGCCGCCGGCGACGGTGACCGCACAAACTTGTCACATCGTTGATGTCCGGGCATAACTGCATATCTGACTCGCATACAGGTTAATCAGACACATGATCCTGATATAAACCCAACAGAGGCCGTTATGTTTGATCGCCAGCTACTTTCCGTTTCAAGTTGTTCATAGCTAGCCGAGAAGTTGTACTACTGTAATAGCTTCAAATTTACCTCGGCTAAGTCTATGACAGCGTTTGGTTCAGTAATTCAAGGCCAAAACCCCTAAATGTCCCAGGAACGTAGCCTGATTCAAAGTGGTGTCTGCAAGAGGCATATTATTCTCATGAGCTACAGCAACTGCGTTGGTACCTGAGAATCTATACCTCTTGCACAGGCCCACCTAGCCCAGCCTTCGTGCCCTGTGAAGAAGTCTGCCTTCCGCCTCATCTGCAGCAGTCTCCAGCGCAAGCTTAGAGAGCTCCAGAACGAGTGGTGGTCCAGACTCGTACAGAGGACCCAGCTTTGCGCTGACAACGGTGACTACAGGGGCTTCTACGAAGCACTGAAAGCAGTGTATGGCCCCAGGCACCTGGTACAAAGTCCCCTGCGAAGCGCTGATGGACAGGCACTCCTCACAGATAATACCTCCATCTTGAACCGCTGGTCGGAATAATTTCAGGACATCTTCAGCGCTGAGCGCACTGTTCAAGAAACAGTCATTCTCCAAATCCCACACCTTCCACTAAAGGTTGAATTGGACGAACCGCCCACTGCCGAAGAGACCATCACAGGCATCCACCAGCTCAAGAGTGGCAAAGCAGCAGGCATTGACGGAATCCCGCCAGAGATCTGGAAACATGGAGGCCCAGCACTGCACAACAAGCTCCACGACCTCTTTCTCTGCTGCTGGGAGAAAGGACTACCAAAGGATCTCCGTGATGCAGTCATCATCACCCTGTACAAGAACAAAGGAGAGAAGTCTGCCTGCTCTAATTATTGTGGAATCACCCTGCTGTCCATTGCCGGGAAAATTCTCGCAAGGCTGCTCCTGAATCGGCTGGTACCTGCCATCGCTGAAGACCACCTCCCAGAGGGCCAGTGTGGCTTCAGAGCCAACAGGAGTACCACCGACATGGTCTTTGTGCTGAGACAGCTTCAGGAGAAGTGCCGCGAGCAGAACAAAGGGCTGTACGTAACGTTTGTCGACCTAACAAAAGCGTTTGACACTGTGAGCAGGCAAGGCATGTGGCAGATCCTGGAGCGACTTGGCTGTCCCCCAAAGTTCCTCAGCATGATCGTCCAGCTCCACTAGGACCAGCAAGGCCAGGTCAGACTCAAAAGTGACCTTTCAGAACCATTTTCCATTCTCAACGGCATGAAGCAGGGCTGCGTGCTGGCACCGACCCTCTTTACCATCTTCTTTAGCATGATGTTAAAGCAGGCCACAGTGGACCTTGACGATGACGACGCAGTGTACATCAGGTATCGTCTCGATGGCAACCTGTTCAACCTCAGACGACTGCAGGCCCACACCAAAACCCTAGACCAACTGATTCGTGAGCTGCTCTTTGCTGATGACGCTGCCCTCGTTGCACACAGAGAGAGAGCCTTGCAGCGCATCACGTCTTGCTTCGCAGATGCTGCCCAGCTCTTTGGACTCGAGGTCAGTCTGAAAAAGACAGAGGTCCTTCATCAGCCGGCACCCAAGGAAGTGCATCGCCCTCTCCACATCACCATCGGCGAGTCGGAACAGAAGTCTGTACACCAGTTTACCTACCTTTGCTGCATCATCACGTGAGACGCCAAGCTGGACAAGGAGATGGACAACAGGCTGGCAAAAGCGAACAGTGCTTTCGGGCGACTATTCAAGTGGGTGTGGCACAATCAACAGCTGATAAAAGGCACCAAGATCAGCGTGTACAGAGCTGTTGTCCTCACCACCCTGCTGTATGGTTCTGAGTCCTGGGCCCTCTACCGCAGCCAACTACGACTCCTCGAACGCTTTCACCAGCGCTGCCTGAGTACCATCCTCAGCATTCACTGATGTCACCAACGTCGAGGTCCTTGAACAGGCGGAAACTGTGAGCATCGAGGCTTTGCTGCTGCGGACCCAGCTTCGCTGGGCGGGGCACGTCTCCAGGATGGAGGATCATCGCCTACCCAAGATCACTCTGTTCGGTGAGCTCGCCACTGGACACAGAGACAGAGGTAGGGGCACCAAAGAAGAGATACAAAGACGGTCTCAAGAAGTCACTTAGTGCCTGCCAAATCGACCACCGCCAGTGGTCTTCGCTTGCTGCGGACCGCGACACCTGGCGCTCCACCATTTACAAGGCAGCCGCCTCCTTTGAGGACTCTCGCAGAGCTAGTCTTAAGGACAAGCGGCTCAGGAGAAAAAAACAGAGTTGTCGAAACTCAGAACCCTGACCAGACCTTCCTCTGCAGCCACTGCGGTCGAACCTGCCTGTCCCCGCCGGATTGGCCTCCGCAGCCACGAACATGCCTGCAGACGACGTGGGCAAGCCCTATAGAATCTTCTTTCGCGAAGTCAAGCCAAGAGATACCTCTTGCAGTTGTCGGGTGGTGTTCACACTTTCTCGGCAATGAACGGGGTTACTTCTCGTGCATCAGTGCAACCACCCGTACTGTTTACGGCTGTCTCGATAGCCCTACGTACCATCAGACCTACGTATGCATGTCATTGTTAACCCTTTTAGCCCCAAGGTCCCATTTCTCAAATTTTGGAGGTGTTGCCTAATGACTATTTACCAGTTGCAGGAGATGGATTGACCATGATAATTCAAGGGTAGTGCCAGATTAGATTGGCGCCTTCAGGCGCCAAGCTAATAAATAATAAAATAATAATACCGTTATTATATAGGCGCTTTTTCTCAATTTTGGGGAAATCGACTCAAAGCGCCGCGCCTGAAACCCAACACACACACTCACGAAACAGACACGGATTTACGCCATTTAAGACAAACACAGTACAAGACAAACGAAGGGCCAGTCAACTACTGAAGTTACAGAGATTTTTGATCGCTTGTATTTGAAATTTGTAAAGTGGCCTGAGACCGGTACCAAAGTGTAGGGGGTGAGGGGGGGGGGGTGGAAGTACCCGGAGAAAGAACCCCCGACGGTCCGCCCGAATTAACGGTGACACTTACCAGAGGAGAAAAGTCCAACGCCGGAACCCGGTATCGAACCACGCACCTTTGGCATTGGTGGCAGGCCCCTTAACCACTGCGCCACGGACCGCCCCACTAATCTGGCACTACCCTTGACTTATCATGGCAATCAATCTCCTGATGTAGGGACTCGGGGCTAAATGGGTTAACGTGAACAGTACCTTCCACGGAAACATGCTATTGAATAAGTCTGTCTTTTCCCCGGATTTCGAGCCCAGCTACCCAGGACTGGACCGTGGCTGGACCCTCGACCCGGTTGTTACCTACGCTCTTTCGCTCCGACGCTGTTCGGGCTGTTGACCATGTTTTATTTTGCAGGAGACTAGTCAAACATGAAAACAAAAAAGTCCTAACCTCGTACTTTATGAGAAAGACGTTTTGCTGAGGCGCCCAGGTAGGTAGTAAGGCACGTAGTGTCTGTCTCACATGCAGATGTGCACTGACGAAGTTTACCGGCGTCTGACGCACCACGTCAAATTCTGATTTTAATAATAATTATACTACTACTACTACTACTACTACTGCTACTACTGCTGCTACTACTACTACTGCTACTACTACTACTACTACTACTACTACTACTGCTACTACTACTACTACTACTGCTACTACTACTACTACTGCTACTACTACTACTACTACTGCTACTACTACTACTACTACTGCTACTACTACTACTACTACTGCTACTACTACTACTGCTACTACTACTACTACTGCTACTACTACTACTACTACTACTACTGCTACTACTACTACTACTACTGCTACTACTACTACTACTACTCATTCGTTCTCGTGCACTTTCTGTCATAGAAGTAATCAACACTTTTCCTCCCCCCCACCCACCCACTCTTTATGCCCACTCACCACTCCAGTCGAAAAATAAATGCGGAAAATAATGTGATTACGAGCATTGCAAAAGTACTTTACAAAAACGTTCGACCAGGAGACACACGAAAATAATATTTGTTCGGCTCGTCCGAAGTGCTCATAATAAGGTAAAATGGCAGAAATTGCTGTATGTCGAAATTATTCTTTTTTTTTTCTTCGAGTTGTCCTCTTTGTATTTTCCATACACACAATTCATCATCGATCAGAACAAAGTATAGTTTCGTCGATTAGGATACAAATAACTGGTACGTGTAATATGCCGGTTATATGTGCTAGATTTTCTTCATATCGTTTACAGTACAAACAATTTAACACATTCTGCCCCAGGACCTAAATCTCCAAATGTTGAAGTTACCCACTAGGATTGTATTACAATTGTAGAGACAGTTCGAGCATGCTAGTTCAAGGGTGGTGCCAGAATAGCTTGGCGCCTATAGGCGCCAAGCTATTCTGACACCACCCTTGAACTATCATGCTCGATCCACGTCTCGCTGTGGTGTGTCGACGCTGAGTGAGTTAAAGCTCTGATTTCGCGGGAGAAAATAGAGTGATTATCTCGCGGAGACAGGTCATGTCAGTATTTAGGCCGATCGACGTTTCTCACTGAACAGGAAAATACGAGAAACATTTCGAAATTATTATCCCCCCCCCCCCCCCCACACACACACACCTCTCCTCAACATACATACACACAAGTTATCACAACGCTGTTTTAACCCATACAACCGCACGCGCGCGCATTTCCCCAAATTTGGAGGTGTCACCTAGCGACTCTGTACCAGCTTCAAGAGATGGATCAACCATGATAATTCAAGGGTAGTGCCAGACACTATCCGACACTATTCTTGAATTATCACGGTCGATCCATCTCCTGCTGTAGGGCGCCGGGACTAAACGGGATAAATCAGTTATCACATGAATGAATGAATCAACTTTATTCTTCCAAATGCATGTTGCCACGTACAGGAAAATTTGTTTCATGAGTCACGCATTTAGTTTTGAATAGGTCTAGGTCGTTTGACATCGGAGCGCACAACGTTTTCGCAAATGTCTCCGCAAAGAACCACTTTTCCATAACAATCTTAGAACAAATATCATTCAGTGACACTTGACGTAATACTATTTACTAGATTATTTTCCGCTGAACGACGGCGAGAGTAGCAGGCAATGGGTTCAATTTACATAAGAAGGGCGTTTTCTCAACAACGAGATACAAGCTCATTACCATTTTCTACACGTTTAGTGTCTTATCATTTAGCGCTGGTAAAGTGCTCATTATTTTTGTTTGCATTATATTTTCGAAAATGTGAAGTTGTTAACTCATTCGAGACGAACTGCATCCGGCTAATGCAGTTCGTCTCGAATCTGTGTCCTGCACTGCACTGCAGTCTTCAGAGGACAACGGCAAAATTTGGGGATTTCGGTCTTGAGTTAAATTAACACAGGTTTCAGAAACACAACATGCGTCCATTGGCAGTTAAGGGGTTAACACTTACAAAATCTCATTATTTCTGTTTGAATTATACTCCAAAATGACAAGATGTTTACATTGTTTTTCTGCCCGGGACCACAGTGATAATTATGCCACCATTACTTGATCGATTCTCATTATTTTGTTACCTGTCTGAATCAGCTATACAGCAAATAGTGCATATCTCTCTTGTCAATGTCAACTTTTTTTGTTTGCACTAGACAAAAGAGAGACAATAAATATAAGTTCAGTATCTACGAAAGATTTCCAGCTCATCCACTGTAATTCACCCTTTGTAATTGTGCTACGGTTGATTCTTGAAAGTAATTGAGTTCGTAATGTGTATCTTTAGCTCTAGATTGGATTTCCATACAAAATGATTGAATAACTATAAAGCTAAGAAGAACCAGAGAAAGAAAAGAAACAAAACTTAGCAATAACTTGACACGAGCAAGAACTGAAACAAGACTACAACCAGCACCACCACTAACCATCTCTATCAACAGAAGCAGCAGCAGCGGCAACAGCCTGCGTTCAGAATGTCGAATCCTTGGAACGAATCTTTTACAGCAGGTGAAGCAGTATGACAAACTCAGTGTGGTGTTGGACAGAGACGTAGACAGCATTCAGATGGTAAACGACCACTGCGGAAGACGGCAATGCAAATTTTCGGATTGATTGAATGACTCGAGACGAGCCGTATACGCGACCAACAGATATTCGACAGGTCTCGAATGAGTTAACTGATCCTGAGTGCACAATAAGTTCTGCCAGAATAGGCAGTTACTACCCCTGTCAACGCCAGCAAATACACGTTATTCTCACTTATTTTCACTCCATAGTCGCGTATCCGGATGCAGTTCGTCTCGAATGAGTTAACAACTTAATATTTTCGAATTTTATATATAATACAAACAAAAAATAATGAGCGTTATCAGCGTTAAATGTTAACTTGAGGCAACAATTTATTAGTCCGACATCGCACATTTACTGCCGAACTGACAACGAACGAAAGATGCGTGAGGCAAACGCGGGCATGAAAGACGCGGGTTGGAGGCATCCAAGTAAGCAAAGGTCCTCGGGCCGAAGGTCTTTTGCTTCCTTGGACAGAGGTTCAATGGGGCTCTAGAGGACTCACGCCTCTTGACTTTAGGCAATGGGGCTCTAGAGGACTCACGCCTCTTGACTTTGGGCAATGGGGCTCTAGAGGACTCACGCCTCTTGACTTTGGGCTTTCGTCTCCCTGTTCAGGCAGTGACAAGGTAAACTGGATCTGACGAAACCTTTGCTGTCCGTCAGAAATAACCAATAATAAGAGAACACGCTTTCAATAGACGAGCATGCAAATTTGTTCAGATTCTTGTTGTTGTTGCTCGCCCTTCAAAACGTGTTTCTTTCATTGTTGATTGTTTCTTTTCATTTTATATGGCACTAATTAAACTGTCTTTTTTGTTCTGACTTCGCTTTTGGCAGAAAATGCGGAGTTGTCGCAAATGTACGCTCGTATTGGATAAACATTTACTTTTCGACCGGCTACAAAGAAAACTTGCGCCCAGCTAATTTTGTAGATCATGATGATTACAACTTTATGTGAACTCATTGCTTATCGATAGTGCTTTCGTTTTTCGAGGTGATTCCTCCTACGTTACTATTCTGCAGACGGATAGACCATGATAGTTCAAGGGTGGTGTCGGAATAGCTTGGCGCCCATTGGCGCCAAGCTATTCTAACACCACCCTTGAACTGTCATGGTCGATCCGCGACACCCTGCCAAGCTATTCTGACACCACTCTTGAACTATTAAGATCGATCCACATCCTGTTGTAGCATGTCAGGGCTTTATGGATTAGATGGTTGTGACTTTTAGTCGTTGAATGAAGATAGATCTACAGGCAGCCAAAGCGTTACTCGATTTTTGTCTACCCTATTGAAAATACGGTAGACTTTAGGATGGGGCTGGTCGGAGCGCGTTCCATAGAATGCAGAGGACATAACAGGTGGGCGGGCCCCATGGTCTAGCAAAGAAGTAACATGATAAAAATGACGTCACGTCTAGCCACCATAACCTTGCTGTTGAACGTCGTTTTGGCGCGAAGCGCGTAGTAGATGCGTAGTATGTATGTATGTATGTATGTATGTATGTATGTATGTGTGTGTGCGTGCGTGCGTGCGTGCGTGTGTGTGTATGTGCGCGCGTGTGTGTGTGTGTGTGTGTGTGTGTGTGTGTGTGTGTGTGCGCGCGCGCGTGTATGTATGTAAACACGAGAATCTTCGACATTTCTCAGTGTACGCACAAACTTGAAACTTCAAAGGCGCAAAACTTTATTCAAGGAGTGCCTAAGAGAGCCTCCCAGCATATTGTAATTGGATGTCTCATTGAAGACATAAAAGACCGTTTATAGAAAGTCGGTTGACCCAGATTAGAGTCCGCAATTTTGATTATATGCATTTGAAATTTTTGACTGATATAACTAGTTTATAGAAAGTCATTGAATGAGTTCGTTAGCCAGCTTTGTATCTCTTCAACTTTTTCGAAAATAAAAGTTCAATGCGGAAAATATGTCAAAAGTAAGACTCCTTGATTTCATCAGAAGAATCAAACAGTGACGGTGACGTAAAAGCACCAAACGCGTAAGTGTTTTATACAATGTTCCTAATTGACGCAAATCACCAGCACGTCAGTATATGAGTTGGTGGAATGTTCTCCTTCATTAATTTTAGGAAGACTGTCTCTCTAGTTTTGTATGATATTTGCGGACGTATTGTGGAAAAGATGGAATATGCATGCAAGCTCATACAGAAGAGGCTATGTGGGCATGGTTCATTCCACCTTATTATTCAAAATGGCTGTGGCTATTCCAGCCCACATAACGTATGACCGGTAGGAAGCGTCGTGTGTCTGCCGTCTGTGTTTGTGTGTGCCATTCTGCGTTTGTGTTTGTGTGTGCCATTCTGCGTTTGTGTTTGTGTGTGCCATTGCTGTGTGGATCAAGCAATAAACGGGGGTGGGGGTGGGGGTGGTTGTGTGTGTGTGTGTGTGTGTGTGTGTGTGTGTGTGTGTGTGTGTGTGTGTGTGTGTGTGTGTGTGTGTGTGGATTATTGAATGAGTTCGTAATCCAGCGTTGTTCTTCCTCAACGTTTTCAATAATAATTAATTCATTTTTGCAAGTTTTGGAGCCACTATTTACTCCATCAAACAGTCAGCGTTAGAAGAGTCTGTGTGGAACAAAACAGTCAGCTCTGGAAGAGGCTGCGTGCCGTTTGTATGAGTGACTTGAAACATCGATTTCGTCACTGTGTACACGGCGTCGTGAGACCAGCGATGCCATGACGTGAAGCTTATAGTGACGTCATTTTGCTGCTCGTGATATTCTTCTTCAGAATTCCTGTCGCAGCCCACAGAGCGTACCAATGGCGGGAAGCACCGTGTGTCCGTCTTTATTTGTGTGTGCCGGCGTGTTTGTTGATCAGAGCCTGGCTTAGAGAGGAGGGAAATGGCGGATCAGAAGGATAAGCTTAAAAATATGAACAACTCTGAATGTTCCTAAAAGAAAAACGCACATGAGCTCCAAACAATACGGTAGACTTTGAGGTGAAATCCTCATCTTGTTTCTTTGTTCTGTTGCAGATGGCTGGATATTGTCTGCAGGAAATGTCACCCAGACAGTGTTATCCACGGATTTAGGTGAAGTTACTGTCCGTGTGTAAATTGGAGGTGTTCAGGACATGTGTGATGGTCTGTGATTTTGGAACCTATATGGCTGAAAGCCGTATGGTTAAAATTACAGACCAGCAGAACAATTGGCTTCCTTAATACACACACACACACACACACACACACACACACACACACACACACACACACACACACGCACACACGCACGCCCGCATCCCCTCCCCCCCACCCCCCCCCCCCACACAAAAATGAAAGATGAAAAACATCCCAAAATAAAAAAACAACAACCAAGAAGCATTTAAGTTTGCACCTGGGCGTATCGGTGTACTAAACAGCCAGAAAATTACGCTACACAAAATATCATGACATGGAACCGTTCTCCGCTTGATAAATACAGTCGTAGTATATCCCCACAATTACAATTAGGCACACTAATTATAGCCCGTATTATTATTATTATTATTATTATTATTATTATTATTATTATTATTATTATTATTATTCACCCCTATGCAGGGCCTCACTCTTTCTTCTGCTGAGAACCGCCGCGAGATGGCCTTAGTCGCCTGCTCGGTGTTCAAGTACCAATAGGTATAAATCTGAAGACACATTTCAGCACTATTTGTGTTTGTTATGCCTTGTCGACACGCCTAATGAATTTTAACAGCAGTTTGGACACGCAGCAAAAGCACATGCGTAATCGCACTAAGTTTATTCTGCGCAGCCGTTCGGCGTGTCAGTCTATTTCAGTTTTGCTGTTTCTCGTACTGATAGCGTTGTATTTCTAGGGAGTGGAGTTATTGTCAGGTTACTTCATATAAAGACGACGTGTGCTGAGACTGGATTGTCCTGTGTCTAAGTAAACCATAGTTAGACCTGTGTGTAGCGTTTCGCAACCATCTGTTACAGAAGTGTATATTTGAATAGTTACGGCGGTAGTGGGCCTTCAGTTAACCAAAAATAACTAACCTACCTCTGCGGAGCGTACGCAGGGAAGTATACAGAGCTGGCCCCTGCTCAGCAAAGGTAAAAATGGACCTGCGCGTAGAGGTGTATTACTGTTATTACTTTACTTGTATTTTTCAGTATCAGCCACAGCAGGTCCCCACACGGAGGCCTACATCCCGGCATGGGAAAGACCCCTGCTGCTGACGGACGAACAGAGGATTCTGGCGGAAACGATCCATCTACCCATGCAGTACGTGTTTTCGGCGCTGGCAGTTCCTCTGGCCATGTGTAACATCATCGTCTTCGCGCAGAAAGAGATGCGAAGTCCCTCCGCTGTCTACGTCATCAGGTACACTTCCCAGTAAGCAGAGGTCTTCGGGCCCACGGAGGGCCGCAGTGGGCCCACGCACGCCAGTGCGCGGGCCCACTGCGGCCGTCGTGGGACGAAAACGATTTGCTCAGTACCGGCTGGGGTTACTGCACGCACTGGACATGCAAAGGAGGATGAGAGGAGAAAAAAGTCATTTCGTGTCTTTTCTCAATTTATTCGTCGTTTATGTATTTGTGCATAGTGCGTTTCCACGGGCTGCGAGTATGCTGGGACTTGTTGTAAAATAGATCCACTTCATCTTGCGATGTATAACAGAGGAATCTGTTTTGAGCGACTGCCCTTTAAGGGAGATCACCTGTCATCCAGGCTCTTGCTGATCGAGACCAGTACGTACCCACGTGCCTTAACTCATCACATCATCGGGATGCAGCTGTCTATTTGTGTTCTAGATATCTTGTCAGGCCTGCGTCACAATTCTGCAGACAGATATACCGTGATAGTTCAAGGGTGGTGTCGAAATAGCTTGGCGCCTACTGGCGCCAAGCTATTCTGACACCACCCTTGAACTATCATGGCCGATCCACACCCTGCCAAGCTATTCTGACACCACTCTTGAACTATCATGGTCGACCCACGTCCTGTCGTCGACGTCACTATTCTGCAGACAGATAGACCATGATAGTTCAAGGGTGGTGTCGGAATAGCTTGGCGCCTACTGGCGCCAAGCTATTCTGACATCACCCTTGAACTATCATGGTCGATCCACATCCTTCCAAACTATTCTGGCACCAATCTTCAGCTATCATGACCGATCCACGTCCCGCCGTCCACATCACTATTCGGCAGACATATAGATCATAATCGTTCAAGGGTGGTGTCGGAATAGCTTGGCGCCTACTGGCGCTAAGCTATTCTGACACCACCCTTGAACTATCGTGGTCGATCCACATCCTGCCAAACTATTCTGGCACCACTCTTGAACTATCATGGTCGATCCACGTCCTGCCGTCCACGTCACAATTCTGCTGACAGATAGACCATGGCCTACTGGCGCCAAGCTATTCCGACACCACCCTTGAACTATCATGGTCGATCTACACTATTCTGACACCACTCTTGAACTATCATGCCGGGTGGATCAACATCCTGTCGTAGCATATCAGGGCGTTATGTGTTAGATGGTTGTGACTTTTGTCTTTGAATGAAGAAAGAGTTCAGACAGAAAAAAACAACAACAAAACATTCGTCCAGTGCTAGTGCAAGGTAAGGCGTTGTAATCCCGCTGTTACGATTGTGGTTGTGTTATCCTGTGAGAGCGTACATGTGTTATTCGTAGGTAACGATATGTTGTTTATTTGAGCTATCACGGTTATGATTTCGTACCCTTTTAGTAAGATTTTCTTTTGTTCGTGAGTAGAGCCGATTTCGTTTTGTTAAGTTTAGTCCGGAACGTTGTAGAAGGGTCGCACTGTCTAGTGGCCTCGTAAGTGTCACGTCGGTTAGTTGACATCTGACATCGCTACATTTTCGCTACTTTTCCTGTACGCGTGTAGTGAGCAGCTTTGATTTTGTTTGGTGAATGTTCGCGTACCTTTTTGAGCTATCATAGATAGGGATACCATACTTTTATGTGTCTTTATTATATGCTAGAATTTAGAGCTGAAGTGAGCAGCCGTGTTTTTGTAGCCTGATATATTGTTTCTGGAAAGTTTATGTTAATGAGTTTCGGCTGCGTGTTCCGTTCTGATTGGTTGAGTTCATGATTTCCGTAGAAGATTCTAGATTTTGATAGTGTATATAATTTATTATAAGGAGGGCGCTGGGAAAGCGCGTGAGTACATTGTCTTGCTTTGTCAGTTGTAGAGATACGCAGTTTTTTGCGAGAGACGCTGTGTATGAGAAATTTTGAGTCGTAGTGTGGACATAGCAGAAGAGAATTTGTATTCAGTAGTTTGTGCATTTGAAAGAGCATTACTGTGAGGAACGCTTCCACCAGCGCTGCCTGCGTACCATCCTGGGCATTCACTGGAGTGACTATGTCACCAACGTCGAGGTCCTTGAACAGGCTGAAACTGTGAGCATCGAGGCTTTGCTGCTGCGGACACAGCTCCGCTGGGCGGGGCATGTCTCCAGGATGGAGGATCATCGCCTACCAAAGATCACCCTGTTCGGCGAGCTTGCTACTGGACACCGTGACAGAGGGGCACCAAAGAAGAGATACAAAGACTGTCTCAAGAAGTCACTTAGTGCCTGTCAAATCGACCACCACCAGTGGTCTTCGCTTGCTGCGGACCGTGACACCTGGCGCTCCACCATTTACAAGGCAGCTGTCTCCTTTGAGGACTCTCGCAGAGCTAGCCTTAAGGACAAGCGGCTCAGGAGAAAAAACAGAGATGCCGCAGCTCAGAACCCTGGCCAGACCTTCCCCTGCAGCCACTGCGGTCGAACCTGCCTGTCTCGGATTGGCCTCCGCAGCCATGAACAAGCCTGCAGACGTCGTGGGCAACTCCTATAAAATCTTCGTTCGCGAAGTCAAGCCAAGGACTGTGAGGATATCGCATCGCTGAATTAAATATTGTTGGAACTGTTACTCCAGTTTTGTCTACATCCTTAAGCCACGGTTGACGGATTGCAGCTGAATGAGGTCTATTTAAAAGAACTCTACGTGCGTGTGTGTCTGGTGTGTTTATCATACTTCGACTACAACTCCACCACGTAACACCCGCCTTATCTTTACTTTGGAATGTCTCACAGCCTGAATGCCGGGCAGTTGTTCTACGTTGTATCCACTACTGTTGATGACATCTGGGAGGCCTTCGTCCACCCTCCCTACAGCCAGATGGCCTACAGCGCCTTCGTGTTCTACATCGCTTACTACGGCGGAGTCTTCGTGGCCAAACGGGGGTCCTACGCCATTCTAGTGCCCTCCTCCATAGAGCGGCTGTACGCGGTGCTGCGACCACTGCATCTGAAGAACTTCTTTTTATATAAAAGGCCAGGTAAACTATTTTGTTTTCTTAAAAAGATTCAAGATAATTATTGTCCCAAAATGGATATTCTTGTTACAGGTCGCAGCTCGTAAAAGAAAGAGGTAAAATGATTAGTAAGAAACATAATCATAAAAAGCAGCACACAAATAAGACTGATGAAACATATAAGCACTAAACACATCACATTCTGACTATATATCACATAAAACATGTAAGCCAATTAATTTAAACATCACATTAAATATCATATTACACCACAGCATTACAATATGTCATATATGGATAACACAGTAATAGTAATACACTAGCTTGATGGCATTACTGCGACACTTTGCGGCACATAATTTAGACTCGCATCACAATAAAACAGTTAAGAAATGTCACTGAAAATGTATTCACATAAACACACACACACACACACGCACACACACACACACACACACACACACACACACACACACACACACACACACACACACACACACACACACACACACACACACACACACTTATCTATGTCCCCTAGTTAAAGCGAGTTACAGCACTGCGTTCTACAAAATTATGTGTGTCGTCCTTTCAATGGTACAACACAAGTCCAACACATGTACGTTGCACCCACTGAGTTGTGCCCCCAAAGGCCCGAATATCAGAATATGTAATGAAGAGCAAAAGAAATGCGACATTTTGAAATCATCGGAAACACATGATGATTCCAATAATGTCGCATTTCTTTTGCTCCTCAGCATTGTAATGTTTAAGCCAGCCACCCAAACTAAGCATCAGCTGTTTAGCATCTTGAGAGCAAGCAAAGAACGGCCGATGACATTTTATTCGAATTTACGGTATAATCAATTACCATTAGGCATATCTTAATTACTTTCTTTTCTTGTTCGTCCAGTCGTTGTAGTGTTGTGTCTCTACGCGCTGTCAGCCATCATGCACGTGTACTACCCGACGAAGGTGCAACTAACTGCTTTGAAAGATGCGAATGGCGTCACAGTCTACAGGTTAGATGTATAAAAAGATGACGAACAAAAGACATGCGACACCACCTGAATCATCGGAAACACTCGAGTTTTTCCAATGATTCCAGTCACGTCGCATGTCTTTTGCCCATCTGCATATAGTTATCGTTGTTGCAGTCATTGTCGTAGTCTTCACTGTGTTTAATAAAAAAAATCAAAAAAAAAAAAAAAAAAAAAAAAATCGGGTAGAGTAGCAGACTGGTTAACACATTCGAGACGTACTGCATTCAGACACCCGGCTTCTGGCCGCGTATACGGATACCATAAGGGCCTGACGAGTGGTGCTTTGACTAAATGAAAATCCACTGCGCCACCGCGTGCGCGCCACAGCGTAACTTGCTCAAGTCAGAATACAAGTATTTAGTTAAAGCACCACTCGTCAGGCCCCTATGACGGATACGGCACATCTAAAATGAGTTGAGTCGCGCATTTTTCGTATCGTCGTGTCTTCTGTTTATAAATTTACTCTTCCATAAACACAAATCCAATACGAATTCGATCCGAATCAGAAGCGTGTCCGAAACAGAAAAGTTCGTGCAAGTCTTTTTCATGTTTTAGTGTGTGTTCCCATATGCCCGATGCAAAAACGAATTCGCATCCGACTTCGAAAGGAAATGACGCAATTTTGAAGGGAAATTGCATGACTGTATCGGGTTCGGATCGTATTCGTGCTTGTGGAACCGTACATTTCGGGAGTCGTGATTTATGTATACAGTAAACGTTAAAGGCCCGGTTGTCAGGTTTTGACTAACTGTAACGAACTCAGTCGCATCCCTCAGTAATTCTATTCCCTAAATTACATTTCACGCCCCTGATTTTTGACATTAGAGAGGTTACACTTAAGCAGAACGACTCTCGTCAACGAACGACAGCGAAACCACGGCAGATGACCAGCTTGCACCATAAGCAAACAACGCTCCAAACATCTCCAAGAGGTATAGATCCTCATGAGCCTGGAGGAGATTTTTGGAATGTTGTCTAGGCTTTTGGTAACAGCTGGTCAGTTATCCGCTGTCGTTCGTTCGTGTTGGGATTCGGGGAAGTGGCGCAGTGGTTAAGGCGTCTGCCTCCAATGCCAAGGGTGCGAGGTTCAATACCGGGTTCCGGCGTTGGATTTTTCTCCTCTGGTAAGTGTCACCGTCTGGGCAGTGGGCAGATGTTCACATCTGCACGGGACATAGACGACCCCGGCCCCCACGAGTCCCCTGCTGCCTTGCAGGCTTGGCCGCTTGGCTGCGGAAAGGCTAAGGGAGGAAACCCCTGACATCAAAGCCCCCGTGTCTCCGGGGAAGGCTTTTGAGCCAGAGACTAAGACAAGGACAGTCTGATATAAAACCTACGACCCGAGGACCTCGATGCCACCGTCCCAGCTTGCTAGGCCATGGCAAACGAACCAAGGGTTTAAAGGGTGGGGTCAGTACTGCGCACACTGCACTCCACCAAAAAGCTCCACCGCGCAGGCTTTAGGAAACGCCCACGGACTATGACACTGAACTTTCCAAGTCCTGTAGCGATGGGCAAGGAGCCAAACGGCAGGTGAAAGATGTCACTGGAAGCCGCAGTCTCAAACCTGCATGCAGGCGGTTCAGGATATTGGTCGCCTGATGTTGACATGGGGATGACAACGTCACTCGGCACACCCTGAACGACCAAGCAGCCTTCTCTAGGGACAGCACTGCTTGCTCCACACGGAGAGGGGCCTAGAAAAGGTGGCCTAACCAAAGCTCATCCCCTCGTAACCCAGTTGGCTAGCCGCGGTCAACGGGCATCTTCTCATGCGGTCAGAAAACAAGAAAAAACAATGGATCCACTCTCATGACGACCACGACCGGACTCAACGTAGCATGCTGGAACATCCGAACCATGCTCGACATAGCAGACAGCGGACGCCCTGAACGTCGCTCCGCCCTCATTGCCCATGAATTGCGGAGGTTAAACATCGACATCGCCGCGCTCAGCGAAGTACGCCTCCCGGAGGAAGGCAGCCTCCAAGAACTTGGCGCTGGCTACACCCTCTACTGGTCAGGCAGGCCTGCATCAGAAAGACGGCTCTCAGGCGTGGGCTTCATGGTGAAGACCCACATTGCAACTAAGTTGGAAAACCTACCAACGGGTCACTCCGACCGCATCATGTCCATGCGCCTCCCACTGAGACACCAGCAATACGTCACCCTTCTCAGTGTGTACTCCCCAACCCTCCTGGCAGAGCCTGCAGAAAAAGACAAGTTCTACTCTGACCTGCGCAGCCTCCTGCAGAGCACCCCTGCAGACGACAAAGTCATCATCCTTGGCGACTTCAACGCCAGAGTGGGCCAAGACTCTGAAGCCTGGAAAGGAGTCCTCGGCAAGCATGGCGTTGGGAACTGCAATGACAATGGTCGCCTACTGTTGGAGCTCTGTGCAGAGCAGCAACTTGTCATCACCAACACTACTTTCCAGCAAAAGGACAGTCGAAAGACCACCTGGATGCATCCTCGCTCCAAGCACTGGCACCTTATCGACTATGTCCTAGTGCGTCAGAGGGACCGCAGTGACGTCCTTCTCACCAGAGTGATGCCCAGCGCAGAGTGCCACACTGACCACCGCCTTGTTCGCTGCAAACTCAGGCTCCGCCTCAAGCTGAAACCCAAGAAAGGGGCCCCCCCCCAAGAAAAAGCTTGATGTTGCCAGCCTTCAGCGTGACGACAAGAAAGCTGCCCTTCAGGCCGATTTACAGCGCATGCTCAAAGACACAGTTGATCCAGCAGACTCCTCCCCTGAAACACTCTGGGAACAACTGAAAACTGCTATTGTAAAATCTTCTGTGGAAGTCTTGGGCTTTGCTAGAAAGAGGAACAAAGACTGGTTTGACGAAAACGACGTAGAGATCCAGGAACTTCTAGCAAAAAAAAGATTGATTGTACATTGCTTAACGTCCCGACAGCAACAAGGCTTTCTCAGGACGTGCCTGCACTGCTTGTGAAAAAAAACAACCAACTAAACAGAACATTGAATGTATGTCGCCAGCCGGTCAAACACATTAAATAAACCTAACACATGGGGCCTAAATAAAGCTAAGACCATTTAGCAACACACATCCAATATCAAGAGCTACAGGCAGTGCAGACAGTAGGGAGAGTTTAAAAAAGGCAAATACAGGTGAATGGACCTCGGGTAGACAGAAACACATGCCCCAGAATAGAGAGAAAACCCCACCATGTGGGGCTGACCAGGGTGACCCTGGGAACTAAAAAATACCTAACCCCACCCCCAGGCCCACCTAGCCCAGCCTTCCTGCCCTGTGAAGAAGTCTGCCTTCCGCCTCATCTGCAGCAGTCTCCAGCTCAAGCTTAGAGAGCTCCAGAACGAGTGGTGGTCCAGACTCGCACAGAGGACCCAGCTCTGCGCTGACAACGGTGACTACAGGGGCTTCTACGAAGCACTGAAAGCAGTGTATGGCCCTAGGCACCTGGTACAAAGTCCCCTGCGAAGCGCTGATGGACAGGCACTCCTCACAGATAATACCTCCATCTTGAACCGCTGGTCGGAATACTTTCAGGACCTCTTCGGCGCTGAGCGCACTGTTCAAGAAACAGTCATCCTTCAAATCCCACACCTTCCACTAAAGGTTGAATTGGACGAACCGCCCACCGCCGAAGAGACCCTCACAGCCATCCACCAGCTCAAGAGTGGCAAAGCAGCAGGCATTGACGGAATCCCGCCAGAGATCTGGAAACATGGAGGCCCAGCACTGCACAACAAGCTCCACGACCTCTTTCTCTGCTGCTGGGAAAAAGGAACACTACCAAAGGATCTCCGTGATGCAGTCATCATCACCCTGTACAAGAACAAAGGAGAGAAGTCTGCCTGCTCTAATTATCGTGGAATTACCCTGCTGTCCATTGCCGGGAAAATTCTCGCAAGGTTGCTCCTGAATCGGCTGGTACCTGCCATCGCTGAAGACCACCTCCCAGAGGGCCAGTGTGGCTTCAGAGCCAACAGGAGTACCACCGACATGGTCTTTGTGCTGAGACAGCTTCAGGAGAAGTGCCGCGAGCAGAACAAAGGGCTGTACGTAACGTTTGTCGACCTAACAAAAGCGTTTGACACTGTGAGCAGGCAAGGTATGTGGCAGATCCTGGAGCGACTAGGCTGTCCCCCAAAGTTCCTCAACATGATCGTCCAGCTCCACGAGGACCAGCAAGGCCAGGT
This sequence comes from Semisulcospira habei, assembly GCA_036245525.1. NCBI lineage: Eukaryota > Metazoa > Mollusca > Gastropoda > Semisulcospiridae > Semisulcospira > Semisulcospira habei. The sequence goes on along the minus strand of BTPG01000005.1, from coordinate 50,114,567 downwards.
CAGACTAAACAGTGACATCTCAGAACCATTCCCCATTCGCAACGGCGTGAAGCAAGGCTGCGTGCTGGCACCGACCCTCTTCACCATCTTCTTCAGCATGATGTTGAAGCAGGCCACAGTGGACCTCGACGACGACGACGCAGTGTACATCAGGTATCGTCTCGATGGCAGCCTGTTCAACCTCAGACGACTGCAGGCCCACACGAAAACCCTAGACCAACTGATTCGTGAGCTGCTCTTTGCTGATGACGCTGCCCTCGTTGCACACACAGAGAGAGCCTTGCAGCGCATTACGTCCTGCTTCGCAGATGCCGCCCAGCTCTTTGGACTTGAGGTCAGTCTGAAAAAGACAGAGGTCCTTCATCAGCCGGCACCCAAGGAAGAGCATCGCCCTCCCCACATCACCATCGGCGAGTCCGAACTGAAGTCTGTACACCAGTTTACCTACCTTGGCTGCATCATCACATCAGACGCCAAGCTGGACAAGGAGCTGGACAACAGGCTGGCAAAAGCGAACAGTGCTTTCGGGCGACTATTCAAGCGGGTGTGGCACAATCAACAGCTGAAAAAAGGCACCAAGATCAGCGTGTACAGAGCTGTCGTCCTCACCACCCTGCTGTACGGTTCCGAGTCCTGGGCCCTCTACCGCAGCCAACTACGACTCCTCGAACGCTTTCACCAGCGCTGCCTGCGTACCATCCTGGGCATTCACTGGAGTGACTATGTCACCAACGTCGAGGTCCTTGAACAGGCGGAAACTGTGAGCATCGAGGCTTTGCTGCTGCGGACACAGCTTCGCTGGGCGGGGCACGTCTCCAGGATGGAGGATCATCGCCTACCCAAGATCACTCTGTTCGGCGAGCTCGCCACTGGACACCGAGACAGAGGGGCACCAAAGAAGAGATACAAAGACGGTCTCAAGAAGTCACTTAGTGCCTGCCAAATCGACCACCGCCAGTGGTCTTCGCTTGCTGCGGACCGTGACACCTGGCGCTCCACCATTCACAAGGCAGCCGTCCAGCCGTCTCTTTTGAGGACTCTCGCAGAGCTAACCTTAAGGACAAGCGGCTCAGAAGAAAAAACAGAGCTGTCGTAACTCAGAACCCTGACCAGACCTTCCCCTGCAGCCACTGCGGTCGTACCTGCCTGTCCCGGATTGGCCTCCGCAGCCACGAAAATGCCTGCAGACGACGTGGGCAAGCCCTATAGAATCTTCGTTCGCGAAGTCAAGCCAAGAAGAAGAAGAAGAAGAAGGAACCGTACATTTCGGGAGTCGTGATTTATGTATACAGTAAACGTTAAAGGCCCGGTTGTCAGGTTTTGACTAACTGTAACGAACTCAGTCGCATCCCTCAGTAATTCTATTCCCTAAATTACATTTCACGCCCCTGATTTTTGACATTAGAGAGGTTACACTTAAGCAGAACGACTCTCGTCAACGAACGACAGCGAAACCACGGCAGATGACCAGCTTGCACCATAAGCAAACAACGCTCCAAACATCTCCAAGAGGTATAGATCCTCATGAGCCCGGAGGAGATTTTTGGAATGTTGTCTAGGCTTTTGGTAACAGCTGGTCAGTTATCCGCTGTCGTTCGTTCGTGTTGGGATTCGTTCGTTGCAAACGAAACCTCACTATTTCAGGACGGTGAGGACGGAGCTGTATAAAAGGCATCAAGCTGTGAACGACTTCTTCAGCCTGGCGGCCAAGTTCCTGCTGACGTATGCGTCCTTGGGTATCCAGTTGATTCTGAACGGACTGACGGTGTGGACGCTCAAACGACACAACGCCGCTAACCAACACATGCAGGTATGAGGGGTTAACTCCAGCTGTCTGTTGTGTACCGTTAACCCATCAGCCCTGACGCACTACAGCAGGAGATGGGTCGACCATGGTAATTCAAGGGTAGTGCCAGATTAGCTTGGCGCCTGTCCCCTTGAATTATCATCTTCGATCCATCTCCTGCATCTGGTGCATAGTCGTTAGATGACGCCTCCAAAATTTGTGAAGTACGTGCGCCGGGCTGACTGAGTTAAACGTGCATTCACTGTTATAATTCTTCTTCCTTTTGTCAACATTTCGTTGTCAGTGAGAGGTGTCTAGTGTATTCTTTATTATTTTTATGGTACACGTATGTCTTTTTGCGTGTGAGCATTTATTGTTGGTGTGTCCATTTTGTTATTTTTAATTTTTCTTGTACATCTTGTTACGTGTGTATGTTATGGAATATGTGTTGTCGGATGCAAGGTGTATGTATGTTAGTATGTCATTTGTACAGCGCCAAGAGCTTTTTTATCAAAAGTATAGTCACCTTGAAAATATACATTATTATTATTATTATTATTATTATTATTATTATTATTATTACAGTTGATCAGCGGTATCAAATTGAGGGAGACATCCAGCGTGTAGTTTAACCAGTTTAGCCCCAACGCCCTACAGCAGGTGATGGATGGACCATGGTAATTCAAGGGTAGTGCCATATTAGCTTGGCGCCTTCAGGCGCCAAGCTAATCTAGCACTACCCTTGAATTATAATGGTCCACCGATCTCCTGCAACTGGTACATAAGCGATAAGTGACACCTCCAAAATTTAGGAAATATAGCCTTGGGGCTAAATGGGTTAAGTGTAGTGCCGGATTATTGTCAGTAATGGATTCCAGGTGTGGGCGCTACACTCGACGCCATAATCCCGCCAAAAGAACACACGCCGGCAGGTACATTGTATGTGGGCTCTAACCCAGTCCAGCTCTCCAATACACGAGAACTGCCACCACAGCGAAAACATGGGCGGACCGTGAAATTTCGAATATAGTTCCAGATAAGATTGGCGCAATTTGTACCTTCCTTGAGAGGATGTAAAGGAATTCGCTTCCGTTGTTTCCGAGACATGGTCCTCAGGCAGTCATGGTAAATAGTTAGTCGAACAAATTATCTAAACGACGCAATCTCTCTCAATATGGGTTGAGCGGTGAGTCTAATCAGGCATCATGACAATACATCGTGATCAAATTTAACCCATTTAGCCCCAACGCCCTACAGCAGGAGATGGATGGACCAAGATAATTCAAGGGTAGTGCCAGATTAGCTTGGCGCCTGTAGGCGCCAAGCTAATCTGGCACTACCCTTGAATTATAATGGTCGATACATCTCCTGCAACAGGTACATAATCGTTAAGTGACACCCCCAAAATTTAGGTGCTAAATGGGATATCCTGAAAAATGAAAAAACAAACAAACAACAACAACAAAAAACAAAAACAATGTTTTTCCTTTAACAGTCTTCTGCGGATAATGTCAAAAGACAACAAGAAAGACAACTGACTATCACCCTGCTGGCAGCTTCAGTGAGTTACCTCATCTTTTCCCTTCCTGCCGAAATGTTCAACGTTTTCAACACAATCTACTCAGATTTTCTGCCAGGCGGAAAGTACAGCAACCTCTATTACGTAATGTCTGGCTTTTGCTATAATATGACGGTTATCGGATGTGGCGTAGATTTCTTTGCCTATCTATTCCTTAGTTCTAGATTCAGGAAGACTTTGTTTTCGCTGTTTCGCTGTAAGAAGTCGCAGCCATCTTCTGCGTCCAAAGGCAAAGAAAGTCAGACTGAAACGGAAGCAGTTTTTTAAACAAGTTCTAAATTCTGATTGCAAACAGAAATTGGAAATGTGTGTTGCTTTGTGATTTAGGACCTAACGGCCTAGGGGCCTTTAGGTCCAAAATCACAGACCCGCAGCGCACAAACTGAATAAAAACACAACAGTTTTGACAATGAAAGCTAAAATCGGATGTAGACTGTAGAACTGAACATTTCCTTTTCAGTTTCTTCAATATTTCAGTTTGTTTGACGTGTAAAGTTCAATTATTGTTCTACGCATCTTGTATAGATGATTTTAAAAAAACAGCAAAGACGTTCCCAGTTTGAAATTTAAATTTAGCCCCTTCCCTGCCGAGAAAACGTGAACACTGATAAGAGACAACTGCAAGAGACATAGATCCTCATGAGCCCAGCAAGTGCGGGGCTCATGAGAATTTATGCCTCTTGCTGCTTCGACTTTGCATCCACGTTCCATGTACGGACAGTGTGCATGTTCATGTTTGATAGACATTGGTACACAAGTTCATTTTTTGCAACAAAATCAAATTTGGCAGGCATCCGAAGAAAAATGGACTTAGCTACGGCACAAAATGTACATTTCAGGACTGATTTATCAAATATATATGTGAATAAAATGTGATGACAATAGATGCAAATATTTAGCGTGTATGTTGCTGTTGTATTACAGGCGTTCGACGATGAATCGGGTCAACATGGTCATGCATTTCACACCGTCCGCTACGCATAGCGACCACAATCTCTGCGCAATATACGTATATTGATGAGCAAAAGAAATGCGAAATTTTGGAATCATCGGAAACCCTTTATACTGACGAGCAAAAGAAATGCGACATTTCTGAAATTCTCAAATGATTAAAATAATGTCGCATTTCTTTTGTTCGTCAGTGTATATAACCGCAGAACCAATTCATTGTCAAGAGGCTGTGTGGTCGAACAGCCATAATACGGGCCGTAGGGCGCAAAATGTTAAACGTTAAACGTGTAGAGCTTAACATCTTCTGTCCACCACGAAGGCGATTTCAAAAACGGGGCACCGAATAGGGTGTGAACAAATTTTGAGCTCAGCTGGATTGGAACCCGCAACCTTTCGGTAGAGTGTCGAACGCTCTACCACGAGCCAACCAGCTCCCCACTGTGAAACCGACTGGTTGGTTGGTTTGTTATACATTGCTTAACGTCCCGACAACAAGAAGACTTTCTCAGGACGTGCCTGCGTTGCTTATGGAAAAAAAAAAACCCAAACAAACAAAAAACAAAACAAAACAAAAGAAAACCCGGACATGCTAGATCAATTTGTCGTACTCTAGTTTACAAAAAGAGTAGAACATCACGACGATTACAATAATATATGTACAGGGAATTGATATATAAAAAAATCATTAGTGGCAAACACTTAATTTATCATCTAATAGGTGCAGTAGACCATTTAGCAACACACATCCGATATCAAGTGCTACAGGCAGCGCAGACAGTCGGGAGAGTTTAAAAAAGGAAAAAAATAGGTGAATGGACCAACGGTAGACAGAAACATGTACCCCAGAAAACAGAGAAAAACACACCCTGTGGGGCTAACCAGGGTGACCATGGGAACTAAAAAGTAGTTAACCCCTTGACTGCCGAGAACAAATGAACACGATTCAGCTGCAAGAGACATAGATCTTCATGAGCCCCCGCAGATACGGGGGGGGGGGGGGGGCTCATGAGGATCTATGCCTCTTGCTAAGACTAATTTGTAAACACGTTTCTTAGACGATTTTAGCTTTTGGTCATTGAGTGAACACAAATTTCAGAAACAAAAATGTTCGTGCAGTGGCACGGAAGGGTTTAACTCCACCCAAGTCCCCACAGGCCACACCCGGGTGGGGGTTTGAAACCGAACGACTGACGGGCACCCAGTGATTACACAAGACTGCTGTGAATAGCGTTATGTGGCGGAACCGATGACAAGCACCAGAATACGGAGGGCGGTGGTCCCCAGGCTTAAGGTTGTGCACACGAGGAACAACAAGAAGTCAAGAGTCTCCGCTACAGTCCTCCCGCGCACACCCTTCCCAGTATTTTCCGCGCCTGGACTGGACACTCCGCTCGTTAAGGAAAAGTCGCTGGTCGGTCTCGCATCATGCGGGATCTTGGATGAAGAGGACCTTATTGGTTTGGCACCATTTTACCTAATAGGTAAAAATCTTCCGGCCGACGTCGGCCCGGGGGACTTTTGCTTACCGGACAGCAGCTTCTCGGACTTCCTCCCTGATGACATCTTTCCACGGGCGAAGGCACTCTATGTGACCTCTGACGTTTCGACTGCGCGTCAGCTTTATGTGACTGTGTGTACGGACTGTCTGGGGCTTCTTGCATTGGTGAGTGAGAACTCTGACTAGGAGTCTCATCACCCACGTTTCCCTTGCTTCTTTCAAATCTTCATCATCCAGAGACATTACTATTGTAGAATTAATACCTGTCACTGCGTCTTTGCTCTTCTCAGTGCTTGTGTCTTCCTTTTCTTGGTTTCCACCCATGCCTCTGACCTTGGGTGACCTTTAAATCAAACTTTTACTTGCGTTCACGATCTTTTCCATTCTCCTTGACCTCGAAGGCGAAACCCAAGCCAGCTCGCGCGGTTTTGTCGACGCCCCCTCACCTTGGCCTGACCCTCACTCGTCTCAATGAGGACATCGCCTGTGTCCTTGACCTGACCTTCATTTGCCTCAGAAACGACTTCCCGGCCATGAGACTTTGACCTGATTTTCACTTGTCTCAAAAACGCCCTCTCCTGCGACATTCATCCTCTTGCGTATGTAGCCCCCAGTATTGTTTGCGTGCACAAAAGCGTTAACGTGACCCGTACGTTTCGCAGAAGCGGCCTCGGCGCGCTCTTCCAAAGAACTAAAGGACGTCATCTCAGTACAGTCGGATGGCACGGTTCGTGATGGTGTCTGTGATGGTTCCTGAGTAGCGTCTGAATATAGGAGGGCCTTCCTGAGGCCGGCAAAGAGACGAGTGAGGCGGGGATGGAATACGACGGATCCCTCGCGGTGGTGGAGACGCAGAATGCAGACAGTGAGCACGACGTTCACAGCACACAGTCCCAGCAGCATCATCAGGTACACCGCCACTATGGACACCTGGGGAAGAAAGAAATGTACCCCCTTCGCTGCCAGTGATCACGGATTTAGCGTCAGAAACCACTGCCTGTGCACACTGATCGACATTCGCATTATATAACACAAACAATGGGAGCAGAAATAGGCATAAAGAACATGGGACCAACAAGAGACGTGAATGCTTATGCGCCCCGACTGATTAAAAAAACACATTGTGGTCACTTGGGCAGGAGCGGATCTGGAGGGGGGATCCTACGAGTTCCGGAACCGCCGCCCCCGCTCCCCCCGACTCAAAATCGTTTAAAATGCTATAACAAAGTCCCTTTTTGGCGTGTTTGGACCTCCCCCCCCCCTTCCCTATTTGAATTTTTGGCGAGTTTCCTCACACACACGCCGCCCCCCTCCCCGTTGTTTGATATTTTGGCGAGTGTGTTCACACACACGCACGCCTTTTTCTACTTTCTACCCCCTCCCCTCCCCCGTTGTTGATTTTTGTTGGCCACTGAAAGAAGGCCTAGCGTCGGGGAGACCTTTTGTGTCAGGTTGAAGTTCCCAAACAACCCACAAAAAAAAAAAAGAAAAAAAAAAGAGTTGGAACCCCCGCCCCACCCTTGTGGTAACTGATCCGCCCCTGCTTGGGGTAAGTCCCTTCACTGCTGAGAAAAAAAAAACGAATATAATACAACTGCTAGAGACATAGATGATCATGACCCCCCCCCCCCGACACACACACAGAGTTGCATAAGCTGATGAGGCTATATACCTCTTGCTGACCCCACCTCCAGTGTTATTGTATGTTCCTTGGACGGCTGGGGTTGTGTAGCGCTGAATCAGCACAGATTTCTGATGCGTCAAATGGCAGTATAACGGTTAACTCAGTCAAGGCGAACCCCATCAATAGCTGCGAAAGTGTCGTATGGCGTTGCCGGCGGCAACGCCATACGACACTTTCGCAGCTATTGATTCGGGACTCCTTGAATGAGTTAATTGCTGCTGCCTTACCTGCATGGATGTCAGTGTTGGGCATAGCGTCGGAGATGATCGTGAGGTGGACAGCGTAAGCCAGCAGCACCGTGACAGACAGACCCATCTTCTCCCCGGCGTCAGCGGGCAGCGCGGCGAACACCAGCGATGACGTCAGTGACAGGGACACCACCTGGCAAGGAGGGGTACTCCTTATTTTTCAAAGTGCATTATTAGTCGTTTATATCCGCGATAAATATATAGCCAGGGGAAAAAAGACGGGCTTTTGTTCAGCAGCATGCCTGTTTAAAGGACCTGGCGGGTGAAATGACACAGCTGCAGTACGCCTGAATTGATTAGCGTTCAGGTCGTACCCCAAAGGCAATAGGTGTCCCTGTCGCCCATAACCTGCCCGTTAGCAAAACTTATTCGGGCCCTCGACGGCCGCTCTGGGCCCGAGGACCTTTGTTTACTGGGGTTTATTATCACTCCGTGCGGCCGTGGACGGATCACCCCGAACTAACCAGCGACAAAATTCTGGCTTTTGGCCACATCAAGACGTTGCTAGAACGCAAGAGCGGCTTTCGCCGCGATTGTGTTCACGAGCGTCGAGATGTGGCCAAAAGCCGTAACTTTCTCAGTCGTGTATCTGAACAACACATGTGTCTCGATACACCTCCATAAGGGGAATCAGTTCATAATCCTGCTTTTCAATACCCGTACCGTTCAGTTTGCAGGATTACTCACACATAGACACACTCAGGGCGTAATATACGCCACACGTACATTTCTATTTAATTGAGATGCTCAGTATCTCATTTCAATAGAAGCGTACTCGTGGCGTATTCCCCGAGTGGGATTCAGTATAAGGGGAATAATTCCGGAAACGCGGCCGGGTACGCGGGTTAGTCCATATATGACCAACAGTCCTACATATTATAGTCAGTCCTATGTATCGACAGCCCTGATAATCCTACGATCGATAGTCCTACAAATCGAAGGTGCAGTGTCTATGGCATCGTGCCGCCAAAACACACGCGCACACTCGGGCACACGCAGTGTTCACCGCCACAGCGTCAGCATAAACCGCTGGATTTGCAAAAAATAATCGCAGTCATTCGTTTTCGACTTCAGCCCGGAGCACGTATTTCCCAAGTTTTGGAGGCGTCATCTAACGACTATGCACCTGTTGCAGGAGATGGATCGACCATGATAATTCAAGGGCAGTGCCAGATTAGCTTGGCGCCGACAGGCGCCAAGCTAATCTGACACTACCCTTGAATTATCATGGTCGACCCATCCCCTGCTGTCACTGTGAGTGCCGCCGTCAGGGCTGAATGCCCCCCCCCCCTATGCCCCCCCCCCCGCCCCGCTCTCCCCCGCCCCCAACAATAAACACAAAAACCCAAACAAAACAACAACAACAACACACCAAACAAAACAAAACGCTAAGAACGTTTCTACCACAGGCTACGTTCAATTTTTTTTTTTTTTTAGCATTGAATATAGTTTGTAGTAGTACTACAGTGAACCAGACCATTGGCACGATAAGGAACTCTGGGATGACTTCTGAAGGGTGCGGTGGAGCGCGTAAGGGCCTTTCCGAAAGCTGTTATCTCTTTATAAGCAAACTGAACTGTGATAGCACTTAAATTTGAACATGATTGCATTCATTTATACTGCGTGAATGACAGACGTGGTCACTGTTGCTTCCCTTTTCAACATAGTCATTCGGATTACCGAGTCCCGGTTTGTCTATTGTGCCCGAGGTACGAAATACCCACAATTTGGAGTTATCCTCTGAGGACTGCATTACAATTCAGGAGACAGATCGACCATGATAGTTCAAGGAATTGCATTTCAGGTGTAATCATCTGTACGGCGGAGAACACGTTTTCAATACTGAGTGGAGTGTTAATGTTTCAGCGGACTTGGCTATTCTGACAGTCACACCCCCATGGCCGAAAACAGCCGATCAGTCCTCTGAACCGTTATGTACAAAGGACTGACAACTCCCAAACTGGAGAATTTACTTAACCCCTTCCCTGCCAGCGAACGTACATTTGGATTCTGAAGTCTGTGCCAAAGAACATGAACACAATTAAAGGGGTCTCACCAAGCGGGCGTAGATCATCTAGATTAAAACACTAAACCCTTAACCGCTGCACTGTTTTAAAAAGAGAAACACTTACCTCCATAACAGAGGGGTGGTGGATGCGCACATACAAATTATATGTTGTCCTTTGTTAGAATGGCGCACAGTGCGCTGAGGAACCAACACCATCCAAAGTAATGCAAGACCTGAATGACGTTTGTGAGGCTTGCAGGAAATACTTGTTTGATCATCTCTACCAGATTACAGAATAAGAATACAAATAAGAAAACCCCGACTAATAGACGTTGTTCAGAACTTCAGAAGTCGGTCAAAATTGCACATGCTTCGACTAAAAAAGAAAAAGTGGATTAAAAGCCCGGACAAACACGCGATGCGTGTTTGTCCGGACTTTTAATCCATTTTTTTTTGTCGTCGAAACAATTTTTTTTAACCTACTTCTGATTCTGGAATTTGCTTGGAGTTCATTATCAAGCAGTTTATTGAAATGTTGTTAATTGCAAAACAGCTAAATCTTCATCTGCATGTTGATCAAAAGCACCGAAATGACACGTGAATGCAATTTAAAACCTAGTACACTCCGATGAAAATAAATTGTGGCAGGAAACCTAGGCACTCACAGTTTTCAGGCGTAGATTCGGGTTTTTGTTTCAGTCAAAATTAGTCCCTTAAAGTTTTCATACAGCAGTTTGCTCTTTATTTCCGTAAAAACGGGTATTTTACATCGGCACTCAGAGAATCAGTCCAGCAGATTCGTTTCTTGTTTCACTGACGACTAGTATTCCATAGGCACTCCAGAATATTAGGGCAACTGAGTCATTCTTTGTTTCGGTGAAGTCTGGTAATGATGTTCTGTAGGTTTTAATGCATTAGTTTCAATGCATTAGTTTCAATGCAGTAGTTTCAATGCAGTAGTTTCAATGCAGTAGTTTCAATGCAGTAGTTTCAATGCAGTAGTTTCAATGCAGTAGTCTCAATGCAGTAGTTTCAATGCAGTAGTTTGAGTAGATTTTTGCTTCAGTGACGACTAGTACTAGAACACTGTTTGCTCAAAGTTTTAGTGAAGCAGATTTGTTCTTTGTTTCAGTTTTACCTCCAAGAAGCGATCTAGTCCCAGACATCAGCCGCGACGTGGTTTGCTTAAACAAATTCCGGCCCACTCTTTGTCCCTTCGTTTTGCGTGCCTGACAGATTTAATCTTCAGTTCTGGAACATCCCTATGCCACTGCGTGTTTACCACAAAATAACAAAGTACGGCTTTGTGAACGCGACAGAATTTCAAAGCCTCAGTGGTGAGGTTCCATTTGAAACGAACGACTCCCAACAACGAACGAGATCGATCGAAAAGAAAAGGGGAGACTGCCAGTGCTAATACTTTAGGAAGATTACAAAGTGAAGTCGGTAAAAGCATAGTCAGGCGAGAGAATTGTGCACTGGCATTATCGACCAATGATCACACACACACACACACACACACACACACACACACACACACACACACACACACACACACACACACACACACAAGATACTGAGAAAAGAAGGGTGCGCTAAGTAAGTGACTTTTTCCTATGCTACTTTACTTTGTAATCTTCCGAGACAAATCGAGTTGCGGATTACTAGCTTGTATCAACACTCCAAACATAACCAAGAGGCATAGATCCTCATGAGCCCAGAGGGCTCATGAGGATCTATGCCTCTTGGTGATGTTTGGAGTGTTGTCTATACTGATTGTGCAAGTTGGTTCTCAACCGCGAGTTTGGTATAGTTCGTTGTCGGTAGACGTTAGTTAGGAACAAAACCTCACTAATACGTGAGCGACAGAGTGCCGTCATGTTCCCCAAGCGGTGTGCGTGAAATAAAAGCGTTACCTGACTCGTTAAAAACCTGTGGGCGCGTCCGTTGTCACGGTTTCTGTCATGTGAATCTGTCTCGAGCAAGCAGTTTTCGCTGAATACATTTCGTCGTGGCATTCGGCGAGTCTTCGGCCGATTTCAATTAGTGACCTTCCCAACATAGGGGGCTAACGAGGGGTGCTTTGACTAATGCAAATCCGCTGCGCCACCGCGTGCGCGCGGCCACCGCGTAAATAGCTCAAGTCAAAATACAAGGGAGGAAACGAAGCACACGCGCAAAATTCTAGCTGTGGCCGGAAGCATCCCGGACCTCGTTCTCAACATCTAGAGTTGAACGTTAAACCCTTTAGTAGAGTGCCTTGAAAGAGGCCACTATGAACTGCTGTGCATCCATTGTTTTCTGCCGTGTTTACTCTAAAGTGAAGCGAATTACTCGAAAAGATATTGACAACTGAGCAGTGTTTAAACCAGACTCCATTAAAGTAGATCTTTTTCGGGCTGGGGGAAATACGTACACTCAAAAGCGATTGCTGCGTGCAGGTCACACGTTCATGTCGACAGTAAGATGCACTCTTGTTTAAATTTCATTGGATATGCTGATTTACATAAATCAATGAAAAATGAGCATGAGGAGTATTGCCGGCCACATTTAAAACCCAACAAATCGACGTCTGCTAAAATGATGCTTGACTGTGCAAAAAGCCTTGACATGAAACTTTCATTAATTTTTTATCTGAGAACAAGGTTGGTATAGATTTGTTGCAAAATATCTACTGAGTTTGTTCAGTTTCAGGTTTTAGGCGGATGGTTGCTTTGAGGGTTGAAAACTGCTCTGGAATCACAGTGCTTCGCTGCTTCCCGTGCCTTTCGTTTCCTCCCTTGTATTCTGACTTGAGCTATTTACCCGGTGGCCGCGCGCACGCGGTGGCGCAGCGGATTTGCATTTAGTCAAAGCACCACTCGTCAGGCCCTTGACTTGAGCTATTCACGCAGTGGCCGCGCGCACGCGGTGGCGCAGCGGATTTGCATTTAGTCAAAGCACCACTAGTCAGGCCCCTATGCTTCCCAAGTCCCACCAAAATACGCCACACCTGATTGGTTTGGCCTTTGTCGGTGACCCATAGACCGTGGTTATGGTGGTGCCTGAGTGTCCATCTTCGCAGCAGGCCTGACAAGGACAGTGCTAGTGGGCTACCCATTATTCCTAAACGCGTGCGGGTCAGTGATTTTGGACTTTACGGCTCAAGAGCTGTAAAGTCCAAAATTACAGACCAGAACGAAAGAGGCCGTAAGGTCCCATTATCACAAGACTTAGAGATGCCTTCTCGAGCATTCTTAGATTCAAGGCAATTTTTGTTAGCGGTTCAAATGGGTTTCCATGTAGAGAACAACGATTTGTTCCCACAAATAAAATACATGATATATCGAGGGATTTTTGAATGAATGAATAGACGAGCGAGGGAGCGAACGAACGAACGAATGGCTTTTATTTAACTTCTCTTTACATTTCGGTGATTTTAGACAATAGAGTGCAGGGGCGGATCGGGGGAGCGGGGGGTGGGGGGGGGGGGGGTGAGGGGTGTTCGAAGGGTTCCTTTTTGGAGTGTTTGCATCCCCTCCTAAATTGTTTGAACTCTTGGCGAGTTTCGACACACACACGTTATCCTCCCCTCCCCCCCCCCTTCCAGCATCACCGTTGTTTGATATAATGGCAAATGGTGATGAGAGTCTTTACATACACACGCCTTCTCCCTCAACTCCTCCTCCGCCCCCCCCCCCCTCACCCCCCCCCCCCGGTTTTCGGCCACTGGAAGAAGGTCTAGCGACGGGGAGGCCTTTTGTGTCAGGTTGAAGGTCCCAGACAAAAAAATTGGAACTCCCACTCGAAGTAATTAATCCGCCCCTGGAGAGATTCTCTCTCTCTCTCTCTCTCTCTCTCTCTCACTCTCTCTCTCTCTCTCTCTCTCTCTCTCTCTCTCTCTCTCTCTCTCTCTCTCTCTCTCTTTCTCTCTCTCTCAAGGGGGAGAAGAAGGGGAGGGGCACTGTAATTTTACACCGGAGATCGATACAGAAATGGGAAAGCCAGACAGGCACCTTGGGCAAAATGGACAACATTCAGCTGCGAAGACCTATTTCTGTAGATCTTCTGCCCAGGACAATCAACATTACCACTGAGCCATCACTGTAGATCAGTCCCCTCTAGTTGGCACTTGGGGAGTGGAGGGGAAGAGAGAGACATTCAATCAGGGAGCTGTGACGGTCTTTCGAAACGGGTGACTGGCATGCCACACGGTTGAAAGACCATGTTTTTATGACGCCCTTTAGATCAATAGGAGTGTTAGTTAGAAGGAGTGCGCGGGACAACATAGATTGCTTTGAATAGGATGAGAAATGGGGGTATGAGAAATTAAATGACACCGTGTTGAATACGTCTTAATCTATCTCTGCTGCGAAACGCATAGCCCAACTGCAAGAGGCAAAGAACATCATGAGCCCCCGCAGATGCGGGGGCTCATGAGGTTCTTTACCTCTTGACGGCCCAAGTCATATCCGTGTTCCTGTGTTTGATGAGATTATTCGGTGCTGAATTTGTCCTGCTTTCAAAGACATGATTTGGGTCCGCTGGCGGTAAAGGGATGAACTATCATCCAGCTTGCATGGACCCAGCTAATCTGAAAACTCAGAACTGCTATGCGCGATCAATGTCTTGGAATTTTGTCTATGGGGCCGAATGTCTTAAAAATGATTGATCTGTTAGTTTTGCGGAATATTCACTGACATAAACACTGAGCTGCCCGTTGAAAACTAACGTGTGTTTCTTCATATAGGATTGACAAAATAAGACAGCGAATGGAATTGTAAACGCATTTAATTTCCAGCAAAACAAAACAGAAAGAACAGCGTGAACAAATAGAAGTAAAACAGAAGAGACGCGTCTAAACCAGAACAGAACAGAGCGAAGCTAGGCCGAACCAGATCAGGATAATAATCATAAGAAAAAAGAAAAAGAAAAACAATCAATAAGATAAGACCAGTATAATAATCCTAATCACAGATAGAATAAAATAAAATAAATAGAGTGAGTTAGTTGGCTTTAACGCCGAGCAGGCAACTAAGGCCATCTCACCGCGGAAAATAATATAATAGAAAATACAAGAAAATAAACTAATGTCAATGACATGACGATGGCTACAATATAATAAATTAAATTTGATAATTCAAGGAAAACAACCACAATAAAGTTATAACCAGCGAAATTAACGAACAAACATCGAAACACTGTTTCACACTACGCTAAGGAGACAGCCTGTTTCCATGCCATTCTTCGGTCATTTGCACTAAAAACGGCACTGTGCAGAGGACACGAGTATGACTCTTACAGAAGACCCTATTGACACGGCGACATTTTACAGTTTTAACCCATTCAGCCCGACGGCCGTATCTCCCAAATTTTGGAGGTGTCATCTAATGACTATGCGCCAGTTGCAGGAGACGGATCGACCATGAAAACTCAATGGCAGTGCCAGATTAGCTTGGCGCCGACAGCGCCAAGCTAATCTGGCACTACCCTTGAATTATCATGGTCGACCCATCTCCTGCTGTAGTGCGTCAGGGCTGAATGGGTTGATTGGGCCTCCTACAGGAGGAAGGACCTATTCACACATACACACACACAAAATATCGGGTTCAAAGTATCCCACGTTCCGACGACAGAAGCAAAGTGCTGTATTACACCTGAAGGAGAAAACTGCACTGAAAACATGTTTGCACTGTCATTCTAGAATCCTTACAGGTCCACATCTGCAAGAGGCATATATTCTCATGAGCCCCTGCAGCAGCAGGGGCTCATGAGAATCTATGCCTCTTGCTGACATGTATACCTACCCCATTTGTGTCCTTAGACGCAGATAGACATCTGGGTTTACGTTTGCAACTGTTTCGACCTTGGTAACTTTGAGCGATCAAAAGTATCCGCATGCAACGCTTCGCGTGACATTTTTGATAGATGCTAGGCTGTCACGCAAAAACACACTCTGTGCAACAGCAGACGACAATAGAATCGTCCATGTAGCGCCTTTTTTTCCAGGTACTATTTCTGCTCAAGACCATGTTGTGCTAGTCTGTGATTTTGGACCTTACGGCCTATAGCCGTAAGGTCCAAAATCACAGACCAACACACGATTAGACGGATGTCTGCCGTTTCATGAAATGCATACTGTTACATGTAATGAATACAGTTCGTCATGCGACTCACATTGAGTTTATGAGGAAACAGAGATATCGTTTGCCAGTCGAGGTAATTTTACTTTTGGCCAGTGACATACGGTAATAAACATGATAAAATGCAATACATTCCGACATCTGGCCGAGGGGGGATAGCGAAAGGGTAGAAAGCGGGGGAAAGGCCGAGGGAGGGTGGTGCAGTGTAGAGCGGGTGAGATGGAAGGGGAGGGGGGGGGGGTAGGGGGAAGATTGATGTGTAGTTTCAGATGAGGGGGTGTCGTCGGACAAGCACGAAAGTCACACATGATTGCAAGATAGCACCACACAACCCTACTAGTCTGCGTGGGGTGCATACCAGTGGTTCTTACAGTCAGCGAAAGGTCCTCGGGCAAGCATCGGCAATGGTTGGCCCGCGCGGGCCAACTAAAGCCGACATCGGTCAAAAAAAAAAAAAAAAGGTTGTACTTCGTTGATTCTGATGGCAGTGGTAGCGGGTTGGTTGGTTAGTTCGGGTTTAACGTCCACAGCACCGAGATGATCATGGACGGCCGTGACGGGCGGGTTAGGGGGGACAGGGAAATCTATTGCCTATGGAGTACGACCTGAACACTGATCAACTCAGGCGCACTCCAACTGTGCCACTTCAGTTCCAGGACCTTTCAACGGACATGCTATTGAACAAATCCGTTTTTTCCCCCTGGATTGTGAGTCCAGCTACCGGGGCCTGGACGGGATTCGAACCCACGGGCCCGGCGATTCCCTTCGCTCTCCTGCTCCGACGTTTAACCGCCTGAGCTATTTCGGACTCTGCAGTGGTAGCGGGTTGGTTTCTTGCTTTATCTCTTGGCAGTGTACACACTTTCCGGTCACCTGTTTGGTCCGGTTTAACCCGTTCAGTGCCGAGAAAATGAGAACACCACCCAACTGCAAGAGGTATAGACTGCGGGGGCTCATGAGGATCTATGCCTCTTGCTGACACCACTTTGAATCCGTTTTTACAGGACAACTAGGCTAGGGTACTTTTTTGGTGTTGAATTAACGAAGATTGCACAAACACTCTGCGTCAGCTGGCACGGGACGGGTTAAAAAAAAAAACTGATTACAAGAACATTAAATAACAACAGCAACAACAACAAGACAGTGTGAACTGTTTATACGTGTTTGCGGTCCGTGGTGCAGCGGTAAAGCACCTGCCATCAGTGCTACAGGCGCGAGGTTTGATACCAGGGTCCGGCGTCAGGCTTTTCTCCTCTTGTGACTCGCCGTTCATCGGGCGGACTGTCGGGGGCTCTTTCTCCGGGTACTCCGGCTCTTCCTCCCGCTCGACTATGGTACCGGTCTCAGGCCACTTTGTAAATTTCGTTTATAGGTCGTTTGATATCGGACTGCATAAATTTTTCCAAATATTTCCGCAAGGAAACCTGATTTTTTTCTGTACCACTTAAGAACAAATATCACTTAGTGCCAACTGACCTAATACAGAGTATTTTTTACTGAGTTTATGATTTGTCGGTTTTGCTGTATTGTCGTAAAAATTTGGTGAAAAGACAAGAATAAGCCATTTTCAGTACCCTAAATAGAACCCCGGCAGATTTCAGCATCGAGGTCAAGCATGCATACTTCATCATGTTTGCCTGCGCTGCTTCAGGCTTGAAAACCTGACTAATTTACATGAAAATGGATCTTTCTTACACTGGGCTTAGTTTATCCGGGGTACATTTAGGGATGTAAAATCAGTCGTTTCATGAGAAAATTCCGATTTTATACTACTGTACAGTAAAAGTGACACATTGTTCGAGTTTCTTAAAAGTAAGTCATATTAGGTCAGCTGTCACTGAATGATATTTGCTCTAAGATTGGTAAAGAAAGTGCTTTTTGTGGATATTTATTTGCAAAAAAACCCGTTGAACGCTCTGATGTCAAACGACCGATACGAGCGATCAAAATTTCCGAAACCTCAATAGCTGAGCTGATCCTTCGTACCATGAATGTCCTGTGTTTGTCTTAATGTGTTGTGTTTGTAATTCAGAGCTAATGCGTGTGTTTCACGTGAGTGTGCGTGGGTTTAATTTGCGGCGCTTTGAGTCTTTTTACTGAATTAAAGCGCCTATTTAACGACCGGTATCACGTCGGACGCCAAGCTGGACAAGGAGCTTGACAGCAGGCTGGCAAAAGCGAACAGTGCTTTCGGGCGACTTTTCAAGCGGGTGTGGCACAATCAACAGCTGAAAACAGGCACCAAGATCAGCGTGTACAGAGCTGTGGTCCTCACCACCCTGCTGTATGGTTCCGAGTCCTGGGCCCTCTACCGCAGCCAACTACGACTCCTCGAACGCTTCCACCAGCGCTGCCTGCGTACCATCCTGGGCATTCACTGGAGTGACTATGTCACCAACGTCGAGGTCCTTGAACAGGCTGAAACTGTGAGCATCGAGGCTTTGCTGCTGCGGACACAGCTCCGCTGGGCGGGGCATGTCTCCAGGATGGAGGATCATCGCCTACCAAAGATCACCCTGTTCGGCGAGCTTGCTACTGGACACCGTGACAGAGGGGCACCAAAGAAGAGATACAAAGACTGTCTCAAGAAGTCACTTAGTGCCTGCCAAATCGACCACCACCAGTGGTCTTCGCTTGCTGCGGACCGTGACACCTGGCGCTCCACCATTTACAAGGCAGCTGTCTCCTTCGAGGACTCTCGCAGAACTAGCCTTAAGGACAAGCGGCTCAGGAGAAAAAACAGAGATGCCGCAGCTCAGAACCCTGGCCAGACCTTCCCCTGCAGCCACTGCGGTCGAACCTGCCTGTCTCGGATTGGCCTCCGCAGCCACGAACAAGCCTGCAGACGTCGTGGGCAACTCCTATAAAATCTTCGTTCGCGAAGTCAAGCCAAGAGGATTTAACGACCGGTATAGTCCGTGTGAGCAAAGCCTGCCTCTTGTTTTTGGCAAATACCTTTTGAACGCTGGTGATTTCATGACAACTCCAAGAAGAAAAGATGGTCACAAACTTTGGTCCTAATTTATTTTAAATTTCATTTAGTCCTGACAACACTGGTTTAGCCGCTGCCCTCAGGAAATTTTGAAAGTGATCTATTAAACCTGCTAAAATATACCTGATCAAGCCCCACTCTGAAACACTGATACACATTTGTTCCTGCAAACTTCATGCTCTCCATGTTGAATGCTCAATAGCGTGGTCTTGCAGAGCGTCTGATCCGTGCATAGCTTGTCATAGTTTCAGCGTCAATGATGCAGGTCAGTGGTCACTGAGGCCTGACTAGCGTATATACTTGAACTGTGAAGTAGGTAATCTCCATGATCTCCCGAGGGTAGTGGCTAAAGCACTGTGTTTGAAACCATCTAAATTTTAAGATATATTAGGATCAATTTTGGTGATCACTATTTCAAGCATTCGTTTTCAGTGTTGTCCTGAAATATGTCTTTAAAAGTTAATTGGAAAAAAATCCCAAGGGGCATGTTTCACTCAAAAGTCTATATTATTATTATTATTATTATTATTATTATTATTATTATTATTATTATTATTATTATTATCGTTATCATTATGATCAGCACCTATATAAAGACCGACATTACATTATTGTTATTATTAATTTATTTGACACTTTAAAATCAAGATTTTGTTTTCGTACGATTGTTTCACTGGTTTGCATTTCGTCATTTTCCATTTTCTCTGTTCACTGTGGGCCTATGTATTTAAAATCCAGGTCTGTTTTTGCGTTATGTCGTGGAACTCTGTTGTTCCTATTCTTGCCGTCTGGCTATGCGCGTAAAGAGAGAGAGAGAGAGAGAGAGAGAGAGAGAGAGAGAGAGAGAGAGAGAGAGAGAGAGAGAGAGAGAGAGAGAGAGAGAGAGAGAGAGAGAGAGAGAGAGAGAGAGAGAGAGAGAGAGTGTAAACTTTGAAACTGCGTCGGTTGGTGTCTCATTTCACACATTACAAGCAAATTACCCCTTCTCTGCCCAGAAAAATAACCTGAACAAAACTCAACAGCAAGAGGTATAGAACCTGTTGCGGGGGCTCATGAGGATCTATGCCTCTTGCTAAATCCGCTGTGAATTCACGGTCCTTCGTCGCGTAGGGACCTTTGACGTTGACATCACTGTGACCACGATTTCATGAGCGCAATCTGCGTCTACTGGCAGTGAAGGGGTTAAAAGCTCACAGTAGGTGTTGCCGCCTGATAAGATCTAAAGCTCATAGGTGTAATTTGATAAATTAATGTCTTTTTCCACTGTCAAAGGTGATGGACTGCGTACCAGAAAACATGCTCTGTATCACACGGATCAAAACAAAGATTAGCGTCTGAGCACAGCCAGTCTCCTGCCCAAAACCCTAGTACTCATCATCAAGAGGCGTAGATTCTCATGAGCCAATGCATTCGCAGGGGCTCATGAGCATCTATACCTCTTGCCCACGAATCGATTCCAATCTTCTCTTTATCAGTGATCAGTGTATTCTGATCTGCGCTGAGAGAGGGGATGCCCTTGATGATTTGATGTCGCAGAACTCTTTGAGAGCACCGTAGACGTTAGCCCGCAGACTATGCCCGTTGACATATCTCTTGGTCTCCTCAAATTTACAGTTCACTGTTTATGGCTTCTGAAGACAAGATCGAGTTTTGCATCTGTGATGATCACGATGGTGATAAAGGACATTCGCATAGCGTGACCTGTTTCGTGGAGATCAGATGAGTTCGTAATCCAAGCGCATACAAAGGTATAGCGATCCTCAGCAGTCTCTCTCTCTCTCCCCCCCCCCTCCCCGCCCCCTTAAAAAAAAAGCGAAGAAAAACAAATCACAAAAAGCGACCGAAGTCCCTTTGGGGTTAATCTATTACATCCTGAGGCTGATTTTGTAAAATTTGCCTATTGACCTATGAAGGCTAAATTACAGATTAGGAAAGAGATCAAATATTTTAGTTCATGGGTGGTGCTAGAATAGCTTGGCGCCTCAGGCGCCAAGCTATTCTGGCACCACCCTTGAACTATTATAGTCAAATGTATTTCTTGCAATATTGTATCAGAATGAAAAGGCTACATTACAGATTAGATGATAGATCAACATTTTAGTTGAAGGGTGGTGCCAGAATAACATTGCGCCTCAGGCTCCAAGCTATTCTGGTACCACCCTTTAACTATTATAGTCAATGTATTTTTTTGCAATCTTCTATCAAGATGAAAAGGGTTACAATCAAATGAAGTTCGGTAAGCTCAGGCAGGCCTTGTGGTGACGATGTTTCTGTCCCATTTGGTGTTTGGTGTGCGCTAAATCAGCACATCTCTTGAGCTGTCACCCTCGACCCATATAACAAATAACAGAGTCAGATAGTCATCACGAAGCCAAACATTTCACGTTTTGTGTTTTCACATGGATACCAAGTTTCCTTACCATGTAACACAAAAGTGATGGGCTGGGATGGCGCGTTGAAAACATCCTAACAAGATACCAACCTGTCAGTTTCTGGTTTCACTACTATGTCAGTATTCCTTCTCAAGTGGCATACACAACATGACAGTAAAATCGTCACACTACCATCTTTCGCCCCTTCTATCTGCAAGAGGCATAGATTCTCACGAGCCCCTGCATTTCAGGGTATTATGAGAATCTACGCCTCTTACCAATCGACCCTCAGACCATTTGTCTCTCAAACCTTCGAGTTTGATAGTCAGACTGGTTTTACTTTTGTTCAGGTAGAATGCCATTTTGCTTGTAAAGGCCGCCGTATGGTGTAAGCAAACCTGGAATAAAAGGAAGGATAATTCTATCCACCCCACTATTCCATCAGCAGTGATGTATCCTCAGCCTCTGATGTCAAATGTTGTGAGCGTCTTAATGCACATAATCAGTAACTGTGCGACCTTTCAACCTTAACTCATCAAACACAACCCTTTCGGTTGTGCAGCCATGTAGCTCGCATTTAAGAAAAAAAATTCTATGTTAACTCATTCTGCCCGCGACACACCACAGCAAGATGTGGCTCGACCATGATAGCTCAAGGGTGGTGGCAGAATAGCTTGGCGCCTATAGGCGCCAAGCTATTCTGCCACCCCCTTGAACTATCATGGTCGATCTGTCTCCTGAATTGTAATGCAGTCCTCAGAGGATAATTTCGTACCTCGGGCACAATGAGGTAAAGCGATCTGCTCCTTGGCGGCTTTGGTTGCTAACTTTTATCAATACAACGTGTTCTCAATCATGTCTTGCCTAAACTAAGACTTTCAGTTCTGCCGTTCTATTCACAATCATGCGATTAAAATAAGATGAGATGAGATGAGATGAGATGAGATGAGATGAGATGAGATGGGATGGGATGGGAAGGGAAGGGATGGGATGGGATGAGATGAGATGAGATGAGATGCGATGGGAAGAGATGAGATGAGATTATCTGATGAGATGAGATAAGATAATATTTATTACCATTTGCCTTAGAAAATAAAGCATAGAAATGGTATGGTACCATAAATAAACCCTGTACTACAGTGACACATATCGCAAAAACACATTTCTGTACCCCAGCCTGTGCCCGCGATATGCATTGTAGATAAGCCTTTCAGTCATCGTTTTATACTCTCCAGCAAAAGGTCCTCGGGCCGACGACGGGCCCGCAGTTGGCCCGCGCACACCAGTGCGCGGGCCAACTGCTGCCGACGTCGGACCGAGAAGCTTTGCGCACTGGGACCATCTGATTCCTGACGGCAGCCAATGACGCAGGACGGGGCTGCGAACAAAAGTACAGTTACACAAGCTTTCCCGGGCCAAAAATGATACCATTAACACAGCAGGATGCGGATTTCTTTGGCGACACTGTACTGCAGCTCTTGGCACAGGTCCTGGAATCCGAAACGAGAAACAGTCTCCTGATAGACCGTACCCTTTTAAGGATTATCAGTGCTCCCCAGATAGACGCACTCGGGGAGTACACCACAAGTACACTTCTATTTAAATGAGATGCAAACGGGGACTACGCCACAAGTACACTTCTATTCAAATGAGATGCTTCGCATCTCATTCGAATAGAAGTGTACTTTATGCGTACTCCCCGAGTGGGTCTATCTGCCGATTTTTATTCCCGGTCTATTGTATATTTCGTCTTATGTACAAATTTCCCAAACAAGAGTCCCTGTACTGTTCTACCAGAGCTAGCCTCACATATCTGGTTTGTGAGAGTTCATTCTTTTGCAACATAAACAACCAACGACAATGACCGTCCTACGGCGGTCCGTTACATATTTTAGTTTATCTCCTTTCCGACTCTTTACACTTTTTCTCATTGCCCAGTTTTATTCGCCTTTCTTCCACTGGTTCTCAAGGCAAGTCGAGGATACATATCACCCTTTATCAAGGCAAGTCGAGGATACATATCACCCTTTATCAAGGCAAGTCGAGGATACATATCACCCTTTATCAAGGCAAGTCGAGGATACATATCACCCTTTATCAAGGCAAGTCGAGGATACATATCACCCTTTATCAAAGCAGCGGGTGACAAGAAGTCTCCGCTTATCACACCCGTTGTACTCGTCTTTTCTAAGCGTGTTTCTTTCTCCGTTGGGTACTTCTTTGCATATTACACGCTTGGCAGTCACCTTTTTGGTCTGGATTGATTATTTCACGTTTCAGTGACAACGTACTGTAATTAAAACGTCTTTAAACCTAAATATGACTTTGACCAATTATGTTCAAACACAGTCAAAAAGAAAATGCGACGTTTGATGTTGAATTTCTTCTATATGTACTTTGTTTCAGATAAAAAATTGTGTTTATTATGCGCCTAGAGGGCAAGTAGTAATAGTTAGCACAAACGCTTTGAATATTCGTATCCTCATAACAGGACAAAATTTGTGCTTGTAATTCGTCGTATGAAAGAATAGAGATAACCAAACACAACGTAGATTAAATTGAGAGTAAGCAGGTAAACAATAGAAAGCAAGAGGGGTGAGGAGTGTCGTACATGTTATATTTTCTGAATATATATATATATATATATATATATATATATATATATATATATATATATATATATATATATATATATATATATATATATATATATATATATATTCTTGACTTTTAAACAAAGGTGTCGCGTGCTACCAGTAAATTCTGGAGGCGGCTTCTAGTACATGTCATGTGTTTGCAATTTTCAGGTTACGCCGTATTCCTAGCTGAAGAGCCGTCCCTTGGGGGCGAAACCGGTCGTAGGCGGCAAAAACAAAAATCTACCCAACAGGCCCAAGATCTGTTTGGGAATATTTATGTACTACTCCCCTCTCGGGGGGGGGGGGGGGGGGGAGGTCAGGATATTCTCCAGCGGATTGCGGGGCGCCTGGGGGTAGTCCCTATTGCTATATACAGTAGGTGTTCAGTAAAAGGCTCAAAATGATAGATCTGTCATTCCTTCTCTCCCACTACCCTCTCTTTCTAGATCTGGTGAGCGATGCAGTCACAAAAAGGGCAGCTGATGTCCTGATGACATGTCGACAAAATGCAAGCTTACCAGCCTGGAATTCCATCGTATTAGCACAGCAAGAGCATTCTCAGAATTTAAATGAAAAATTATATATATTATATTGAGCAGCATTTTGGCTTGATTTAGTGCGGATAACAGGCAGATGTGATTACGAGACCCGAATCAAAATGTCTGAGTCGGTACGACGAGGACATTTTGATCGGGTCAAGTAATCACATCTGTCTGTTATTGGCACTGTATCAAGCAAAATGTTGCTCAATATAATGTATGTACCCAGTCCAAAACAAAACGTTACCAGAGTCCTCCCGATTCCCGCCATTGGTGCTGAAATGATTAATTTCTCTATATTTGGACATAAAACTTCCCAGCTTGACACTACTAACCGAAATGTACTCAGCGCAAATCCACCCAGGCGTACATCTATACAGTGCAAATGCGTTCCTCTGATTTTACATTTATTTTTAGAACTAAGTAAACTCAGCGTGAATCTTTACGGCATGATTCCACCCAACATAAACCGACAAAGGCTTGAATTTGCTCAAAAAAAAAAAAAAAAAAAAAAAAAAAAATCTCAATGGAATAGCGACAGCACACATTCACACTGGGTAGATTTATACCCAGGTTCATTCAGACTGTGTAGACTTTTGCTGGTTATTTTCACAAATTTTTAGATTTGCGATAAAACATACCGAAACTTTCAGCGCGACGGATACTGGCACTGTGTGTACTACATGTACTAGAACAATCACGTCACCACAAAACTCTTTAACGTCACAATCTAGGGCCCGCATAGTCTGGAGTTCACGTCAGACTTTTCTGAAATGTTGCACAAGAGGTGACATGACGTAATATTTACATGCACATAGGCTAAAGGGAACTTTACCGTCCAACACCAAATGTATGCTTCAAACATACAGAACCCGGCAAATATGACGCTGCTGAACATGTTTCATCGCGCAAATTCCCTCTCGCACGCGTCCGATGTTCAAGAAAACAAGCGGATAAGCTGCCTTAGGTGCGACCACAGACGTTAATAATTATATCTATTTATGAACCTGGGTGTGATACTTCCGATGGGTGTTTGTCTCTGTCCAAATGGTCCGCCGTGAGATGGCCTTAGTTGCCTGCTCGGCGTTAAACCCAAATAACCAATCTGTCCAAATGGTGACCTTGTTGTGAGCCACGTATTGGACTGTCGACTGACTCAGCGCGGAGATTTCGTTTAACTGTGTAGACATCAGTGCTTTCTATAATCGTGCGTGTAGTTGAGTGAAGTCTACTTGTAATTAGAACACGGATAATGGCGGAAAATGTCAGCAGGTTTGTTTATTTCTTTTCTAAGGTTGTCACTATCATTAGCGGACATCACTGTCGTCAATCTCAATAGTATGGCAATTCGATTCGTGTGTTCGCTGCTGTCTATTCTCCGTGTATGTGTGTGTATGGGGAAGTAATTTCGAGCGTGCGTACACACTAAGAAGTAGTTCATTACTAGTTAGCATAAGGAGCTTGCTAATGTCCCAGTATGCGCATTTTTTTTTCATTGCGGACAGGCAAGCATCAAGATTGCGTCTTTCTGGTCTGCAATGGATTATGGGAAGGAAAGCACATCGAGCAAGCTCATGAATATTAATTTGCTTGTTATACAATATATCAATACATGTGTCAAAGAACGGAAAATTTTATGAAGTGGGTACATTATAAGTTATTGGCTGCAGGGGTTTGCTACACGGACCCTTGCAAGCCTGAGGGAGGTCAAAGGAAACATTGTACTCCGAAGGCCGAAGGCCTAATGGGTACAGTGGTTCCTTTGACCTCCCGAAGGCCTACAAGGGTCCACGAAGCAAGCCCCTGCTACAAATAACGTATTTATTTTCATTCCTCCACTATTTTCGTAAAATGAATCAAGAAGACATCTGCCGACCTGGATCACGCCAGACATGACTGACGTCAAAGGAATATACATTTATACATAATAGACATGACGTAATTTAAAATAGTTCACGACGTTGCCGTCTCCAGTACTGAGTGTGCTTGCTGTTTGGAACAACACTAAGTAACATTTTACTTTAGAACGTTTTGGTGATCTTTTATAAAACAAAACTCGCATACAAGAAGTCTGCCCTCTTTGTGGCGCGTCTTGGATGCCAGTTTTGATCTATAAAAGATCACCAAACGTTCTAAAGTGCAAAGTGCAAAGTGACTATTGTTTCAAAACAACACTACGTAACTTTGTAGTTTAGATTTGGTAATCTTTTATGGAATTAATTTGACATCCAAAACACGTCACAAAGAGGGCTACAAGAAGCCCGCCATTAGTCGCTACAAGAGTTTTTGTAGCGAGGTAATTAGGTACGGTTTGCGTTAATAAGATTGGTCGTGTGACGTAGGAATGAAAACAAATTTTATTATACTACGCAGTTTCGCCCGTTTGAAAATGTTACGTCTGCTACTGAAACCAAAGAAGCATGTGACAACATTCCGAGCACTTCAAATAAAGATAACACTGGTTCAAAGGGACAAAACTGGTACAAGCATACACGTATCACATATCTGACAAATTCTCAACAAACCCATATTCGGTGCACATTTAATTTCTGCAAACGTTACCAAGATCTTGCTTTTAAGAAAATATAGCTGAGACTGAATTTCAGGAACGGATGAAATAAAACCACGAGAACACACAATCAGCAAACTCATTTCTTCGTCAAGAGGTACATATCTTCATGAGCCCCCGCATTTGCGGGGTCCCATAAGGATATGTGCTTTTTGTTGGTGCTGATTTACATCTGTGCCGAAAGCCGCGTATAGAACTTTACAGCGAACGCGCTTTGTCTGCGAAAACCATTGATACTACTAACCCGACTTTCAGTCATAGACGCATTAAACCTCGTGAGCATCTGCATCTGCATCTGCAGGGTCTCAACAGGTTCTATACGTATTGACAGAACACACTACATCTGTGTTCCTCAAAGCAAAGATGTCAGTGGATGTTTTAGTCCAGGTTTTAGCAATGTCCGACGTCTCCGGCGTGGAAAAGTAATATTTATCGTCATTTGTATGAACACGAAAAGTGGTCGTAACTGCCTGGGTTTTGTGGCATTTTGTCTGGTTAAGCCGTCTACAGTTGCGGCATTTGACACTCTCAGAGTGTGTAGCGTTACTGTAAAGGCCACTGCTTTCCTTTCATCAAATGTCCTGTAACATTTCACTCCTGCAAAAAAGAAACCCCAGCGAAAATACAGACAAAATTCGACGTAAACGAGTTAGATCTATTTTTGCAAGAGGCATAGATTCTCATGAGCCCCTGCAATGCAGGGCTCATGAGAATCTATGCCTCTTGCAGACGATATGATGGTTGAGACACTCGTTAGAAACGATTTGACGACACGAGGACATAAGCGGCGACCGCGTACAACTATAATAAATGACCTGGGCGTTTTTTGCACGCCGCCTGAGAAGCAGCCTCCTCGTTTTGTTACTAAGGGAAGAAAAATGGCTCTCCGTGGTATACTGCAAGGGTTGTCTTTCCCATGTCTCTTGTTGATGAGTTTTTAATGTTCGAAGCACTACATAACTGACTATTGTTGAAAAGTCATACTTGCATCTACAAATGGGGCTCAGCGCTAACCCTGTGGAGTCATTATCCACCCCGTCGAGACAGTGTCAATAGGTACAGGGACTAGGTCGGTAAACTGAGAAAGTTCTATCAAAGACAATACATTATAAGACAAATCACTCGCCCCGAGAGTGCGAGGACGTGCTTTGAGAGTTTTCTCCCTTGTAATCGTGTTGAATCATGGCTGACCGAACGAGGCAAGGGCTGACTTTTGCAGCGCAATTTCTTGTTCGAACGCCCCCTACAAGCCAAGTTTCACCGGCATGTCAGTTTTCCTTTTTCCCAATGAAGAAACAAGGTAAGCTGATTACTCTGTGGTCTTATCTTTGCATAAATTTACGACCGTATAATAATTTCATGGCGCAGAGGATGTCTATCTCGAAAATTTTCTATTCTGAATTAGAGTTGCCAGGGCGATACTCAGGCATAGGTCCCTCGTGTGATATGTATCTTTGGGATTAAATCTGGGAGAGTGGAAAACTGATCCAACTGCAAACAGACCCTAGCCGGCTCTCCACGCCGTAAATTCCGAGAAATGTCAGTGGAAAAGTGATCTAACGACCATTTAGATCCAGAGTAATTATACGTTTCTAGTAATTTTGTTTTCAAATGTAGAAGAGGGCAGTATGTACATAGACCAGTTTTCCTGTCCCATTGTATCCACTTTATGGTGGACTAACTCAAGTTAGATCTAGTCATTTGTGCCACACGTGCTTAACTTGGGTGAGGAAAAGTATTCTTTAGGCTACACGGACCTTTCCCTTTCGTTCAAGGCAATACGACTGATAGGGAGAATCCTGTGTAAGTTTCACGTTCTTAATCGAGTTGCGGTTTTAAGACCGATGTTCCGATCAAAAAGAGGAAAGTACTGGTGAGAAATTAAGCAAAGAAACCTTGAGTTGTAAGGTCGTTGATAAAATTCAGTCGTTGCAAAGTTACTTCGCTTTCATTGTCTATCAAGACTTAAAATACAAAAGTATAAAAGGTCATGCAGAACTCTGTCCACTGTACTGTTCTCACGAACTACGCCTACAGACTACAGTATTTAGCTGGTGGTGTTTTAGTACTTGTATTTCAGTCTTTGTTATTCTCCCAACAGATGTCCGGGTGCAGAATTCGCGCAGAGAAGATCTGTTGGGACTTTTACCTGCTGAGCTGCGTTCACGTTCCTACAGGCTGTGCAGTGCCCATTTTGAAAACAGCCAGTTCACGTGCGCCGACTGTGTTTTCGGTGCCCACCCCACCCCCACAACTAACAACAGAGACGAGGGATACTGCTACACATTCAGAAGCGCCGCCTCACAAGCAGGCACGCATGTCACTGCAACCAGGTACTTTCAATGAATACATATAATTTGATTTATAATTTGTAAGCTGAAATTTTTAATTTATAAAAAATTACCAAACAATGACAGCACAAAAGATTAGTTGTGTGAGTTGTTTTCACAACTGGGGTCGTAAAATCTGTTGACTATTAAAATCAGACAAGCAGATTTAAATTTGGATGAATTTTCGATGGCCTTTTTGTGTGTGTTCGCGCCTGCATGTGTGTGTGAAAATACATTTTTGGGCAGTCATATGAAATGTGAATTAATTTTTTTGATCTGAGTAAATATGCTGTGGATTATCATGATATCATTAATATTTAATGCATGGTTGCTTGTGTGTGTGCAGATGAGTCCAGTGGAGAAACCGGTGTGGGGGGAACTGCAGCAACAGGACTGGGGGTAGGACAGCGATTCACCAAGAAAGCAGGCTTTGAAGAAAAGTCTCAAAACTGTGCGCAACAGATTGTACTGCCTTCGGAAGAAATGTAATTACGACAGAAAGACGGCAAACAAGGAAAGAAAAGACATTAACACTTAAAGAGAAGAAGGATGCAGCAGCGAAGAGCCGCTTGGCCCATTTTTTGCCTGATTCGTTGTTAAGTTTATTTCAGCACAGTTGCGTGAAATACACAAAAAGAAACAAGGCCGGAGATGGACGGAGACAGAAAAAAAAACAACAGCTTTATCTTTGTTTCATGCAAGCCCCAAGGCATATCGTATGCTTGCAAAATTCTTTGTCCTCCTGTCAGTTTCAACCTTACGGAAAACTATGCGAAAGGTTTCAGTCTGCCC
Organism: Semisulcospira habei; assembly: GCA_036245525.1. NCBI lineage: Eukaryota > Metazoa > Mollusca > Gastropoda > Semisulcospiridae > Semisulcospira > Semisulcospira habei. The sequence continues at coordinate 50,084,458 of BTPG01000005.1, read as the reverse complement.
CGGCTTTAGCGTGCCAAAATTCTGAAAGCACTAAAGATTAAAGTGTCTGTACTGCCGCCAAAGTCAGATCTGTGTGCAATAGTACTAGACGAAATGACAATAAAAGAACAAGTCACCTACAACAAAAAACGTGATCAAATAGAAGGGGCAGAGAATTTTGGGGAGGACGAGAGGACAAAGCTTGTGGCAAACCATGCGACTGCCTTTGTTGTAAGGGGTTTAGTTTCCCACTGGAAGCAGCCGAAGGTCAGGTGGAGGGGGGGGGGGGGGAGGGAGTTGGAGAACATAATTCTGATCGGTGATGACATGTTTATCTGTTTACCTGGTAATGACTTTTAGATCTAAAGGCGGTGGGCATGTGACTGATGGTATTGTCTGTTGTACGTCTTATGATAATTCAGCCTATTGCGTATATTCATGTTGACCTGCTATTTTGTGTATGATGAATAATTTTGTCATACATTTACATGTGTTGGGTGGATGGATGAATTGAGAGGAGGAGACGGAACAGGTAATCAGTGATCATTTCTTATTAATCTCTTTGTGCATACTATCGAAGGTACTGTTTACAGTTTCTAACGGGTGTATGCATAAGGTGGTTAGCGTGGCCTGTGTATAATCACTATTTGGTTTTCTTGATAATACCTGCTGCAAGTTGAACCTGTATTAATAAACTGATCTTTTTGTGAGATTGTTCAAAACAACTGATATTTGCTGTAAATTATTTCTTATTTAGTCCTGTGTTGGTGGTTTGTTTGTATGTGTGTTCGTTTGTGTGCATGTGTGTTTGTTTGCGTGCACGTCTGTGTGTGTGTGTGCGCGCGCGCGCGTGTGTGTGCGTGTGTACTAGACATCAACTCACACTCACGGCAACAATGAAATGCCTGATTTATTTATTTTTCTTTTACACTTTCCGTGCTAATTACCACTTTTCCGAAAAATCTTTTGATTAGGAATAGAAAAAAATATCTTAGAAGCAGAGCTCATGTGATTTTAAAACAGTTTTCCGCAATGCACACACAAAAAGCACCTGTTACCCTTCAAAAAACCTCGCGTCAGAGCTCGAGCCCATTACCAGATAGTGATAGACGTATGGCCACAACACGATTACACCATGGGACGCAACTGCTACACTGACCTCGCTTTTTTTAGTAAGCCTTATGAAGGAGTGATCTGTCTTATTGTCTTTGGTTCTATCTGCCAAAAACAGTGTATCAATCATTAGTTTTGTCAGTGCCTACATGCCGAAGTCAGTTGCATAGGAGCCAGGTGGTGGGGAGGGTTTGGGGGTACAGCCCTTCATGAAAAAGTACTTGTTTTCCTCCCTACGTCACACGACCAGTCACTTTAGCGCAAACCGTGCCATGTGACCGTGATATAAAAAACCCTGTAGCAACAAGTGGCGGACGTTTTGTAGCCCTCTCGATGACGCATCTTGGATGCCAGTTTTGTTCTATAAAAGATCGCCAAACGTTCTAAAGTATAAATGTTACTTCGTGTTGTTCGAAATAACAAGCACACTCAGTACTGGGGACGGCAACGTCATGAAATATTTTTAATTACGTCATAACTCTATTATGTATAAATGTATATTCCTTTCACGTCAGTCATGTCTGGCGTGATCCAGGTCGCAAGTTGTCTTCTTGATTTCTTTTACGAAAATAGTGGAGGAATGAAAACAAATGCGTTATTGGTCGGAGGGGTTCGCTGCACGGACCCTTGTAGGCCTTCGGGAGGTCAAAGGAATCATTGTACCCCTCAGGCCTTCGGCCTTCGGGGTACAATGATTCCTTTGCCCTCCCTCAGGCCTGTAGCGAACCCCTCCGACTAATAACTTATATTAGCGCATAATATATTCACGTCCTCCAAATATTTTGAGTAAAGAAAATTGGGAGAAACACCGTGACATTGTAATAAATGTATGTTATTTAGATAACATATTTATGATATTTATGTTAAAAAAAAGATAATTAGATTTCGATTTTTACCAAGTTGTCGCTTGCAAACGCACCCCCCCCCCCTTCCTCTTCCGTTATTTGATTTTTCGGATGGGGGTACTGTCTCACTCGTCTTCTACTCTCTCTCTCTCTTTCTCGCCACCCCACTCCCCCTCCCCCCGCCGCCAAATGTTTTCAGAAAGTAAGATTTTTTATTAAAAATAGCGTTACAAATTTCGCTGGTCTCAAAATAGACCTACTGTCGTTTGCTTATATTAAGGCAGAATAGGGAACGAAGGAAAAAATCTGTCTCTCCTCATTCTCCTCCACTTGTGTGCGTGGTTGGGTGAGTTTGTGCAACACTGCCTTGTACCTTTTGTGTAATGTGATATTTTAACAGTCACTGTTGTGACGATAAGGGAGAGGACAATAAAAGCACAGCCGGCGTTACACTGTGTGTTTATCTGGCGACAGTGAAGATGCAATCTTGCGTCTGATAGCGGGCGGCCTAAACCCGATTGGAAACAGACAGAAGATTGAAAAGATAGAACTTGCGACTGTATTCAGAATGACGTGCACACATGATTCACGGTTGCACTTGTCTACAGCAGTCGACATTTTTCGGGGGAGAGGGACCCTTCTTCTCCTCCGAAAAAAAATTGACTAACTTGAACGACCCCCTTCACAACCGAGATACTAGTATAAAGAGATTACTACCCGACCGCAAGAGACATAATATTATTTTCTCATGAACCCCCGCACGTATCTGATCCTGTTTGAAGCCTACATTGTATCTGGGTTCCAAGTACAGATTAGGTTGGACGTTGAATTTACGATAATACTAACACCGGCAATTCGTGATCACGGCAATGGTTTCTAATGGTTTCAAATGTATCAAATGACAACACTTTGGAACGAAAGGCTCAGTTGTTTCCTTTGTTTTTGGATTTGGAATAGAGGTTATCCCTAAATCATTAGTAGGTCAAACATTGCACGGACTTCGAACATTCCGCGCATTCGTCCACCCCGCACTGGCTCATGAAAATATACAGCTCTTGCTCGCAAAGAGTTGCCTCAAAGACACTGGTAAACAATAATATGAACTTATCTGGTATATTGTATCACGACTGCTATGATGGCGCAAGCTCAATGTCTCCAATTGCTGCCTTGTCAGGGTGCGAGGAGCTGGGTGGCTCGGTGGTAGGGCGTTTGACTTTTGTCTGAAAGGCCCTGGATTCGAACCCAGCTGGGGTCAAAATTCCTGCAGGCCTCTTTTCGATGCCCCGTCTTTGAAATCACCTTCGTGGTGCAAAAGACTTAAGCCCTAAACGTTTAACTTTTTTTTTCCTTGTCAGGATGTCGAAGTGAGAAACATTGAATCTGTAGGTCAAAACTGTAGTATGTTCATCCCGGAAGTAAAGCCAAAAGCCGGTGATAGCAGGTTTCAGATTGAATTGCGTTACAATGACAGTAAATTTCCTCTTGCTTCAGAAAGGGGAGTGAATCCGTCTGTCGACGGGACAAAGTAATGAAGAGTTATCATTCGTTATAATGTCCCCCCCCCCCCACCCCCTTCCACCCGTATAGGATCTATTCATTTCTTTGGGTGTGTGTATAAAATTCATCAAATTAATTTTATAGCATTCAACCCGGACACTGTTTCATGAAAAAATAAATAACCCTTTGGCGGTCCATAGAGCTTTTTGTTGAAGTGATACCAGGAATCATCTCGACAAAAAGTACAATAGACATCCAAAGGGTTAACCCTTTCACTGTGTGGAGACAGCAAACACCAGCCGAGCGCAAAAGGCTGGAATCCTCACGAGCCCCGCTATCATGGTCAATCCGTGTCTTGTTGCCGTGTCTCAAGAACCAATGGTCAACTCATTCGAGGCGTGCCGCATACGGAGACGCGGCGAACGGCCGCGTATCCGTGTGCGGTACGTCTCGAATGAGTCAACCCTTTGAGTGTCGTCAGCGATTCTGGTCTACGTGATTCCTGTAGGAATCACGTCGACCAAAATCGCTAACGACATCCGGGGAGTTTCGTGGTCTTCCAATTACGCTCTGTCAATAGCTGTAAGCATGAATCTACTACTAAACTGGTGAAAAATGTTACTTTAATCGCCTACTCTGGCGTGGTTACTGCTGCACAAAAACCTTTCAAATCGGATTTATCTAAAGGCCTACATCCAGAAACAATACTCTAAATGTTAATGATTTGGAACGCATTGGCATACAACATTTATCATATATCAAAAGAAAGCTTTTTGTCTGAAGATTCTATGAACATTTACTACTCAAAATGCCCCTGTCCGTAACTGTCATACGCTCGCCTCATTCAAATCACTTCTCAAAACCCACCTCTACAACACTGCCTTTTACTAGTCCATTTCCCCAGCCATGCACAATTCATCACCACTGTCAGGAAGTGTGTGTGTGTGCGTGTGTGTGTGTGTGTGTGTGTGTGTGTGTGCGTGTGTGTGTGTGTCTGCGTGTGTGTGTGTGTGTGTGTGTGTGTGTGTGTGTGTGTGTGTGTGTGTGTGTGTGTGTGTGCGTATGTTGTGTGTACCTGTGCGTGCGCGTGTGTGCGTGTGTTAGATGTTTGCTTTTTCATTCTATCAGAGCTTAGAGCTACTTTTAGGATAAGCGCTTTAACAAATACCCTATTATTATTATTATTATTATTATTATTATTATTATTATTATTATAGACTTTGACTAGGTCACATGTTTTCACTCTTCTGAAACACGGGTTTTCATTATACACTTAAAAACAAACAAACAAAAAAGATATTGTCTTGGACCGAAATGTGAAAATTGTCCCCGAGCACGAATTTTTTCCTCAAAATATTTTAAGAATTTCGAAACGTATGTCGAAATGGTATCGTCAAGTTTCTTGTGGGTGAACTTAATATGTTTTGAAGGGATTCCATTTTCTGTTCATAGCGTGACTACAAGACATTACATTTCTTCCCCACCTCCCCCATTAGATTACCATTAGACCCCCAAAAGTGTGCCTCCTGGATAGCAAAACGTCCTCGGGCCGACATCGGCCTAAGCTGGCCCGCGCACGGCCGTGCGCGGGCCAGCTTAGGCCGACGTCGGCCCGAGGACCTTTCGTCTACCATCTGCCTTCAGGATACTGATACAGTTGTGGTTCAAACCCGCAGACAGCACAGATACAAGCCTGTGCCGCTATCTCTGTGGTAAATGTGGCGTTTCGTACGGTCCAGACACGCACAGGAGAAAGAGGATCTGAATCTGGATACGGCATAGGGCGTAAGGCGACACTGCCCGACAACTGCGATCTCAAGGTTACAAAGACCACCGCGACACTCAGCAAGCGTTGTCATCGTCGTCTTCGTTGCTGTCAGCATCGCAATCGCCACCTCTTTATTAAATAACCAGTGTAACACGCCAGACTGTCCCCTAAGCCAGATGGACCCAGAGTCGCCTTGGTGTGCGTCAGATCCACCCAGAGTACTTTTGTCGTGGCAACTTTGCTGGAGGGGAGTAATAGATGGGTTCCTCTGAGCTGGCGCGAGTGTCATTTGGCGTGTTACACCGGCTCAGCCCGGCTGTAAAGTCCGAAATAGCTCAGGCGGTCACGGTTAATCGTCGGAGCAGGAGAGCGAAGGGAATCGCCGGGTCGTGGGTTCGAATCCCGTCCCGGCCCCGGTAGCTGGACTCACAATCCAGGGGGAAAAAACGGATTTGTTCAATAGCATGTCCGTTGAAAGGTCCTGGTAAATCAAAGTGGCACAGTTGGAATGCACCTGAGTTGATCAGTGTTCAGGTCGTACTCCATAGGCAATAGATTTCCCAGTCCCCCCATAACCCGCCCGTCAGGGCCGTCCATGATCACCTCGGTGCTGTGGACGTTAAACCCGAACTAACCAAACCTCAGCCCGGCTGGTAAAATGTTTGCTCTCCTCCCTTTCCCTACCTTGGAAATGGCTGTTGTGTATCTGCAAAGACGAAAAGTTGTCTTTTCTCATCAGCCAGAGCGATCTGCTCCATGGGAGGGCTTGAACTGCGAAACATTGCCCATACAAAAGGTTATCAATGTTGTCTTAACTTATTCGAGACGTGCCGCCTCCAGATACGCGGCTTTTGCCGCGTATCCGGAGGCGGCACGTCTCGAATGAGTTAAGAAGTTCCTGCAATTCGTGTGAGTAGGTGCGTAAAACAGAGGCTGCAAAATGCCCACTGTGTAACAAACAAGTATAGAGATCATTCGCTGTTTATCTAATCGCAGAAAGAATGTGGCAATTGTTGTTTGTTTGTCTATTTCAAGAAGGGTATTTATCCGAAATATTAATAAATTGCGTTGTAACTGTCTTTTCTAAGCGTCTTTTTTTTCTTCTCCGTTCGGTTCTTCTCTGCATTTTACACGCTTATACTTTTTGGTCTGAATTGCCCATTGTGTGTAACGGAGGAAATCTTCCATGTTTTTCATTTTACGACCTTCACGCTTTATAATTGAAGTTAGCATTACTGGAATACGTGCTAGGAACATTTGTAAAGAACATATTGCGAACTTGTAACCGTTTATTTGCAATGAGTAGATAACATTACTGGAATACGTGCTAGGAACATTTGTAAAGAACATATTGCGAACTTGTAACTGTTTATTTGCAATGAGTAGATAACATTACTGGAATACGTGCTAGGAACATTTGTAAAGAACATATTGCGAACTTGTAACCGTTTATTTGCAATGAGTAGATAACATTATTGGAATACGTGCTAGGAACATTTGTAAAGAACATATTGCGAACTTGTAACTGTTTATTTGCAATGAGTAGATAACATTACTGGAATACGTGCTAGGCCGAACATTTGTAAAGAACATATTGCGAACTTGTAACCGTTTATTTGCAATGAGTAGATAACAAAATAAATCATTGTTATGGATGATGATAATAATAATAAGGATCGATTATCTACGTGCTTTGTCTGTGGCAGACCAGTACACGTGTTATACACTGTTCCTGTAACTTTTTCTTAATGTTATCTGGCATCATTTTCAGATCTAAAATATTATTAATTTTTATTTGTGAAAACAACAACAACAGCAACACAAAACACCACATTTTCTAGTAGTAGTAGTGAATTTTCTGAGGACTTCGTGACACACAAAGCTCTCTCTTTGACACTACATTGAGTGGGCCGAGCAACTGAAATTAACCGCTTAAAGAGAGATTTTCGGTTTGGGCAGCTCTTTGAATTTCAGAGCATAATAGGAAGATGGATCGACTTTGATAGCTCAAAGATGGTTCGTGGATGAATTCGCGCGCTTCGCCAGCTAACCAGGCATTTTCGTTCGGCATTGACGTAAGGTACTTTTAATTGTTGAGCCCATGAAATTTTATTTTTTAACTAGATATGAAGGACGACCAATATCTCGCGACTTATACTTAAGTGGATCGGTCTTGATAGTTCATGTGTAGTGCTAGATTAGTATTATAGAAGATTTTCCTCCCCTGTGCAGGTGCCTCAACTCCTTCCCTGCCGCTAGACGCATATTTGTTTTTCTGAAAATCGTTGTTCGTTCTATGACCTAAAGTCACAATGCTACCGTCCAAGAGTCATAGATTCAAATTGGTCCAAGAAAGAGGTACATATCCTCATAAGCCCCCGCAACTGCAGGGGCTCATGAGGATCTATACTCCTGCAGTTGCGTGGTGTTCGAGTTTTCTCGGCAGTGAAGGGGTTAATATGAGGGTGTCTGTGTTTACAGCGAAACAAGGATTATAACAAGATGTGTGTTCTCTGATACAAGCACCATGCTTTCATTCCATATCCAAGTTCGGGTTACCTTTTAACGACCCTGAACTAGGCATCGTCAACATCAGGTAAACCAGTTAACATCAGGTAACATCTCCTTCAGACCTTTATGTGGGTCAACGCTACGGGCGAATTACCTTTTGCTGTCATAAAAGAAGCGAAGATAGGAATATAATAACACAATCATGCCCTCGGCACTATCTTGTCTAATCCACCAAGGGAAGAGCAAGCTGCAATTAAGATTGTCGATGATAAGTTTGTGCCCGTAGTGAGCGAAAGCTCCTCTGGCCGTAGTTTCGCCCGCGCACAACCAAGAAAAGGTCATGTGTCTGTCGGAGTTGGCCAAGCAGGAGAGCGAAGGGAATCGCCGGGTCGTGGGTTCGAATCCCCGTCCCGGCCCCGGTAGCTGGACTCGCAATCCAGGGGGAAAAGACGGATTTGTTCAATAGCATGTCCGTTGAAAGGTCCTGGTAAATCAAGGTGGCACAGTTGGGGTGCGCCTGAGTTGATCAGTGTTCAGGTCGTACTCCATAGGCAATAGATTTCCTTGTCCTCCATAACCCGCCCGTCAGGGCCGTCCATTATCACTTCGGTGCTGTGGACGTTAAACCCGGAACTAATCAATCAATCAATCGGAGTTGGCCCGCGCACGAAGAACGTTTGGTAATTGGGTGCGTATCGCAAAGTTTTGGTTGCGTCGCCTGGAAGCCATTTGTGGCTAGGTGGAACAAGGATGAAGAAACAATGTGAGAGAACGGCCGCCAGATACATTTGCAAGGAGATTTTTGTGTGGGGCTATAAATTAGCTCAGAACAAAGCCATTTGTATCTAGATGGAACAGGCATAAGAAAAAATGTGAGAGACAAGCCGCCAGTTGCCGGAAACTTTCCCAGGCCAGTAACTGCTAATCAACTGGCCCTCTGACTTGCACCGAGAATTTTGCGCGAGGCTAGAAATAGCTCAAACCAAAGCCGTTAGAACTATGAGAGGTCGGTACTGGCTACCGAAAATTACGTGCAACTCGATCCAGGTGTCAGCTGCACGAGTGTGCTTAGTCCTGTGCCAGCCACTAAGCAAGGAGCTCCGCTGTAGCGGAGCTCCTTGCTTAGTGGCCGGCGCAGGACTATGCTCACTCATGCAACTGGCCCCAGAACGTCATCCTAGTAAGGGGCATTCAGCTGATAGTCCAGCGTGTTGACTACAATAAACTAAATAACAAAGAAACACGCCCCGCAAATGATTGACAAACGTTTTCGTGTTGTTGTTTTGGCAAAACAAACAACAACCAAAACAACCCCAAACACCCCCCCCCCCCCCCCCCCCGTAAAAAAAAAATCATTAAAAAAAAGATATAGCTCTCTGTCATTTGTGTTGTTGTCCACTCAGGAAACAGTTAACAGTTTTGTGAACTGTTTTTTCCTTCTCCAGTAATCAAAGTCCTCGGGCAAACGGCGGCCGCAGTGGGCCCGCGCACGGTCGTGCGCGGGCCCACTACGGCCGTCGTGGGCCCGAAGACGTTTTGCTACAGGCGTAGAATTTCGAAACTTGTTTCTTTCTTTGTTCGCTACATTCGAATTCGCTTAAAAACAAGTTCGACATAAATACGCATTTTCAGAGGTCCCGAAAACTACTTGTATACTAATTACTTCACTTATAACAAACTTCGGATATAACAACGCTGTGTTCCGGCAGTTAAGAGGTTAATTGTCTTCGTTGCAACGACTAGAACAGCAACACGTCTTAATTACTTCAATAGAGACACTAACGTCAGCTTTTGTTTCGTTTCGTTTTCCCGTTTTCTTTTCATAGTCAAATACCACACCGTGAAACAGAGACGACACCGTGACACAGAGACGACATCGTGACACAGAGACGACACCGTGACACAGAGACGACATCGTGACAAGGTGAAAATGAGATGTAATGTCACCGTAGCACAGTCTAAAGGCGGCCGAAGTTGTCCAGACCGGTGAAGACCTTTCGCTCACAGAGTTTCCGTCCTTCTCCGGTAAAGACATACATAACAAAATAATAATAATTACGGTATTTATAATGCGCTTATCTTATAATAATTATAACTCTAAGCGCGCACTCACAACTCGCGAACGCATGCGCACGCAATGCATAACGACTCACGTACCACAAAATAGTGAAATACATTACGAGAGTCTGCTTGGGGTGGGGAGTGTGGTGATATAGTGCTAGAACTGTTGAAAGAGGTGAGTTTTGAGGGCGGACTGGAAGGAGGAGAGAGAGTGTTTCTGACGGAGAGAGAGTGGGAGAGTGTTCCAGGTGGATGGACCGTATATTGAGAAGGAGCGGAGGCCGAAAGTGCTGAGTTTGATGCGGGGGATGTGGAGGCGGTGAGGGTCGGAGGCGGAGCGGAGGGAGCGGGGAGGAGTGTAGGGGTGAAGTAAGTTTGAGAGATATGCGGGAGCGCAGTTGTTCAGGGATTTGTAGCAGAGAGACAGAATCTTGTATTGGATGCGTTGGGGCATGGGAAGCCAGTGAAGGAGTTTGAGCAGGGGAGTGATGTGGTCGGAATTTTTCTTTCTGAGGACGAGCCGGGCAGCATTGTTCTGGACGCGCTGGAGAGTGAGAGTGGTGGAGTGAGGAAGGCCGGAAAGGAGAGAGTTGAAGTAGTCGATGCGAGATAGGATGAGAGAGACAGCGAGTTTGGTGGCAGCTTCGGTTTTGAGGTATTTTCTGATCTGACTGATGCGGCGGAGGTGGAAGTAGCATGCCTGGGCCGTGGCGGAGACGAAGCTGGTCATGAGTCTTTGATAGTTCCTGGTGGAGAGAACCGTACTTTCCTGTGCTTCTCATTTAAAACGAGACTTTCGTGCTTAACTCATTCAACTCCGGCACGCCACGGCAAGACATGGATCGAACGAGATAGTTCAAGGATTGTGCCAGAATAGCTTGGCGCCCATGGGCGCCAAGCTATTCTGGCACAACCCTTGAACTGTCACGCTCGATCTGTTTCCAGAAGTGTAAACAGTCTTCAGGGGGCGACTTCAATATTTGCGGATTTCGGTCCTGGAGCAGAATGTGTTAATTAGACAAGAACATACCAACGAAGACAGAAACATGCATAGGAAAAACAATTACAACACAATTTATTATTATTTTGCGTTCAAACACTTTAATATAATGTGATCGGAAGTTTATTTTCTATTTCTATGTCTGTTTAAAAAAAATGGTTAAAACAACAATGGGTTAGTTACAACATAGTTTATTAATATTTCGAGTTAAAACCCGAAATATTAATAAATTGTGCTGTAACTGTCTTTTCTAAGCGTGTTTATTTCTACGTTGGGATGTTCTCTGCATTTTAACCGCTTGTCAGTCGCCTGTTGGGGCTGGATTTTTATTAGTAGGTGTTACAACACCTTCTGATGTGCTGGAGGCGTATATCCTCATTGGCGCCTACAAAATGCAAGGGTCAATGAGGATCTATGCCTTTCTCTAATCAACGGACAATAGGGCGGACGTCGGCCACAGGACTTTTTGCTTCCTGTGATGAACCTTTGGCTGACAAATGAGCAGGTGGCGTGACGAGGGGATTGTGAAAAGGCGAAAAGTTGCTTTGAACTCCCTTTGACACGCGGGTACTGTAACATCTCAATGCGCAAAAGGCCATCGGGCCGACATCGGCCGCCGTTGGCACGCGCACGGCCGTGCGCGTGCCAACGTCGGCCGACGTCGCCCCCGATGGCCTTTTGCACATTGGGATTTTGGCCGTCACTTTTCACTGAATGGAGCTATGACCGTGTGTTTATTCATAGAACGTCACCGTGTGTCAAGAAGATACATTCAGGACCGTGCTTATTGTATGTGACGTTGACGATGATTATGATAAAGTCACGAGACACGTGACCGCTCTCTTTCGGCCAGGCAACCAAGTGACTGACCGATTTGGTTGGTTTGATTAGTTCGCGGTTTAACTGTCCACAGCACCGCAGTGATAATGGACGTCCCTGACGGGCGGATTATGGCGGAAGGGGACGTGCTATTGCCTACGGAGTACGACCTGAACACTGATCACTTAAGGCTCATTGTAACCGTGCCACTTTAATTTATCAAGACCGATTTACAATTGCCAGCCGACAATTAACACTAACCAGCCAAAAAGATGCAACCAGCAACTCTGCCCTGATTTGGCAAAAGGCCGTATGCTCATTTTTGAGAACAGAGAGATTTTCATTGTATTTAACACATTCGAGACGTGCCAGCTCCGGATACGCGGCTTGAAGCCGCGTATCCGGAGACGGCACGTCTCGAATGAGTTAACAATAAAATCTCGCTTTAAAAAAAAAAGGACATACCGCTTACTATTCTTTAGAAAAACTAGATTTTCTTTGTGACGCAATGAAATTCTCGCTTTTCTAAAACATATGAACAGTATGGATACATTGAACATTTGTTCGTACAATACGGGAAAAAAGAACAAAAAGGATACGCTGGCTGTTGCGAAATCGGTACGGAACTAATGAACAACCAACGAAAACTAATCTTACTTGTGCTGGTATGTGAAATTGGACCAGAGGCACACGTGTCTATCGGTGAAAGCAACTTCCACTGCCGGTGGCAAGGCAAAGTAGCATTTTAATAGTTGTATTCAGATTTGAATTTTGATTTCGTTTTCTCGTGCTTTTGAATTACTGTCCTGCCAAGGCGCATGAGGCAGGAGAAATGCAGTCACATATTGTGTTTACTGGTGTCATGTCGCAGCGTCAGGAACAGTTACAGAAACCCAACCTGGGCCGTGACAACTGTATCTGTCTGGTATTTCTACAATTTCCCGGACAAATTACAGACATGACAAAGCACAAAGTCACATGATGTGTTAACTTATTCAGTCCTATTATGTTACCTTATTCAGTCCTGACACGCACCATTCTAAAACACTGACAATGATAGTTAATAATAATAATAGGTGCGCCTAAGCATTGTGCGCTTTAGTAGCCAATTTCGTGGTAACAAACGCTCACTGGTCTCTGGCTTGCACGGGCATGCCCGGTAAGCAACAGGTCCTTAGTCGGACGAGCGCCCGAGCGCCTGTTACTTACCAAAGTGATTTTTTCTTCACACGTCAATTCAGTGCAATAACGCAATGGCGACAAACGCGATGATCTGAAGATGTGTCTCCCGTCACTGCGATTTACTGATGTAAACTATACAAATCAATCGTTAAAAATTAAATTAAATAATTCTTACACAGCGCTACATTCCCATTACTAAACGCAAATACGTAGTCAGCAGACAGCACTGAAACCCCCCCCCCCCCAAAAAAAAAAAAAAAAAAAAAAAAAACAACAAAAAAACAACAAAAAAAAAAACAAACAAAAAACCCAACAACAAACAAACAAAAAAACAAACAAAAAAACAACAACAAAAAAACCAAAACAAACAAACAAAAAAAAAAACCCAAAAAAAAACAACAACCAACAACAACAAAAAACAAAACAAAAAAAAAACACACACAAAAAACAAAAACAAAAGCAAAACAAAAAAACCCCAAACAAACAAAAAAACACAAAACAAAACAAAAACAAACAAACAAACAAACAACAACAACAACAACAAAAACAAAACAAACCCAAACAACCGGAAAAACGTGCAGTTGATAATACATCGCATAATATATACCAGAAAGACACATGTTCTTATTCTGGTAGCCCGAGCAACAAAATAACACGAACGCTGAGTGAAAGTATAGCATGTCTTCAGAGGGTTACAGGAGAAAAGAACAATCTGAGAACGAAGAATATGTCATAGTTTTGGAGCATGGTCCAGAATAGCCTGGCTCCTTTGACTGTCGGTAGAGATCTTTGCTGAGGTGATTCCTACAGGACTCCTACAGGATTCACCTCAGCAAAGAGCTCTACCGACAGTCAACGAGTGGAAGAAAAATAAGACTTCATTTGCATGTAGAAAGCACACAAAGCTCAAAGAACTTTGAAACCTCAAGTACATAAGTATTTGTGTCGGGCCCCTATGTCGCAAACAGACACTTTACACATATCTTAATAATGAGAATGTAGTGGGACATTGTTTGCCGTAAATTGGAAATGTGCATATATGATCCTCACAAACCAGATAGGTGAGGCTAGCGCTGATAGAACAGTACACACACCAAGGGGAATTACTCAGCGCTTGACATACAAACAGTTAGATCCCCTGCCCCCTCTTGTCAGGCACCCAATCGCCAGCCCGCAGAAAAATACGCAGGTAAAGAACAAGACGAGCATATACATCCCTTGAAGTTTCAAAAAGACAATCACATCAAAAGGGATATATATATATATATATATATATATATATATATATATATATATATATATATATATATATATATATATATATATATATATATATATATATATATATATATATATATATATATATATATATATATATATATATATACTCTTGGCTTGACTTCGCGAACGAAGATTCTATAGGGCTTGCCCACGTCGTCTGCAGGCATTTTCGTGGCTGCGGAGGCCAATCCGGGACAGGCAGGTTCGACCGCAGTGGCTGCAGGGGAAGGTCTGGTCAGGGTTCTGAGTTACGACAACTCTGTTTTTTCTTCTGAGCCGCTTGTCCTTAAGGCTAGCTCTGCGAGAGTCCTCAAAGGAGACGGCTGCCTTGTGAATGGTGGAGCGCCAGGTGTCACGGTCCGCAGCAAGCGAAGACCACTGGCGGTGGTCGATTTGGCAGGCACTAAGTGACTTCTTGAGACCGTCTTTGTATCTCTTCTTTGGTGCCCCTCTGTCTCGGTATCCAGTGGCGAGCTCGCCGAACAGAGTGATCTTGGGTAGGCGATGATCCTCCATCCTGGAGACGTGCCCCGCCCAGCGAAGCTGTGTCCGCAGCAGCAAAGCCTCGATGCTCACAGTTTCCGCCTGTTCAAGGACCTCGACGTTGGTGACATAGTCACTCCAGTGAATGCTGAGGATGGTACGCAGGCAGCGCTGGTGAAAGCGTTCGAGGAGTCGTAGTTGGCTGCGGTAGAGGGCCCAGGACTCGGAACCGTACAGCAGGGTGGTGAGGACGAAAGCTCTGTACACGCTGATCTTGGTGCCTTTTTTCAGCTGTTGATTGTGCCACACCCGCTTGAATAGTCGCCCGAAAGCACTGTTCGCTTTTGCCAGCCTGTTGTCCAGCTCCTTGTCCAGCTTGGCGTCTGACGTGATGATGCAGCCAAGGTAGGTAAACTGGTGTACAGACTTCAGTTCGGACTCGCCGATGGTGATGTGGGGAGGGCAATGCTCTTCCTTGGGTGCCGGCTGATGAAGGACCTCTGTCTTTTTCAGACTGACCTCAAGTCCAAAGAGCTGGGCAGCATCTGCGAAGCAGGACGTAATGCGCTGCAAGGCTCTCTCTGTGTGTGCAACGAGGGCAGCGTCATCAGCGAAGAGCAGCTCACGAATCAGTTGGTCTAGGGTTTTCGTGTGGGCCTGCAGTCGTCTGAGGTTGAACAGGCTGCCATCGAGACGATACCTGATGTACACTGCGTCGTCATCGTCGAGGTCCACTGTGGCCTGCTTCAACATCATGCTGAAGAAGATGGTGAAGAGGGTCGGTGCCAGCACGCAGCCTTGCTTCACGCCGTTGCGAATGGGGAATGGTTCTGAGAGGTCACTGTTTAGTCTGACCTGGCCTTGCTGGTCCTCGTGGAGCTGGACGATCATGTTGAGGAACTTTGGGGGACAACCTAGTCGCTCCAGGATCTGCCACATACCTTGCCTGCTCACAGTGTCAAACGCTTTTGTTAGGTCGACAAACGTTACGTACAGACCTTTGTTCTGCTCGCGGCACTTCTCCTGAAGCTGTCTCAGCACAAAGACCATGTCGGTGGTACTCCTGTTGGCTCTGAAGCCACACTGGCCCTCTGGGAGGTGGTCTTCAGCGATGGCAGGTACCAGCCGATTCAGGAGCAACCTAGCGAGAATTTTCCCGGCAATGGACAACAGGGTAATTCCACGATAATTAGAGCAGGCAGACTTCTCTCCTTTGTTCTTGTACAGGGTGATGATGACTGCATCACGGAGATCCTTTGGTAGTGTTCCTTTTTCCCAGCAGCAGAGAAAGAGGTCGTGGAGCTTGTTGTGCAGTGCTGGGCCTCCATGTTTCCAGATCTCTGGCGGGATTCCGTCAATGCCTGCTGCTTTGCCACTCTTGAGCTGGTGGATGGCTGTGAGGGTCTCTTCGGCGGTGGGCGGTTCGTCCAATTCAACCTTTAGTGGAAGGTGTGGGATTTGGAGGATGGCTGTTTCTTGAACAGTGCGTTCAGCGCCGAAGAGGTCCTGAAAGTATTCCGACCAGCGGTTCAAGATGGAGGTATTATCTGTGAGGAGTGCCTGTCCATCAGCGCTTCGCAGGGGACTTTGTACCAGGTGCCTAGGGCCATACACTGCTTTCAGTGCTTCGTAGAAGCCCCTGTAGTCACCGTTGTCAGCGCAGAGCTGGGTCCTCTGTGCGAGTCTGGACCACCACTCGTTCTGGAGCTCTCTAAGCTTGAGCTGGAGACTGCTGCAGATGAGGCGGAAGGCAGACTTCTTCACAGGGCAGGAAGGCTGGGCTAGGTGGGCCTGGTGGGCGGCTCTTTTTTTTTGCTAGAAGTTCCTGGATCTCTACGTCGTTTTCGTCAAACCAGTCTTTGTTCCTCTTTCTAGCAAAGCCCAAGACTTCCACAGAGGATTTTACAATAGCAGTTTTCAGTTGTTCCCAGAGTGTTTCAGGGGAGGAGTCTGCTGGATCAACTGTGTCTTTGAGCATGCGCTGTAAATCGGCCTGAAGGGCAGCTTTCTTGTCGTCACACTGAAGGCTGGCAACATCAATCTTTTTCTTGTGGGGGCCCCCTTTCTTGGGTTTCAGCTTGAGGCGGAGCCTGAGTTTGCAGCGAACAAGGCGGTGGTCAGTGTGGCACTCTGCGCTGGGCATCACTCTGGTGAGGAGGACGTCACTGCGGTCCCTCTGACGCACTAGGACATAGTCGATAAGGTGCCAGTGCTTGGAGCGAGGATGCATCCAGGTGGTCTTTCGACTGTCCTTTTGCTGGAAAGTAGTGTTGGTGATGACAAGTTGCTGCTCTGCACAGAGCTCCAACAGTAGGCGACCATTGTCATTGCAGTTCCCAACGCCATGCTTGCCGAGGACTCCTTTCCAGGCTTCAGAGTCTTGGCCCACTCTGGCGTTGAAGTCGCCAAGGATGATGACTTTGTCGTCTGCAGGGGTGCTCTGCAGGAGGCTGCGCAGGTCAGAGTAGAACTTGTCTTTTTCTACAGGCTCTGCCAGGAGGGTTGGGGAGTACACACTGAGAAGGGTGACGTATTGCTGGTGTCTCAGTGGGAGGCGCATGGACATGATGCGGTCGGAGTGACCCGTTGGTAGATTTTCCAACTTAGTCGCAATGGGGGTCTTTACCATGAAGCCCACGCCTGAGAGCCGTCTTTCTGATGCAGGCCTGCCTGACCAGTAGAGGGTGTAGCCAGCGCCAAGTTCTTGGAGGCTGCCTTCCTCCGGAAGGCGTACTTCGCTGAGAGCGGCGATGTCGATGTTTAACCTCCGCAATTCATGGGCAATGAGGGCGGAGCGACGTTCAGGGCGTCCGCTGTCTGCTGTGTCGAGCATGGTTCGGATGTTCCAGCATGCTACGTTGAGTCCGGTCGTGGTCGTCATGAGAGTGGATCCATTGTTTTTTCTTATTTTCTGACCGCATGAGAAGATGCCCGTTGACCGCGGCTAGCCAACTGGGGTTACGAGGGGATGAGCTTTGGTTAGGCCACCTTTTCTAGGCCCCTCTCCGTGTGGAGCAAGCAGTGCTGTCCCTAGAGAAGGCTGCTTGGTCGTTCAGGGTGTGCCGAGTGACGTTGTCATCCCCAGGTCAACATCAGGCGACCAATATCCTGAACCGCCTGCATGCAGGTTTGAGACTGCGGCTTCCAGTGACATCTTTCACCTGCCGTTTTGCCCCTTGCCCATCGCTACAGGACTTGGAAAGTTCAGTGTCATAGTCCGTGGGCGTTTCCTAAAGCCTGCGCGGTGGAGCTTTTTGGTGGAGTGCAGTGTGCGCAGTACTGGCCCCACCCTTTAAACCCTTGGTTCGTTTGCCATGGCCTAGCAAGCTGGGACGGTGACATCGAGGTCCTCGGGTCGTAGGTTTTATATCAGACTGTCCTTGTCTTAGTCTCTGGCTCAAAAGCCTTCCCCGGAGACACGGGGGCTTTGATGTCAGGGGTTTCCTCCCTTAGCCTTTCCGCAGCCAAGCGGCCAGGCCTGCAAGGCAGCAGGGGACTCGTGGGGGCCGGGGTCGTCTATGTCCCGTGCAGATGTGAACATCTGCCCACATATATATATATATATATATATATATATATATATATATATATATATATATATATATATATATATATATATATATATATATATATATATATATATATATATATATATATATATATATATATATATATATATATATATGATCGTCTTGTTCTTTACCTGCGTATTTTCCTGTAGCTGCGATTGGCTGCTTGATAAGAGTTGGCAGGGGATCTAACTGTTTGCATGTCCAGCGCTGAGTAATTCCCCTTGGTATGTGTGCATATAATATGCTTCTCTTTTCATCGCACCTTCTGACCAATTGCAGTTCTGCCTTGATTTGACAAAAGCCAGTACGTGCACATTTTGTGAAAGGCGACTGAGATTTTCAGTGTATATTAGACATCTGGCACGAGCCACCATGTCCACCTTTTTAAAATGAAAACCTGGAGTTTTAATGCAATTAACACATTCCTTCCAGGACCGAAATCCCCAGACTTTGAAGTTGCCCTCTGAAGGACTGTATTACAATTCTAGAGATTGATCGAGCATGATAGATCAAGGGTGGTGCCAGAATAGGTTGGCGCCTATGGGCGCCAAGCTATTCTGGCACCACCCTTGAACTATCCTGCTCGATCCAGGTCTTGCTGTGGTTTGTCGGGGCTGAATAAATGAATGAAAATTTTTCTTTTCACATAAATGGACATTATGGCTTTTTTTCAAAATTATAAGCTTGTTGTGACGACAACAGTAGGGATTTTCATAATGTGCATATCACATTTTAACAAACCAGCACACGACATTTCAGCAACGAATGTAGATCTAGGACTGACGCCACGCTGAACCATGAATATGTGATCAGAAACCAGCTGCAAGAGATATAAATCACCATGAGCTCCCGCAGTTGCGGGAGCTCATGAGGATTTATGTCTCTTGTTGAGACTAATTTGTATCCATGTTCCTTGGATGGTTGTAGATTTTGGTCGTTGAATGATACACCACTTAAACAAAATATGCGTCCAGTGGAAATCGTTAAACATTCAGGGCTTAACGTCTTTTGTCCACCACGAAGGTGATTTCATGCACACACACACACACACACACACACACACACACACACACACACACACACACACACACACACACACACACACACACACACACACACACACAAATACTGTCTACACAGAAAAGAGGTCTGAACCAATTTTGACCCTTGATAGGTTCGAATCCACAACCTTTCGGACGCAGGCTAAGTCGAACGCTCTACCAACTGAGCTACTCAGCTCCCCCGCGTCCAGTGCAGGGAAGTGGTTAACCTCATCACTGCCGTGAAATAACGAACATCGCCCGATTGCAAGAGGCAAAGATTCCGCGGGGCCGGCTCATGCGATTCTGTACCTCTTGTTGGTGTTATTTTGTATCGATGTTCCTTGCAGGGTTGAGATGTTGAATTTTCAGTGTCTTCAGAAACGCAGCTTTTGACCACTGGCAGTTAAGGAGTTATGCAGATAAGTGGTCTGTCCAAGCAATGATACGATGTTGCGCCGTCTCCGGATTTCAATGAATCGCGTGAATCCCTTAGTCGTTAGGCAATAGATATCCCTGTCCCCCATCACCCGCCCGTTAGGGCCGTCCGTGATCACCTCGGTGCTGTGGACGTTAAACCCGAACTAACGTTAGTTTTTCTTCAGTCGTTACTCCTTAATTCATTCTACCCCAAGACGGAAATCCCCAAATTTTGCCGTTGTCCTCTGAAGACTGCATTGCAGTGCAGGACACAGATTGACCATGATAGTTCAAGGGTGATGCCAGGATAGCTTGGCGCCCACAGGCGCCAAGCTATTCTGGCATCACCCTTGAACTATCATGGTCGATCCATATCTTGCTGTGGTGTGTCTGGGGTAGAATGAGTTAATGTAACAGTCAAAAGAACTCTTTTTGAATCACATAGTCTTCTCTGGCGCGGGGTTGGTGGTTTTAACCCCTTCCCTGCCCACGTACGTGCATTTTGTTTCTGAAATATGTGTTCGCTGAACGACGAAAAGCCACAACTGTACAAAGAACACGGACACACAGTGGAGTCAGCAAGAGGCATAGATCCTCATGAGACCCCGCTATCGCGGGGTCTCATGAGGATCTATGTCTCTTGCAGTTAGCTCGCTTTCCCGTTTATTTTTCTCGGCAGTGAAGGGTTTAACATGAAGACAAAATTAAACCAGAAGTGATCAGTTGTTTGTAGCATGCTTAACGTCACATTAGAACCAAACAAGGGGCAAGAACACCGAGTTGCCCGCAAAGATGACAGATAACAAAAGCAAACAGAAGTAAAAAAGTTGGAAGAAAGAAAAGGAGGACCAGTAAAACGTGGCAGTCCATGTACCAGTTGTCAGAACTGACGTGCTGGCTGTTTCATTAAAAACCAGTTAGCCATAGAAACGTACGTTAGAGAGCGGACAGAAATGACATACAGCTGTCAGCTGGGGCCTGATACCAGGGGGAGATAATGGCGTCAACGCACAGACTGTGGGTTAAGCCCCTATGGTTCCCGGCGTATTGCTTCTCGACTTTGCTGATTTTAACCCTTAGGGTATCGGTAGCAGTTTTAGTACAAAATTGTGGGTAGCGGTTTTGGGCCGGCATCAATCGTGACAAAAACTGCTACCGACAGCCAAAGGGTTAAACCGCGTTTCTTCGTGTTTGCTAAGATCACACCCACTGAAAGCCTGCTGTCTGAGTCAGCCCAAGGCCCTTAAAAAAAAAAAAATGTTAAACTGAAGTTTCACTTCCTACGATGGCTGCAGGAGATACGCCGCTCTTGGTAGCCTGTCCATCAAGCACATCAAACACTATTCTAGAGACGTAACCATGAACATACCGTAGCTGTATGTATACATATATATAGTTGAAATTTGTGTGTGTGTGCGTGAGCGAGTGTGTGTGTGTGTGTGTGTGTGTGTGTGTGTGTGTGTGTGTGTGTGTGTGAGGTACTTGTGAACCATGCCTTAGTTGCATGAGTGAGCTTAGTCCTGCGCAAATCACAAAGCAAGGTGCTCCGCTATAGCGGAGCACCCCTGTGGCTTACGCAAGACTCATAATTATGCCACCAAGCTTAGTTTCCCTGTCAGCATTAGGGCTCGGGAAGCTGACGTCATCACGCCAGTCGTGGCGGCCATCTTGTGAGGATACTCAGTGCGGGACTAAGCCCTCATATGGAAATCGCTGCTTTTGTAATGTCAGGAAAGTCCTGACGTACTATAAGTAATAATAGCAAGTCTTGCCATCACAGTATGAAACCGCTCACCAGAATCTGTTTTTGTTTGTTTCCAAAGAGGAAGAAAATTGAAGAAAAACGTGTTGAAACCTCTTTAAGTTTCGCTACTATCTCATGACTACGGTATCCTCTTAAGATGGCGGCTGACGCGCCGACGCTACTAGGCAACGCGGGGAACTTTGCCCGCGCACAGCTCGTCGCCAGAGGAAGTTTTGCTTACTGAGTACCTTCTTAGCTGAAAACTGTTAACTGCGCACCATTCGCCAAGTTACAAATTCTGCCTTGCGAGCTTCTCTGCGCTGGAGGTAAAAGTGTTAAAAATATGTAAAGCCGGCCGGCTGGGCTCCTGCGGATAATTAGTAACTGTGAGGCAGGCTACCGGTACTTAGCTCCAACTCCATTTCTTTTGAAGCCGAGACAGAATCTGGAAGAGATATCCTCGTTGATTCTCGACATTAGTCTTCCAGGTTTCCAAGCCAGGTCAGGAGTCTCAAGGCCTTTAATGGTAGTGTCAAGACCAACGGCTCGAGCAGATTGTTGCAGGAAAATGACAAGTCTGGTTCACTTTCAAAGCGAAGCGGTTCTTATTTACTAATAATCTGCCAGGCACCACTGAGACAGATTAAGTTTAGGAAGAACCGATATATAAAAACTACACGCATTTAAAAAAACCCAACCAACAACCAAACAGCCAAGCAAGCAAGCAAGCAACCAACCAACCAACCAAACAAACTAAAAATTAAGCAAGCAACCAGCTAACCGCGACAAATATGGCAACAGCTGCGACAACTGAGCAGCCAACCAATCAGTCAACCAATCAACCTGAGAGGCAACCAACCATTCACTCAACCAACCAGCCAGCCACTTACCAACCAAGCAAGAAAAATATCAATGTAAAGAATACAAATGCCGTAATGTCAGGTGATGTTACTGCATGCAGCCCCGACACGCCACAGCAAGAGATGGATCGACCATAATAGTGCAAGGGTGGCGCCAGAATAGCCTGGCGCCCATAGGCGCCAAGCTATTCTGGCACCACCCTTGAACTAGCATGGTCGTTCTGTCTCATGAACGGTAATACAGTCTTCAGGGGACAACTCCAATCTGGGGACTTCCACCTTGAGGCACAATGGTTTAACCAATTTTTTTCCCACGGCCTCTTCCCCAATTTCGGAGGTGTCACCTTATGAATTTGCAGGAGATGGATCGTCCTTGATAATTCAAGGGTAGTGCCAGATATGCTTGGCGCCTAATGGCGCCATCTCCAGCTGTAGTGCGGTAGGGCTAAATGGGTTAAGCGGTGTCGTCCTTTGACAAAATCCTGAATTAAAAGTTCTATATCTGAAAAAATGACTTGGCCCTTTGCTCCATTGTTACTTCACGTCAGTCGCCCGGGATCGGATCAGTTACTTTTCCTTGTTTGTTAGTGTCAGACGCGGCTGTGGCTTTAAAAGAAAACCTTCTCTAGTTATTTCTTTTTAAAATATAATGAACAGGGTTGGTGCATGCAAAATGTGTCTGTTTTACTTTCAAAAGCTTACTTTTACCTCTTTGCCCGCAAACGATAGTCTATTTTTTTTTTAACTCTTTGCAAAATTTAACTCATTCAGCCCCGAAATACCACAGCAAAACACGGATCGAGCATGAACATATAAGGGTGGTGATTAGCTTGGAGCCCATAGACGCCAAGCTATTCTGGCACCACCCTTAAACTATCATGCTCGATTTGTAACAGTCCTTCAGAGGGCAAACCTCAATTTCGGTCCTGGGCTAGAATGTGTTAAACATAATTTCTGTGTAAACTCATGTCACTACGACGGAAAGTAATAATAATAATAATAATAATAATAATAATAATAATAATAATATAACAATAATACCCCCCAAAACACACACACACACACACACACACACACACACACACACACACACACACACACACACACACACACACACACACACACCTCAACAACAACAGCAGCATCAACAACAACAACAACAACAACAACAACATGATAATAAGAAATCCATGAACAGGAACAACGATAACAACAACAGCAGCATGAAAATAACGTTGAATTCGACGTTAAATTTTTAATTTTTGTTTTTGAACATTTTCAAAAGATAACGTCATACTCCAAAACGGCTCACTGCGACGAGGCGTCACGCCGCGTGATACACAAACACGATTTAGACAGAATTAATCCAGGAAGATTAACCGATTTCAAGTGTTCTGCTTTAACCCTTTCACTTCAGACTAAAATTGAACACGATCCAACTGTACCAGAGACATAGATCCTCATGAGCCCACGCAATTGCGGGGGCTCATGAGGATGTGTGCCTCTTGTTGACACCACATTGTATCAGTGTCCGGCGGGCGGTTGGCGCTCTTTGGCGTTGAATAAAACGATTTCAGAAACACAATTTGCTGCTACTGGTAGTGAAGAGGTTAACGCCACTCATCACCAAGGGACATAGATCTGTAGGATCCCTGCACAGTGCTGGGGCTCATGAAGCCCCAGCACTGTGCAGGGAGCCTACAGATCATAGATCTCTATGACCTTTGCAGGTCCATTCGTGCCAGTTTTCCTGAAACGGATTGATTAAAAATAAATCTACTCATCTGCGATAGGTACAGACCTTCATGTGCCCCCCCCCCCCCCCCTCCCAAGTCGGTGTGGGGCACATGACGATGTATGCCTCTTTCCGGCCCATTGTTATCAGCGCTCCTTGAACTAGAGAGAGGTGTCTGCCTTCAACGTTATCTGGGTGCTCCACCTGTGAATAGGTAAAGTACATTTGGAAACATAGGTTGCCTGGCCTTATTTTGCAGTATCGAATTTCCAGGACTGAAGAGAGTTTGGAGTGAGATCGCCGCGGCGGGCGTTTAAGGCTTAACCCCTTCGAGGTCGGGATAAGGTGAAACCAATCCAACTGCAAGAGACATAGATCCCCATGAGCCCCCGCTGTTTCGGGGGCTCATGATGATCTATGCCTCTTGCTGATCCTACTCACCATCACCATTGGACTTTCTTTTCCTAAGCTGGCAATGTTCTTATTTCATATACACGTAGCCTACATTTATATACTTAGTTTCGTGTAAATTGTCGCGTAGTTTTGTAGCAACGGCAGGTTTAATGTCTCAGCCATTGATAAATAAAGATTCATTGATTCATTGATTCACTTTGTATGTAAGTATGATCCTTGGACAAATTGCGTTTGTTTGGGTACAATGTTTATACGCAGATTTTACGTCCACTGGCAAGGAAGGGATTAACGTCTGTGCCACCGCAGATGTGCTACGAAGCACCAAGGACTGACCGGGCGAAAAGCTGGGATATGGGTTTTTCGTCCACCGAACCAGAGTGATAATGGACTGCCCAAAGGGGCGGGTTTTTCATTTGCTTGGGCGATGTGTTCGTTAAACTGTAAGCGGCTCCAAATGATGTCTCTAAAACCATCAAACGAGTACATCTGTTTGAAAACATATGGCTGTAAGTTTGCAAACGACCCTGTCTGTATCTTTTATCCTTTTGACTGGTCCAACATTGTCAGCTTTTATGCACGAACTTAGCTACATTGCCCCTTCCGTCAATGGGTCTTGAGAACAGATTGCCTCCTTTTATACCGTGGATCCTCACTTGACAGGGGTAGAAATGGATGCCGCAAGACGCAAGCAATCTGCAAAAGACATATATCCTCATTGGCCCTTCAGATGCAGGGGCTCATGAGAATCTGTGCCTCTTGCCTGTTTAAACTGTCTTTGTGTGTTCCTCAAACGGAAAAAAAGCATTGGTTTAATTCTTAAACGTGCAGCTGAAACGAGGAAAATGCAATGCCATTCGAGAACTTGTCATGATTATCGGTACGAAGACAGCGCATGCATTTTGCATGACAACAAGAGTAATCCCGAAAGGGCACAAGGCTGAGACGCCTACAGTGAATATCTGAATATTTTCTCTTTTAATTTTTGTTTTGTTTCTTTGCTCAAAAGGCGCCATATGTGTTCAGGACCATGCAATGCAAAACAGATAAATCGAGAAGTTGTGACATGCAGCATGGCGGCTCACATGACAATGAATCATTGGGGGTGGTGGCCCATGACGGGTCATGACAATTTTGGTGTGGACCGATCCAAACCCAACCACGCTCATCTGCAAGAGGCGTGGATTCTCATTAGGGGCTCATGAGAATCTAGGCCTCTTGCAATCGACGTGTTTACTCAAGTTCTTCTGGGGCTAAGACGATGAGGCGAGTTAGTTCGCTAGTTTATTAGGGCTGAAAACCGAGAAGGCGACTCCTTACCGAGAAGGCGGCTCCCTTCACAGCGGTGGAGATGAAGTGAAAGGAACTCTGTTTGAGTACGAAAATCCACAGCAAAAAGGTTACAGCCAAGCGTGTAAAATGCAGAGAACAGCCCACCGAAGAAAGACGCTAAGAAAAAACAGTAACAACACAATTTATTGTGTTTCCACTGCCTTTTCTGTGGAGCTAGGTGGCTCGGTGGTAGAGCGTTCGATGCTCGTCCAAAAGGTCGTGGGTTTGAACCCAGCTGGCGTCAAAATTTGTACAGACCTCTTCTCGGTGCCCGTCTTTGAAATCACCTTCCTGGTGGACAAAAGTCGTTAAGCCCTAAACACTTTTTGTGACTGTCTTTTCTAAGCGTGTTTCTTTCTTTGTTTGATATTCTGTGACTGTTTGGGTGCCATGTCTCTGAAATCACTTTTGCACAAGAAACTTTGAAGTGTGTTAACTTTGAAGTGTGTTAGGACGACAATGTTTATAATGAGAGGGAAAGAAACACGTCGTTTCAGATCAGATATGCGCCATGAGGTGAACACGAAATAAAGTGAAAACAATGTGGAACAGAACAGGTTTTAGAAAAGAAAGAAGAAGACTGGAGAAAGAAAGCCTCATGTCATCAAGCTAATCTGGCACTACCTTTGAATTATCATGGTCGATCCATCTCCTGCAAATGATACCGAGTCGGTACGTGGCACGTCCACAATTTGGGAAATGCGGCAAAGGGGTTAATGGATTACGCCGCAATCTAAAAATAACTGCATTCCGGCCCATATGTAACATTCCCTCCATTTCGGAGCTTACGTCTTTAAGCCTCACGATCTAAAATCATAGATGAGCGCACGTCTGACGCGTGAAGGCAAAAGACAGTAAGTCCATTTGTGTGAAAAGCGAGATTTACATTGTAATACAATGAAAATATTGCTTTTCACAAGAATGTACTTACCCTCTTTTTGCTGTCAATGGGGCATATTGTATCCTTGATGTCCGTTAATCGTCCCTGAAATTAATCCTTGAATTAAATCGCCGTAACTGGAGTCTCCGCCTGTAACAGCAGTAGCGTGAGAGAGCCACCTCAGACTGCGCAAAGTACGAAAACGAGAAGTAACTGTATAGTTCGCCTTTTGTTCATGTGCGGTACTTTGTAGCACGAGAGAGAATTAAGCCGGTGCACCGTTAAAAGGAAATTTCAGAAGCAGCCATCGACGCTGAGGGCCTGGGTTGGAAATGTCATTAGTCGCATGTTGAAATCCCAATGATTACCTTGTCATGAGGAGATGAGATGTCAGTAGATGGGTGCTGATGGGTGACATGCTAGAGAAGTTGTGTAGGACTATCGAAGTTATGTGCAGCAGTGCAGATTATCCATATTAATAATAATAATAATAATAATAAGGAAGATTTATAAGGCGCCTATACATGGTAAGATGCTCTAGGCGACGTACATATGAACAAGGAAAATATTACACAAAAGGTGACAAAGCCACAAGTACAATTACACAGAAAACAGAAAATGACTAATTACATGAACACTGATAATCAAGAAGCCACATGTACAATTACACAGAAGAACAGAAAATGACTAATTACATGAACACTGATAATCAAGATGGGAAAAGATGGGTTTTAAGGCTGTGTTAAAGCCTTTAAGCCCAATATTAACCCCATATAACCCCAATATAACTTCAAATCCATATTAACCCATTCAGCCCTGACGCACGTCAGTAGAAGATGGGTCGACCATGATAATTCAAGGGTAGTGCCAGATTAGCTTGGCGCCTGTCGGCGCCAAGCTAATCTGGCATTGCCCTTGAATTATCATGGTCGAGCCATCTTCTGCTAATGGTGCATAGTCATTAGATGACGCCTCCAAAATTTGGGAAATACGGCCGTCGGGAAGAATGAGTCAACCCCAAGGAGAGTCAGGTAGTGTGTCTGTAATCTTTGTTAATTTATTGCCAAGGAGCCCCAGCCGTACGAGGAATGTAGATACAAGGAGGTGTTAGCAAGAGTCATAAATCCTCATGGGCCCCCGCAACTGCGGGGACACATGAGGACCTATGTCTCTTGCAAGTTGGATCGTGTTCCCTTTTTTTCTCGGCAGTGAAGGGGTTCAGAAAAACACGCTGCTTCTCTTTGCTGTTACTAAAGATATTTGGAAGTTCGTACTTGAAAATTGTGATTGTGATGACGCGCGCGAGTCCATACTACCAAGATGAAGACATTATCTTGTGTGCCTGCATGCAGGACACGTATAATTATTCTCACGAGGTCATGCGACTTTGTGTATGGGCCTCTCGCATTGGCAGGCCTTCATATCACTCTATCCCTCTCACAGAAAGGGGTGGGGGTGGGGGGGGGGGGGGTGAATGAGCACCTATGCCTCTGCTGCAAGATGGAAGGGTTGCGTCAAAGTGTATCACCTTACGATGCTCTCGAGTCCAGAGAGCAGGTAGAGGAAAACGCATTAGATTTATTTCTCAGCATCGACCCTCAGCTGCAGGGGCTCATGAGCATCTATGCCTCTTGCAGGTATAAGTCGATGTTCTGTTTCAGTGGCCAAAGTTCTCATTAAGCTCTTGAGTCCTTAACCCTTTCACTGCCGAGAAAAAAAAATTCATCATTTAACCGCATGAGGTATACATTTTCATCAGCCCCAGCCGCTTTGTATCCATGGTCTTTTAATAAACTCATTCAAGACGGACAGCATCTGGATAGGCGGCTGAAGGCTGGTAAACTTTGAGGTTCAATTTACACCTGTTAACTCATTCTACCCCAACAACGAAATGCCCAAATTTTGCCGTTGTCTTCTGAAGACTGCTTTGCAGTGCAGGAGACGGATCGACCATGATAGTTCAAGGGTGATGCCAGAATAGCTTGGCGCCCATAGGCGCCAAGCTATTCTGGCATCACACTTGAACTATCATGGTCGATCCTTATCTTGCTGGGGTGTGTCTGGGGTAGAATGAGTTTAAGAAAAAAAAACAACCCCCCCACATTCTGCGTCCTCTGGCAGTGAATGGGTTAACAGCAAGACGAACCACATTTTTCTTCTTCTCATTAAGCACAAGAACACAGAGTCTTAGGCGCCCCTACAGTTTTCTAGGTTGTCATGAGAATCAACGCCGTTTCGCGGATGTAAAGTTTTGGTCGAGGAATACATCAGCTGCAATTAAGATTCTCATAACGCTGTTGACTCCTTGCTATCAATAGGAATACACATCTCGAATCACTTCCAGTAGAGACAAAGATTCTCATGAGCCCCTGCAGTGTGAAGGGTAGCATGAAAATCTATTCCTCTTAGTTGAGGGTGTGGGTCGTATGTGTCATTGGAGTGACCTACGCCACCTTTGTCACACCTGGGCGGACAGATCTGTTACTGAGGTAGGCTCTTTTGATCTCTTGTTTAGTGAACTACGCACGTTATTATAGTTTTTGTGTAGGTTGCGGTGGATGGGCGGGGAGAAAAATTATTACTCCCTTGCATATGCAACACCCGGTCACACTGCAAACAGCGTCAGCTGCGGTGGCGTTATCATCATCATCATCATCAGTCCCTTGCCCGAACTGGGCGTTGGGGGGACTGAAAGGCAGCAGCAACAGACAGTGCTCTCCACTGAGTTCTATTTTGGGCGGTGGCAAGCAAGTCTGACATCTCGAGTTCGGTCCATTCTTTTATGTTTGCGACCCAACTCTTTCTCTGACGACCTCGCCGACGACTTCCTTCGAGAGTGCCTTGGAGGATAGTCTTGGACAAGGTGTTGTGTCGGGTCACGTGGCCAAACCAAGCAAGCTTGCGCCGTTTCACGGTTGCCAGAAGGGGTTCATGTGGGCCCACCAGGGAAGTGACGATGCTCCGTACATATTCGTTGGTCTTGTGCTCGCGGTACGAGATGCGGAGCAACTTCCTCAGGCACTTGTTCTCAAAGGCCTGGATTTTCTTTTCTGAGTCTGCAAGCAGTGTCCAAGTCTCACAGCCGTAGAGTAGAATAGACACTATGAGGGACTTGTAAAGCCTGTACTTGATGGTGAAGCTGATGGAGTTACTTCGCCATATCCTGTCCAGCCTGGCCATTGCGGATGTTGCTGTACCTATCCTGATACGGATCTCTGCTATGCAACTACCGTCTTTGGACAGGGTGGCTCCCAAGTACTTGAAGCTATTGACCTCTTCTAGCTTTTGGCCATTCATGTGAATGTTGCTGTTGCTGTCGCTTGTGGTGTTGATCATCACTTTGCTTTTATCCGTACTGATCTCCATGCCATAAGACCCTGCGCTACTTGAAAGTTTGTCTGTCAGGTTTTGGAGCTCACTATTGCTGCCTGCCATGAGGTCAATGTCGTCTGCGAATCGAAGATTGCACAGGGATCTGCCACCAACAGAGATTGAAGTATGGTGGTCGTGGAGGGTTTCCTGCATGATCTTCTCCAGGAATATGTTGAAAAGGACAGGAGAGAGCAGGCATCCTTGACGGACACCGATCGTCGTCCTGAAGAACTCGCCTGACTGATTGTTAAGTAGAACCGCGCTGCAGGCGTTCTTGTAAAGCGCTTCTATCATTTGGATCAGTCCCTCCTCTATGTTGAACGATCTCATGACTTGCCAGAGTCCGTCGTGCCAGACGCGATCAAATGCTTTCCTGAAATCAATGAAGTTGTGGTAGAGTTCGCGCTGATGCTGCAGATGTTTCTCGATCAGGACGCGGCAGTTGAAAATCTGCTCTACAGTGCTTCTTCCAACTCTGAAGCCAGCCTGTTCTTCTGCCAGCAGTTCCTCGGCGAAAGTTTTGAGGCGGTTGAGAATGATTCTAAGCATTACTTTGCTAGGGTGACTTATCAGACTGATAGTTCTGTAGTTCTGGCACTGTTTCAGGTTTCCTTTCTTGGGGAGCGGGATCACTAGAGACTGTGTCCATTCTACTGGCCATTTCTTTTGCTCCCAGATCTTTTGACAGAGTGTAGTGAGGACCTTCGTTGTTACTTCTCCTCCATGTTTCAACAGTTCAGCAGGTACGTTGTCTACACCTGGAGACTTTCCTCCCTTCAGGCCGCGTACGGCTGCTTCCACCTCTTCAGCTAACACTGGCAGGTCTTCAGCCTTCCTGGCCCCAGCCTGGTTGTTTTGGAGGATGCTGGTGTCTGGCTCAGCCTTGTAGTTATACAAGTCTCGGCAGTACTCAGTCCATCTGTTTAGTACAGCAGTGTTTTCCGTAAGGAGTTGGCCGCTGCTGTCTTCGATGACTGTGGCTGTTCGCTGTTGAGTCTTGGTGAGGGTCCTTAGCGTTTCATAAGCCTTCTTGCTGTTGCCATTTGCCATGCCCTCTTCCACGCTACAACACTGGTCTTCAATCCAATCTTCTTTGGCTTCTTTCATCCTCTTCCTGATCTTCTTGTTGACAAGTCTGTACTTGTTTGCTGATGTGAGGTCTTGGCCTCTCTTTTTCTTCCAGGCTCTCCTCTCATCACAGAGATCGAGGATGTCATCGGTGACCCAGGGCTGTTTGCGCTTCCTCTGCTTCCCCAGCACTTCTTCTGCTGTAGAAAGTAACACCTCTTTTATATTTCCAGCAAGGGTGTCTACGTCGCAGTCCAAAGTAGCCAAGGCTGCAAATCTGCCTCCCACCTGGGCTTGGAAGAGCTCTTCTACTTCCGGGTCTTTTAGCTTCTGGAGGTCGAATCTGATGCGAGGGTTCTTGCTATCTCGTTTCAATGCCAGCTTCAACTTGAGGCTAGTAAGGACGAGGTTGTGGTCGCTGCCAATATCAGCGCCAGGAAAGGACCTCGTTTGTGCTTTGTTAACGCTGGATTTGAATCGTCGAGGCAGCAAGATGAAGTCAATCTGGTTATGGACCAGGCCTCCTGGCGATTGCCATGTCACTGTTCTTGACTTCTTGTGTGGATGGAGGGTATTAGCAACGGTGAGACGGTGACTCTCTGCGAACTCTAAAAATCGCAGGCCTCTGTCATTTGTTTCTCCAAGGCCAAACTTGCCAGCTGTTCCTGCCCATTGTTGGTAGGCGTCAGGGCCGATCTTTGCATTCCAGTCACCGAGGACAGTCAGAATGTCTTTCTTAGGTGTTTTCTTGATGATGTTGTCCAGTTGTTCGTAAAATTCTTCTAATTCTTCATCATCATGGTCTGCTGTTGGAGCGTATACTTGTATGATAGTGATGTTGTGCGGTCGGGCGGAGATGCGGATGGAGATTAGTCTGCTTGACACGGGGGTGCAGCTGATGACAGTTCCAACCACCTCTTTCCTTACGATAAAAGCTACGCCATGTTCGTGCTTGGTTTCTTTTCCGCTGAACCAGATTTTATGGCCTTCATCTGTTGTTTCTCCGAAGCCTGTCCATCGAACTTCTGCAAGTCCTACAATGTCCCAGCGATAGCGCTTCAACTCGTGGGTGAGTTCCTTCACTTTGCCGCACTGGTAGAGTGTGCGAACGTTCCAAGTTCCGATAGTTATTCCTTGCGTGGGCAGCTTGATGGTGGGTTTGGTTCCAGTAACACACTTGTCGCCCCCACCCTGGAGACCTCCAATGGGGTGCGCGGTCGTTGGTGATCCGGGCCCCGACCGATCCGGCATGTTATTCTTATTCTGTTGCTTGTCCATCAGTCCTTTCAATGGGCTTAGGCGAACTTGGCGGCGCCCGTCTCCTCTCCAAGTATTTCAACTGACTGAAAGACGCGTCAGCCCCTCACAACGTTTCGCCCGCCAGCAGAAGCGGTTACCGGGGTGTGGCTAGGTAAAGGACCTGGAGCCAGCTGTGAGAGTTGAGTGCCATGTGAAGACCAGTGCTCCCGCCTGCCCCAAGAGGCGCTGCTGGCTGAAAAGTCAAAGGTACTACTTCTCCATGAACACTCTACACCCCTTTATATCGTGGCGTTATATCCGATGTAAAACCTGTATTTGTAAACAGCACCAAGGGGTGTTAACACTTTTCATCGTTATACACTACTGCTTGAAATTAATTTGACTGTGATAGTTCAAGGGTGGTACCAGAATAGCTTGGCGCCTGAGGAGCCAGGCTATTCTGGCGCCACCGGGCTTAAACTAAAATGGTTGATCCATCTCCTATTCTGTAAAGCAGCCTTCATAGAACACTAAGCACAGGTTAATAAAATCTGCCTCAGGGTGTAGGTGGATAATTCACACATCGCCAATGGACGCGGATTGTGTTCAGTTTGGAAATCATTGTAAATTCAACGACAAAGACCACACAGCCATCAAAGGAAAGTGGATACAAAATGGTGTCAGCAAGAGGCATAGATCCTCATGAGCCCCGGCAACTGCGAGGGCACATGAGGATCTATACCTTTAATATGGGAAAGCCAGTGTGTCCATGTTTGAGAAAAGCAATTTTTTCATTTTTATTCAACGAAAATCTCGCTTTTCTCAACAATGGACATCCCAATGCGCAAAAGGCCATCGGGCCGACGTCAGCCGCCGTTTGCCCGCGCAGTGCGCTGGCAAACGGCGGCCCGACGTCGGCGTGGTGGCCTTTGCGCACTGGGATAGTGGCTTTTCCCATTATAACGGTAGAATGAGGAGTGAAATTATATGGCAGCTGCAGAGGGGAGTTGTGGAGTGGGCCGGTTTGAGTGGATGGTTGGGGTGATTAGATTAGAAGGGATGAGGGGTGAAGTAATTTTGGGGCGTAACAAAATACAGGCATAGGATTATCGTTGCATTATCGACTGCAGAATCTGTCCTCGGTTACCTCTACAACAGACAGTTGGAAATACAGTAAACTTTGAATATAATAAATCGCCAGTTGATCCACGTTTTCTTGTTATAACCGAAGTTTGTTTTAAGCGAAGTAACTTAGAAAGCGTGCTGTCTGGACATCGGGGGAAAAAAGGTGTCCTTTTCGACTTTTGATATATCCCACCTTGTTATAAGCGAGGTAAAACGTTAACCGTTCAGGGCTTAACTTCTTTTGCTCACCACGAAGGTGATTTCAAAGACGGGGCACCGAAAGAGGGTCTGAACAAATTTTGACTCCAGATGGATTCGACACCGGGACCTTTCGGACGAGAGTTGTTCATGAAGATTTATGCTTTCTGCTGAGACCAGTTTGTATCCATGCTTCAAGGGCGGTTTGGCATTTTGGTCGTTGAATGAACATTGAGTTCAGAAACAATAATGTACGATCTGTGGCAGGTAATGGGTTAGAGACAGACGCTCTCTCCAGAGAAGTCTTTGAAGGGTAAAATGTGTCATCTGTCATTCAAGACCATCATTCAGGTGGCTACAGCCACAGTCACAGCTACAGTCACCTGAATGATGGTCCTTAACCCAATCAGCCCTGACGCACTACAGCAGGAGATGGGTCGACCGTGATAATTCAAGGGTAGTGCCAGATTAGCTTGGCGCCTGTCGGCGCCAAGCTAATCTGGCACTGCCCTTGAATTATCATGGTCGATCCATCTCCTGCAACTGGTGCATAGTCATTAGATGACGCCTCCAAAATTTGGGAAATACGGCCGTCAGGCTGCATCAGTTAATGACAGGTGAACTTCCATTAGGTTGATTGCTGACAACAAGTTTCGCTGCACATTGAATAAGTCTTAACACATTCTACCCCCGTCACCGAAATCCCCAAATGGTAAAGTTGCCTGAAGAATTGTATTATTATTACATGGTATTTATATAGCGCATTTCTCATATTTATAATATAACTCAATGCGCAGAATGTAGCCGCGAACTGAACCCAACAAGCTCACGTAAATGCATTCTCTCACACACTGTACGTAAACAGAGAACATTCACGAAGAACTGAAGAATTGTATTACAATTCTGAAGACAGATCGAGCACGATAGTTCACGGGTGGAGCCAGAATAGCCTGGCGCCTATGGGCGCCAATCTATTCTGGCACCATCCTTGAACTATCATGCTCGATCCATGTCTTGTTGTGGTGGGTCGGGGCTGAATGAGTTAATACCTGTCTTGGAAATATATTCAATGTTTTGTTATATTCCAGAAATTCACTAAAACTACCAAAAGACAAGAAATCTGTAATATTAATTTTGTGTCAGCATCGAACATTTAAAACTCTATGAATGATATAATGAGACATCCTTCCCGGTGCGCAATAAGTCATCGGGACAACATTCGGGCTGGAGTCTGTGCTAGCTCTAAGAGCCGAAGGAATGAACTATGAAAGTACGATGGACCTACGCACGTGCGTATGACTAACGCTGAAGGTCTGCAACAGAAACTAAAACCATCTCAACCTGTGATGGCTGTTGACAGTCTGAATAGAATTCCGTCCCTAATCCCTATAATCCCTGGAAAAATACGGCGCGAAGGGAGGCAATAAACGAAACAAAGCGAACAATAGAGGCCATATACCTGTCACCAGCATCCAGCCGCTAAGACAGCGTCATCCCACGCGAGGTTTTAGCACCATACTCTCCAGGACACAACAAACAGCTCGCATATGCAAGAGGCATAGATCCTCATGAGCCCCCGCGTAGCGGGGGCTCATGAGGATCTATTCCTCTTGGTGGACTCATTTAAATCCGCGTGCTTCAATCAAACGAGGTTATCCTTCAGAGATTGTAAGATGGTTTTGGCGAGATCCATATTTGACGTTGGCTTCGGAAGGGCGAACTCGTTTTCTCACGCAACGAGATGAAACTTTTCCAAAATTGCCTGCCAGTCACTTGCAACAGATCTCAGGTTATCGATAGATCATAGCTGAAGAGTAGTACATGACTATCAAACTGGGAGGCAGTAGCGGGTGCTCATCAGGGCAATTATTTCATCCGTGGAGAAATAAAGGTTCATTTCATTTCATTTCACCCATGGCTTTTGATGAATTTTGCTCAAGAGTGTGTTGTTACGAGCTTTTTTAACAATATAAAAATTGTCACAAAAGTTCGCTTACACTCCTTGGCCTTTCAACATGCTTTGTGACACGATTGTTGGCTGTTGCAAATCTCGTGGAGGTTCCACGACGTGATGACAATTGTTACAAAAATAGTAGCTCGTAGACCAAGCGCATACCAAGGAACAGCGCTTGTAGCCCCTGCTATGTTAACAACGTGTAGGAGTCGTGGTGCGGCGCTAAACGCTAGAAATAATTATTAAGAAAAAAAGAAATGAAGGAACCAGAAACCTACCTGGAGCGCCGATGCCACGATAAACTCATGTAGAAGGTTCTGGTCAATGCACAAGCACTGTTATCTACCGCGATGTGAACGATTTCCAGCCTCCTGCCATTTTGTACCACAAGAAATTGAATAATTTGTGACAAATAGATTCCACGTCATTCGTGTATAATTATGGTAACAAGAAAACATTTACGTCACTCGACAGCAGTATGACGTCATATTGGTGTAGTTCACAATTTCTTTGATGCCTCATTCTTGCAGTACGTATGATTCTCGAGAATGCGCTTTTCGGCCCGGGGGAAAAAACCCCAACCAAACAAACAACTCAGTAATTCTGCACCACCAGCTAAAATACTTTTCTACCAAATCGGCGGCGGAGATAAAAAGATCACGTGTTCAAAAATTTTGATTTTTACGGTCTAACAACGGAAACAAATCTACCCCAAGCAATGGATCCGTTCAACTTACATTGTCCGCCATGATATCTAAACGTAATGTAGGCATTCCGATAGCTTGAGGATCCAAAAATAAACTATAAGGCAATAAAAACGCGAATTTTTCACCATACCGTTTATCTTTTTAATATGCTTTGTTCTGGGGTTTTTTGACGTCATTTGTGAGAGAATAGTATAAGTAGTGTGTTATTTCTCGAGTAAATTGAATGTTTAGTCGTCAAAACCTCACATCGATGACTTATGACGTCATCAGTGAACCTACCATCACGGGATATTGAAAGTGAGGTGGGGAGCATCTGCAGAGGACACAGCTGAAAACCAACTAGCGTGTGAAAATCTGGCCTGTTTGGTCTTGACCTACTTTTCCTTTGTCAAAGGCACCTAAAAAATCAAAATGACCTACAGACATGAAAACCAAAAGTCGTTTATTTTTAGCGGCCATATTTACCTGATCAAATGGATATGGGGGTGTTCTTTATCTCTGTGTCAATCATTGGAGCACAAAAATGATTTGAAAATAATTCAGATTGAATAAAATAAGATTTATTAAGAAAATGATTTGCACCGGAAGTTCTGGTTCTCTGTTGAATTATGTGGGTCAAATTTTGTTCGACGCAGTTAATAACACCATAAGCAGCCCACACATGTGTTAACACATCTCTTAGGAAATGTGCTTTTCAGAGTGTTTAGCATATTTTAACCACATATAAAACCCTGTGTCCTCCAAGGTAGCCAAAGGCGATAACTCTTCCAATGTTGTGCGTGAAGATAGCTCAGATAGTACCCTCAACATCTGAAGTAAGCGGCAAAGAAAAAATTCTTGTTTTGTTGTAAGGGTGTATCTTTGTTTGCGGGTACATTTACTGACATTTTTCGAGTTTTTATTGCCTCTGAATATATCTTAAGCGTCACCAACAGAATAAGTTAACTCATTCAACTCCGAAACGCCACGGCAAGACAAGGATTGAGCGTGATAGTTCAAGGGTTGTACCAAAATAGCTTGGCGCCCATAGGCACCAAGCTATTCTGGCACAACCCTTGAACTATCACGCTCGATATGTTTCCAGAAGTGTAATGCAGCCTTCAGGGGGGAACTTCAAAATTTGCGGATTTCGGTCCTGGAGCAGAATGTGTTAATGCGCCAAAGATTCTTTGCGGTTGGATTCGGGGCTTCCATTCTGGAGCCCCCCCCTCTCCCCCCCCCCCCAAAAAAAAAAAAAAAAAAAAAAAAAAGAAATCTGAGGCCCCGGCCGAGGAAACATTGTGGCTGTTTTGGAGAGTCCCCACGGATTTAATGACTTAATTATTATCAAGTCCCTACCATCTTTGTAAGCATCGTAGTAATAATTATAACTGCAAGAGCTTTGTGACAATTTGTAACAGGCTTGCTCATCTGCCTATCAGCTCGTAATTTTTTAAAAAAAAGTAATTGGTGAGCGGGGGTGGGGTGAGAGGCTTGGGGGTGGTGGTGGTGGTGGTGGTGGTGGGGGGTGGGGGGGGGGGGCGTAGGGGGGGGGGGAGGTTGTTTGGTTTACGAGAGGTGTAAGGACAGTAAGTAATTTTGAGTTCTTGTTTAGAAAAGCCCTTCATGTCAGCTGTCAGTGTTGTGGTTAACGGCTGATGGGTAGACCCCAGTAGCAAAACGTTTCCGGGCCCACGGCGGCCGCTGTGGGCCCGAGGACCTTTGCTTTCTGAGGCATGTATTGGAAGTTGCCAAGTCCCCGCATACATCATGCGAACTCGAGTCTGCAAGGCGGCCGGGCCGGACAGGGCGATAACCCTAGGTGGCAAACACAGCGTCTGGTGTCACAGAATATGATCTGTCAGAGTGTTGCCCCCTGAAAGGAAGTGGAATAAAATGGCGACAGTAAAAACGTCTGCCGGTGTCACCTACCATTTTGGGGTTGGTCATGTTTCTGTACAAGGTGTGTGAAAGTTTGTTAGTGTGCTGTGTTTTGGAGGAACAGAGGACACGGCATTTTCTGAAGGGGCGAAAGGCCGGCTGCAAAAAGACCTTGAAGACATCATAAGGCAAGCCCAGTAAATTAGAGGTCATCTGGCCTACTTCAGCCGTAGTTGACCTGGCCTACACATGGCTGAGTTTTGGTACACTTTTTTTTTGGGGGGGTTGGGGTGGGTGGGTGGTATTTAATGTTCTTTTTTACATTTCTATTTTTACAACCTCAGAATTCTAAACTACGGCCTTTTGGACTCGTGTCCGACGCCGGCTGATGATCAGGAGAGTCTTATAAGCCTTTCACTGCCGGAAAAATGCGAACACCACCCAACAGCAAGATGTTCTTGGATGATCGACCCTCTTTATGATCGACTCTTTTAATATCCGCGTTTCATGGATTTATGGGCTTACTTTGCTGTTGAATTTATATTTATGTATATGAACACATACATTTTGTTTCCTTTGGCAATGAATGGGTTAATGCGATCTTTTTTCATGCGCAGAAATGGGCTGAGTTCTTCCGTTATTTGGACCCGACGGCTTCAGTAGTACCGTAACTTGAGGCTGAAAGTCACAGACAAGCACACATTTAACCCCTGTATTGCCAGTGGATGAAGAGTGTGTTTTGGAAACGATTGTAAATTCAAAGTCAAAGATCCCCAGCCGTCAAAGAAACATGGACACAAATTGGTTTCAGCAAGACTGGAACAGATCCTCATGAGCCCCCGCAACTGCGGGGGCTCATGAGGATCTGTTCCTCTTGGGGTTGGCTGATGTTTATTTAATCTCGGGAATGAAGGCGTTCAGGAGAGTTTTGCAGATGACGGGGATGACGTGGAATACTCGACGGTCTCTCACTGAAACAGGTGGTCCCGAAACAGCCACAGCTCTGCGTCTGGATGGTTGGGAGGAGCTCCTCCGTTATTTGGCAAAAAACCCCAAAACACCCCAGTATGTCCACTTATGAGAAAAGCGAGATTTACATTGCATAACATGTATAACAATGAACATTTCGACCAAATTTTTGACTGCCAGTGCTTGTAATTTAGAAGAAACTAGCAAGTAAGTAGGAAAAAGCACTGTCAGGGGAAGAGACTCGTGCATTAGCGACCAGTGATCATAGATCTTTATTGGTCAAAGCACGCACACACACATAATAGGATAGCAAAGAGGGCTGCACTGAGTACGTGCTTGGAAGTAATGCATATGGAACCTCCTCCCTCCCTCCCTCCCCTCTCCCCCTCCCCCCCCCCCCTCGGGGGGGGGGGGGGGGGAGGGGGGCCGTATCACCTATCACACAGTGCTTTTTCCTACTTACTTGGTAGTTTCTTCTAAATACTGGCAGTCAACCATTTTGGTCAAACATGTATAACAATGAACATCTTGATCAAAGAGTTGACTGCAAGTGCTTGTAATTTAGAAGAAACTACCAGGTAAGTAGGAAAAAGCACTGTCAGGGGAGAGAATTGTGCATTATCGACCAATGATCATATATCTACTTTGGTCAAAGCAAATTTAAAAAAAAAAAAAAGATAGGAAAGAGAGGTGCACTAAATAAGTACTTGGAAGCAACGAATACGGAAGCCGCCCCCCTCCTCCTCTCCCCACCCACCTTCCTGCCCGGAAAGGGGGCGTATCACAGTATACCGCTGGATTTCCAGCCCCGTGATGCATGGCAATTTAGACCTAGGTCCCCCAAGGTTAAGGGGGTGCAGATTGTTTAGCCAGTGTAGTGTGGACAGCTGTTTCGGTCTATGCCTAGGCAGATGTCCACACCGGCTGTGACAATCTGGACCAAAGTAGATGTTTGATCATTGCTCGATAATGCACCATTCTCTCCCCTGACAGTGCTTTTGTCCTACTTTCTTGGTACTATCTTGTAAATGAAAATCTCGCATTCTAGATGTAAGTGGGATATGGATGTAAGGTGATGGGAAGGGATGGGGTGGGTTAAAGTAGTGTATAATTGTGCGTGTGTCTGAGAGAATGTGCTGTTGTGCATGCGCAGTGAGTCCAGTGTTTTCCTGGAGTACAGCGCTATACAAGAGCTATTTATTATTATTATTATTATTATTATTATTATTATTATATTATTATTATTATTATTATTATTATTATTATTATTATTATTATTATTTCTCATAAATGGACATACTGTTTTTTTGCCAAATAACGAAGGAGCTCTTCCCAACTATCAAGACGCAGAGCTGTGGCAGTTTCGGGACCACCTGTTTCAGTGAGAGACCGTGTCATCCCCGCCATCTCCAAAACTCCTTAACGCCTTCACTGTCGAGATACAATAAACATCCTCTAACTGCAAGAGGAAAAGATCCTCATGAGCCACCGCAGTTGCCGGGGCTCATGAGGATCTATTCCTCTTGCTGAAACTACTTTGTATCTATGTTCCTTTGACGTTGAATTTATAATTGTTTCCAGAACACGGTCTTGATCCATTGGCAATGCAGGGCTTAAAGGTCTGTGACTTTGAGCCTCAAGTTACGGTACTACTGAAGCCGTCAGGTCCAAAAACAGAGACCAGGTAGATTTTGTTTATGAAGCAGTCTGCTCCATGCCGGGCTTTGACTGCCAATATTCGACGATACAGCCTTTTTATTGACAGGGTCGGATCGGGGGTGCGGGGGTGGGGGTGGGGGGTTACAAGGGTTCCGGACCCCCCACCCCAGACCCAAAATTATTTAAAATGCTATAACAAAGTCCCTTTTTGGGGTATTTGGACCCCCCCCTCCCCCCCGTTTTTTAATATTTTGGCAAATGGTGAGAGTATTAACACGCTCGCAAGCGCCTTCTCTCCACCCCCCCCCCACCCCCACTCACAACCCCCTTCATTACAGACTAGGAGATAGATCAACCGTGTTAGTTCAAGGGTAGTGCCAGAATTGTTTGGCGTCTGAAGCGCCAAGCTATTCTGGCACCACCCTTGAAATATCATAGTCAACTTTATTTCAAGCAATGGGTGTATCAGGATGAAAAGGGTTAACCTGGAGTAATTCACTTTAACTGACATTTAACACATTCTACCCCACTACCCAAATCCCCAAATTTTAAAGTTGCCATCTGAAGGACTGTATTACAATTCTAGAGACAGATCGAGGATGATAGTTCAAGGGTGGTACCAGAATAACTTATGCCTTTTCCAAGACAATCCGGCGCAATACCAAAATGCTCGATCCATGTCTTGCTGTGGTGTGTCGGGGCTGAATGAGATATAAACAAAGATCAACTTTAGCACTGATTTTGCTGGGGATTTTTGTCGAACATTTAGATGAAATGTTTCTGTCTTTGTCAGTTCAGTTCAGCCTAACTTCTTCTTATGCCTCTTCCAAGACAAGCCGGCGCAATACCAAAACGATAGCCTGTAACACTCACCACTGCACCACAGGTCACGTTATACATTTAAATTGGGAAGTTCAGGCAGTGCAAGGCCCCGTGTGTTTAAAAATAATTTTTGCCTTGTTTGAAAATTTGCAGTTGGGCTGAATGTTGGAATTTGCTGGGAAATTTGTGGTTAGTTGAGAGGAGACATGTTTGGTGCTTTGATTCATACCATCCTGAGCTTATCCAGTGGACAATTGTGGGCCTATGTTGAGTTGCCTTTGACGTAGTGATTTTAGGGGCACGCTGATTTCAGCTGTGCTTGGGTGTGGGGTTGGTAAGGAACCAGTTTCATAGCCAAGAAACTGATGAAACGGGTGATGTGCTTTTTTTTTTTTGTATTTTGTGCATGGCAAATGTGCAGCTGGTGGGCGGTAGTGTTTTTTAGGGAATTGAAAAATTAGGAGATGACTGGGACTGACTAAGGCTAAGAGACTGGACAGTACGGAAAAAGCACTGTGGTCCGTGGCCCAACTTGAGGAGACCAACCCAATCCCGTTTCCGAACGCCCAAGGAAAGGGGTCATAACCCGGTGCAAAGGATGCCGTGACCTGTGCTTAGCTCCTTAGCGGTTCACATAAGCGGGGTAATCCCGGTAAAGACATTGTATCGGTCTGGATTAAGGATCGGCCATTGAAATAAATGGAAAACGCCAGGGTCCGTGACACGTGGAGTCATAGTATTACCCGGACGATGTACAGATTAATTAGGAGGAGCTCCGACTTGTCGCAGCATTTCTTGTCAGCGTTAGTTTCGTGTAGGTGAAAGAATTATTTTCACCGCCGACAAAAATTAGGATTGCCAAAGTGAAACAGTATTTAGGTCCATCCGCAAGAGGCATAGATTCTCATGGGGCTCATAAGAATCTATGCCTCTTGCGGACTCATATCGTCCCTTGTCATCATCAGACGATGAAGATGATCAAGGGTTGAGAATAAGACTGTATACACTAACACTATACGGGGTGGGCCAAATTTTACATGCAAAACTTTTAAGCATTGGTATTCACGTCTTTTTAATTAGAAATGATGGGTGCGGCCATTTTGAACATGACCTTCGACCTACTGGGGACGACTTCCGGTTTTGCTTGCAAACATGGAAGCTGTGAATACAAAACCCTACACAAGTTCCCGATCTAGCGGCCGACATTGCGCAGTAAAAGGTTGCCACAACAACGAAAAAAAGCTGTATGACTTGTTGCAAATGCCATGTTTTGACCACAAACCTTTCATTCGCCGTTATTGTTCGTGTTTGAAACCTTTTTGTTTGTAAAAAAGTGTATCACATCGCACACTATCCGATGAAATGGCCTGTTTTTTATCGGCCGGCCGTACACACTCGAGCGACACAAGTCAGTCTGAATTTTTATGTCTAGTTCATGTGTGTTTCGAGGAAGTTTTGCTTTAAATTGCCGGTACTCCTCATCGTCAGCGGACCAAACCGTGGCGGAGATAGCTATTTTGCGCAGCGTTTTGTTGCACGTATCAAAATCTCCGTTGAAGTTATATCCCCATATTTTTGGTAGGGATTAGGACTACCGACTCTAAGGCCTACCTACTGATGCCAGCAGGTTGTTGTCTCACTCACGCCCTGATATTTTCATACGGTTTTTGTATCATGGTCGTGTGTGATCTTCAACTTTTGTGTAAATGTGGTTTTTTTTTGTTTGTTTTTTGTTTTGTATTTTTTTTGTTTTTGTTTTTGTTTTGTTTTTTTGTTTTTTGTTTTGTTTTTCCTCCAACTTTTTATGTTCTGTCAGTACAATAGTGAAACTTATGTTGTTCTGTTTTGTCGGTACAATAGTGAAACTTGTAGTAATGTACCCAGTAATTCATATTTATTGTCATGCTGATAAAATTAAAGAGTTTGTTGGCAGATTGTCAATTTTTTTGTGTTTGTGTCATGAATTATCCTTAGAATGCATTACTCGCAATTCTTTCATTGTTTTCAGTATTATTATATTAATGTATACATGTATGGTGCAGCAATACAAGTTTTGTTGTCTCAAACATTTCATAAATAACATGAGAATATTTTGCCACCCAAAAGTAGAGACCAAACAAAGTGTAGAAATAGTGTTATTAGCTTGAGATACACTTGAAAACAGAACACTTAAATAACTACATGGCTACACAAAATATCTATGCATATACACGAAAACTTCGCAAAAAACTTTCCAACGCGCACACGTAAACACTTCTCTGAAAGGCCAAACCGGAAATGCTACACAGCCGAGCAACCTGTTAACCGACCCATTTGAGAATATTACCGTTTGGTAAAAAAGAGGTGAATAAAACATTTCAAAATTCTTATTTTTAGGAAACCGTTCTCTTACGACAGCCTCCCGGCGCGTGTCATATGTCGTGAGCTGCCCAGCACAAGTTTTATTCTGAGTATTTGTGTGTGTGTGTATGTGTGTGTGTGTGTGTGTGTGTGTGTGTGTGTGTGTGTGTGTGTGTGTGTGTGTGTGTGTGTGTGTGTGTGTAAGAAATGTCGTTGAGAAAGCTTTGACACTTTACCAGTGGACGATGTTCTTAGTTACATGGATGACGCAGTTTGAAAAAACAACAACCTTGAACTTGTTCTGATTTTTATTTGAAATGTGTCAGGAATTGCAAATTAATGTCATTCGAATTCAACTTCGCTGTGGAAGCCTTGATACTGTACCAACGAACGATACTTTATTTAAATGGATGATGCACATTTCTTTCTTTTTTGGGGGGGTGGGTGAGGGGGGGGGGTGTGGGGGTGGGAGTGGGGGGGGGGGGGGTGTATCGTGTGTGTTAACGTGAACTTGTCATATTTATTTGAAAGGTGTGAGGAATTGCAATTTAACTGAATTGAATCCGATTTCATTTACAAAACACACAGGGACTGCATACTTTTCGTAATTTCTGTAAGTGTACTTACTGTAACACTGGAAGTGTTACAATCACTTGAATTCTACTCGCGAAAAGTCAGAAGTAATTGCAGGCAGCGCCGGATCAATCAGTTTTCAAGGGGGTGCTCAACTTTTATTTTTTCTATTGCCAGGGTCTAGTATATATCAAAACACCACAACCGAAACTGTTCTTCTGACGTTTTTGAAAGTTTCTAACTGGTGTTACGTACGGCACTGAAACACAAGCGT
Organism: Semisulcospira habei; assembly: GCA_036245525.1. Classification (NCBI taxonomy): domain Eukaryota; kingdom Metazoa; phylum Mollusca; class Gastropoda; family Semisulcospiridae; genus Semisulcospira; species Semisulcospira habei. Next base: position 50,039,765 of record BTPG01000005.1, on the reverse strand, counting down.
TACAACTCAATTTTAAACGCACTTTTTTAAAGTTTGATACCGGCCGAGGGGGCTGGGGGGTGGGGGTGGTGGTGCTGTAGTACCAAAGCACCCCCCCCCCCGCCCCCCTTCCCTGGATCTGGCCCTGGCAGGGAAAGCAGGACAAGGCATCATTTGTCAGCAGATAAAGATGTCAGTGTCTTACTTTTTTTTGACAGATCAACAATGCATTCCGAAGGATCTGGATTACATTGTCGGGAACCCCCCGCGTCCTCACATTCCATTTTTCGCATGCACTGAAGATAAAGCGAGAAGTGCCCCCGAGCGTCGTACAGTAGAAAGCTCAGCTTGTATGTGTGCAAGTATGTGGTTCTGGACCTTACGCAAAGGACCTCGGGCCCACTGCGGCAGTCGTGTGAACGAAGACGTGGGCCCAAAGACGTTTTGCTACTGGGGTACGCTTTAGACTTAACCCCTTCACTGCCGAGAACACGTGAACACGAACCGACTGCAAGAGACAAAGATCGTCAGAGGACGTTTTTGCTACTGGGGGTACGGATTATATAGCCGCTTTAGACTTAACCCTTTCACTGCCGAGAAAAAAGCGAGCGCGACCCAACTGCAAGAGGCATGGATCCTCATGAGCCCCCGCGACTGCGGGGGCTCATGTGGATCCATGCCTCTCGCCGAGATCAGTTTCCATCCATTTGTTTTGGGCGGTTGTGGTTTTTAGTCGTTGAACGAACACAGATTTCAGAAAGAAAAACGTACGTGCAGTGGCAGGGAAGGGGTTAACACATTCGCCTCCGGCGACCGCGAAATTGGCGTCTGAAACGTCTTCACGCTGACCGACACATTCACGTGAAGAACATAGATGTAAATGGGTAAAAAAAAAAAAAAAAAAAAAAATATATATATATATATATATATATATATATATATATATATATATATATATATATATATATATATATATATATATATATATATATATATATATAATGCCGTAAGAACATAGGACTAACAAGACACAAAATAACCAATATAGGACTGCGAATTGCTGGGGCTCATGAAGATTTATGTCTCTTGCAGCTTGGCATCTTTCGCCTTGCCCTGGCAGTCAAAGGGTTAAAGTGGCGATGCGTTGAACCCCTTTCACTGCCCAAGAAAGTCAACACGCTCCAACTGCCACTGTTGCCACTTACTGACAACACTTAGTATCCATGTTCCTTCAACCGTTGGGGATCGATCTCTGGCGTTGAATTAAGCCTTTGGCTGTCGGTAGCGGTTTTTGCCTCGACAAAAACCGCTACCGACAGCCAAGGGGTTAAAGGCCCACTAATGCCGTAACTGTTCAAAGATTCACTTTTGTAACAGATGGTTCAGTTAGGAAACGCTACAGAGGTCTAGATATGGTCTAGATATGTTTATTTAGACACAGGAGAATCCAGTTCAGTACGCGTCGTTTTGATATCAAGTAATTTGACAATGACTCTACTCCGTTCTATAAATACAACGCTTTCAGTACGAGAAACAGTTAAAAAATAGACTGACACGCTAACGGCTAGGCAGAATAAATAAGTGCGATTACGCGTGTGTTTATGCTGCGTGTCCCAGCTGCTGTTATTAGGTGTGTCGGCAAGGCATAACCAACAAAAATGGCGCTGAAATGTGTCTTCAAATTTACGCGTAATGGTACTGTAACAAAGATACAAGAAACACGATCTGCGTCAAGTGACAGTGAAGGGGTTAGGCTTTGACTTTTGCGACTCCCATTTTTGTGGAAAACAGGGAACTTTAGAGAATGCTATACTGAGGGCCAGTTGGAGGGTAACACATCTTATGTGTCGAGTTGGACATGAGATGAATTTAATGTGTGCCCGTTTGTGGAAAATGGGTGCAGATCAAATTAATTTTACATCCAACTCGACATCGCGCATTGTTACCTGGCACAATCTGCACGGATCCTGTTTACGTGATTTGCATACGTGTGCAGGATAACATCTAAAAAGCCGCTACAGTGTAACGGTTGAGAGATTGCATTTCTCCCTCTGCGTTTATCATTTCTAAGATAAACAAAAGAAAGTACACCGCGGTAAAATCTGATATTTAAATAGTGCTTTTCTGAAGGCGATGGGCATAATGCAACGGCTTGTTACAAATGTATTTGAGGTCATACAAACTAATTCATCGCTTTCACCGCGTATGCCATGTTTCTTTCTCCTGTATAAATGTGCAGTAACGAATAACACATGGACACAGAGACATATGGAGAGAGAGCGAGAGAGAGAGAAAGAGAGAGAGAGAGAGAGAGAGAGAGAGAGAGAGAGAGAGAGAGAGAGAGAGAGAGAGAGAGAGAGAGAGAGAGAGAGAGAGAGAGGGGAGTTACATTTTTCAGGTTGTACAGTAGCCATATTTGCAAAGCTATCCATCTACTACATACCAAGTGCTCAAAAGGCAGTGGGGCCGACATCGGCCCGATGGCCTTTTCTGCCTTGAGTAGGCCGGAGGGGATCGAAAAATTTTCCGCTAGTCAGTCAAGGGCAGTCAGTCAGTCAGGGGCACACACTAGTTAGGGGCAGTCACAGTCAGTGACGGGCACACACTTCTTTGGCGTAAAAGTCTTCGCTTCACTCTCTGTCTCTGTGCTGCTACTTCATTTAACACAAATTACGAAATACACGAAAAACATCCAACGTATCGAAAAAGCATAATAATTATGACGACAAGTTTCTATATCACAGCAGGGGCGGATATGTTACCTCGAGGGGGAGGGGGAGGGGGCAGGGAGGGGGGTATTTCCAACTTTTTGTTTGGGACCTTCAACCTGACACAACAGGCCTCCCCGACGCTAGACCTTCTTCCAGTGGTCGGAAAATAAAAACCGTTCGTGGTGGTGGGATGGAAGGCGTGTGTTAAAACTGGCTCACCACTCGTCAAAATATCAACAACGGAAGGGGGGGGGGGAGGGGGGGGGGGCGGGTGGAGGGGGGGGGGGGAAATTTTGATTGGGAATAACGTTTCAGAAATGAGTTTTAGAAGACAGACCCATTAAAAAAAAAAGAGTTTGAAAAAATATGCCCTCACTAGAAGAACAGGAAACATCTTTTTTGTTTTACCCTTTGGCTGTCTGTAGCGGTTCAAGTCGGGATGATTCCTACAGAAATCATCGCGACATGAACCCTTACCGACATCCAAAGGGTTAATTTCCAGCTTCTCCCACTTTCAAAAGTAAAGAAACTGTTATCGTTACAAGCGTGCAGGTTACATTGAGATGTCAACAGACAGAGCAAACACGGTAACTATTGTTTCGCAATACAGTGTTGGAAAGTTGATACGGGATGGTTCCAGATGACTTACCTTCGCGAACAATAGGTTATTGTCGACAGGGGAGCACTTAAAAAAACAACAACAACAAAAAACCCAAAACGAATGTAGGTAAGGCAGAAGACGCCTTCATTGTTCCCGCCGCTTCAGCAAAACTCGTTTTCAAGAAGCATAATCCATTTGAGCCCCCTACCCAATGCGCAAAAGGCCATCGGGCCGACTTCGGCCGCTGTTGGCCCGCGCACGGCCGTGCGCGGGCCAACGGCAGCCGACGTCGTCCTGATGGCCTTTTGCTCATTGGGTTAGTCTCTCACGATGATGCTGGACAAAACAGCGTAATGAAAGCGACCAACCCCATTTATGAACCCTTTGGCTGTCGCAGCGGTTTTTGTTACCGGCTGCCAAAGAGTTAAACGATAAAGAGCTCACAAAGCTCACTTTATAAAGCCTGGGACAAAAAAAAAAAAAAAAAAAAATGCTTGCGTAATTTATAAAGTTTGAATGTCTTAAAATGAACGAGTTTTGGTTGTTCTTCTCCTTTGTACGTAGAAGAGTTCTTTCGTTACACACAAAGGGCAGCAGAAAACAGCTGGTACAGGTACCTATACTCACACCGACCGTGAAAAGAGAGGTCATTAACTCATTCAGCCCGACGCACGTATTTCCCAAATTTTGGAGGCGTCATCTAATGACTATGCGCCTGTTGCAGGAGATGGATCGACCTTGATAATTCAAGGGTAGTGCCAGATTAGCTTGGCGCCGAAAGGCGCCAAGCTAATCTGGCACTACCCTTGAAGTATCATGGTCGACCCATCTCCTGCTGTCGTGCGTCAGGGCTGAATGGGTTAAGAAAACTCAATACAACGTGCATATCGTTGATTACGTTATATCCGAACAAAAAATTAGCAATTAAAGTCCGCCAATGAGCAGATCCCTTTTAAGCACCACTTCGCATAAATCTGAAGATAGATTTCAGCACCATTAATATTTGTGTTTGTTATGCCTTGTCGACACGCCTAATGAACTTTAACAGCAGTTTGGACAAGCAACAATTGCACACGCGTAATCACACTTATTTATTCTGCGCAGCTGTTAGCGTGTAAATCTATTTTTAGCTGTTTCTCGTACTGAAAGCGTGGTATTTATTAAACGGAGTGTTCATTGTAAGGTTAGAGTCCGAAATAGCTCAGGCGGTTAAACGTCGGAGCAGGAGAGCGAAGGGAATCGCCGGGTCGTGGGTTCGAATCCCGTCCCGGCCCCGGTAGCTGGACTCACAATCCAGGGAAAAAAACGGATTTGTTCAATAGCATGTCTGTTGAAAGGTCCTGGTAAATCAAAGTGGCACAGTTGGAGTGCGCCTGAGTTGATCAGTGTTCAGGTCGTACTCCATAGGCAATATATTTCCCTGTCCTCCATAACCCGCCCGTCAGGGCCGTCCATGATCACATCGGTGCTGTGGACGTTAAACCCGAACTAACCAACCAACCAACCAACCATTGTAAGGTTACTTGATGTTAAGTCGGGGAGTACTAAAATGGATTGTCCCGTGTCTAAACGAACTATAACTAGACCTGTGTGTAGCGTTCCGTAACTGGTCTGTTACAGAAGTGTATCTGTGAACGGTTACAGCGTTAGTGGGCCTTTAACTTATACAGTTTGAATGTCGTAAAATGAACCTGTCTGTCCTTCTTCTCAATCGTACGCAAGAGAGTTCCACCGATGAGTACACGAGGCAGAAGAAACCTCTGCTGCTTATGCTGACTCACATGGATTGGAAAAAGAAGGATAGGAAAGTGTTATTTGAGGCAAGGTGTTATTGAGAACCCGGCAAAGGTTAACAATCTAAGTCCGCCTTGGAGCAGATCACTCTTGGTCCACTCTTAACTTATTGACTCCTCTAGTTTTTCCTGTTGTATTTCTGTGAAATGATTTGCAACAATTCATGCGTATTTCGCGCCAACTTTAAACGCAGCCGGTCATTTAACCCGCTCAGTGCCGAGAAAATTTGAACTCCGCCCAACTGCAAGAGGCATAGATCCTCATGAGCCCCCGCAGTCGCGGGGGCTCATGAGGATCTATGCCTCTTGCTGACACCACTTTGAATCCATGTTCCTGGGACAGCGTGAGTTTTTTTTTTTGGTGTTGAATTAACGAAGATGGCAGAAACACGGTCTCCGTCAGCGGCCACTTAACGGGTTAACTCATTGCTCACCAGGTACGAAATACCCACAGAGTTGTCCTAAAGGGGACTGCATTACAATTCAGGCGACAGATCGACCATGATAGTTCAAGGGTGGTGCCAGAAGAGCTTGGCGCCTATAGGCGCCGAGCTTTTTTGGCACCGCCCTTGAACTATCATGGTAGATCTATATCTTGCTGAGGTGTGTCGGAGCTGAATGAGTTAAGAGGTCCAATTTTGCTGTCACAAAACGCACTTCAGTGTATAAATGGGGTGACAGTCACATCTCACATTTCGGTTAATGCACGCTGACCTTTCTCACAGTCTGTATTTTCTGCATCAAAGTCAAGTCTCACCTTACCTGGGCTGCTGGTGATAGGCACTCCTTAATCCACACATGAAATGCGTTCGTTAAAACAAAATTTTATAGTCCACAGTGTCACAAGGTTTAAGGGAACCACCCAGTCAGGGCAGAGATCAGTTTTCCAAGTCAGAGCACAGGTACAGGAATCCTGCGCGAGTTGTGACAGCGGCTCGTCTATGGAATATATTCTGAGGTGCAAATGGAATGCGACATCATTGGAACCATCGGAAACACTTCCGTGTTTCCGAAGTTTCCAATGATGTCGCATTTATTTTGACGGTCAGTATAGTCACGAGTTAAGTCCCCTGACAATCGCTCCGGCTTTCGCGTGAGTGTTTTCATTCGGTAACAATATCACAAAAAATTGGCCCTGTCAGGAGGACTAAACTCATGTAGGAATCCCGAACCTGTGGTTAAATTAGACACATTTACTGGCTCAAACTTCTGTTGATATTCTCCATGGGAGAAGCTGTAATGCAGCTTACTGTCGCATGCGTCCTGAGTAAAGCCGTGTTTCCATATAGCTACGCGACAGCGGCGGGTATGCAACACGGCAACAAGTTAGCTGAGCAACAGGCGGAAAACCGATTTATGTGTTTGCATAATGCGGCGCGACAGACAGCATTGCACCCGTACTTAAGCCATAGGGGCCTGACGATGGTGCTTTGCGGACTAAATGCAAATCCGCTGCGCCACCGCGTGCGCGCGACCGCATCACTAGCTCAATTCAGAATACAAGGGAGGAAACGAACATGTGCGAAATTCTAGCTGAGGCCGGAAGTATCCAGGGCCTCTTTCTCAAAATCTAGAGTTTAACTTTAAACCCTTTAGTAGGGTGCCGTGGAAGAGGCCACTCTGCACTGCTTTGCATCCATTGTTTTCTGCCGTGTTTACTCTAAAGTCGAAGCGAATTACTCGAGAAGATATTCACAACTGAGCAGTGTTTGAACCAGACTCCATTAAAGTATTCGGGCTGGGGGAAATACGTACCTAAAGCGATTGCTGCGTGCACGTTCATGTCAACAGTAGATGCACGCTTGTTTTAATTTCATTGGATATGCTAATTTACATAAACCAATGAACAATGAGCATGACGCGTATTTCCGGCCACATCTAAAAACCTAACAAATGGACTTCTGTCAAAATGATGCTTGAATGTGTAAAAAGCCTTGATACTAAACTATCAGTTTTTGATCGGCGGACAGATTGATGGCAAAATATCTACTGAGTTTGTTCAGTTCGAGGTTTTAGGCGGATGGTTGATTTGAGGGTTGAAAACTGCTCTGGAATCACAGTGCATCGCCGCGTGCCGTGTCGTTTGTTTCCTCCTTTGTATTCTGAATTGAGCTAGTAATGCAGTGGCGCGCACGCGGTGGCGCAGCGGATTTGCATTGAGTCAAAGCACCATCGTCAGGTCCTTATAACATAAGCCGTTTAGAAGTGTTGCGATTTGTTTTCGTCCACTGGAAACCACGCTACCTTCACAGCGCAATTGCTGCTGAATTGCCTTTGAATATGTACATAGGAGTATAACATTTTGTTGCGTCGCTGTCGCCTGTCGCACCGCAATCACGCTGCTTTTGCGCTGAACATATGGAAACACTCCTGTATTTCTGTGTTCACCATTCGTGTCGCTGTCGCCATACCTTCTTCTACAAAACACTCGGGCACTGCGCAGTTTTCGTAAATTTTATATCCTGTAAGTGTTGCGCCACAATATGGAAACACCCTCACGGTCTTTGTTGCTGTCGGCAACGACTGGGGTCGAGGTGATTCCTGCAGGACTAAAATGTCTATCGACAGCCAAAGGGTTAGTCACTGTACAACCACTCAACCAACCCTTCGTGGTTAGAACAAGGTATACACTCTCATAAATGTAGAACGCACGGTATGGATTCTCGTGAGCCCCAAGTGACTTTGGCCTATCGCGTCTAGAAATAAGCAAGCCATCTATCAGAAATCCAGCGCTTCAACAAGCATAGACTCATGAACATCTATATCTCGAGCAGATGCAAGGGCCTAGTGCCAGTTGGATGAGAACTGCGCCAGCCACTAAGCAAGGTGCTCCGCTACAGCGGAGCACCTTGCTTAGTGGTTAGCGCAGGACTAAGCTCATTCATGCAACTGACCCATGGTTGTCTCCCCTGGAAAGTAAGACTTAGGCAACAGCGGCCGCTGTCTGAGTCGCAGGGGCTCGTGGGAATCTATGCCTTTTGCAGACGGAATGGGATCCCAGTTTGCAAAACACCATAGGGCCGACGATGGGTGCTCTGGGTCCGCGAAAGGCCGTGCGTGGGCTAACGTCGGCCCTATGACCTTTTGCGCATTGAAATGTTTAAAACGCCAGAAATTCGAAACCTTAGGAAACAGCGGCCGTTTGTTCTATTCTTGCGGTAAAAGAGGAAAAAGATACAAGTGTTCGCACCTACAAAATTCACTGGCGCCGGCGTCTGAGCTGCTTGTCACTGTGATGGCGTGTCAGTTTAACACGTTCCAGGCTGGTTGCATTTGGATACACGGCTTTATGCTGCATGTCCGGGTGTGGCGCGTCTCGAATGAGTTTAACAGGGATTACGCGCTGAGGTACCTAGCGACAACCAAAGAGTTAACTTTATAGGGGCACACCTTTCTCAGAGCGAACTGCTTATCTACAGAGACTTTTTTTTCGCGTCGGGAAATTAATAGCGCACCGTAGATTACTTATTCGCTTTCATCAAGATTGGTGCACGGTGACTTTGGCAATACGACTGTATACCTACGAACACAATGTTACAAAAACTGAAGGGAATTAACTGGGCGAATGCACTTTAGCTGACGTTTGTTTATTGGAACTGGCAGGTGTTTGGCAATAGCGTTGCTACATGCAAGAGAAACGAGAGGCCAATGCACTTTAAAGTTAAAGGAATTGTCACATGTTTGGCAATATTTGTGCTGTAGCCAATTATGTGAAATCTAGTTTAAGCTCAGTCCAGGCCGCTAACCAACCCTTGCCACTGTTTACAAGACAACGTGGTCTTCAAAGACAGGTGCTTCAGTAAAAGAAGTCTTAAAGGGGGAAAGTGTCACCTGTTATTAAAATCACCTGTTATTAAAAACCGACATTTACGTGTCTACAGCTATCTAAATGATGGTCTTCTTCTTCATCATCGGTCGCTTCCTCGAAACATCCCTCGTGAATGCTGCTGTCCTCTTCAGGTCCGCAAGGTCAACGTAGAGTTTCTGCCGCAAGGACGTCTCGTCCGGCCATGCGGTACATCTCGGAACATCCTGAAGAAGGCAGTCCTGGAGCAAGTGGGCAGCAGTCATTGGAGCAGTGTCACAGGGGCACATCTCCGTCTGACCAATTTTCATCTTGTTATAGAGATGTGCTCTCAGCCAGTTGTGTCCTGTCCGCAGTCTGAACAGGATGACTCGGTCTGCTCTAAAAAGATGGTCTGTAATGACAGGTGATCACTCATAAATAATAGTGTTCGCTCAAAGCAAGTACTGGTGTAAAGGACGCACTTCACAATCCAGTGCACATGTCCGTTCTTATTTAACGGTCCTCTTACACCATGATTTATTGCAACGTTACTGGACACACACACAACAACAATCCTCTAAAATAGAAATTCCAGTCATTGGGCAGGGTACCGACTGTGAGAGTACACACCAAATAGACCCACTCGGGGAGTCTGCCACAAGGTGTAGGTACACTATTCAAATGAGATATTCAGCATCTCATTTATATATATAGAAATGCACTTGTAGCGTACTCCTCAAGAGGGTTTATCTGGGGGGAGTGCTACCGCAAATGGTTCGGTACGGTAATATTCACACGTGACTTAACAGCGTTCAAACAGTCTATTTCAAAGAACGACAAGAACAAAGTAATATTTTAATATTATGTTTGGACGCTGAGCTACTTTTTTCTTTGGTTGTTCACAACCCTTTGGCTGTCGGGTAGGGCTTTTATCCCCCGATATTTCCTGAAGGAATCATCGCGACCAAAAACGCTACCGATAGCCTACGGCTTATACATTTCCTCTTCCGCTTGAATCTACTGCAAGGTACTGGTGTCGTCGTGAGTATTGACAGTGTCACGAACAATAATTCCGTGCCATTTGCGGGAGTTCTTTCCAGCTGGACCCAGTCGGGGAGTACACCACAAGTCTACTTCTATTTAGTCTAATGCGATGCTGCGCAGATAGACACACTCGGGCAGTACGCCACAAGTACACTTATTTTCAAATGAGATGCGAAGCTTCGCATCTCATTTGAATAGAAGTGTACTTGTGGCGTACTCCTCGAGTGCGTCCATGTGGGGAGTACTGGGGATAGCTCTGTGGTAATGGAACCTTCATTCTTTGTCTCATCAAACCTGTTCACACCCTGAAGGTGCTAACTTTCCGTGTCCGAATGGCGTTCAAATTCCAATATAGGAAGGTGCGAAGGTCCGCCTACTGGGCAGAAATTTGTCTTTTCATTAAAACTGATAGCACCCCACAAAATGTCACAGAGGAGTGTCAGCTTCTTTTCCAAACAGAAGAATAAACTGTATGGACATTTGTGTTGAGGATTTGCCTGCCCTGCGTCAGTACGGCCTCCATTTTTGTGGAAATTTGTTTCCATTGTAATGGAAATAAGATGCTTTTTCTAAAAAAATACTGTATTTTTCAAATTGCCGTTTATCTGTGAACAACACGTCTCGAATGAGATAACGTGCTCTTCTAGAATGTTGTTGTCTCTTGCAAATGAGATGTATCATATTTTCTGTCTTCTTTCATCTCTACCTTTACTCTTTTTATTTATTCCATCCATCCATCCATCCATCCATCCATCCATCCTTCCATCCATCCATCCATCCATCCATCCAGCCAGCCAGCCAGCCAGCCAGCCAGCCATCCAGCCATCCGTCCATCCGTCAATCCGTCCGACCTCCCGCACTCCTGTCCGTCCGCCCGTCCGTCCGTAAGTTAGTCTGTCCACTCACCACACTCATCCAGCTACTCACCCAGACCCACCCATTTGTATATACTGACGAGCAGAAGAAATGCGACATTTTTGGAATCTTCGGAAACACTTTAGTGTTTCCGACCAAAAATGTCGCATTTCTTTTGCTCGTCAGTAGATTCACCCACCTGCTTGCCTCGATATTTTCACGCTTCTGCTTGTCAGTGAAAGCTTTCGTGTAATGGAAGGTAACGGTTTCCAGCAGTGTAAAAAGAAAAATCCGTGTGGAACGTTAATTATGTGTCTCATTAATACTGATAGCGCGCCGCAGGATTGGCTTTCCCGTTCACCCAACAACAATAAAACAAACACTGCATAAAGAACACTTAAAGGATTTGTAAAAGCAAGGTGTTAGGGTGAGGCTAGCAGTCCGGCCCAAATTTAACCGATTTCAACCCGATGCACTACAGCGGGAGATGGATGGACCATGACAATTCATGGGTAGTGCCAGATGAGCTTGGCGCCTGACGGCGCCAAGCTCATCTGGCACTACCCTTGAATTGTCATGGTCCATCCATCTCCTGTTATAGGTACATCGTCGTTAGAAGACACCTGCACAATTTGGGAAATGCGGCCATGAGGCTAAGTGGGACATAGATCTTCAGGTCACTCGACTTTCTGAATCTACAACACTGTTTAGTTGGTTGGTTGGTTATTGGGGTTTAACGCCGAGCAGGCGACTAAGGCCATCTCACGGCGGACACTGTTTAGTGGCCAGATGTAGAAAGCAATAAAATAAAAAGCCCTGCAGTTATTTTTTTGTGTTCGTCCCTGACCATAATCGTACACTAAGAGACTGGAGTACGGACGGCCAAAGCAACAATAACTAAGTCATTAGTACATGTAGTAACTACTTAATACATGTATTATCCCAACCAATCAGAGTTCACAAATCGGCCCCGTGACCGACATAGTACATGTAATAAGTCAATGTACCAGCCAATCCAAACCGCGTAGTATCAGAACGTGTAATAAGTCACTTTTTACATGTTCTATTATGAACAGCCAATCAGATAAGCGCTTACAGATAACCGCAGGGGTTACACCCTCATCAAGCACATTCCGCGGGGTACTGCTAAAACCCGGAATAACCTGTCCTAAGCTAAAAAAAACCCAACATATCCATACTATTATTGCGTACCTAAACACAAAATAATCATGTGTTAGAAGTTTGGTTTACATTAAAGTTGATTTAGTTGTACTAGTAAGCCGTTTCAACTGCCGTTGACAAGTCGATTACTTCCCTTGTTACACGATCGCGCTCACCTGTCCAAAAACAGTCGGAATAACTTCTCCTAAGCCCAAATAACCACATATTATTAAGTACTCAGTCGTAATATTCCTATATTTGAAGTTGCAGGTGCCGCAAAAATTGTTTATTTAGCGTTAGAAAGCTTCGAAGGGCTTGCTCTTTGAGCCTCTTGATCCGCTATGCCTATCTTCACCCTACGTGCATTCGCCCAGACCGTTCGTCCCAATCACATTTCGTCCCATGATGTTTCATCCCCTATGCTATTTATTGGAACACATTACGCTATGAACGGACCACGATAATCAGTTGACATTCAAAGAGAAGATAACTGGACCGTTTCTGAGCTCAAATATTTAAAGGAAACGTTTCTGAGTTCGTATTTTTGAAGCAACCCTTAATTTATGTTTAAATATTTTGGGGGAATGGATTAAATTATTATACTCTGTGTGAATTAAATGTATTATACTCTTTTTATTTTAAATTTCTTTGCTTTGTTTTTTTTTTTTTAAGTCCCCTCTATTTATGGAAGGGACTTTTTAGGATTGGTCACGGTGGGGCGAATTTAATAGAATTTTGAACTGGATGTCTCATTGAAGACATAAAAACCGTCATCATGTCAAAGGTGGGCACTGAGGCCCAAACCTCTGACAAATGAATAATAAGATAAAAATTACGTCATGTCTAGTATGTCACAAAAGGCGGTATGTGTGTGTGCGTGTGTGTGTATGTATGTAGACATGAGAATCTCAGATATTGCTGTCCTGGCCGTACAAGCTCACTTGAAACTTGGTGAAATACTTTATTTAAGGGATGGTTAAGAGAGCCTCCGAGCATTTTGAACTGGATGTCTCATTGAAGACATAAAAACCGTTTACAGAAAGTCGGTTCACCCAGATTAGAGTCCGTAATTTTTGTCATATTTACTTGAAATGTAGGACATAGCTAGTTTGAATAAAGAGAGAGAGAGAGAGACAATGACGATGATTCTTTATTTTACAACGGTGAAAGTTTTGGTGAAACCATTTTTCGAACTTGCTGTTGCTAATCTACTTTACATATAATGCACAAATCACAAAATATTATCTTTAAATTGGGAGAAACAAAATATAAAAAGGAACCAAAAATTGAAATATAAACTTTTAAAAAATAAATCATTGAAGAAGTGGAAATAAACATAGAAAATCTCACACATACACACACTTGTGAAGGTGTACATATCCATACATACATTCATAGACACAAGCACAAACACACACGTGCGCACACACATACACTCAATACGTACAGTATTATCATCTTGTATTAACTGAAGATATAACTGAATTGAACAGTTTGAAAGGGGAAAATCGTACACTGCAAGTGCAGGCTGCTGTGAAAATCTTACGATGATGAGGTGAGGTAGTTAAAGAGAACGGTTTTAAAAGACGATTGTTGTTGATGTTGTAACATTTTTGGGCAATGTGTTCCACATGCTAGCACCCGAGAATGCTAAACTTTTCTTATAGAGATCGATACTAGGTCGTGGCACAGTAATGGACTGCCTTTATCTGGAGTATGTTGATACCGAGAGGGAAAACTTTTTTTTAATATACTCGGGGAGTCTGTTATTCAATACTTTGAACATTGTTATTCCCTTATTGTATATCCTATGGTTTTTCAAGGGGAGAATTTCTAAGGTTTTCAGTTTATTATCCGTTGTTGAGTTAGGGTCTGAAAGGATAATCTTCGCAGCTCTACGATGAAGAGAGTTCAGCCTCATTAACTGGACCTCGCTTGGGCCATCCCACATTGTAGAAGCATAATCTATATGTGACCTGATGTGGGCATTGAAGAACAGTTTTCGTGTTTCTGCATTAGCTATATGTTTTAACTTGGATAAAATAAACAGTTTCTTTGATATTGTCTTACATAATAATATTACTAAGATGGCATTGCCATTGAAACTGGTTATCTACAGTAACACCGAGAAGACTATGTTTCGTTACCTGGCTGATAGATTTGCCTTGAAGGAACAAGCTGAGTGAGAGAGCCGAGCTGGTGCTTTTAGCGGGTACTTACAACCATACATTTAGTCTTTGCAAGGTTTAAGATCATGGAATTGTTACTGCACCAGCTGTTAATGTCCTGTAGTGTGTTTTGTAGGCGTGTGTCAATTACTTACAAATCCTTATCGGGAGTGTGTATCGCCCCAGCCAGCACACCAATATAGGTCCAATATTGGCTTAGATATTGGGCCGATATATGGGTGTCGATATTGGTCCAATATTGGAAGTGCAAATTTGCCCGATGTTGGCCCAATATCGGGTAAATGTTGGCTGCCAAGCTGGATCCATCCTAGGGCCAATATAGTGAATGTTGGCTGCCATTATAGTGCCAAGCTGGAACCATCCTAGAACCAGTATGGTGCCAAGCTGGATCCATCCTAGGACCAACAAACCAAGGGGAATATTGGCTGCCAATATAGTGCCAAGCTGGATCCATCCTAGGATCAGTATGGTGAATATTGGCTGCCAATATAGTGCCAAGCTGGATCCATCCTAGGACCAGTATGGTGAATATTGGCTGCCAATATAGTGCCAAGCTTAATCCATTCTGGTGCCAACATGTAGCAAATATTCTGCCAACCTTTTTCCAAACTGTATAGTATTGTCCCAGATTTGGATATTGGTAATTTAATCCAGCTTTCAGTCATCTGAGGAAAAAGACCATCATCCAAACATATATAAATCTGATAGTTAGCTTCATTATGAGCCAACACTAGGCCTGGACAATTGCCATTTTCTCTTTGCATGGCAAGATCAAATCAAACGTTCATCAAAATATGTAACACCTACCTCAAAGCACAACTTAAAAAGAAAGACCTGAACTCATAGATTCACAGTGATGCACAAGTTTAATCTGATTCTCAGTTTTAAAAATAGAAAACACTCTCGATAGTAATTATAAGCATGCAATATGAATAATTAAGGACAATGATTATCTCAGCTAACCATTTTCATCTGATAATTTCTGCCTGAAATAATTTGACTATGATAGCTCAAGATAAATGCCAGAACAGCTTTGTGCACAGTTCTGGCACCACCCTTGAACTAAAATGGTTGATGTATATCTCCTTACCCATAACATAGCTTTCACAGGGCAATCTGAAGTTAAAACAAATCATCCTCAGGCAGGATTCAACTGATTAATTAACCCCCCACTTACCCATCCACACAAACCTGTCTGTAACAATACACAAAATGTACAAAAAAAAAACATGCCCACAATTAGCAAAAACAATTGTTCTGATGCATGACATACAAAAACCATCTCTGAATATACACACAGATGTTGAGGTACTGGCAATGGGATCTGTACACATAACAGATTTTGTATACAGCGCATTCTTAAACTGCGCCCATGACTAACTTTCTTACAGATTAATAGAATATACTGACAATTCGATTGGAGACAAAATTTCCTCCTAAACTAAACATACAGGATTTGGCACAAACAACATTAGTTATGAAAAGAAAAGAATTTCATATGACATGTCCTTATTAACCCTTTTCATCCTGATACACTCCTGCTTGAAATTAATTGACTATGATAGTTCAAGGGTGGTGCCAGAATAGCTTGGCACCTGAGGCACCAAGCTATTCTGGCACTACCCATGAACTAAAATGGTTGATCTGTCGCATAATATTAATGTAGCCTTCATAGGACAATAAGCAAATCTGACAAAATCAGCATCAGGATGTAATGGGTTAAAAAGAGAGTCAAATTTATGTACATAATACTGATCAACTGGCATCGGTACAATTTTAAAAATGTAACCATGAAACCATAATATTAATAATAAATGTAAATATGCAGGCAACCATGACCTGTCATATTGATTCTAGCAACACAGAATTTAAAAAAAAAGTATTTAAAAATTGCCTCCAGTGACATATAATACTGACTAGAGTGTTGGAAGGGCGCTTACAAAAAAATAACCAACAACAAAAAAAAAAACCCAAAAAACAAACAGAAATTGGCACAATAGTTAAAACAAAATAGAAATGCCAATAATACCGGTTATTATATAGGCGCTTTTCCCTATTCTGGGAATCGGCTCAAAGAGCCGCGAACTGAACCCAACATGCACGCTCACGTGACACACACTAAAGACAAACACAGTACAAGACAAGCACAGGATATTCACGTGGTGTGAGGGGTCAGCTCAACTACTGAGGTTTTGGAAATTTCGATCGCTTGTATTTGAAATTTTATAAAGTGATCTGAAACCGGTACCATAGGGGAGGGGGAGGAAGAGCCGGAGTACCCGGAGAAAAACCCCCCGACGATCCGCCTGAATTAACAGTGACACTTACTACAGGAGAAAAGTCCAACGCCGAAAACCCATAATCGAATCTCGCACCTTTAGCACTGGTGGCAGGCGCCTTAACCACTGTGCCACGGACCGCCCCCAATGGATGGGTGGAGAGGGGGGGGGGGGGGGGTGGGGGGGGAGGTAGTCGTTAAGCAAACAAAGAGAATTATCTTTATAATCATGCATGCAGCCAATTAGCATTTGTATAACTTGCAATTAAAAACAGGTTTGCTCTACAGTGCTTGAAAACCCCAAACTACCTGCCATCACTTTTCAAACATAAACACTTGTGCAACAGATGGTTACAAAACATGTGCATGACTTATTAAAATATTATCTGCATCAACAAAAAACCCACGAGGCAAGCTTAATTGCTCAGGCAGACTATACTAGTAAAAAATAAACAATAATATGTAAGCAGCATCATCAGCGAACATATCGCATGCAACACTATCATCGCTAATTGTGTCACAATAGTGTCACAGGATTGGAGTTCTTGTTCATTTTATCTCCTTGTGACATGCAAGGGGAAGTGTTGCAAACCATATTATCAATCACTAATATTTGCATTTGCAACTGGGAATGGTTGATTGGTCGATTCAAAACGGTTCACAGACTAAACCTTGTATTTGTGTGTTCCATTCACCATGTCCAAACAAAATCTGTAACCTTATAAAATTACACAAAATTCAGAAAACTGTAAAGACAGTACATGTTTATTTCACAAAAAATACACAGTTAATGTCTCAAAGTTATATTTCCTATTGCTGTTACTAAAGGTAACAGGTGAGCTTAAAAAATAAAACAACAAAATACACAATCTACTGCAATGAATAACCTGAAGTCAAACACTAGGATGATTTCATCCCGAAGTCTTCTACGGTACCAGTATGAAATCAGGTCTGGGGCACAGTATCGGAAAACACTCAATTGAACCCAAATAAGCATGAGAAATAGGAAAGTAAATATTTTTCATCTTGCACTAGTACTGACTATGGTGCACAGGTATAGTCTGTCTGGGTACTAGCTGTCTACTTTTCTTTTACTGGCATGCTGTTTCCTTTTTCACATCCTGAGAAAATCTTGGTGTTGTTTGGAAGTTAAGCAATGTAACAAAAACCCAAATGTTTTCACCGTTTTCCTCATGTATCATGTTTTCAGCCACTGCGTACTCTTGCTACATCAATTACATGCCATAGGAGCGCTATCATACTGATAGTAACTTACTAGCACTAACCATGTACAGATGCTGATTAGCTCTTCATAGAGACTACTTTAAACTGCATGCACACATCGGTAAGCATCACCAAAGGTCTGAATTGACTTTGAAAAAAAAAAGCGGAAATTAAAAAGGCGAAAGAAATTATACACGGAAACAGTAGTAGTAGTATAGTAAATAGTAGTTTGAGGAGCGGAAAATCGGCGAGATTACCGAGGAAATCCTCGAAACGGCGGAACAATTCAGACCTTTGATCACCCCTGAACAGACAGTTTGCGTGGGAAAATCTGTGTTTCAAGTCAGAGCATAGATAAAATACATGGTCCACATCTTTGAAAAGTTTGTATTTAACCCACAAAGTAGCTTACAGTTACACTGAATGATGCCTTGCATTGGGAAGTACATACCCGGTTGTCAAGAATTCTTTACTGTGTATTTATATAGTCCTTACTAACACTTTAGTAGCACTAGCAGGCATACATGATTAATTTTAACAAGTGGAGATGTGACAGGCCCATGGGCATGTAATCGTTGTAATGTAAATGCCAATGAAAGCATTGTGTAACTGGAAACAAAGTGTGCCCAAACACATTATTACCAATGCAGATATTTCACTGTCGGCAATGAATCTCAGGACATCCTCGTAAAGCCGCACTCCTAACTTCCTCATGCTGTCCAGCCGTAGTTCTGGAGGACAACGGGTCGACAGTAGCCTTGAGAAGCTGAAGTCTGTCATTCATCAAAGGGCACGAGATTCGTTCAACTTCTCTTGCCTGACCTGTGGGTTCTGGCAGCTGCCTTTCATCATCTGCAGCAATGGTAGCCTCAAGCTGATGTCCTTCAAATATGTCTCTCACAGCTTCATTAAGAAAGAAACAACAGATTTTGTAAAAGGACACAAAAATAAAAAATAAAAAAGGAGGAGAAATTAACAACTTGCACAGTTCACATGTATGACTAAACTGCATAAACTGCTGGCGTTGTCGAATCACTTATCACTTTCGAATCACGAATCATACGCGATTTTCAATGACGAAATGATGAAAAAAAAAAGAAAAAAAAGCTCAAATGCTATGGTTTCGACAAGACGCTGTCATATATACTATCACCCTCTGACTGTTTTACACCGCCGAATAGTGCCCAAGAAGATACTGTGCTGTGTGCAGCACTGCGACACTTTCAGAGGTTTTGGTTGCGTGTTCTAATAACTTCAGCACGAAGAAGACACGTGGTCGACATGCATGCATGTGTGTGTCCTGCGCGCACGCATGTGCTCACTGTTGTGTGTAAAAGAGATTACCAATCACTCAGGGAGAGGGAGTTAGGCTTTGAATGTTTAATTCACCAGTTATTTAATTTTAAACTAAAGAACATGGAAATGATAAAATTTTTCTTAAATAAATTTTCTGACCCGTTATTATACTCAGATGGGGGTCTGTGTGCACACCTGGGGGCCTACAGACCCTTGAAGCAGTTGTAAAAACAGCCTTGAAGCAGTTGTAAAAACAGAAGCCCCAACAACAATATTTTGTGACCTTTTGGCCACTGAAATGAGCCACAGTTTAAGTGCCTTAAGTCATTTTACCGCATGGCTGCATTTCCACATTTTGAATGTGTCAAATGGACTATGTACCAGTTGCAGGAGCTGAATCGACCATGATATCCGACACCAAGCTAATTTGGCACTACCCCTGAATTGTCATTGTCAAACGCTAGTGCATCAGGGCTAAATGGGTTAAGTAAAGGGATGGCTTGTGTCAGTGAAAATGTTTTCTGGAAATGTACCAACCTTCTTTGAACCCTTTGCGAGGGGTAAAATGAATTTAGTATGTATAAGAACTCAGCTACCTTTTGGCCCTTAAAAGTTGGGCAAACCAGCTAATCTAATTCAGCGTCTGCAATTTGTGAGAATCTGCTCCTCTGAAGGATATCGTCTCTGCCAACAAGCAAAAGCCAATAATTGAAACACATCTAGTTTATGTACATTTTTTACCAGTATCATACATCAACCACAAATGCATGTGGATGTCTTAACTCTTTGCCTATGGATCTAACTTCAACAGCTTCGCAATTACTTCCCACAGAACACTATCAGTGGCAACATCTGCCAAGCCAAGGTTTGTTTGCAGGAGTGTTCTTAGCTATTTTTAGCTGTGACTGTGTCATTACAAGCCATTACTTGGAATGCACACAGGACCCAGAAACAAACTCTTAACAAAATTACTTAATGGCAGAGTACGTCATTATATATATCTAATGCTGCCTGAGTCAATAATGCCATTCTTAAAGTCATATCAGCTACTCATTTTGCAACATACCTTAGCCTTGAATTCACAGTTGCGACTGAAACTTCAAGTATTTTAGCCATTTCTGTTGTCCTGAAATGCACATCCTGCAGCAACTGCAGCTGTTCCTCAGGTATGTGGTATCGAGGAGCGTGGGCCTCACCCCTGGAAACACACCAAACTCTGTAAGTACTGTGGGCTGCCAACAAAAAAAGAATTATTAATCCATGGCGATGCTACAAAGTGGCCCAGCAATGACTACAGTGAAGACAGCACATTCCCTGAGGCACTGCCTATCACATATGTTGTGTACAATGATGTATGTAGTGTATTGTTACTACATGTGTAAATGTACAAAGAAAATGTTCCCACCTGTCCTCTACACTTTTCACAGTTAAGGAAGGTGTACTTTTTTTCTAAGAAAATTATTTGCAAAGTGTTCTGAAAGTTTCACTAGTGAAAGAGAAACAACCCGTGTAAGACTAAGAGCTGCGTTATATTTTTTCTCAGTCTTGTACAAGACATGGGCTCCAGTCTGACTATGTGTTCTCACTTTTTGCAGGATTAAAAATCAAAAAGAGGTACAATGGGGCAAACCATGTCACTATGTCAATAAAATACAACTTACTTGGCGCATGGGATTCTGGCATTTTCGGGACTCCTCCAATATCTGCGTCACCTGATCTTTCAGTGACGCTGCCGTTTCCACTGGAAGAGTACGGCCAGACACTTGGGCAATGCTCCACTCTAGTGATTCCAGGCTGCAATTACAGAAAGACATCTCTGCATGTATATTATGTAAATTCCTCAGCATCCCAATCAACAAATGCCAAATTACTCAATACTCTTATTAGAATGCTGACCAAGCCTAACTAATACTAGTAATAGACACATAACAAAACAAAATCAAAGAGATGAAAACAGCACCGGTATGGGAATTTAATACAACCAGTGAATATATACTCTAAACAATTGGTCAGCTCAGTCTGCTAGCCTGAAACTAAATTAAATTATTAATAATTCTCAAAAAGCATGCTAAAGGTGCAGGACTAAGCTCACTCATACAACTGCCCTTTGCCTGGTCTTTGTCTTCACTGTGAAAGATGTCACCAGAGCCAATAATTTCTCGGAGCTTACTTTTTGCATGCTGCATTTCAAAGCCACATTGCCAATTGAGTGAAAATTGGCAGATCGTTGAGAGTATTTTACCTTTGACGACTTTTCGCTGGCACTAGTTCAAGTTCCAAATTCAAGAATCAACGTTTGATTCTCCGCTAAACCAATCATATATCATGTTTAGAGGCCATACTATCAATATTAATTAAATTCATTGTGACTTTAGGACGCTGCAATGCAATAAGACTGTCTTTATTAACATGAAATTAGGATTCCTCTTTTTTTTTTAATAGAAAAAAAAAATAAGAGTCTCGGAAACATTTATATTTGAGATCAGAAACGGTCCTGTTATGTTCTCTTTGAATGTCAACTGATTACCTTGGACCGTTCATAGCGTAATGTGTTTCATTAAATAGCATCGGGGATGAAACGTCATTGGACGAAATGTGTTTGGGCCGAACGGTCTGGGCGAATGCGCGTAGGGTGAAGACAGGCATAGATCAAGAGGCTCAAAGAACGATCCCTTCGAAGCTTTCTAATGCTAAATAAACAACTTTTACGGCACCTACAACCTCAAATATAAGAATATTTCGACTTTAAGTACTTAACAGAATGTGTTTATGTGGTTATTTTGGTTTAGGAGAGGTTATTCCGACTGTTTTCAGACAGCGCGATCGTGTAGCAAGGGAAGTAATCGACGCAACAACAGCAGTGGAAAACGGCAACTAAACTAAATCATGGTAATGTAAATCAAACTTCTAAAACATGATTATTTTGTGTTTAGGTACGCAATAATAGTTACAGATATGGTTATTTTAGCTTAGGACAGGTTATTTCGGGTTTTAGTAGGACCCAGTTTCACCGAGGTAATCCTATTAGAAATTTGGAGTCCGTTGACGCTTTCTATGGTATTAACTGTATATTTGAAGGGATAAATGCATGAATATTTTACATACCTTGTGATATTACAGCAGGTGGATCCACACCAGGTATCAGCGAGTTGCCACAATGTGTCAATCTTTGTAGCGCACGGCGAAGAAATGTCTGTCCTTCCGCCATGTTTACTCACAACACATTTTGCAAACTGTAAGCGCTGCTTTGATTGGCTGATTCAATAGTACATGTATTAAGTATTTATTGCATCTACTGCTGACTTAATACATGTTAAAAGTCTGTCACGTGTGTCGATATCTGGACTATTCATTGGCTGCCTTAATACACGTATTAAATACTTAATACATGTACTAAGGACTTACTTCACGGTGTTTTGGCCAACCGTACTGGAGGAGCAGAGAGCGAAGGTGCGGTTCACGGGTTTCACATCTGAGAGTGACCGACTTCGACCCAACGCTATCACCTTTCTACGCAGTTACCGTAAATCTCCTGTCCAGTCCACGCATTCCTACGCTTATCCCAAAGTTTCAACCTCAGTTTGAGAAACAACTGAAGAAAATGTTGGTAACTTTGAGACGTTAACTCACACGAGCCAGAGACATAGAATTACATGAGCCCCTGCGGCTGCAGCCGCAGGGGCTCATGAGAATCTATGTCTCTTGGAGTGGAAATGGGTTCTTGCATACATTCGTACATAATCCGAAATTAGACAGTCAGTCTGAGGCACAGCTCGATCTGAATTTTGTAAGTAAGGAGCATAGGTTCACACAAACACCTACGCCTACATGGGCTGAAGTGAGTCTATGTCTCTTGCATATTGAAGGGACTGGCTGATTGGCTGAGGAGTAACAATTTGCAGTAGTTAGGGGAAACGCCGACCAACGTATGTAGTTACGTTTATTTATGTTAGTCGAAAGTAAGGAGAGACAACCCTAGTGAAACTGTTCCATAGCAATCTTTTTTTTATTTTTTTAATTTTTTTTTATTTTTATTTTTTTAAGGAAATAACGGTTACAGCGGTCTCCTCCATGGCGGGTTTTCATTGGTAAAATTAGCCGATAACTATTAACCTATTCTTGCCTGGAGCATGTCGCTTTAATAGTTCATATTATCTCTTCTCTAAATGTTCTTGTGTGTCGTCCGAATATGCTTCATTAAATAACTAACTTAACTTTTCTTTCGTGATACAATTTAAATGTCGTAAAATGAAAGACATTTCTGCTCGTCTTCTCCTGCGCCACGTAGGAGAGTTTGATATTGCTGCATTAACACTTTCGAGACGTGTCGCATCCGGATGCGACACGTCTCGAAAGAGTTAAAGGACTGACTTCAGTTTTGTTTCATTTTGAAGTTTGAATGTCGAAAAGTGAAAGACATTTTCTGCTCTCTTTCTCTTTGCCACGTAAAAGAGTTTTCTATGGATAACTTACTCACATGGCTTGTGAAAAGATGGACAGGAAATATTCGTTGAGGCAGGCCTAACATTGATAACCCAGTTATGAGAGATACAAGATAACACTTTTAACATGATGTATCCAAGTGAAGAAGAAAGAGAGAGAGAGAGAGAGAGAGAGAGAGAGAGAGAGAGAGAGAGAGAGAGAGAGAGAGAGAGAGAGAGAGAGAGAGAGAGAGAGAGAGAGAGAGAGAGAGAGAGAGAGAGAGAGAGAGAGAGAGAACGAACGAACGAACGAACGAAACTTTATTTTCCAAGGATTGAGATATTAGGCGCGCAGGCCTTTCTTACAATCTGTCCTTGCTAAGCTACTTAAGGAACACCAACCAAACAACAAAAACTAACTAATAATAAACGTCACACACACGCATACACACACGCACACAGACACACATATACATGTACTCGTGCACATGCGCACTTTTGTACATACACATACACACGTACGTGCGCACATAATTATCTAACATATAAGTAGGTATGATATTTTTGTACTATCAAAAACAAGTTAGAAAACTGAACAAACAATTTGGAGGCTAGATGAAAAAAAAAAAAAAAAAAAAAATGAAGCGTATTATGTCGAAAAACAAAGAAGAAGAAAGGATCAGCATAACGATGTCTTAGAAAGGTAATCATGTACTCTACTTTTAAACAGAGAGAGGGACGTGGTTTGTTGAATAGTGGGAGGAAGGGAATTCCATAAAAGAGCACCTGAATAAGACAGGCTAGATTTGAACAGGTCTATACGGGGCCTTTTTATAGAGAGACTGTTCCTGGAGGTGCTGTATTTTTTTTCAGTTGGCGAAAAAAGCCTAGATAAGTAAGGTGGAGCTTTCCCGTTAAGAATTTTGTGCATCAGTACACATTTGTTTAGTGCGAGGTGCTTAACCAAAGGGAGAAGTCCGATGGCCTGCAGCTTGTCATCAGTGGATAAAGACGGATCAGGGAGGATAAGCTTAGCAGCGCGCTTGTATAATGAGTTTATCTTCTTGAAGTGATTTTCACTGCAGCCATCCCATATTGTTGAGGCATAATCAATGTGTGGCTTAATGTAGGCATTAAAAAATAGTTTGCGTGTCTTAAGGTCAATGATCGTTTTAAGTTTGGAAAGTAGAAACAACTTTTTGGACAAATGTTTTCTCATATAATATAGGTGGTTATGCCAGCTTAGATCATCATCTATTATTACTCCAAGCAGGCGGTGTTGACTGACCTGCTCAACTGAGATGGAGTCCAAAGAAAGGTTGAGTGATGGAGGTTTGAGCTGATGTTTCTGGCGGGTTGTGATAAGCATGCTTTTTGTTTTTGTGGGATTTACAAGCATGCGATTTTCATTACACCACCGAGAGACTTCATGAAGACTCTCTTGAAGATTATTTGCAATTTCAGGCACAGTTTTACCAGCGGAATGTAATGTTGAGTCGTCGGCAAACATGTCACACTCAGTCACACTACACGTTACATGTAACGGTAGATCGTTAACGAAGATACAAAACAGTAGTGGGCCTAAAATAGACCCCTGGGGCACTCCATACTCTACAAATTGTTCAGAAGAACATTTTCCATTGACATAGACTGTTTGTGTTCTTTTTGTAAGATAGGAGTTCAGAAACGAAAGAGCTGAGGGACTCTTTTTGTTTAAGTAGGTGGCAAGCTTTTTCAGTAAGATGGTATGATCGATAAGATCAAACGCTTTTCTTAGATCCAAGAAGACAGCACCAGCCATTTTATTATCATTTATGCTGTTGACCCACGAATTCACTATTCGTGCGAGTGCAGTGTGGCATGAATGTTTGGGACGAAAACCTGACTGGTGATGATATAATAGGGACCTTTTTTCAAGAAATTCCAGAAGATGTTTGTGAACATGCTTTTCCAGAGGCTTCGAGAGAACTGATAGAAGGGAAATGGGGCGAAAGTTATTAATTTCAGAAGAATCGTTTGCTTTAGGAACAGGCACTATTTTTGATTTTTTGAAAGCTGCTGGGAAGACATTTTTTTGTATACATAGGTTATAAATGTATGTAAGAGGTTCCACTATGTATGGTTGCGACAGGTCAAGGATATATCCATTGATACCATCACTGCCAGAAGACGTTTTCTTTTTTAGGATAGAAATGCATTTGCCTACCTCGTGTACAGCAATATCAGGGATGACGAAAATATCATCTGAGGACAATCTTTGCTTACAGAACTTAGTTAGCTTTTCTGGTGTGGAATATATCGACTGATTGCGATTGTGAGAACTGAGTAAGTCTTTGGGGGCTGATAGAAAGTGGTTATTAAACTCCTCAGCGGAGAGGTTTTCTGGAATGGTATTGCACTGTTTACGCTTGTTGTTGGTAAGCGTATTAAGTGCTGTCCAGATAGAGGAAGGGTTTCTGTCTTCTTCGACTGTTTTGGTTACAAACGATCTCTGCGCCTCTCTAATTAAGTACTTAACTTTATTTCGCAATCTTTTAAATTCATGAAAGTTCTTTTCTTTCTTAGCCTTATTTCTATCATCCATTGCTTGTTTGATTTCGTCGGTTATCCATGAGGGAGGCTGGCGGGATCGGACTCGCTTTCTTCTTACTGGCGCATGTTTGTTTAGCACCCCTAGGAACAGATCAAGTAAGAGAGAAACAGCCTTATCTGGGTTGGTACAATTGTACACATCATGAAACGGTGTAAGGCTAAGATCGTGTAAAAAAGCATCTTTGTTTAGTTTTTTAAAAGACCTATAGGTAATGTACACATGCTGATCCCTCTTTTGTTTGGGCATCTTGCACGACCATGTACAGGTGATGGGAAAATGATCACTGACAGCTAGTGGGGGGACGCTGGTCTCTAGTACTGACTTACAGTTGTTGGTATAGATGTGATCAATGAGTGTAGCGGATGATTGGGTTATTCTAGTAGGAGCTTGGATTAGTTGCTTCAACCCAAAAAGAGTTGTTGTCGATTGCCACGTGGGATTTGTTTTCAGTAAGTCAATGTTAAAATCACCTAACAGCAGTACATCTTTGTCAGTATCATTCACTTTATCCATCATCTGCACAAAGTCATCATACCACTCGACAGTGGACGATGGATTTCTATATACATAACCCATTATAATTGGCGATGAGTTATTAATTTTTACTTCTAGCCATACACACTCAATCTCAGTTGACTCCAGATCATCACGTCTGCGTACCAATGTGCAATCGAGTTATGAACATAAACAGCAATCCCTGTGTGTTTGAGGGTGTTTGGGTCACGACGAATTAAGGAAAAGTTTGGGATGCACAGATTTTCGTCGCTAATTCTTGAGTCCAGACGTGATTCCGTTAGCCCAAAGAGATGGAAGTGTGAAGGCTGGTTTAAAAATATTGAAATGTCAGGAACCTTATTGTAAAGGTGAAATACATTAAGGTGCCCGACCTTCAGCCCGTGGGCATGCATGTAATTGTTCGATGGTGTACACATTTTGATGACAAAAAAATGTAAATATAAAGTTTTCAATATCCGAAACTCAGTGAAACAGTCCAGTCGCTGAAAGGAGTGATCTTGTGCGAAAATATGGAATAAACCAAATCCACTTATAATCACCACGACTGTCAAAAATAACTTGCCTGATAGTTTGTAGAACTGTCTACTCGCATTCAGCACAGCACGTTTGGCTATGTACTATAAGCACTAATCTTTACATTTAGTCCGGCTTACAAAAATGGTGTGTATGCCGGCCAGACACAAGTCAAACGCGGAACTGTACTGTACACAGGTCAACCACAGTACAAATAGCCCAACGAGTCCCTTAAACTGTCAGACTGCAACACATGTTGCTGTGATACGGCCGCATCGCATATAAACCAAAAGCATCGCAAATGTTAATGTCAAATCCGTATGAGGTGAAAACTAAAACAACAGCACAGTAAACCGTTTAGTATAGAAATGTCACCGTTTGATCAAAGGATTGTCAGATCAGTGCTCGACACACTGAAACAGATTGAACTGACGAGAACTGAAAACAAAACATACCAATAACACTTAGGGCTCACACACCTGTGTTCATATGCACCACGCATTGCTACAAGTCGGACGGATGAAGGGCTGAAAATGAAGTCATATGATTGTTTATTTTCATTTCAGAATTATACTGATGTTCACTAAGTTCATGAAAAACATGAAGTGAAATTAGTTCAAGTTGAGCCTACACCGAAAAAAAAAAAAAAAAAAAAAAAAAAATGGGGTCCGGTAAAACCAACTCATTTAGGCCTGGAGGCGTGTTAGTTGAACATCCGATTTACGCTGGAGAGAGATGGACAACGATAGCACAAGTGCAGTAGCAGATCAGATTAGCGCATCAATGACGCAAAGGTAATCCGGCACTATCCCGGAACTATCATCGTCCAACGTTTCCCGATCAGGCATGAAGGAGTTAATCTAACCGAAACACGGAGGTATGTTTTAACACACACTTCACATGACCGTTTGGGACCGAGGTCCACTATTAGCTAGATACGGATACTGCCAGTGTGGAAAGGGAAGGGGGAACGGCTGAAAGGTTGGCTGGAACGCTGGCTGGAATGCCGCTGGGTACTGCGGCATTGGTACGTGGAAACTGTGCGGTGTGATCTGAGGCCAGGGCACGACAGGGCGCGCGTAGTTTCCATACAGGGTCGCCGGCTGATAGTGGTAGCCGGGATCGGCCGTCGCTTCAGTGAATTCTGGTCGCTGACTGAAAGGCGGCTGTAGGTTTGTCGCGCTGGCAGCGTCCGCCAATGTAGTGCCAATGAATCAACGAATCTTTATTTTACAACGGTGAAAATATTAACACAGTCAGTGACTATGTCATTTTTCGTACCTGCGAGTTGCTACACCTACGACTAACTAAGTACAAAATATACATAAAACAGGGGCATTAAAGCACAGTGATACAAAATATATAGTCCACTAAACACAAACACGCATACGCGCACAAACGCACTCGAACATCCACACGCACACACACACACACACACACACACACACACACACACACACACACACACACACACACACACACACACACACACACACACACACACACACATGATTGTTAGAATATACACGTACACTCGTGTGTCTACGAATAACTAGATATTATTATTTGAGTGATGTCAGATGTCTATAAAGACTTGTCTTGAAACGGGATAATGTCGGAGTGGCTTTAACGTGATGTGGGAGTGAGTTCACAATGTGATTCCCGCAAATGACAAAGTAGATTTAAATATATCTATTTGGGGTTTTGTAACAATATAAAGACTCCTCATATTCCCATAGCAAGAATCTGATTTTTTAAATAACTCTGTTAGATATTCTGGAGCGCTATGGTTCCACACTTTAAACATCAGTACCCTTTTGTTAAATTTAAAATGATTTTGAAGGGGCAGGAATCCAGCTTTACTGAGTGTTTTCCTCGGTCGTCAAGTGCGGGTCGGGAAGAATTAATTTTGCTGGCTGAGACGAATGTAGCAACTTTCAGGATTCTAAGTAGTCAGACAGGTGTTTATGTATATGCCTTTCGAGGGGTTTAGATAATACTGACAGCAGAGAAATGGGTCTATAGTTGTTAGGGTCAGTACGATCTTTTGATTTTGGCAGTGGAACGACTTTTGCAACTTTGAGGTCTGTAGGGAATACATTCTTTTGAATACATAAGTTGTAGATATAAGTAAGGGTCTCTATGATGTATGGTACAGACAACTTTAATATTTGTGGCTTGATATCATCATGGCCGGAGGACTTCTTATTAGCTAGGTCACTAATTAGTTTGCCCACTTCGTGCACAGTAAGTATGGGGATATTAAATGGTGGTGTGTCAGTTGTTTTTCTGTTGCAGAAATTAACTAAGTAATCGGGGCATATGTCAGCCTCTGTATCACGACTAGGAGTAGTTATCAAATCCGCAACAGACAGAACATGTTTGTTAAATGTGTCGGCGGAGAGATTACTGGGGATGGTTGTTGACCTACTGCTATTGCCTCTGGTGATCGAATTCAGTACTCGCCACACTGCTGACACATCTTTGTTGTCCTTGACAGTGTTGCGGATAAAGTCTCTCCTCGCGGCCCGCACCATTGACCTCACACGGTTTCGCTGCTTTTTAAATTCATCAAAGTTCTTTTCTCTCTTTAGGTCATTTTGCATGCATGCTTTATTTCTTTTGTCAGCCAAGGGGGAAGTATCTCACTCATTACTCTTTTTGTTCTAATCGGCGTATGTCTGTCTAATACTCTAAGGAATAATCTGTACCAAGTGGAGAGCGCAATATTTGTATCATCTGTGAGAAGGAGAGAGAGATATATATAATCAATGAATCAATGAAACTTTATTTTACAACGGTTAAGGCATTGACATCGTCATTGACACAGCAATTTTACAAACCTGCCGTTGCTAACAACTACAAGACTATCTACACCTGCACATACATATAAATAAAACATACTACTTGCAAACAATTGACAACACTGTTCACATAGGCAGTAGTTCAAAGGTTAAGTAATAGAGGCGTTATCTGATGTTTTTGGCGCGTGGCGAATACCATCGATTTTGTTTTGACTGGATCAATAACCATGGACTTGTTTATACACCAAGCTGATACTTCATGAAGACTTTGTCGTAAGTTGTCGGAAATTACCTGTATATATTTACTAGTAGTATGAACTGAAGCGTCGTCAGCAAAAAGGTCGCATTGTACATCTTGGCAAGTAATATGTAGAGGCAAAACGTTAATAAATAAGCAAAACAGCAGGGGGCCCAGTACAGACCCCTGGGGCACACCGAAACTTACATCGTTGAGAGAGGAGTATAAGCCATGAACAAGAACCTTTTGTTTTCTCTTAGTAAGGTAAGATGTGAAAAAAGCAACTGCGTCTCCGTTATTAAGGTATTTGTGAGGCTTTGCAGTCAGAATAGTGTGGTCAATTAGACCGAAAGCCTTCTTAAAATCTAGATCGACTACTTCTGTTAACTGTGACTTATTCATTCCCTCGAGCCATGTGTCAACAAGGCGTGTAAGTGCTGTGTGGCATGAATGCTGCGGGTGAAATCCGCATTGGAAAGGGTGGAGGAGCTTACGGTCTTCTAGGTAAGCAAGCAGGTGTTTATGAACGCGCCTTTCCAGTGGTTTGGACAAAACAGATAATAAAGAAATAGGCCGATAGTTATTAGGGTCAGAAGGATCTTTTTTTTTTTTTGAAAGTGGAATTACTTTTGCATGTTTAAGTTCGTTAGGGAAAGTGTTATGGTGCATACAGAGATTATAAATGTAAGTTAAGGATTCTACAATGTATGGGAGAGATAGTTTAAGTATTTTCGGGCTGATGTCACCAGGCCCCGATGACTTTTTATTTGGAAGGTTACTTATGAGTAAACCCACTTCATGAACAGCTAGCATGGGGATGATGAAGGGGGCTGTGCCCATTGTTCTTTGTTGACAAAACTCAGACAGCAGATTAGAACGGTAATAAGTGTTATCCTGGCTTGGCGAAATTAGAGATTTGGCAATCGAAAGAAAATGGTCATTGAATGTATCTGCAGTACGATTAATGAGTCCCCCTAGAGAGAGAGAGAGATGATGATGATGATGATGAAACTTTATTTTTCAACGGTAAAAAGTTTTGACAGAAAACAAATCGTCATTTTACAAACTTGCCGTTGCTAACATCTACAGCATAAAAAGGGAAAACTATAAAAATATATTTACATACAAAACCCAATAGCATCATTATCTACAGAAAAAATAATAACACTCATCACACACACATGCACACACGCACGCACGCGCACGCGCCGCTCACACAAACACCCACACACACAAACAAACACGAGCACACACACACACACACACACACACACACACACACACACATACACACACACACACACATACACACACACACATACACACACACACACACACACACACACACACACACACACACACACACACACACACAAAACTATCTTATGAAATACATGAGGTAAGGAAATATTACAGTATCTGAAAAGTACTAAGTTTGACTCATCAGAGACATAATCAACGTAGGACTTTATATGAGCATGAAAAAACAATTTACGGGTATTTGTATCCGTTACATGTCTAAGCTGGGACAATAAGAAAGTGTTTTTAGCAATAGTCTTACAAACAGCATTTATACGGTCTCCCAGCACAGTTGTTCATCAACATGTATTCCTAAGAATTTACGCTCAGTGACTTGTTCAACAGGTTCAGCGTTTAATTGTAATTGTAATGGCTGTAGTCGGCGTTGATGTTTTTGTCGCGTGGCGATTAAGATACTCTTTGTTTTAGCTGGGTGAAGAACCATATGGTTCTGTCTACATCAGTCAGATACCTCATTGAGACTGCATTGTAAACTATGGCTAATGTCCGTCGTTATTTTACCAGAAACATGAAGACTCGTATCGTCAGCAAACAGATTACAATTAACGTCAGAATCAACGGCAGATCATTGATAAATAGTATGAATAAGAGAGGTCCCAAAATAGATCCCTGGAGGACGCCGTATTTTACATTTCCTTGCTTAGAGTATCTTCCATGGGCGTACACCATTTGTTTTCTGTCTTCGAGATATGATCGGAAGAATGCTATGGCGGTTGCGTTCAAGTGATAAACTGTTAGCTTATTTAGGAGAATGTCATAGTCCACAAGGTCAAACGCCTTTTAAAGGTCTAAGAAAACTGCTCCTGACTTCAGGCTTTTATTGATTGATTCCAGCCAGCTGTCTACAATATGTGTCAGTGCTGACTGACAAGAATGTTTCGGTCTAAAACCAGACTGGTGAATATTAAGTAATTTACCTTTTACCAGAAAGTCAAGGAGATGTTTTTGAATGTGTTTATCAAGGGGTTTTGACAAAGCTGACAGAAGGGAGATTGGACGATAATTATTGATATCGAGAGAGAGAGAGAGAGAGAGAGAGAGAGAGAGAGAGAGAGAGAGAGAGAGAGAGAGAGAGAGAGAGAGAGAGAGAGAGAGAGAGAGAGAGAGAGAGAGAGAGAGAGAGAGAGAGAGAGTTTTGCTCGGGCGGTAACGTAGGTCATTAATATTTCCATACGATAATCTACATCATACATTCATAGTTTGTCTCTTTGTTCGGGCGATATCCAAAGTCCATTTCATTTCCATACCATAATCTGCGTCATAGTTTGTGCGCGTCACGGCCCGAAAAAAAACCCGAAAAAAACCCCACTCTTTCCTCTTGACTACTGAAATACAACCAGCACCACACAAATGCATTGATTGATTGTACATTGCTTAACGTCCCGACAGCAACAAGGCTTTCTCAGGACGTGCCTGCACTGCTTGTGAAAAAATAAAAAAATAAAACAGAATATTGAATGCATGTCGCCAGCCGGTCCAATACGTTAAATAAACCTAACACATGGGGCCTAAATAAAGCTAAGACCATTTAGCAACACACATCCAATATCAAGAGCTACAGGCAGCGCTGACAGTAGGGAGAGTTTTAAAAAGGCAAATACAGGTGAATGGACCAAGGGTAGACAGAAACACATACCCCAGAATAGAGGGAAAAACCCACCCTGTGAGGCTGACCAGGGTGACCCTGGGAACTAAAAAGTAGTTAACCCCACCAAAGTCCCCCAGGGCAGACCCGGGTGGGGTCACACAAATGCAAGAGGCATAGATCCTTATGAGCTCCCGCGAATGCGGGGGCTCATGAAGATCTATGCCTCTTGCTTGCGCCATTTATGTGTGTCGGGTAGACGGGGTTATCTAGCAAACATGACAGGGCATCAGAGGCATCATTTTCTAGATACTAGCGGGAAAGAGTTTTTAAGGCCAAGAAGACGTTTCATTTTTTCCCGCCCATACTCAGGGTCACTTTATGACCACGTGCTAATCTTTCTTTTTGTGCGTCGTGAGAGAGGAAACCAACATATCTAATAGCTTAAAGAGCAAGAAAGACAACCCTTTCATGGCCCGTGACACTGACACTCCAGGGCTCTGTATATTTTTCCTTATCATAATCCGCTCCATTGAAATCAGTGTCTCAAGGTCTGAGGAACCGGAAGTGCTTAGGTTTGCCCGCTCTTATCACCAATCTAGAGCCACCTGCCTTTATCAAGGGACATAATCCATGTTTTACATGAGAGACATAACTCATGTTTTATGGGACACATCAGTAAGTCGGAAGGAACTTGTGATATTCAGATAAGACTGTTCACATTGACGCGAAGCTGCTGTACCATTCACTCCTCATGTAGACAATGCGTTTGGGACTTTCGTTTTAGCTGACCATTCAAGACCTGACGCATCCGGTTACGCGGCTTTACGCCGCGTATCCGGATGCGGCACGTCTTGAATGAGTTAACAATGAATTGCACACATAATTATGGCTATCGTAACTTTGAGAGACGCCTATAAGACCGTTTGACAGCTGTGGGAGCTGCATCAGCTGTGAGAGTTCGTTATTCGAATGATGAGCTTTCTATGCAGTTGTCTTCGAAGTGAGCGGAGAGGGGAAGAGAATGTCACGAACGCACTTACAAGTGACTGAAACGAAGTTGCTCGGCATTGTTAGAGTGGAATTCGTAGTGAAGTCCGTAACCACTTTCAATCCAATTTCTTTTTTTAATTTCTTTGTCAAGTTGGAACGCGATAACCAATCATCTGCAGCTCCGAGAGCTCACGCGGTTTGGCTATGCAAATACGGCCGAGAGCCATGTTGATATTGGAATGGACGTTTGTGAAGAGATTGCTCATGGTTGGTCGCAATGAAGGCACTTTAATTTTGGTTGAGAATTTACACTATTACACCCCAAGCAATGGCAGACCCCAACCCGTACACGGAAGGTCTTCCGGTCTCGACTGAATTCATCACATGACCAGTGGAAATACTTGGGGTGTCACGATGTGCTGACATACAGTGGCCGACAGCGAAGCGAACCTGAATGTCTGATGAAACTGATAATATTAATAATAATTAAATCTAGGTGCGTTCTTGTAATAATTCAGCGAAACATTGAAATACATTTTTGTATTCATTCTGATTACTTTTCTTTTTCGCTTTCAAACAAAAATGTATGGAGCAGTTTATGTCACACACATTTTTTCTGTTGCTTATAATCAATTACCGTGTATTACCGCGAGTTGACACAGAAACACACACCTGACTCCTGATTTAGTACCACAGATAAGTTAAACGTCACAGCTGTTAAAGAATTAGCAGCAACTTTCGGTAGGTTTTTGCTTTCGCGAAAACATGACGCCGTCCCAAATGATCAACCAGTCTTCAGGTGCATGCCGCCATTACGAGACTACTCAAGAACGGAAAAGTTCTTGTGTACTGGTTGGGGCGTGCCACAGCTGGGGGGGGGGGGGGTTAACGCTTACTGGTGGAATCATCTGCAATGCCCGACTTTATAAATGTCATACTATGTACTCCAGAACTAACGGACCATCCGGACGTGCAAATGCTCCCCTGGTCAGCAGAAGGTCGTCGGGCAGATACTGTCAGCCTGTGCTGGCCCGCACGGCTGTGCGCGGGCCATCTGCCCGAGGACCTTTGCTTACATCATTCAGCCAGTGACACACCGACAAGTGACAGCCTCCAGAAGCCTCATGCTGATCCCTCTGGAAACGGGTCGGAATTAGCAAGGGCTTGTGACCACACTGACAGAGTGAACTCCAGACATCTTATCCGCTTTCGTAACACAGGTATAAATGAGACCAACAAGAGGCATGGACCTTCATGAGCCCCCGCGACAGCGAGGGCTCATGAGGGTCCATGCCTCTTGTATCGTATGTAGGCCTACCATGTATATCTGTATTCGAATTCGAGATGTCCTAAGGGTCCATGCCCCATACATGTGGGTATTGTTTTGTGTTTTGGTAGTAAGGGACTTCCTCTTTCTACCCCAGCTGTGCAGCCAGCAACTTTGCCCTCTGGACCAGCCATGCAGAGAGCTGAGTGCTAAATATATGGGTGTCTCGCAAAAACTGCTATAACTTTGAAACCACTGAACCTATCTCAACCAAATTTTGGGACAGTACAGAAAAATAAATTTACAAAATGTACATGTCCTGTGTTTTATGTTTATTGACACCGGAAAGAACTAAGAGATGTTTATTTTTGCAATTTGCTTGTAAACAAAGACATTTTTAAAAGTAAATATTTCAGACTTTTAAGATACACCCCAAACATTCAATTCATTTTCTGAGTCAGTGGACTCATCTAAGTCCACTTCACAGTCGATCAGTTCATCATTTTCTTCGCTGTCATAATTCATTATAAACTCAGCAGCCTGACTAGCATTCAAAGTCCGGGAACGCCTCGCCATTGTCGAAGAAAAGTACACAAATTCCGCAAAAAAAGGCTCGAAAAACCGCCCAAACTTGCCGCGTGCACATGAGGAAGAAGAAAGAAGCCGAATAAGAAGGGATGCAGTTTCAGGACTGCCCATTACGGATAAATCCGTAGTTGGTCGGGAAATGCTGGGCGTGCATTTACGGATAAATCCGTAGTTGGGGTAGAATGAGTTAACCAGGGGTTGTGACCACAATAGGTGTAATCTGCCTGTTTGTCTACCAGGAGGACACTGTTAATGGTCTGTCGTGGTAGTCTGACAACACGGCCTCGGCAGGGATCTGCAACAAATTGCCAGCAGCATACAATGAAAATGAGGAAAATGAGAATTGAAACACGATTCTTGATAAAATGATCGTGTTGTAGGAACGCATCATGGCATGCGACGGCTGAAGGCCACGTAGGAGGGTGTTTGGGGTTTAGCGCCTTCGTGTCAGCCTCTGAGGAGGAATGTCAACAAGAGCCCAAGAAAGAAAAGCGCTTAGAAAGGACACGTACGACACAGTTGTGTGTGTGTGTGTTTTTCTCTTTCTCTAAGCGTGTTTATTTCTTGGTTAGCCCGTTCAAGTCCGAAAAAAATCTGAACAAAAACCCAGTTGCAAGAGGTATAGATCCTCATGAGCCCCCGCAGTTGCGGGGGCTCATGAGGATCTATACCTCTTGCTGACGCCACTTTCATTCCATGTTACTGGGATAGCTATTTTTTTGTCGTTGAATTAACGAAGATTGCAGAAACGCCATCTGCGTCAGCTGGTACTGAACAGATTAACTCATTCAGCCCGACGGCCGTAGTCCCCAAATTTTGGAGGCGTCATCTAATGACTATGCATCAGTTGCAAGAGATGGATCGACCATGATAATTGTCGGCGCCAAGCTAATCTGGCACTGCCCTTGAATTATCATGGTCGACCCATCTCCTGCTGTAGTGCGTCAGGGTTAATTGTCAGGGCTGCACTTGTCCTTTTACAAAACGGTAGTCTTTTACAAAACGGACAAGTTGCCATTTGTCTTCTTCACACTGACAAGATAAGCAGCGGGCTTTTACCCTTCTTCAGTACAAACAAAGGCGCGTGTATACAATTAATATTTGTTGTTATACCCTTTGTAGTAGGTTCTCTCTTAGGGTGCATGGAAATTTAGCTCTAGGTGGAGGCATGGAATGTATGCCCCTGCAGAAACCACAGTAAAATGTGGTCTTCTTTGCAGGTAAGCAGAAGTTCCTTCTCTTCCTCCAGTATTGCCGATGGTGTGCTGAAGAGGTCGCTAAGACCGAAACAGCTGTCCACACCGGCTCAATATCTGGACCCCCACTCGGGGTACCTAGATTTAAATTTCCATGCACCTAGGGGATGGAACAGTGGGATATGTGATACACCCCCCTTCGGGGGGGGGGGGGGCTTCCATATGTATTGCTTTCAGTCTCTTACTTAGCGCCCCCTCTTTCCTATCTTTTTTTTTTGTGTGTGCTTGGACCAAAGTAGATCTATGATCATTGGTCTATCATGCACACTTCTCTCCCTTGACAGTACTTTATCCTACTCACTTGGTAGTTTTTTTTCTAAATTACAAGCACTGGCAGTCAACCTTTTCGGTCTAGTTGTTATAGCTGTCTTTTCGAAGAGTGTTTCTTTCTTCAAGATTCAAGATATTTATTTCTTTCGCCCCTATTGGGATATGAAGGAAGCAGATATAACGCAAAAACGAAATAAAGACTCAGCCGAGAAAGCAGGGAAGCAAGGAAACGCGACATGGATTGTCCATGGCGCTCATGCTGTCTGTAACTATAGTTATGAAGAGAGAAACAGACCACGGTAGGGGGGTTGGGGGGTGGGGGTTGGGGGGAGGGGTAGGAGGGTGGTGGTGGTGGTGGTGGTTGGGGAAGGAGGGATAGTAGATTCCGTTCAGCGATATCGTCATTATTACCATCATCCAAGAAACGATCGAACATTTCTGGAGAGCTTGTTTAGGCCTCTTTGTAGGATATGCCGTTGTTTGGAGTACGTGTCCGATTCAACAGGTGGCCAGCCGTCAATAAAGTTGATTAACCCATTCAGCCCCGACGCCCTACAGCAGGAGATGGGTCGACCGTGATAATTCAAGGATAGTGCCAGATTAGCTTGGCGCCTGTCGGCGCCAAGCTAATCTGGCACTGCCCTTGAATCATCATAGTCTATCCATCTCCTGCAACTGTTGCATAGTCGTTACATGACGTCTCCAAAATTTGGGAAATACGGCAGTGGGGCGTAATACGTTAAGTGTCTGATATACAATTCACTTTTGTTCTGTGCTGCCTTAAATTCCAGCTCCGAATACCTGTCTGGCAATGAAACAATGGGATGAAGTCACCGCTGTCGCAGATGAGCTCTTCTTGTCAGTCTCTGTAAATGGAACTCTTTTCTTCTGGCAAGACCAGCGATGAATCCCGTGTAGCTGTGACAGATCATGATCATCTTTTCAGCTTGTTGACGGGCAGAATTGGCTGAGGGATGTTTCTCGGTGGATAACCGAACAGTACGATGCATATAAAGAACGCAGACAGAAACAGCGTACTGCTCGCTTTTTGACACTTTCGAACCGCATGCTGAAAAATGAACATCGCAACGCAAAACACCCAAAACACCCAAAACACCCTAACGTGTTTTGACTAAAACAGCGGATTAAAACTCCGGACAAACATGCGATATCGCATGTTTGTCCGGGCTTTTAGTCAAAACAAATTACAGACAACATATTTTAAACATTTGAAAATTTTCACAGATGGATCTGTCTTAGATTATTCAGACTGTTGTGCAGG
This sequence comes from Semisulcospira habei, assembly GCA_036245525.1. Lineage (NCBI taxonomy): Eukaryota > Metazoa > Mollusca > Gastropoda > Semisulcospiridae > Semisulcospira > Semisulcospira habei. The sequence continues at coordinate 50,001,201 of BTPG01000005.1, read as the reverse complement.
CTTTGTTATTCCAGATCTCAAAGTGAAGTAATCTTTTTATCTCGGTAGAGGGTTTTCTATATTTACATCTGAACTGTATGCGATTCTCATGGCACTAAATTTTATTCAACTTCTACCTTATGATATATTTAACATTTTGATTTGTGTCGATTCTAAATCTGTCCTGTATAGCCTAAAAAGCTGGGATTGTAACACTAGAAAAGACTTAGTATATGAAATAAAACATATTATGAGCTGTATTATGTCCAGAGGAATAGGGATCGATTTTCTTTGGATACCCTAACACTGCGGAATTTATTGGAATGAAATTTGTGACAGACAAGCAAAAAAGGGAGCTATAAATAGAGAAAACTTAGCAGTTTGTAATAATATGCAATTATCTCTACATGAAATGTACTCTGTGCTAAACAGGTTTTTTTTTCTCACAATGATGATATGAAATATACTTATCATGTTCCACCTTGTTCAAGAAAAACAGCTTCATTGATATACAGGTTAAAACTAAATTCTTGGAAAAAAAAATTCGCAAAAGACATCAAATGCGAGTGCTTAAGCCCCACCTCTGTTAAACATATAATCTGTGAGTGTCCTATTACATTGAATCTGTTGGAAAAAAATAACATAACAGTTGATCACTTAGCAGAAAATTTGTATGACATCTTACATAGAAATATTGCCATTCCAATAGTTAATATAATAATTCATAGTCTGGTGGGTAAACTATTATAATAATTAATTTGTACGTGTGGTTGGATGTTAATTATTGCTATTCTTTGCTATTCACAAGTTGTGTGTTTGGTTGATTTTTGTTTTGTTGTTTTTGTTTTTGTGTGTGTCTAATATCACCAATGTGTGAAAAGACGTTAAATAAATTCCTGACCCTGATCCTGATCCAGGCTTTTAATCCACTGTTTACGTCATAACGCGTGTTTCTTGTTTTTATTTTTGTAATTTGTTTTTTAAACCTACTTCTGATTTCCGAACAACTTCTAGTCGATGAAAATGCAAAGTATATCTATGGCTGTGATCACGGAGACTATGCATCTGCTTCTTCGGTAGCCATTACCCAGTAAGCAAAGGTACTCGGGACCACGACGACCGCAGTGGGCCGCGTCACCACTCTCCATTTTCTCAATTACTCATACTTTGTTAATTCTGAAAACGGATCGTAAAAAAAAAGTCACTTAAGCGAGGGAAAAAGGCAATTTTCCGCTCCCCCAGCTCGTAACGCAATGGTTGTCTGGGTCATCGCAAAGCGTATTACTTGTGTGAAACAATCGTGAGCGTATGAATTATTGACGCTGATGTAGGTCCCCTCGTGTTGCGCAACCTTCTTGTAAGACAAACATTGTTTCTCCCTTACTTTCTTTACCACATTCGAGATGTGCCGAATCCGGATACTCGGCCGTCGTGGGTCCCAAGACGTTTTGTTGCTGGGGTAAGCAGAAATAAAACTTGATCGATGCATATACAAAAATGCGGTTCGAAATAAGATTCCCGTACTGTGTTCTCTGCCGTGTGAGTGTGAGTTCGTGGTACTTGAAGACCCTGCGTAAATTTGCTTATTCATTTTGAAAGAGATCCCAACCAGGTTAGTGTAATAAACTTTGGTGTCTTTTTATTAAGATAATTTACGTCTGCATAATTGTCGACAGCAAATGAACTACACTGATTTATGTCAGCAACGCGATCGGCTGTTTCTCACCTCATCGTCTGAAGTTTTCATTGGTCTGAATTTTTTATGTTAAACATGTGATTATTGTTTTACTTCCACTGGAAAACAGATCTCTCAAAGTTTGGCGTCAGTCTTTAAAATGGAACAATCCATCTCGAATAAAAAGAAATCGACACTTTGAGGGACCACGTGAGTTATTCTCAAAGCAGCATGAGAAGCATTGTAAAATGATAAATGGTGCTTCTGTGTGTTTTATGTCAGTCGTAAATTTCGCGGCTCACAAAGGAACCAGGTTTGTGTTACTGTTGCTCAATGGTGCTTTATGAATTAACCCTTTGGTTGTCGATATCGCTTTTCGTTGAGGTAATTCCTGTAGGAATCACCTCAACGAAAAGCAATACCGACTGCCACAGGGTTATATGCTGGCTTCAATTGCAATGTGCAATGCCGTCACTCAGTGGCGTGTTTTAATGTGCGCTTGAACCCGGTTTGCTTTTCGCCCTGACACAATAAAACATTTGACCCTGACAGTTCGGGGGTGGTGTCAGAATACTGGCCCGTAAACGCTAAGTCTATTTAGGAGAAAATCAAAATTTTCATTGTATAACAATGAAAATTTCGCTTTATACAGAAAAGGACGTACTGTTGGTTAGTTGGCAGTTTTAATGTCCACAGCACCGGAGAGACCTTGGACGGCTATAACGGGCGGGTTACGGGTGGGTGGGGTGGGTCGGGTGGAGGGCTGGGGAGGGGGGGGGGGCGTTGAGGAACAGGGACGGCTATTGCCTAAGGAGTACGACCTGAACACTGATCTATTCAGACGCACTGCAACTGCGCCACTTTGATTTTCTAGGGCTTGCTGTCTTTTGCCTAAAATTTACAGGGCAGAATAGTTTGGCGCCTTAACTCATTTGAGACGAACGGCATCCAGATACGCGGTGTTAAGCCGCGTATCCGGATGCCGTTTGTCTCGAATGAGTTAAACTAATATGGATTTGTCTCGTGACCCGTCGCGTCGTCATCAGAGGGTGACTCCCAACTTCCAGAGAGTGTAACGCGCAAAGCGTATGTGAGAGCCTCTAGCATCTTGTCACCACCCGCCGAAATATCGAAAAAAAGGGAAAGGGGTGAGAGGGTGGGTGGCTAGGTGTGGTTGGCTGTGGGGGGGGTGGGGGGGGGGGGGTGAGTTTCCAAACGCCAAAAAGTGACTTTGAATATAGCATTTTGAAGAATTCTTTTCTCCTGCCACCCCACCCCCCCCCCACCCCCACCCCTCACCCCCGGGTCACCCTGGTCAGCCCCACAGGGTGGATTTTTCTTTCTTTCTTTCTTTTCTTTCTGGGGCGTGTGTTTCTGTCTACTCTTGGTCCATTCACCCGTGTTTTCCTGCCTGTAGTCCTTAATATTGGATGTGTTTGTAAATGGTCTGCTGCACCTAAGAGATGATAAGTTTATGTTTGCGGATAATGCATTATTTATATAACATATCATTTGCCTGTACATATTTTGTAATTGCAATGATGTTCTACTATTGTGTGTGTGTGTGTGTGTGTGTGTGTGTGTCTGTGTGTGTGTGTATGTGTGTGTGTGTGTGTGTGTGTGTGTGTGTGTGTGTGTGTGTGTGTGTGTGTGTGTGTGTGTGTGTGAACTGTGATACGATAAATTAGCATGAATGTGTAGCGTCTCTAGCGCTGGCGACACACATTCAATGTTCTGTTTATTTTTTTTTTAACAAGCAGCGCAGGCACGTCCTGAGAAAGTCTTGTTGCTGTCAGGAAGTTAAGCAATGTACAACCAACAACCCCCTCCCCCCATCCGATCCGCCTCTGACGGCTTGTTTATACATCTCATCATTACTGTTTCAGTAACGGCATAGGAAGGCCAAAGTACTTCTTGATTGTGTGGTTGATACTGTTGACAATAGATACAAACTGGAGACAGCGATTTACTGTGATTATAGCTTTGGTTTAGTTTGAACGGAGTGTGTGTCGTGCGCAGTTGAAACGAAATTCTTGCGAAACAACAAACTCTACAGCAAGGGGCATAGATCTTCATGAACCCACACAGGCTGCAGGGGCTCATGAGAATATACATGTACTTCTCGCTGCCCGCGTTCACAATAACATTTTTCATTGTGGAGGCTGTCAGGGGTTGTTTAACCCATTTAACCCCAAAGCCCCATTTCCCAAAATTTAGAGGCGTCACTTAACTATTACACCAATTCCAGGAGGTGGATCCACCATGATAATACAAGAGTAGTGCCAGATTAGCTTGGCGCCTAAAGGCGCCAAGCTAATCTGGCACTACCCTTGAATTATCATGGTCGAGCCATCTCCTGCTGCAGTGCGTCGGGGCCGAATGGGTTAATCCAAGGTGATTAAACGCAGTATCAGTCTTTCAGCGACGGCTTTACTTTTCATCATCTGCATTTCCGTCCTTGGTGGTAAAACAAATTCTATGGGTTGGGGATGCGTGGCAGCAAACTTGATCCCTAATTCGGAACCGTTTCAACTGCCAAGATCACCGGGCGCTACGAGAGAATAACCCCAATCCCCCTCCGGTGAGAAGAAAGATTCTCCAGCTGATATCGGCCTATCCCTCAATTTTTTTTAACACCTTTGCTGTCTGTGAAATGCGAACACCACTCAACCGCAAGAGGCAAAGAACTTCATGAGCCCCCGCAGATGCGGGAGCTCATGAGGTTCGTTGCCTCTTGCTGGCCCTATTTATATCTATGTTTCTTGCCCTGATGGGATTATTTGGTGTTGAATTCGCCCTGTTTTCAAAGACACAGTTTTGCGTCCACTGACACTGACCGGGTTACAATAATTTACTGTGTATTTTGTGTCGCTTTCATTCGCAACTCGCAAGGTATGCAAAGAAAAGTCGACAAAGAAATCTCCCCGGGCCCGAGCGTAAAATGCCTGATTAAAAATGCAAATTTGAATTCGACCCGCCACTTAAGGGTCAAATCCAATTTCCCTCCCCCCCCCCCCCCCCCCCCCCCCTCGTTGCGGCATTTGGGTTTTCCACGGATCTATGACACTCGACAGTCAAAGAAAGGCCTCCCAAGCGCTTTCATTGTCTGTTTTGGTGTTGGCTGGGTCATCAGCATCATAGTGTTAAAGCACGCCGAACATTCTATGAATTTTACGCGGGAAAGAAAGGAACTCTAAATGACCTCAACCCTCCATTTTTTCCCCCGTGAAGGCAAATAACTCATCGTTGCACAGGGGGAGGAAAAGATGTTATGGCAGCCACGTGGAGAGTTGTGTCCCAGACTTGGAGCGTCACCGTTAACCCAATCAGCCCTGACGCACTACAGCAGGAGATGGGTCGACCATGATAATTCAAGGGTAGTGCCAGATTAGCTTGGCGCCACCAGGCTCTTGATGGGGGGTGGGGGGGGGGGGGGTGGGGGTTCTAGGGGGGAGGGGGGAGTATGGGGCAGAACTCTTGCCCTAACTTATATTTTCTCCACTTGTGGTCATTGCGAATTCCAGACTAAAAAGGTGACTGCCAAGCGTGTAAAATGCAGAAAAGAACCCATCGAAGAAAGAAACTCGCTTAGAAAGGACAGTTACAACACAGTTTATGAATATGTCGGGTTAACTCATTGTGTCCCAGGTACAAAATACCCACATTTTGGAGTTGTTCCCTCAGGACTGCATTACAATTCAGGAGACAAATCGACCATGATAGTTCAAGAGTGGTGTTGGCGCCTGTAGGCACCAAGCTATTCTGGCACCACCTTTGAACTATCATGGTCGAGCCCTATCTTGCTGTGGTGTGTCGGGACTGAATGAGTTAAAAACTTTTCCTTCAAAACGGACATACCCGAACTACTAATAAATTGTACTGTCTTCCGGCAGATGTACTCGGGCCCCCCCCCCCCCCCCCCCCCCCCCGACGGTCGCAGTGGGGCCCGCGCAGGGCTGTGTTAGATCTCTTGTTGTTTGTACCTATTTTGGGTCCCAATGATTTCATTTGCAGTGTTCACGCGAATGTCGATCAGTGTGTGGCAGTTTCGACGCAAAATCCGCGATCACTGGCAGCGAAGGGGTAAGACACCCTAGATGGAGCTGGCAGATGGGCGGGGAGCTGGGTGACTCAGTGGTAGAGCGTTCGACTCTTTTCCGAAAGGTCATGGGGACAGCTGGGGACACAATTTGTACACGCCTCGCCTCGGTGCCCCGTCTGTGAAATCACCTTTTGTGGTGGACAAAAGACGTTAAGCCCTAAACGTTTAAGGATTTTTTTAAAATTTATTTATTTATTTATTTATTTTTTTTTTGGGGGGGGGGTTTCTTTTAATCGATCGACTATGATAGTTCCAGGGTAGTTCCGGATTAATTTGACGCACAGGCGACGAGTTAATCTGGCCAGCACTACCCTTGAACTATCCTGGCCAGTCTGTCCAGGAAATGTATGGACACCTCGCAAAGTTTAGGTGTGAATAGAAAGAAATGCCCAAGAAAGAAAGAAACACGCTTAGAAAATAACAAAAACACCTGTCCTTTCTAAACGTTTCTCTTTTTGCAAATTTCTTTGTGTTTTACACGCTTGGCAGTCACCTGTGTGGTCTGATTACGTACGAATATGTAGGTCCACTGATCAGCAGAGGAAATGCGACATTTTTGGAATCATCGACCATGATAATTCAAGGGTCGTGCCAGGTTAGCTTGGCGCCTGACGGCGCCAAGCTAACCTGCCACGACCCTTGAATTATCATGGTCGATCCATCTCCTGCAACTGGTACATTTAGTGGTTAGGTGACACCTCCAAAATGTTTTCGATGATTCCAAAAATGTCGCATTTCTTTTGCAATTGAGTATAGGTTTAATGCTATATGCACCCTGATGTTCAAATAGCGGAGAAAAGGATGTACCAGTATAGCTCAATGATAGTAACTCGGGGCCAATTAAAAAAAAAAAATAGACGGAGAAATATTAGTGTTGATTTGTTTGGGCGTGTACTGGCCAGACATTATAATGTCTAAAGGTGTTTATATGCAGTCTTTTTGTCAAAATTTCGACAGACGACAGACACGTACAGACACTACACACGCAGGCGCGTGCAAACACGAAGGCACATACACGCACGCACACATAACACCTCAATGAATCCCAAAAGACACTGGCGTAATGAACATATAAATTGTTTATTTCAAAAATAAATGTTAAATGCTTGAAATAACAACGTTCTCGAATGATCACGAACATAACAATTCATAACATGTTTATAGTGAGAATTATCGTAACAACAAACATAAATGCAATATTATTAAAATTTGTGTGACGCTCCATGATTGTGGGCCTTACAGCTGTACACCGTAATATCCCAAATCACAGAGCAAGGACACATTTGAGCAATACTTGGTACAGCGCAACATGCTATTTGCGACCTAAATGATGGTCTTTGATGACGTGATCTCTCATGCCAACAAAGTCTGTGAGCGACCACCTGTCATTAAAGACCATCATTTAGGTGGCTGTAGCCAACTAAATGATGGTCTTTAATGACAGGTGACACTTCAAGGCATTCTTTTTGACTTGTCTTTAATTAAGACCACTTTATTTCATGCAAAAAGTCTCTCCAAACGGGTTCTATTGTAACAAAGCGAGACTTACATTGCAACCGTAACGTACTGCACAGCGAACCAGTAACGTACTGCACAGCGAACCAGTAACGTACTGCACAGCGAACCAATACTCATTGCAATACTAATACTGTAATACTTTTGATATTGTGAACACACAGACCAACAACAACAGCAACACAAAGTAACAAGATCGGATTATCAACACAGGTTAACCCTTATCATTCGGAATACACCAGTGTGTGAAATAGGTGTGACTAAAATAGTTCAAGGGTAGTGCCAGAATAGCTTGGCGCCTCTAGGCGCCAAGCTATTCTGGCACCAACCTTGAACTGAAGCCGTTGGTCTATATCCTTATCTGTAAGTACTATAATGTAGCGTGCATATGGCAGTGTACAAATTGGAAGCTTTCAGCCTCAGTATGATATGGGTTAACCCTTTTAGCCCCAAGGTCCCATTTCTCAAATTTTGGTACCGACTATGTACCAGTTGCAGGGGATGGATCGACCATGATAATTCAAGGGTAGTGCCAGATTAGCTTGGCGCCTGAAATTATCATGGTCGATCCATCTCCTGGTGTAGGGACCCGGGGCTAAGTGGGTTAACAAGATCGAGTTACGACAGAACCTGTTTTAAGCGGCAACCTTTGCGAGAGGTCACCTGTCATCAGAGACCAGCGTTTAGGTGGCTGTAGCTGTAGCTGTGACTGTGGCTGTAGCCACCGGAATGGTGGTCTTTAACGACAGGTGACACTTTCTGCCCTTCGCGACTTCTCTTGAGACAGCACCTGTCTTCTAAGGCCATTCTCTTACATTAATCCTTTTAGCCCCACGGTCCCATGTCTCAAAGTTTTGGAGGTGTTGCCTAATAACTATGTACCAGTTGCCGGAGATGGATTGACCATGAAAATTCAAGGGTAGTGCCAGATTAGCTTGGCGCCTTAAGGCGCCAAGCTAATCTGGCACTGCCCTTGAATTATCATGGTCACTCCATCCCCTGCTGAAAAGACTCGGGGCTAATAGGGTTAAGGCAACCGCTCAAAACAGGTCCTATTTATACATGATCAAGCAGAAGAACCCTGAAAAGTCAAACTCTGTAACAACATTTTAGTGTGATGCTTCGTTTTCAAACAACGATAAAAGTTTACAAAGATCATAGAAATAAAAGCCTTTTCACTTTAAAGAAACAAAGAAACATACAAACACACAAATTTGTTAAACATTTGCAGGGGAAATATGCATATTAATGAGATCAGCGTCACATAATGTTTAATTCTCTCTCTCTCTCTCTCTCTCTCTCTCTCTCTCTCTCTCTCTCTCTCTCTCTCTCTCTCTCTCTCTCACACACACACACACACACACACACATAGCGCACACATATGTATTTTATTCTTAATAGTCTCTGTAAAGTAGTTTACAAGTTGCATCCATGTTCTCTCTCTGTCTCCCTCTCTGTCTCTGTTTGTCTGTCTGTCTCACGCTTTGTGCATTACATGTAAACTAGATATTAGCAACGGCAAGTTCTGAAAGTGGTTCACCCAACCAAAACTTTCACTGTGGTAAAATAAAGAATCATTGTCATTGTCATTGTCTCTCACACACGCTCTCTCTCTCTCTCTCTCTCTCTCTCTCTCTCTACTCTCTCTCTCTCTCTCTCTCTCTCTCTCTCTCTCTCTCTCTCTCTCTCTCTCTCTCTCTCTCTCTCTCTCTCTGTAATCGCGCACACATTTACATTTTCTTCTTAATAATCTCTGTAAGTAGTTTACAAGTAGTATCGGCGTTCAAAATAACCCGTTTAGCCTACAGATTCTCTTTCTCCGTGAAACTAATCACTGCGAATCCTTTCCCGGTCGATCCCTCTCTCATGCTTAGAAATTAACCCCTTCGCTACCAAGAGAAACTGTATACGAGCAGATGCAAGAGGCATAGATCCTCGTAAGACCCCGCAACTGCGGGGGCTCATGAGGATCTATACCTCTTGCTAAAATCACTTCGTATGCATGACGTCTGAAATCACTCCGTATGACGTCTCGGGATCAGTGACGTTGCGTATACGATGATTTCAAAAGCACCGTCCGCAGTGAACGAGCGTAACTCTGCCCGCCACACACCACAGCAAGATATGGCTCGACCATGATAGTTCAAGGGTGGTGTCAGAATAGCTTGGCGCCTATAGGCGCCAAGCTATTCTGCCACCATCCTTGAACTATCATGGTCGATCTGTCTCCTGCATTGTCATGCAGTCCTCAGAGGATAACACCAAAATGTGGGCGTTTCGTACCTCGGGCACAATGTGTTAACTCTTCCGCAAGCTGGCCTCTCTACCGTCGACCACAGGCGAGCCCATTTGCCCGTACAGAAGCTTGGTCACGGAAGTTTCCGAGAACTTGAACTGGCGCTTATCGTAGAACTTCAACAAGACCGGGCTGTGCGGGTGCCATCGCTGGATGTGCACGTAGTGCAGCCCCGGGTCCTGGCTGGTGTGGCCGCAGTCTTCGCACACGTACAGCTTGGTGCGCCGCTCCTTGTAGGCGTAGGGCAGGGGCTCCCCGTGCACCTTGCGCACGTGAGACTCGAGCGAACACCGCTGGGTGAAGGCCTTTCCGCACCAGCATTTGAACGGCTTCACGCCTGGTGACAGAGGAAGATACAGACAATTTCTTAATGCAGACCACAAAAAAAAAAGGCGACTGCCAAGCGTGTAAAACGCAGAGAATGATCCAACGGAGAAAAAACGTTTATAGCTTAACGTCTTTTGGCCACCACGAAGGTGATTTCAAAGACGGGGCACCGAAAAGAGGTCTGTACAAATTTGGACCCCAGCTGTTTTCGAACCCACAACCGTTCTGACAAGAGTCGAACGCTCTACCACCGAGCCACCCAGCTCCCCCCAACGGAGAAAGAAACACGCTTAGAAAAGACTGTTACAACACAATTTATTAATATTTAACACACTTTCTTAACCCAGACCAAAAACTGAGGTGACTGCCAAGCGTGTGAAAAAGCAGAGAAGAAAAACCCAACGGCGAAAGAAACACGCTTAGAAATGATAGTAACAACGCAATGTATTAATATTCCAATATTTATTAACATTTTCAAAGTAGACAAACAAAAACAAGTATACGGTTCAGTCGCTACTTATCTTGATGGTGTGAAGAAGAGTTGCCGGTTTCTTCACATTCACACTGAATTGTATGTTTGTTTGTTTTCCTTATCCTATTAATAGATTGCAATCGTCCTTTCCAAACATGTTTCTTTCTCCTTTGTGTTTGTCCAAACACAGCCATGTTTATTTGTCCGCACGTTGCCTCATCCCTTGACTGCTACTGACTGACCCCAGTATGCTAAAGGCTTTTGGGCTGAAGTCGGCCGCATGGGCCCGCGCACGACAGTGCGCGGGCCCATGCGGCCGACTTCAGCCGGATAGCCTTTTGTGTCATGGGACGAAACCACTCGGCGAAAAAGACGCGAGCCCCCTCTGACTCTGAGTATGGGAAAACGGCCGCGCTGGGCTTAAGGCCCCGCCACACATGCCCATTGTGCCCCGATTTTGAAGCCGATTCCGATCCGATTGCGATCGGATGACGTCATATATCCGATCCGATCCGATCCCAATCGGCTGGGAATCGGGTGTCTAGAACCTGCTCTTTTTTTTCGATCCCAATCGGTCCTGATTGTAAGCTTCAACCAATCAGAGCGCGTCTCGCAAAGCACGTCGTTTCAGTTTGAAAATGGCGGAAGATCAGTACCACCTTCGTTGCCGATGTCTCGCCCGCCTCTTACCGAATATGATGCAAAACTGCTGATAATGCAAGCACATCATCATCACTGTCAAAACTAGCAGCCATTTTGCAGAACAGGTACGACTTTGATCTTCGGTTCAACCCGGTCGGCTAAAAGTCGGGAAATGTGTGGCAGTGCACACGTTTTTATAGTCCTGCCCGATCTCCTACCGATTCGAAACTGCTTGGGAATCGGCCGCAAAACTGGGCATGTGTGGCGGGGCCTTTAGAGGTGGATTGAATGTGGCTCCTGTTAAAATTGTCCCTGTGAGTACCTGTGTGAGTCCTGGTGTGGCGCTTGAGGTCGAAGGTGTCGTTGAACCCTTTGCTACAGATGGTGCACAGGAAGCGCTTGACGTCGCTGTGGCACTTGACGTGGCGCGCCAGCAGGCGCTGGTTCTTGAAGCGCTTCTCACACACCTGGCACTGGAAGTCCCCCTCACCGCCTCCTCCACACTCGGAGCCTACAAGGATGGAAGAATGACAGAATGTAAGTACCACGACTAAAAAAGAAGAAGAAGCCGATAAAACTATGAGCTTCTTCAGTTGCAGGGGTTTGTGAGAAACTTTGTCTCTGGAATAATTGTATTTTTTCGAATATAGCACCCAGTGTGCTAAGGTTCTCGGGCTGACGACGGCCGCAGTTGGCCCGCGCTTCTTGTGCTACTGGGGCATGCGTGCACAGCGTCATGACTTTGTCTGGATGGAAAATACAGATTGTAAACAGGCTATGTTTATATTTTGGGGTGGAATACTAGCATGAGACGTGCACTCGTTCTGTAGAGACAAGTCCAGAAGACTTCATCAGTCACTGGTCATGCACCCATACCAACCGAACAAACACATCATTGACCCCACCCTAATTCTACGCACACAAAAACTCAAATTCAATTAAGAAAAACACAAGCAAGCAAACAATCAAGTAAACAAGCAAAACAAACACGTAACAAACAAACAAGCAAGCAAACAAAACAAAAAACAAACAAACAATAAAACCAACCAAACAAACAAACAAAAACAGAAAAAAAACAGAAAGAAAAGAAAGAATCAATGAAACTTTATTTTTCCAAAGGTTAAGGTATTATCATAGTCAAAGACAAGCCATTTTTCACATCTGACGTTGCTACAACTACAAAAATAACTAAAGGGGGATTGTGGGGGGGGGGGGGGGAGGGGAGGGGGAGGAGGGGGAGGAGCAGGGGTACATCGATGACGAACCCCCCTTATAAAACAACAACAACGACAACAACAACACATAAACAAAGAAACAAAAAAATAAAAATAAATAAATTTTTTAATAAAAGCAACAAACTCAACGAAAATGCAAAAGAAAGAAAGAAAGAAAGAAAGAACAAACACACAAACACCAATCCTTACCTGAGTGGGAGGGGCTGTCACTGCGGCAGACAGGATCTTGAGACAGAAGCGGGTTCTTAATCCCGTACCCAGAATTCACCAGCTGAATGTTGCGTGGGCCGCCATTCTAAAACAAGACGGAAACCACTCCCGTTATCACTAACAGAGAAGGTGTATGCACGCACACTCACAATGTGTCAACATATTGAATATGCTCCCAATCCCATAACTATTAACTCACTCAGCCCGACGGCCGTATTTCCCAAATTTTGGAGGCGTCCTCTAACGACTATGCACCAGTTGCAGGAGATGGATCGACCATGATAATTCAAGGGTAGTGCCAGATTAGCTTGGCGCCGACAGGCGCCAAGCTAATCTGGCACTACCCTTGAATTACCATGGTCGACCCATCTCTTGCTGTAGTGCGTCAGGGCTGAATGGGTTAAAATTACGGCCCTCTTTTTCGTCGTAAGCTCTCGTTTACGAAAAAAAGCACTTTGCAACCGGATGCATTTTACACCCTGCGCGCAGTACCTTTGAGTCCTTGAAGCAATTTAATCTCCTTTACCTTGCAAAGGCAAAAGACAAGAAGTTCATTTTTGTCAAAAGCGAGATTTTCATTGTAATACAATGGAAATCTTGCTTTTCACAAAAGGGGACCTGCTGTCATTTGCTTTCATACGACAGCACACCTCGCAGCAAGCAGCAGGTAATTTTTTCCCCTGCATGTGCAAGACGAGGTCGATTCTGAAGACGTCACTAAATTAAGCCTCGTTCCCCAGTAAACACAGGTTCTCGGGCCGACGTCGGCTGGAGTGGGCCAGCGCGCTATCGTGTGCGGGGTCCTACGGCCTTTTACTGACTGGGTCGTGATGACTAACCAAAAGTCCGCATGAAGGCAAAAGACTGTATAGAAACCCATTGTCGTGAAATGGGAACTTTTCATTGTAATACAAATTATCGTTATCAAAGTTTGAAGGCGCGGACCAAGCAGGTTGCAAGATTTGTGCAGACCCTATTTGGTGCCCCATGTTTAACTCATTCTACCCCATACACACCACAGGAATATAAGGATCGACCATGATAGTTCAAGGGTGATGCCAGAATAGCTTGGCGCCTAAGGGCGCCAAGCTATTCTGGCATCACCCTTGAACTAACATGGTCGATCTGTGTCCTGCACTGCAATGCAGTCTTCAGAGGACAACGGCAAACTTTAAGGATTTCGGTCTTGGGGTACAATGAGTTAAACGCATTTTTATGGTGAACAAAAGATGCCAAGCCCTAAAGGTTAACGTTTTTTTTCTTCCTTCGCAAGGCCAATCCAGCCGATGCGACACGGCAGACATGACACCTAATGAAATGTTACCGTGCGAAATATGTGGACTCATCAAACAAAATAAATTTAAAATGAAAAGGATATTTTTTTAATGGGAGGGAGCGGGGGGAGGGGAAGGAGGCGTGGGATTGAAATCGATACAAGTGCAACACAAAACGGAATGGGGAAATCCTGTCTAGAAGCCAAACGTATTTGAATGATTCATTGGTTATTTAATTGCATTTCTTTTTCTTCATTGAAATTTGCTCATGAATACGGTTTCTTTTTAAATGTATTTTTAAAGAAATGGTTTTACCAAGCAGCTTAATATAGCAATGTTACTGTTGATTTCGTTGAAAGGGCATTATCGTATGATCCTGTCAGCCTTAGCTTGCACTTAAAACCCCATGAAATCGTCAGTCTCTAAAACATACATGCACAAGAGCAGAGGCATAAACCCTTACGAACCCCCGCAAATTGAAGGGCTCATGAGGGTTTATGTCTATTACAAATTAATGCCGTTCGCAACATGAGTGACTAAGTCTGTGCGAGCACAAATCGTCACGTCCTGCGCTGCGAGATTTTCGCATTTTCTTCCCGACTTTGGTGCACGAAAGATCATCAATTCAAACACACATTGGCGTTTTATCGAAATTGAATACGGGCTGCAATTTGTGTCGAGCGACTCAAGCAGAAAATGTAATCCACATCACAAAACAAACAAATCTGCATTACCCTGTTGCATAGGCCGCTCCCAAGGAACGTAAATAACTTTAACTCTTTCAAGCCTTGGACCGCTTTTCCTAACTCCTTGAATGCCGAAACGCGATGAGCAGGATCAAGGTCTATGCAAGAGGCATAGATCCCCAGGAGCCCCCGCAGTTGCGGGGGCTCATGAGGATCTATGCCTCTTGCTGGCCCCACTTTGTGTCCATGTTTGTTTGAGAAATGAAGTTATATGGCGTGGAGTTTGACATTATCTGCGTCTAGCGTCGGGGAAGGGTTTGACTTTGTTAGAATCGTTGTAAAGACGTTATTGCCTTAACACACAATCTATCCCATGACCGAAATCCCCAAATTTTGATTTTGTCCTACGAAGGACTGTATTACAATTCTAGAGACAGATCGAGCATGATAGTTGAAGGGTGGTGCCAGAATAGCTTGGCGCCTATAGGCGCCAAGCTATTCTGGCATCACCCTTTAACGATCATGCTCGATCCATGTCTTGCTGTGGTGTGTCGCGGCGGAATGAGTTCACAGAAGAATGTATGCTTATTCTCAGAGTAAAAGGCCTCGTGCGATCACATCTTAGGCTATTTAGAATGAATGTGTCTTGCATTGCAATGTTTGTAGCTTACCACCGGCGAGAGTTGTGACGTAGGTGACGTCATCGGAGAGGGTGCTGATGGCGTCACACATCTGACGTCGTTGTGAGCAGACAGCGTTTCGGACAGCTGTGGTGACGGCAGGGAGGCGGTGGAGCGAGGCGAGGGAAGTGAGGACAGCGGGGAGGCAGAAGACGCCGTTGATCTCGCGTCGTTCTCTTTTTCCGCGTTCATGGCGACATAACCTGACGTCATACACCTCATGACGCCAAGACTTCGTGACGTCAGCGGCGAAGTTGTCAGCGAGCCCAGTTTATAGCCAACATGTAGTGCAGGGGGCGGGGAGAGGTTTTCTGGTACGCCAGTCGGGTAGATGTGAGGGTTGGGGTTTGACGCCTGGAATCCAGGTGGACCGAAGTTACGATTTTTGGACAGGAGAGGGTATGGGGCGTGGCTGATGGGGAACATTCGGGTGGCGGGCAGGAAGGGGTGTGGGGATGGGTGACACTGAAGTCCTGCCCCGCAGTCCGCCATTTTACACATCACAATGTCACAGGGAAATGCAGCTGTATGAAAACGCATCGTGGGATGATGCTGGGGGATTCCACTGACGTCCTTGACCGTGCTGTCACTGGCACTGTTCACGGTACCGCTGACGGCATGCACATGGTTGTGAAGCATCGACTGGAACGATCTGAATGACGGCATTTCTTTAGACACGTCCGCAACAGGTGCATACATCTTGGAGTCATTTGAGTGTTGGGCTTGAAAACTTGTTTCCTTGCTGGAAAGTTCTGTTTCGCCTCGGAATCTCTCTGTATAATTGTCTTCAGCCCACACCTTTGATGCTTGTGCATGTTTCGTCGCGGCATCGATGTATTCGATTTGTTGACCAGACGACAATTTGGAAGCGTCCTTCTGGGGCGACCCAGGAAGAATTCCAGAGTGGCGTTCATAGTCATCATTTCTTCCAGTGAATTCTGTCCTGGGGATGACTTGCTCCCGGGATGTTTCTGGTTGGAAGAGAGCACGAGCAGGAGACCTATTCTGCAAAATTGACAACGATAAAGTGTTGTCCTGTTTCCGCGATGCAGACAAATCCAGTGAGTATTGAGCATGAGAGAAAAATGGCGTCGAGAAGACGTGGTCTGTAGTTCTTCGCGGTGATAGGTCGACTGAGCAACACTGACCTGGGTTTTGAGGTGAGCTGACTGCAGTAGGCTGGGAAACTTGCAGTTCAGAATCTGTTCGTGTTGTATCTGAAAATAAATAGACGAATACATATCACCCTTTCAGTGAAAGTTGACACAGACTGTGTTTCTGCAATCTTCGTTAACTCATTCGAGACGTGCCGCATCCGCACACGCGGCTTTCGGCCGCGTGTCCGCATGCGGCACGTCTCGAATGAGTTAATGTTATTCAACACCAAAAGACTGTCTCAGGAATGTAATTTCAAAGTAGTATCAGCAAGAGGCATAGATCCTCATGAGCCCCCGCAGGTGCGGGGGCTCATGAGGATCTATACCTCTTGCAGTTGGTTGGTGTTTAGATTATCTCGGTACTGAACGGGTTAAAAGAGCAATCCGTAAATCATTGAAGCAGTGAATCATTGTCGTCGTCAGTCTTAGGTAGTTCGCGCACGTCTGTACGCGGGGCAGCTAAGCCCGAAGACTGTCCGAGCACCTTTTGCTGACCAGGAGGGGGAGAGAGACGCACTATAAAGGATAACGCTAACACCGCACGCACAATAAGTTTGTCCTCCGTCTGTCATCTGAACGTTCACATTGAGATGTCAATAAAATCCGGACCCGCTAGGATTCGGAAAAGAGTAACAGCAGACAACAGTAACATGGAAGGGGGTTTAGTTAAGGGACTCGCAGAAGAAAGAAATGTTTCATCTATCCCAATAACATGAAATACAATAATGATCCTATCAAAGAAAAGGAGATGTCCGCTAATCCCATCTTCTGGAGACATGCATCGATATAAACAGCCACCACATAGTGTACAGCTAGCGGTACTCTGCAGGGGTTCATGACGATCTGTGTCTCTTGTATATATACCGTATTCGGTGTAAAACGAGATGGACAGGATCAAGTGCAAAAACCGCTAACCGTAAGGATGCTTTCAAAATAAGGACAATTGTATCCACTAGACAAAAACAAACAAAAAAAACAAAACAAAAAAAACCCAACCCGCATACGACTTCTATTTAAAGAAGGAAGAATGCAACTATAGCTAACAAGAGGAATAGATCTTCATGAGCCCCCGCATCTGCGGGGGCTCTTGAATATCTATGCCTTTTGCAGATGTATGCGACTCATCTGCCGTTCGAAGCATTCGTATATAATGTTTGACGCTAAGCTTCCTCCGTCCACAGAGACCAGCGATGGACAGTAGACGGGAGGTAGCGACTGACGAAGGAACAAACTGCTTTCATCTGAAGAGGGGTGTTGTGGTCAGGTACAATACCATCACACGCTTAGCTTGTTCAGGAAAGGTCGTAAACGTTAATCACAAAATTATGACAGGAACCGCGTAGTGAAACTATATGTGTTGCCAAGATGTTTTGGGACGGAATAGAATAGTCGGACTCACATTTATTGAAGTATCAACATTGAAGAAGAAAGAGAAGAGAAAAAACACTAAAAATACCCCCCAAAACAACAACAACAACAACAACAAATCCCAACAAAACCACCCCCCCCCCCCAAAAAAAAAAAAAAAAAAAAAAAAAAACCCAAACCCAAACAAACAAACAAACAAACAAACAAACAAACAAACAAACAAACAAACAAACAAACAAACAAACAACAACAAACAACAAGACAACAACCAAAAAACAAAACACCCAACCCCCTCCCCCTTCCCAAAAACTAAACATTTAACAACCGCTTCCCCACAAAAACAACAAACAAACAAAAATACAAACAAACAAACAAACAAACAAACAACAAAAAATCAACAAACAGAAACAAACAAACAAACAAACAAAAAACCCCAAACCAAACAAAACAAAAACAAAACAAAACAAAACAAAACAAAACCCCACAACTACAAACAAACAAACAAAACCCTTGAAAAAGAAAAACACCGAACATTTAAGTGCTGGTCTGTGATTGGGGACCTTACGGCTTTGCGCCGTAAGGTCCAAAATAACAGACCAGCACACATGTATGAAAATGACATTGAAAGTGTGACTTGAGTCTCGTACTGTCAGACAACTATAAACTGTTGTTTTGGGCGTGGACTACTTTAATTACAACGGGACGTCCAGGCAGTAGAACGTAATTTAACTGACTGAAAGTAGTTGTGAAACAGAGGAACAAAATATGACACTACTTTTACACACGTGAAAGGAAAAGCAACAAGTGACAAAATGAACGTAAAAGGAAGAAACAAGCAACACCAACCAAACCAGGCAAGCAAAGCCGAGCCAAACTAAGCCCTACCAAACCAGATCAAACCCAACGCAACCAAACCAACCAAAGTAAGCCAAACCAAACTAAAATTAACAAGAAATAAACTTTCCCACATAACTTGAAACAGGAATGTAACCACCAAAGACCTTTAGGATATAAGGACTCGACACTATTTGTCATTGAAATTTCGACCTTTCATAAATCGTCAGATGCTATTTTGAAGGACGTCTCACAGACGACCATCAGACACAAAGGGGGATAAAATAGGCATTGAGTCGTCTTTCAGGGATTCCAGTGGGCTCAGAGGTAACCTAAACATTTCCTCCCTCTTTCAAGGTAACCTTTAGAATTAAGATGCCATCAAGGTTATTCCATCGCTGGACAATAAATTGGTTCTGAGGTTTACCATTGAGCGCCGATGTTTAGCAAGGCGTGAACAAAATACCTGTGTGAAATGATGCATGAAGCTACCCGCATTCACAGGCTAAACATATTCAACCCCGACACAATACAGTTGAGTATGGATCGGCCATGACAGTTGAAGGGCCGATTGCTGCGCAGATCAGCGCAGCAATTGAGGCAGACAACCGGCGTGGGATGGTGTCAGAATAGCTCGGAGGCCGAACGGTTGATTTTTAACCCATATCATACTGAGGCTAAAAGCTTCAAATTTGTACAATGCCATATGCCAGCTACATGATAGTACTTACAGATAAGGATTTAGACCAATGGCTTGAGTTCAAGGGTGGTGCCAGAATAGCTTGGCGCCTAGAGGCGCCAAGCTATTCTGGCACTACCCTTGAGCTATTTTAGTCAAACTTGTTTAACACACTGGTGTATTCCGAATGATAAGGGTTAATGTCCGCGAAGACGAGTTTTAGCATGGCACTAAGTGCTGAGTGCGCAATTATGCCATGCCAAACGAGATGTGCCCGTGCCCCGTGCCCGTGCGCGTCACTGTCTACCATCTTCAGTTCTCCAGTCGACATTTTATCAAAAAGGGTTTTATTGTTATTGTTGTTGCTGTTGGTAATGATGGTGATGGAGGAAAGAATGAATAAATGAGTTTACATGGAAAGTGCTTCCACCTAGCGGTGGTTTCGCACAAGTTGCCAGCTGCAAGATTAAAACCCCAAAACATGCGTCTGGACGCATGTTTTTGTCTCTGAAATCCTTGTTCAGCGACCGGGAGCTACAACCGTCCAAGGAACATGGATATAAATTAGTCTCAGAAAGAGGCATAGATCCTCATGAGCCCCCGCGACTGCGGGGGCTCATGAGGATCTATACCTCTTGCAACTGGGTCTGGAAGGGGATAAAGGGTACTTTACGATACTTTAAAAAGGAGTCTTTCCGTGTATTCTTGAGAAGGTGCATTTTATTTTTTTTGTAAAGCTTGTACAAAACCTTTAATCTGCCCAAAAGAAGGGAAAAACTTCATGACAAAGCCGTGTTTTGTTAGCCGTGACATGATAGATGTGAAGGGAGGGAATCTAGCGAAAGTGTGTTGCCTCCCCTGCTGCCTACATCAGTTTTTGGTCGCAACTGAGTCACACATTGGAAACTAAAAAGGTGTGAATTTTTTATTTGATTATATTTTATTATTTGTTTTGGTTGCGAAAACAAATCGTTAAAAAATATCGTCAAGTACGTTTGTGCTGGACAGCTACCGCTAAAATTCAGGGGATGCGAACGAGAGTTGTGTTCAAAAAGCAAACAGTTACGACTGATTTAACTGTTGCTTCTCGGCGAGGGACAGTTTTATAAGGTACTGATCATGAGATCTCATGGTTGGTCGATCGAGTGTGGTTGGCACAGCCACTACTGACGATATCGTTCGTTTGGAAAAGACGCGTCGTTACGTAGTTAGGTAGTGACGTAGTTACGCGTCTTGTCCGCGGAACGTTATCGTCAGCAGCAGTCAAGGCGTTTAATACTCATTCTGCCCGCGACACACCACAGCAATATATGGCTCGACCATGATAGTTCAAGGGTGGTAGCAGAATAGCTTGGCGCCCATAGGCGCCAAGCTATTCTGCCACCACCCTTGAACTATCATGGTCGATCTGTCTCCTGAATTGTAATGCAGTCTTCAGAGGATAACTCCAAAATGTGGGTATTTCGTACCTCGGGCACAATGAGTAAAAAGTCATTTCAGGATGACTTTGGCCCAACCCTTCCCCGCTGACCCGTGACTTTGACACTGAGGATGGATGTAATACGTCACAAGGGCAGATTAACGTCAGGCTAATGAGTGTGACGTGATACTCCGCCCAATCTGTTCCTCGGCAGGTGGTCAGCATGCGATCTCAGCTTTGCAAACGTAGAAATAGAAAACAAAATGAGATCACACTCTTAGTCTGAGGAACAGCTACCGACGATCTCAGTCAACGAGAAACGTGGATTCTCATGAGATCATGCGCGATATACGGCTGCAGGGGCTCTTGAGAATCTATGCTTCTTGTGGATGGAACGCGATGGAAGTAAAAAGTAGATACGCCTCGTTTAACTCTCGGTTGAAATGTTGGTACAGTTTTTCAGGAGAAATAATTCTCTCTCTCTCTCTCTCTCTCTCTCTCTCTCTCTCTCTCTCTCTCTAACTCTCTCTCTCTCTCTCTCTCTCTCTCTCTCTCTCTCTCTCTCTCTCTCTCTCTCTCTCTCTCTCTCTCTCTCTCTCTCTCTCTCTCTCTCTCTCTCTCTCTCTCTCTCTCTTGTTTTGGCGAGTGCAGTGGGTTGGATGCCCGGACAGGCATCGTGATAGCACATGCTGGTATGGGCGTTTTATCCCTTGTTTGAGTCACGCATGCGCCTTTTACTTTTAGTGCCCTGCTTTTGATTTACGGAGATCCTCTATTGATGGTGTGAGAGCGTGTAGGTATGTGTGTGCGTGCGTGCGTGCGCGCGCGCGCGCGCGTGTGCGGTGTGTATGTGTGTGTGTGTGTGTTTTGTGTTCTTTTCTCTCTGTAGTTTGTAGCAAGGAGAAGAATGAAAAAGGTCTGCGCACCTATCCTTTAATCCTTGGAAAATAAAGTTTCATTTTATTTCATCTCTCTCTCTCTCTCTCTCTCTCTCTCTCTCTCTCTCTCTCTCTCTCTCTCTCTCTCTCTCTCTCTCTCTCTCTCTCTCCACATTCCGTTTGCTTGATTATGTGCACATCCAAATTTTCCTCGAGGAAAAAAATCACAGAGATATAATGACTTTATATGTAAACGCCCTCGCGTCTATACTCATTTATGCCGTACATTCCAACCCACATTTCTAAAACTATGTGTGGCCCGAAAAAGAAGTTGCCAAACAAGATCCCACGAACTCAAAGAATTCTTTAACCCCTCCAGTACCAGTGGACGCAGATGGTATTTTTGAGATAAATGTAAATTCAACGACAGTCCTCAAAGGACCAAGGACACAAAGGGGTGTCAGCAAGAGGCATAGATCCTCATGAGCCCCCGCGACCACGGGGGCTCATGACTATCTATTCCTCTTACATTTAGGTGGTGCTCCATTTTTCTCGGCAGTGAAGGGGTTAATATTTAAGATAGTATCATGCACGTTTTTTTTTTTTTTTTTCTTTTTTCCTCGTACACATGCAAATGGCTTCCACAAAAACCAGTCCCTCTTGTCGGTGCATCTAGACATGCGATACGCGTGACACGGCGCTGTTCCGGTTTCCACACATTAACTCATTCAGCCCGACGCACGTATTTCCCAAATTTTGGAGGCGTCATCTAATGACTATGCACCAGTTGCAGGAGATGGATCGACCATGATAATTCAAGGGCAGTGCCAGATTAGCTTGGCGCCGACAGGCTCCAAGCTAATCTGGCACTACCCTTGAATTATCATGGTCGACCCATCTCCTGGTGTAGGGCGTCAGCGCTGAATGGGTTAACTTCATTCTAGCCGTGCCGCATGCGGATACGCGGCTTTTGCCGCGTATCCGTATGCGGCACGTCTAGAATGAGTTAACAGCTGAAGGGGAACTAGGATGGTTAATGGGGTGACACGATACATTGTAGACTGACAGGATATGTTGGCTTACGTTTCAAGGAAAGAACACAGCAATTATGATTGTACTGCGTTGAAATATGACATATATACCCCCCCCCCCACCCCTCACCCCCCCCCAAACACCCCCTTCAAGCCCCTCAACCCAACAGGAAAAACTGTTGTTATATCTGATTTTTTTTTTAAAATCGGAGCTTTTTTAAATTTTAAAAGTGTGATCCCAAGCCATTGAAAGCGTTGCCGTCATAAGCATAGCTGAATTATTATTATTATTATTATTAATATTATTATTATTATTATTATTATTATTATCATAATGGGGTTATTATTACTATTATTATTCTTATTATTATTCGCTAGTATTTTCCATCGAAACACCGCCCAGCAGCGCAGGGACTGAACTCGCCTGCATGCACGCCCTAGTATTGCAATACTCCGCCAGTGGCGCCGCATAAGGCAGTGAATGGCACGAAACAGTTGCAAGCCTGACGCTACCCACCTAACGGTTAAAACTCGACTCCGTTCCCCCCTACCCCCCGCTAGATCGCCTTCCCCTCCCCCACCTCCCCCTTCCCCACCCCACTTCGTGACCCCCTCCCCCATTCCGCACCCCCGCAGCCGCTACCCGCACCCTGCCACCCCGGCTCCCCACCCCCGCCCCCTACTCATAATACCTGCCACCCGAATGTATTATATTTCCTGTGTCCCTTCGTGGATGAAATCCTGATATGCTGCTCCGTTTGAGGACGAGAAGTTCTAGTGCTGGTCTGTGGTTTTGGACCTTACGGCTTTCAGCCGTAAGGTCCAAAACCACAGACCAGCACATAATCGAGTGAAACAGAGCTAGAAGCGATCAGCAGACCCAGAAATGGTAAGCGAATGCGATACGGGATGTTGAAAGATGTTGACCTTAAAAAGCATCTGTGCTTCTTTGGAGATGCGTGGTTTTCGCTGTGGTAGTAATCAGACTATTCCCATGAAAAAAATTCAATTCACCTGTTTGTCTCTACCCTACCCCCCCAAAAAAAAAACAACAACCGATATCCACCCGATAACCCCCACCCCACCCCACCCCACCCGAAACCCCCTCAAGCCTCCTTCTATATCACTCGATGTATCCCTATCAACTTTTACCACAGCAAGACATAAAGTATTTGTTTAAAAAATAAATTAAAATAAAAATAAAATAAAAAGGCAGACAAGGAGGCTAATCTGAGCTGGGAAAATACTAAGAGTCCTGTCTACTTACTAGCACAAACAACCACTTCAACCAACCAACCAACCAACCAAACAACCAACCAACCAACCAACCAGTCAGCCAACCAACCAACCAACCCACCAACCAACGAAACAAACAAACACTCTCTTTTTATCTGTTTTAACTTCGACGAGAGATATTTATCTTTTCACTGCAGGGGCACAGAAAGAACACACCACTGCAAGAGACATATATCCTCATGAGCCCCCGCCTCAGCGGGGGCTCATGAGGATCTATGTCTCTTGATTCCTTCATTTTCGTCCGTATTTTTCTCAGGTGGAAGGGTTGGAGTTATGCCGTGTCTGTCACGGATTCTGAGATACACTGAGAGGCACTTCAGTGCTTGTCAGTTGTCATGGGGTTATAGGGGAAAATGGGTTGGAGATGACATACCTCATTGCAATGTTGAACGAATCCTCAATCGTTTTAGTTCGAACCAAGCTGGGGGTCAACATTTATTTAGATCCTTTGTCGAATTTGATGCACCGGTTTTGAAATCACCTTCGTGGTGGACATAAGACGTTAAACTGTCTGCCGGACTATATAAAAGATAAACGCGCGCGCAGTCTTGATGAGTTATTTGAATCCTCGCCGTCAGGGCAAAGGCATAACGTCGCCCGCTCTGCGGCTGTAGCCTAAGGTGTACCTTTCAAATCCGACCCGTTAAGCCATAAACATATAACGTTTTCAACCATTCTAGGGGAAATAAAGGAAATAAATAATAATAATAATAATAATAATAATAATAATAATAATAATAATAATAATAATAATAATAAATGAATGAATGAATGAATGAATGAATGAATGAATGAATGAATAAAAATATTAAAAAACAAACAAACAACAACTCGAATTTACAACAACAACAAGCCACTGCATAATTACGTTACACGACACTGCTTTTGCAGTTGTTCATTTTATTCCAATGTCAGACAAGGACGCGGCAATATGCTAATGCACGGGATAAAACATCTGGTTAATCTCTGTTGATGTCTTATTAACATAAACAGCCAGATACTTAATCCCTTTAGCTCCAACGCCCTAAAGCAGGAGATGGATGGACCATGATAATTCAAGGGTAGTAGCCAGATTAGCTTGGCGCCAACAGGCGCCAAGCTAATCTGGCTACTACCCTTGAATTATCATGGTCCATCCATCTCCTGCAACTGGTACATAATCGTTAAGAGACACCTCCAAAATTTAGGAAATGTGACCTTGCGGCTGAATGGGTTAAACCTGGGTGTCTCTCAATCTTTAACTCCTCCCTTAGTTCATTCGCGGCCAGCCGCATCCTGATTCAGCTGGCCGCGAATGAGTTAACGTTAGTGTGCATGCACCCACCAGCACCGTTTACAGTACTGGCGTCTGCATGCTCAAGGGGGTTAAACTGTCACATAAAGTTGAGCGGATGTAAGGTGTCAGCATGGGTTCATTACAGAGAGATTAAGAAACTAATTGGTTGGCAACTTTGTATCGGTTTTGAGGATCAGGGGCTCGGAAACGTGTTTTAACTATTTACCCGCCAGAGATCACGGACAATATATTAACCCCTTCCCTGCCGCTGTAGTTACCTTTGTGTTTCTGAAATCTTTGCCGTTCAATCGACCAAAAGCCAAAATCCGACCAAGAAACATGGATACAAACTGGTCTCAGCATGAGCCATAGATCCGCATCGATCGTCCTCATCTGCAGTCGCGGGGGGAGGGGGGGGAGGGGGGAGAAGGGGGGAAGGGGGGGGGGGGAGGCTCACAAAGATCTATGTCTCTAGCAGTTGGATCGTGTTCACCCTTTTCTCGGGAGTGAATGGGTTAAAAAGTGTCACAGACTGAAAGACCGAAAACTGCGCTGCATGAAAATTGCAGATACAAATGAGCATAACATGAGGTATAGATCCTCGTGTGCCCCCGCGACTGCGGGGGCACACGAGGATCTATACCTCTTGCAACTAGCTGCTCATGGCATTATGCCAGTAAAGAAGGGAGGGCGGAGGAGAGACAGACTGCTGCTGAGACAGAGAAGGTCAATGAATCAATTCAATGTTATTTCTGCCGCCTAGCGACTGAAGCATTGATATTGTCATGGACGAAGCCACTTTACACAACTGCCGTTACTTCAACAGTTCCAAGAATATATACACACAATATTACACATAGATCAGAGGAGGGAGGGAGCGACTGACAGAGGAAGGAGAGAGAGAGAGAGAGAGAGAGAGAGAGAGAGAGAGAGAGAGAGAGAGAGAGAGAGAGAGAGAGAGAGAGAGAGAGAGAGAGAGAGAGAGAGAGATCCTCGCATACCACTGTTCCGCACTTAAGCCTGTTTGTTGGTTTAGCGGTCCAAACCGGCGACAGGAAGTAAGCGCTCAAGTTTCATCGCTCGTCAATCCATTCACCAGATCGGGTGGCGCGTAGCCCGGGTAGCTCTCCGATGCCCCCCCCCCCTCCCCCTTCCCCAAATCTGCGCTACTAGAATGCTTTGCGTTCCGGCTTCGCTGTCCTAGATTGACTTGTTGAGATAGTGGTGACATCCTCAGCGTGAAGAATGCAAAGACCCGATGTAAATTAACATTAAAATGTATTTCAATAATACATTTCTTCAGTAAAGGTACAGAGTTCCTCAATTGATGCATACATTGTTTAGTGTTAAACTGTAATGGCCCACTACCGCCGTAACTGTCCAAAGCCAGACTTCTGTAACAGATGGTTACGAAACACTACACACAAGTCTGGTTATGGTACATTTAGAGACAGGACAATTCAGTTCTGCACAGGACGTCTGAACTCATTCGCGGCCAGCCGCATCCGCGGATGCGCGGCATAAGCCGCGCATCCGGATGCGGCTTGCCGCGAATGAGTTAATATCAAGTCAGTAACCTGACAGTGACTCCGTTCTATAAATACAACGGTATCGATACGAGGAACAGCTAAAAATAGATCGACACGCTAACGACTGTGTAGAATAAATAATTGCGATTACGCGTGTGTGTTTGTTGCGTGTCCAAACTGCCGTTCATTAGCAGCGTCCACAAGGCATAATAAACACAAAAGGTGCTGAAATGTGTCTTCAGTGTTATATTTTACGCTTAATGGTACTTTAATATTTATCCAAAAATACCCCTTATCTCTTTGTCATATTTCCGGATTTCCCTCCATCGTTTAGATATTAGGAGCATTTCGACACCTTGCGGTCTTACAAACTGAGTCAATGGCATTATACATGGAGCTTGCTAACCTAAACAAAGACTCGAAATGCGGAAATTGAGAGGCCGTCAAGGGTTGCAGGTCGACTAAAGTAAAGTTTGATTGCGGTGGAGGTAAGGAGCAGGGAGTACCCTGGGGGAGGGTGGGGTGGAAAGGGTGTGGTAGGGTTGGGGTTGGGTGACAATCCAACAGACCTTTTCCATGTTACAAAATCATATATCCTCATAAATTGTGTATCCCTAGCTGCCCATTGTATTTGATATATCTATGTTCCCCAGGGGTAGGCAGTGGTCGGGTTTTTTATGTTACCATCTGGAAAAGGACTTTAAATCAACGATCCGATAACCCTGCGGAAATCTAGGGAACCTTACCCTTGTTCTGTTTGCATTGACAAGGCCCGTAATCCATTCATTGACAATTTTAATGGGACAATGTTTTCCATTGAGCGCTGACCTTCTTGGCTATTCACATTCACAACTTGATATCTCCTACTCACATTTAATAGACTTTTTCGAATGAAGAAATGTCGATTCAAATGCACCGTGCAAAAGGCATAGATCTTCGTGGGCCCCCGCAACCGCGGGGGCTCATGAGGATCTATGCCGCTTGCAGACGGGTGTGTAATCTCGCTGCGAGTTGTTCCCGCCAAAATGTAATAAGGTTGAAGATAAAATACTTAAAGCACCATTACCCGTAAATGTGAAGACACATCAGTTTCAGCAGCGTTGGTGTTCCTTACGCCTTATCGGCACACCTAATGAACTTTAACGGCAGTGTGGACATGCAGCAAACACACAGGCATAATTGCAAATTTTTAGTCTGCACAACCGTTAGCGTGTCAATCTATTTTTAACTGTTTCTCGAACTGATACAGTTGTAATTATAGAACGGAGTGCAGTCGTTGTCAGGTTACTTGATATTATGACGACGTGTGCTGAACTGGATTCGCTTCTGTGTCTAAATGACCATATGTAGACCTGTGTGTAGCGTTTCGTAACCATCTGTTACAAAAGTGTTAATTGAACAGTCACGACGGTAGTGGGCCTTTAAACAGCCCTTGGTTTGAATAGCTTTTCAGTTCATACTCCGGACATCTAAATTGGGTGGACCCCCCCCCCCCCCCACCGTCGCCTAGGGACACAGAGGTAATTCGAGTCAACAAAGAGCATGAATCATTAAGATCCCGCATCCTCCGTAAGTACATGTGGATCTGTGCCTATTGCAGATGAAAGAACATTGCTAAAGTCTGGATTAGGTAAAAGCTTTCAATGGACAGGACCAAGAAGTTTTGAGTTACGACATAACACTCACTTGGCCTTACCCACTTCCGGTTAACGGTTTGATAACTGATACGCATGCGCACCTTGTTCTGAATGCCAATGAGCATGATTTGCCCTGATCTCTTCCACAGGCATTTCCCCTTCACTTTGTCGCCAATGCAATTTCCCGCTAGATGCAAACGAAATTGGCTTATTTCCCCCCTATCTTCGGTGTCCAGTACATGTGTATTGCTTAATTAACAAAGAAAAAGAAAGAAAAAAAAAGAAATTGTGTTTATTTCTGTTTGACATACCCAATGCCAGTGCTTGGTTTTTTCATTCATTTCACTCTCAAAGTAAAGTCGGTGAAGACTTGAAATACTAGCTAAACTAATAAAAAAAGTAACCCCCTGGAGGAGAGCATGGACGACAATGATACCCCAAAGGCTGTGTTTTTTTCTAACTTTTTGAAGATTCAAGATGATGTATCAATCTCATAAAAAGTCAAAAAGATATATCTTGTCTCAGCTCATATGATATACCACTATTATTTCAATAATAATAATAATAATAATAATAATAATAATAATAATAATAAATAGTTCTTGTATAGCGCTGTTCACCAGGAAAACATTGGACTCACTGCGCATGCACAACAGCACGCTCTCTCTCTCAGACACACGCACAATTATACACTACCCTTCCCCAACACCTTGCATCCACTTCCCTCTAGAATCAAAATAAAAGGCAGTCAGTCAACAGTTAGCTAAAGGGGAGCTAAATGTTAATTGCCCGAGAGAAAAGAAAAGTCTAGTGAGCTTTGAAATTTGACAATGTGGGCAGATTCCGCATTTCAATTGGCAGCGAGTTCCACACACTTGGGGCTAAAAAGGTGAAAGAACGCTCCCCGACAGTTTTCATGTTAAGCTTCGGGATATTTAAAAGTTTTTCACTGGAGGAAGGGAGGGTGCGTGATGGCTGATAAACAGACAGCTTGGCAGAAAGGTACGGTGGGAGAGATCCGTCAAAATGCCGATAGGCAAAAATTGCAATTTTGTACTGGCAGCGAAATCTTACGGGCAGCTAGTGCAGCTGCTTCAGTAGAGGCGTAACGTGGTCTCTCTTTCGTTTCTTCAAGATGAGACGCGCCGCACTGTTTTGAATCATCTGCAAGCGTGAAATCTAATCTGCCGGTAAACCTGCCAGTACAGAATTGCAATTATCGACCCTGGAGCCCGATCGAGTTTTGTTTATCTCCTGCTACTTGTTCTATTATTCGAGATATGTAAATCATAATTATGATAAATGAGTGAACAAAATCTTAACCCTTTGGCTGTCGTTAGCGCATTTTGTCGCGATGATTCAGGAATCATCGCGACAAAAAGCGCTACCGACAGCCAAAAGGTTTAACCATGAGACTAGTCTGTATGAGTGTGGCAGAGGCCACTACTGCAGTTTGCGCGGGAAATGTGTGTGTGTGTGTGGCGGGAGGAAACGGAGCAGACGCCGGTGTCGGCGGAGGTGGTGAGGCCGCATTGATGGAACCGCTAAATCCGGCTGATTAACGGTGGACGGTTGACATTCCGCAACGCCAACTCTCTTCCTGTCGACACCGACAGAAATTCGCGTAACTGGACCCCTGACCTCAGAACTCTGACCCGCTTGGCTGCCGCGGCGGGGAGTCGCCTGTCATATCTGTCCTCCGTTTTTTTTGTGTGTTTTTTTTTTTTTTTAAATCCAGGCGTCAGTTGCATGATTGAGCGTGAGTCCTGCGCAAGGCGGCTCTTAGCAAGGTGCTCCGCTATAGCGGAGCACCTTGCTTATTGGCTTGCGCAGGATTTAAGACAAATCAATCAGGTAACTGCATCCCCTCCCGCCCCCCCCCTCCCCCCACACACACCTCTTCAGAGGGCCCTATGAGGCGTCTGAGACAGTCCCAGGCTTAATAATGGAGGAATTCTCCTTTTCATGATGCAGAGATTAGGTTAGAGAGATGGGGTGATATAGTTTGTATATGACGAGAGGCATACATTTTCAGTCAAGAGATACTGCAAATATATTGAAGAATGTGAATATATGTCCTTTGCATGTCGTTGAAGGGTATGGCTAATAATTTGACATACTGGACTCTCCATGAAAATATTAAACTCCATCCGTTCGAGACGTTCAGGCTTCAATACCGGATGATTCTTTAATACCGGATGATTGTTCAATACCGGATGATTCTTCACTACCGGATGATGCTTCACTACCGGATGATGCTTCACTACCGGATGATCAATACCGGTTGATTGTTCAATACCATTTTGTTCAATACCGGATGATTGTTCAATACCGGATGATGCTTTAATACCGGATGATTGTTCAATACCGGATGATTGTTCAATACCGGATGATTTTTACAAGAGGAGCGCGGATGTACAGAAAACAGCAGATTGACATTTCGCAGCGGGCATAGGTTGACATGAGCCCCTGTGGCTGCAGTACATCATGAGACTCTAGGCCTGTT
The DNA here is from genome assembly GCA_036245525.1 of Semisulcospira habei. NCBI lineage: Eukaryota > Metazoa > Mollusca > Gastropoda > Semisulcospiridae > Semisulcospira > Semisulcospira habei. The sequence continues at coordinate 49,970,497 of BTPG01000005.1, read as the reverse complement.
GCAGATAAAACATTACGGCAGACTGATATTAGCAAGAGGTACAGATTCTCATTAGCCCCCTTACCTTATCGATTGAAGAAAGTGGATTCAAATGGACCGTGCAAGAGCCATAGATCCTCATGAGCCCCCACAGCTGCGGGGGCTCATGAGAATCTATGCCACTTGTAGACAGAAAAACAACCCTCTCTGTGATTTAGAACCTTAGAGCCTGGAGCTAAACGGTCCAAAGCCATAGATCAGCGCAATATTTTAGCCCGCCCAGCCATTCTGCACACCCTCCAATTCTGTGCACAGTAAACAGACCCGGTAATTCAGGAAGGAAAAAAAAAAAAAAAAAAAAAAAACCGTCGCATAATGCAACTCGACACAAAATCTGATACTTTCAGTAACAATATTTTCTTTATCAAGGTGGGTGAAAAGAAACCGATTAACTCCCAGGCGTACCTCCCAATGCCAGGTATTTAGTTTTTTTTCCTTCTCATTATGACATCGGCGCTTCATAAATTTCCAAAGCCGTCTCTCGGGTTCCGAGCCACAACCGAAATTGTCAAGCTGGGAGATTCATGCAAAATGTAATGCAGCCAACACGTACAATATAATAAAATAGGCGTTACTGACGGCGTTACTGACGGCGTTACTGACGGCGTTACTGACGGCGTTACTGACGGCGTTACTGACGAGGAAACGTGGATACGCTCCAGCTGCATGAGACATAGATCAGCAGCAGCGGGGGCTCATGAGGATCTCTGGCTCTTGCAGTTGGACCCTGTTGACTTTTCTCGGCATTGAAGGGGTTGATACGTTCACCCTTTTAACGCCTTCGGTGGCGAATGCATCGGCCATGCATGTGGTGGTTCAAAGTAGCGCTTGATTCGTTTTGTCGTGGGTCGGTAGTCGGAAAGGGGGGGGGGGGAGGGGGGGGGGAGGGGGGGGTGTGTGTGGGGTGGGGGGGAAGTGAACATAAAAATTCAATCGGGCACTACCCATGAACCGTCACGGCTGATCCATCTCCCGCAGCTTGTCCGCTGTCCTTATAGACACCTCAAACAGTTTCGAAAGCCGTAACATGTATTAGCCCATTTAGCCCTGACGCACTACAAACGCACTAATTCAAAGGTAGTGCCAGATTAGCTTGGCGCCTATCGGCGCCAAGCTAACCTGGCACTACCTTTGAATTATCATGGTTGATCCATCTCCTGCAACGGGTGCATAGTCGTTAGAAGACGCCTGCAAAATTTTGGAATATACTGCCGTCGGGCTGAATGAGTTAAATCTGCCAAATGTTACATTGACTTCCCGGTAGTTAATTCTATATTTGACCAGCGGTTCGTAACACTAAGCAATATACAAATAGTCGCAGGTTGAACCTCTCGCAACCTCCGTCTGGGGCGTCTGCACTGATGTAAATGCGTACGTCCGCAACAGGCTCGAAATGACGCTGCAATAGTTTTCTGGGAGTGAATTCTAAATACCTTGCCAACGATATTAAAAAGCAGCGATGCAATTGCAGGCTGCACCCCTCCTTACCTTCGTCTGGCGCATCAACACTGAGATGTAAATGTGTACATCCGCAAGAGACTTACATCCCCACATAGATTCCCACGGGCCTCCACGCCCTGCAGGGTGCAGAGGCTCGTGGGGGATCTGTGTATCTTTTGTATTATGTAACGCTTTTTGCCATATTTAGAGTGTCATGTGGCCTACGATACGACACCTCTATTCGGCAGCTGACTTGATTCGCAATTTTGCCACTTACTTACTGATTCGTTGAACATGACGGAAGAATTATAAATATGCGTTGTTACGGTCGGATTAAATTGCGTGTCGTGTTGGAACATGTTTTTATCGAGGATGCCAGCAGGATGTGTAGGCAAAAGGCACACGGGTATTCAGTTTCCGACTTTGCATAATGTCTGCTGGTCTGTGATTTTGGACCTTACTGCTTTCAGCAATCACAGACCAGCATACGTTTTCAAGATCACCTCTACTGTCGTCAAACTGTCATCATCGTCATATTATCATCTTCAGAAACATCGTTTCGTCAGTAAGATATTGCTCATCATCATCATCGTTGTCGCCGTTTTCATCATTGTTTTCATGGTCGTCATCGTTATTATATTCGTTATCGTCTTCGCCGTCGTCCATTTCACTATCTTCCTCGTCACCGTCATCATGATTGCCTTTATCTTCGTCCCGGTATTCAACAATAACACAACAACAGCGATGATGATGATGATGATAATGATGATAATAATAATAATAATAATAATAATAATTATTATTATTAACTTATTTCAACCTGACGCACTACAGCAGGAGATGGGTCGACCATGATAATTCAAGGGTAGGGCCAGATTAGCTTGGCGCCTGTTGGCGCCAAGCTAATCTGGCACTGCCCTTGAATTATCATGGTCGATCCATCTCTTGTAACTGGTGAATTGTCATTAGATGACGCCTCCAAAATTTGGGAAATACGGCCGTCGGGCTGAATGAGTTAAAAGCAGCAATAAAAACAACAACAACAACAACATAAAGAATAATAATGTCACCGTTCTCATAGTCATTTGCTGCGCCATGTTTGTCCGCATCAGCATCAACATCAAACTTCACTACCACCACCGCCTCCACTAAACACCGGGATACTGGTATGGATCTTACCTGTATAGCGTGTACTTGTGGCGTCTCCCCCATTGTAATGAGTCCACACTTTTCTCCTTCTGTCTCTGTCTGTGAGCGGCGCCATGACCATGTTACGGCAAAATGCTGGACATGGTACCACCGCTCTGTGACCAGTACTTTGACCATGGTGATCCCCACTGTTACTGAGTCTAGAGTCAGCACGACTAGCCCTGAGTACTGAGTCGCCGCTGTGTTCATTCACTCTTGAGCCATCACAGTCCGCAGTCAACCTAGAAATCTCATTTTCGCAGTTTGCAGCTGGGCCAGCAAACTTGGAGCGACTTTCACACGTGATTTCCTGACCCGTAAAGTGTGTTGTGGTTCTTGATGTTGCACTGTGTGCATCCACCCATTGAGGCGCAACAGTTTGATCGTGACCTGATTGCTTTTCACACTGTCCGTTTCTGTGATCGTGCAGGCAGTCGTCTACATATCGTGTGGGCGAAGACTGATGAGAATCTAGGTGCTTAAAAAATGTATTCACTTTTCCCACGTTCGGTGAGTGAATTCTATTAGCACTGTCACAGGTATTACCACAACAAACAGAAGACACAGGCGCATCAACACGTGCAGACACTTGGCAGTCAGACATACTCAGTTCACGGCGGCGAAGTTGTGATGATTGACTTTCAACCTGTAGACAGCTGCTGTTGCCTGTGTAGTGTGTGGCGTCTCTAGCCGGAGCGATGTTCGTGTATCCACAGACTCTAGTGAAAGCTGTACTATTTTCAAGGTAACGTTTCTTGATCACAGGATATTCTTTTGTACAATTGGCTGCTTTCTCTTCAACAGAGGCATCACTTCTGTCTGGTCGTCCCGCATCCGCAGCGCATCCGTTGTGGACCTTGGCTTGACTGACGGCTGGCACAAACACCGCATGTTGACGTGTCTCTGGTTCCTCTCTGGTCTCTCGTAAAAAGTTGCCATCTTCTTTGAACTGCTTCCCGTAGGGTGCATAGTTGTGATTTTCGTCTGTTGTAATGAGGTCATCTATACACCCAAACCGGGGTCTTTTGGAAATAAAGTCATGTTCATTGTCAGCTCCACCGTCAGTAATTCTGTTTTCCTTCCTTTTCTTTCCGTAACGTCGAACAAGCAAACTGATGGGCATGTTGATGGTTGTTAGAAATAAACTGTTAGTCCATTTACAATGCACCCCCCCCCCCCTTTTTTTACATCAGGTTGAATGGACAGACATAGTTTTTTTCACAGTTGTATAGCAAAAGTATCTCTTTAAGTCCTTCGGAAATTGTATTTATTGTGCAAAGTGTCTTTTTTTTATCTTGAAGAGACAGTACACCTAAATCGTTCATACAGTATTTTCTCAATTCTTCTCACGACCTGCAAGTCCTCTCACAGAGCAGTCTTTTAACACAATCAAGTGTGCATTATACCAGTAAAGCCACTCGAGCCAAGTGCACTGCTCCCGTAAGTCCGCTAAGTCAGTAGCTCAGTCCTTGCTAATCCAGCCCCCAAGGGTCGAAATCTACGAATGAGATGACCTGGCTCAGCGAGAGCTTCTTTTTACCCTTCTGGTAAAAGTACGGGACTTTAAAAGTCCTAGAGAGCGGGCAAAGCTTGTGTTTCGGTGAAGCTGTCCATCTTTTGCTTCATTCATCGGCTTAAACCCTTTCAACCTCATCTAAATGAGGAAAGAAGAACTAAGTATCAGAACTCATAAGATGTCCACAAGAGGCATAGATTCTCATGAGCCCCTGCGAACGCACGGGCTCATGAGAATCTATGCCTCTTGCAAATTTAAGGACATGGGATTAGCACTGACTTGACGGCTACCCGTTATGCGCGATAGCGGGTGGCTAGGCGCGCCAACACCCGATTTGGGCACAGGCTCCACCCCTGGGTACCGCATCAGCCAACGAGAACCGGGTAGGAGCGTATCCGGTCTTGCCCCTTCATCCTGTCATTCACTAAGGCGGCGAGGGGCAAGTTCGGTACTATTTTGACGTAACTCTATACTTGTACCGGTCAGCTAGAGTATAACGCGCAATGCCTCAGGAGCCATCCACCCAGAACGAGTTGTCGTGCCGCATTGGCTTTCGCGTTATTGCGTACTAGTGACTTTACTCACGGGACTATTCGTGAAATTGCGAGACATTCTTTAGGGAGCCAAACACTTATTACGGATTTCATAGTATACCGATTGATGTTGAAACGGACCATAGCAATACAGGTTATTTTTTTTATTTTATTTTTATTTTCTTATTTTTAAAATTTAGGCCACATGAGTTTATAGGTAAAAGGACATTTCCGTCAAGACACACTTTGTCAATGATCGTTTCCAACTCTTCCAGAAAGTGAAATCTTACTGAGGGTGCGTGAGGTTTCACTCTGAGAAACTGTCAAAAAGGCCATCGGGCTGACATCGGCCGCCGTTGGCTCGCGCACAGTCGTCCCGATGGTCTTTGCGCACTGGGAATGAAGACCTGACATCCGTCTTCCCCGTACCATTTGCGCGAGATCTCCCAGATAGACCCGCCACTCGGGGAGTAAGCCACACGTCCATTCAAAACGATGTGCTAAGCCACAAGGACGCATCTATTCAAATGAGATGCTTCTGTGGGTCTGTGGAGAGTACTCCTGAAAACGGTACGGGTTTAGATTGTCACATGATATGACATGCATGTGAGCCACATTATATCAGAGGCACAATCGTGTTTGTAACAGCTGTAAATATTCGACATTGTTTAACGGAAACTAACATTCAGTAAACTTACAACAAGCAAAGTTCGGTACTGTATGTAACAGATTTGCAAGCTTACCTGCAGTGGTCTCAAGTTCAGAATGAGTAATAGGAAGGGTTTGAGCGTTAGGTAAACGACCACCACACTAAAAAACAACAGCAACAACAACAAAAACAACAACAATACTTAACTGCTACAGTAAGGCAAATCTTTTGCCATCGTGTTCTTCATATTAAAAAAATAATAATACTAAGTTCACAGGCCAAACTCTAAGCGAACTTGACCATTTCTGCTTTACCCCTATTTCGGGTGGGTCCAAGTATCGCTGGTAACCGGTTACTTTGCGGTCTGATACATGTACCCTTTTTTTTCTTCTTTTTTTAATTTTTTTTTTTATCCCCACCGCTTCTCTTAACGGGATGGGAACTCGATACAAGCGCGAGTTAAAGAGCCCTATCCACAAACCTTCCATCTGCAAGGCATAGATTCACATAAGCCTTGCAACGCAGGGGCTCATGTGAATCTCTGCCTCTTGCTTGACCGCCTCAGCTTCAATTTTTCATGAAAGTGAGCGTTGTTTTTGAAGCTTAGCATACGAAACGTTATCATGACTCAATCTCTTCTTACACAGGTAAGGAAAAAGATTTTCCCTCACAGACTTAGCTGCAGTAGTTGACTCTACCGCCATGTCGTGATAGCTCGGTCTGGTGCCTGGACAGACGCCAAGGTAATCTGGCAATACCCTGGACCCTTAACCCATTCAGCCCTGACGCACTACAGCAGGAGATGGGTCGACCATGCTAATTCAAGGGTAGTGCCAGACTAGCTTGGCGCCTGTCGGCGCCAAGCTAATCTGGCACTACCCTTGAATTATCATGGTCGATCCATCTCCTGCAACAGGTGCATAGTCGTTTAGATGACGCCTCGAAAATTTGGGAAACACGGTCGTCGGGCTGAATGAGTTAAACCCTTCATTGCCAGTAGAGGCGTGTGTTGTTTCTGAAATCGGTGTTCGTCCATCGTGAACGAGCCCCAGGCGTCCAAGGCACATGGACACAAAGTGGTTTCAGCTAGAGGCATAGATCCTGGTGAGCCCCCCCCCCCCCCACCACTGAACGGGGGCTGTTGAGGATCTATGTATTTTGCTGTTGGATTGTGCTCACTTTTTTTTTTCTTTTAGCTTGTTTATGAAAAGTGGGCCGTTTTAAAAAAATGAGTGTTTGTTGATAATTAACCCTTTTCATCCTGATACGCTATACTGCTTGAAATAAATTTGGCTCTTCAAGGGTGGTGCCAGAATAGCTTGGCGCCTCAGGCGCCAAGCTATTCTGGCACCAACCTTGAACTAAAATGGTTATCTAGATCCTAATTTGTAACATTGCCTTCATAGGACAATAAACACATTAAAAAAAAAAAATCAGCCTCAGGATGTAAAGGGTTAAACGAAAAGAATAGAATTTCCTGCAGCCTGCAGAGTACTTGTCGTCGTAAACGTTCTTTTGCAAAAAAATATATAATATATATATATATTTATTATATTATATTTTTATATATTTATTTTATTTTTTTTTGTGGGGGGGGGGGGGGGGGGGGGGGGATCGGTGTGGTGAGTGTGCTTACGAACATAAGAAATGGGACATTTTTGGACTCATCGGAAACACTTTAGTCGCATTTCCTTTGCTTGTAAGTATATTATTTCAATTGGTTTACACTTGAACCGGCCGGAGAGCTGTTGACGATCTTGAGAATGATGTAAATAACTATTTCACGTTTAAATCCTAGATTCCTTACCTTTATTGTTTCTTTTAAATTCCGCCTCACACTCATACAAATCGCGAGAGACGGGTCGACAATGATTCCCCCAGCGTACTGATTGAGTACCTGGGAGCTACTTTGGGCGCCGAGCTATTCAGGCACTACGCTCGTGGAACGATGTCGATCTCAATGAAGCGCCAAGCCAATCAGGCTCTATGTTGAGCCATCAGAGGTGATCCATCCCGCGCTTGACGGCGGAAATGGAAGAGACATCAACAAATAGTATGTTGCACATAGACGACTAAGTAGGAAGGAATTTAATTCATTCTGGTCATATGAAAATGTGAGCAAAACAGCTTTTGGCGTTTAGGATGTCGTGACCGGTGTGACTTGTGGAAATGATTCTCACGCCAGATGGACTCGGGGTCAAAGTGACCCAGAGTTCATCTGGCGTGAAAATCATTTTGGCGTGCTTTTCACGCCGAATTGCCACGCCAAAGACAAAGTGAACTCGGGTCTAGATGTGTCGATCTAGCGGGAGTCATTTCTGCGTTTTAGTCCCACCCACGCGAACTTGCCACGCCAACTATTGACCCCCGTGTCAAGCTGGCGTAGGGGTCATTTTGTCACGTTACACCGGCTTGTGGTCTTGTTTTTCACCAGTTCGCCTGCTGCATCTGAACTTTTCGTTGAGAAGCGTCAGTGATACGTAACGCGTTGTCGTCGGGCGAAAACGCAAAAAAAAAAATGAGAATAGAAATAAGTGTTTCATTTCATCAAACAACTCAAACCAACTTTGAAAATGTATAAGCTTGAACTGCAAGTCACAGAATATTATTTTGTTTAACTCATTCAGCCCGACGCACGTATAATTTCCCAAATTTTGGAGGATTCAGCTAACGACTATGCACTTGTTTCAGGAAATGGATCGACCATGATAATTCAAAGGCAGTGCCAGATTAGCTTGGCGCCGACAGGCGCCAAGCTAATCTGGCACTACCTTTGAATTATCATGGGCCACCCATCTTCTGCTGTAGTGCGTCAGGGCTGAATGGGTTAATAAAAGAAACTTTCTCAGATTAACCTTCTCAGAGTAGCTGCCGAACGTGGTGTGCAAGACAAACGCTACCCAGCTGGAAGAGACATAACCCCACGTGACCTGCGGTCGCGGTGGCTCATAAGGATACGTGTCTCTTTTTGTTAGTCAGGTCTGTGTTCTGCATGTCTGTCTGTGGCCTACTTCATATCTATGTTTTTCATGCGAATATCGGTCAGTGTGTAGAGGTTTTAGACGCGTAATTCGTGATCACTGGCAGCGAAGGGGTTAAACGTGTGCAACCACAGATCCCGGACTATTCGCGAGTTAAGTCCCTTGAATGCGGCTCTTTCATTGAGATCCCCCGTCAGCAGCCGTAACTCGAGTAGATTTCCTGCACCAAGAATCTGTACGTTTGTGAAACCTTTAAAACGACACGTGTGTTTTGCCTCATGGAAATATACTGACGAGCAAAAGAAATGCGACATCATCGGTATCATCGGTTTCCGTTGATTCCAATGCTGTCGCATTTGTTTTGCTTGTCAGTGTGTGTTGAATGTTTAGTTTATAAGCAAAAGAATCTGTCAAGACCACATCCGTCTCCACTATCAGTGCCATTAAATGAACAGAAACCTGCTGCGTTTGGTCCCGACTTCTGGGTGCAAAGCCTCAAGCGTAACTGACACCCGAGGACACCCGAAACCGCGAGTTTATGAATGACACGGGGAGTCTCCCTACCCAAGCTGCAGGCACCCGTCGCTAGCATAGAATGCATATCCCAGCATCTCCTTTGCTGAGGGCCCGCGCACGTCTGTGCGCGGGCCCACTGCGGCCGTCGTGGGGCCGGAGGCGATTTGCTACTGGGGGTTGCCAGTATGTGACATAGGCCAGCATTGTGACATCATTACTGCCACAAAAGTACATTGCATTTCGTTGCGTAACACGTTCATGTACGTTAACAGGAAAAAGCTCGAAAACAAGCAAGCAAGCCAGCAAGCAAACAAACAAATGATAAATATCGTCTTCCTTTCGTATTAAAAAAGAGGAAAGCTAGACAATCAACCAGCCACCTAACCAACCAACAAAACAACCAGCCAGCTAACCAAACAGCCAAACAACCAGCCAGGTAACCAACCGGCCAAACAACCAGCCGCCGAGCCAAACATCCATCCAAACCAACCAACCAACCAACCAACCAACCAACCAACCAACCAACCAACCAACCAACCAACCAACCAACCAACCAACAAACAAACAAACCCCCAGACAGGCAAAACAACTAACCAAGAATAACAAACAAACAAACAAACACGCAAACAAAAAACAAAACAAAAAACAACAACAGATAGACACAACAACCCAACAAAGAATAACAACAAACAAACAAACAAACAAACAAATAAATAAACAAGCAAACAAATAAACGATCGAACAAACAAACAAACAAACAAACAAACGAACGAACCAACGAACAAATGAACGAACAAACAAACAAACAACGATCCCGCTGAGCACCCACAGACTTTGGGCTCAGTTTATTCAGGGTGTATGGCCCCTGCAGGTGTGTGTTGGTGACCGCGCTTATCCCACTCAGCCCTGACGCTCTACAGCAGGAGATGGGTCGACCTGTCGGCGCCAAGCTAATCTGGCACTACCCTTGAATTATCACGGTCGATCCATCTCCTGCAACTGGTGCATAGAAAATTAGATGACACCTCCAAAAAGTGGGAAATAAGGCCGTCGGTCTGAATGAGTTTAAGTTCTGCTTGCTTGGACGAACACAGAACCACAAATGCATGCACCCATCTTAGATCCAAACTCCCATGTCTTCTCGGCATGAGAAACGCATATCTACATGCCCCACTAGCAGGGTACATAGATCTTCACAGCCCCGTGAATTTGAGGGGTAGGCCTACATCAGATCATGGTGCATCTTTCATCGTTCATGGAATTGAATGATGTTTAACCCGTTCGGTGACGAAAACATTTGAACACCACCCAACTGCAAGAGGTATAGATCTTCATCAGCCCCCGCAGTTGCCGGGGCTCATGAGGATCTATGCCTCTCGCTGACACACCACGTTGAATCATGTTCCTGGGAGGTCTAAGGTTTGCTCGTGTGGAATTGACGAAGATTGCAGCGACAAAGTCTGCGCCCGACGGCATTGATCGGGTTAACGTTAATAACGGGCAAAGCGGTAAGTCGATGAAGGATTTTGCATGGGTTAAAGTCTATCCCCCCGCGTCCAGTGACACCAAGAAAACACATGGATTGGAAAGCAGAAGTTCGTTCATGGAATGATGTTTAACCGCGTTCCGTGCCGAGAACATTAGTCGACGAAACTTGAACAGCGGATTAACACGCTCAGTGCCGAGAGAATTTGAACACACCCAACCGCAAGAGGTATAGATCCTCATGAGCCCCCGCAGTTGCGGGGGCTCATGAGGATCTATGCCTCTTGCCGACACCGCTTTGAATACATGTTCGTGGGGCATCTGGGGGTTTGTTCGCGTAGACTTGGCAACGACCGCAGAAAACACAGTTTCCGTCTAAGGGCAGTGACCGACAGGCAAATTCAGACCTACTTCCGGCAATGGTTGGTTGGTTGTATATCAATGTGCTACATTTGGCAGTGTAGACTGCATAAGAGACAGCCTCAAGCACTGCGTCTTCCCGGTAAAGGAACTTGAAGCACAAGCACAAGACAGATCTGGCTGGCGTGCCGCCACCAGGAAAGCCTGCGCGCTCTTTGAACACAATCGGCGCGAACGGATCACCAGTGCCAGAGCTCGCAGAAAGACAGCGTCGACTCTCCCTACACTGAGCTACGTTCCAGTGCCCCCACTGCCCTCGCAGGTGTGGCTCCAGGATTGGCTTGGCCAGCCACACCCGTACCCACAAATAGAAGTCACGCACAATGACGACATCATCGGTTTCGATGGTCTACCCATTACATTTGGCAGTGTAGGTGAATGTGCTGCAACACTAGCCAACATCGGTGCGAGAACCTCTTGCTTACTGATTGGTACACGTAGTCCCATCTGCACCCCCCCCTCCCCCCTCGCCTCAACCTCATTCCTCTCCCCCCCCCAACCCACCTCCCTCTTGCCCCGCTACTTTCCTCGCAGCCCTCCCCTGCCGCAGGCGCCCGCTGTGCTCAGTATGTCCGCTGAATAAAAATTGCATCTTCATAAACCGACGATCGTGACTGATGCGTCTCTATTTCTATTTTGTGTTCCACTCCATTTAAGAATGAAACGCTCCTTTCACAAAACGGCTCATTCAGCTTTTAAAAACATTCCCCCTTCGATGCACTTCCACAAAAGAAAAAGCAAGTTACGGAATGCCGGCAGCTGCAGACCCGAGTGTATTGCATTTGAAAAGAGCGAGGCGTGTTTTTTTCAGTTGGGTATTATATCCAGTTTAACGCCGGAAGCCAAACGAGTCGCATTTTAGGAGTGGGGGTGGGGGGGGGAGGTGAGGGGTGGGGATGGGGGGTGGGGGTGGGGAGATCATGGTGGATGGGAAAAAGTGCCACAGACCTGGTTCGAGTTGCACGTAATTTTCAAAAGCCAGTCAGTACTGACCTGCCTGTCATAGTTACAGCGGCTTCGTTTTGAGCTATTTTTAGCCCAACGCAAAAATCTCGCTGCAATGCAGAGAGCCAGTTAGTACTTATCATTCGGAATACACCAGTGTGTGAAATAAGTTTGACAAAATAGTTCAAGGGTAGTGCCAAAATAGCTTAGCGCCTCTAGGCGCAAAGCTATTCTGACGCCACCCTTGAAATAAAGCCATTGGTCTATATCCTTATCTGTAAGTACTATAATGTAGCTTGCATATGGCAGTGTACAAATTTGAAGCTTTTAGCCTCAGTATGATATGGGTTAGTTGGAAATTACTCGCCTGGACAAAATTTCTGCAACTGGGGCCTGGAACCTAGCCTTTTGCCCGGCATGTCGGTAGCGTTTTTTTGTGATGTGAATCATGTCGTTTTTCCACCAAAATTTGTTGATGTGTTTAGTTCTGTTGGGATTAGAAGAAAGCAATTCCAGCAAAGAAAGAAACACACTTAGAAAGGATGTGTTGTGCTTGTCCTTTCTAAATGTGTGCTTTTTTCGTTGTTGGGTTTTCTTTTGCTGTCTCTCTCATCTTATCTCGCATTGACTACTGCAACTCTCTCCTTTCCGGCCTTCCTCACTCCACCACTCTCACTCTCCAGCGCGTCCAGAACAATGCTGCCCGCCTCGTCCTCAGAAAGAAAAAATCCGACCACATCACTCCTCTGCTCAAGCTACTTCACTGGCTCTCCATCTCCCAATGCATCCAATACAAGATTCTGTCTCTCTGCTACAAGTCCCTGAACAACTACGCTCCTGCCTATCTCTCCAACTTACTTCACCCCTACACTCCTCCCCGTTCCCTCCGCTCCGCCTCCGACCCTCTCCGCCTCCTCATCTCCCGCACCAAACTCAGCACTTTCGGCCCCCGCTCCTTCTCAGTATACGGTCCATCCACCTGGAACACTCTCCCACCCTCTCTCCGTCAGAAACACTCGCTCTCCTCCTTCCAGTCCGCCCTCAAAACTCACCTCTTTCAACAGTTCTAGCACTATATCACCACACTCCCCACCCCAAGCTGACCGTCGTAATGTATTTTCACTATTTGTGTTCGTGAGTCATTGTCTAAAGCGTGCGCATGCGTGTGCGAGTTGTGAGTGCGCGCTTAGAGTTATAATTATTATAAGATAAGCGCATTATAAATACCGTAATTATTAATTATTATTATTAGCGTTGGCAGTCACTATTTTGGTCTGAAGTTTGGCGTTTGGTTTGTGTATGTGTAATAAAGCACTTCAGTCTCAGCCTGTTGGTAGAAACGAACAAAAACACTTCGCAACGTCTCCAGAAGGCCTCGGATTTTCGTTTCCCAACCGAGTTCCGTAACTCAAGCTTCACGCATAGTTCTGCCTGTCGGCAGTGTGTCAGAGTGTGGCCTGTCGACTATGTGTCAGAGTGTGTGGCCTGTCGGCAGTGTGTCAGAGCGTGGCCTGTCGGCAGTGTCAGAGTGTGGCCTGTCGGCAGTGTGTCAATGTGGCCTGTCGACAGTGTGTCAGAGTGTGGCCTGTCGGCAGTGTGTCAGAGTATGGCTTGTCGGCTGTGTCATACTGTGGCCTGTCGGCAGTGTGTCAGACTGTGACCTGTCGGCAGTGTGTCAGACTGTGGCCTGTCGGCAGTGTGTCAGAGTGTGGGCTGTCGGCAGTGTGTCAGACTGTGGCCTGTCGACAGTGTGTCAGAGTGTGGGCTGTCGGCAGTGTTCCAGACTGTGGCCTGTCGGCTGTGTGTCAGACTGTGGCCTTTTGGCAGTGTGTCAGACTGTGGCCTTTTGGCAGTGTGTCAGAGTGTGGCCTGTCGGCAGTGTGTCAGAGTGTGGCCTGTCGGCAGTGTGTCAGAGCGTGGCCTGTTGGCTGTGTGTCAGAGTGTGGCCTTTCGGCTGTGTGTCAGAGTGTGGCCTGTCGGCAGTGTGTCAGAGCGTGGCCTGACGGCAGTGTGTCAGAGTGTGACCTTCTTCTTCTTCTTCTCGAACGCCGTCACACTTGGAGTTTGGCTCTCAAAATGAAATCTGTGGTCTTCTGTAGCGCTTCCACAGGCCCGTACAGTTTCTCTTGTAGAGTGGCGGGCTTCGGCCATATCTCCTCCCTCAGCGGCTGGTGGTTCCCACAGTCCTGGAGGATGTGCTCTGTGGTCTGCTCTGCTTCTCCACAAGGGCACAGGGGAGATGGCACGAGGTGGAAGCGTCTGTGCAGGTGGAAATTGAGTCGGTTGTGCCCGGTCCTCAGACGAAAGATGGTCACCTGCTCTTGTCTGGACAGCTGATGGTAACTGTCTATGGGCCGTTGTGGTGGTCTGTACACAGACTTAATGATGGTCTTCATCTCTGTGAAGCTGACTCCATTTTCATCTTGTTCTTTCTCTGCGCCCGCTTTTGCCATTCTGTCAGCTTCTTCATTCGGATGCCACAGTGTGAAGGGATCCACTGCAGCACCAGTCTGGTGCACTTGATGTTTTGCGAGTGTGACCTGTCGGCTGTGTGTCAGAGTGTGACCTGTCGGCAGTGTGTCAGAGCGTGGCCTGTCGGATGTGTGCCAGAGTGTGTCCTTTCGGCTGTGTGTCAGAGTGTGGCCTGTCGGCAGTGTGTCAGAGCGTGGCATGACGGCAGTGTTTCAGAGTGTGGCCTGTCGGCAGTGTGTCAGAGTGTGGCCTGTCGGCAGTGTGTCAGAGCGTGGCCTGACGGCAGTGTGTCAGAGTGTGGCCTGTCGGCTGTGTGTCAGAGTGTGGCCTGTCGGCAGTGTGTCAGAGCGTGGCCTGACGGCAGTGTGTCAGAGCGTGACCCGAGGCAGAACTATGCGTGAAGCTTGAGTTATGGAACTGGGTTGAGAAAAGAAACTTCGCTAGCCGGCCAGCCTGTTTGATTGCTGTAAGTTTATAGAAGCTATTAGCGCAGCCAAATCCTCATCGCGCCAAAAACAAAGGGCCTGAATGTAGGCCAAAGAACACCGAGATTGAATAAGGTGCAGCCTTTGACAGTTCTTTCTGCAATCGGCTCACGTGTACGTTTTCGCGCTGGTCGCTGGGATATGTTGCTTAAAAACAGTGTCATAATTTCACTGTTCATCGATTTCTCATGGAATATGTCTCTACCTCGCCCTCAATGAATGAATGAATGAATGAATGAATGAATGAATGAATGAATGAATGATAAAGAAATAAATAAATACGAAAACAAATAAATACAATGACATCAATCAGTCAATCCATCCATCCATCCAGCCAGCCAGCCAGGCAGTCAGCCATCATAAATATTTTATTATAAAATCCACCCGTCCGTCCGTCCATCCATCCAACATAAATATTTGAATACAAAGCTTCAGTGTCGCCAGGCATATAGGTGATTTTTTTTTTAATCACTGACAACTCGCAGTACAAGATTTCATTTAGCAATAAATAAATAAATAAAACAAAATAAAAGGAAATAATAAATAATAAATAAATAAATAAATAAATAAATAAATAAATAAATAAATCGTTCCGGCGACGAAAGCAACCTAGTGTAAGAGTCTGTTTAATGAATTGAGTAAACTTGCAGGCGCTCTCCGGCCTCCTGGCTAATTCAAGCCCTTACCTGCCGGAGCACAGCGAACGACACCCAACTGCAAGAGACATAGATCCTCATGAGCCCCCGCGATCGCGGGGGCTCATGAGGATCTGTGCCTCTTGCTGAAACCAATTTGTATCCACGTTCCTCTGACGACTGAGGATCTTTGACGTTGAACTTGCAATGTCAGTGATTTCAAGAACGCAGTCTGCAGCAAATGTGTGAAAAGGTGTGTGTGTGTGTGTGTGTGTGTGTGTGTGTGTGTGTGTGTGTGTGTGTGTGTGTGTGTGTGTGTGTTTGTGTGTGTGTGTGTGTGATGGTGTATGTGTGTGTGTGTGTGTGTGTGATGGTGTATGTGTGTGTGTGTGTGTGTGTGATGGTGTATGTGTGTGTGTGTGTGTGTGTGTGTGTGTGTGTGTGTGTGTGTGTGTGATGGTGTATGTGTGTGTGTGTGTTTGTGTGTGTGTGTGTGTGTGTGTGATGGTGTATGTGTGTGTGTGTGTGTTTGTGTATGTGTGTGTGTGTGTGTGGGGGGGGATTATTAATCCCTTGACAACTAATGGGTTAACTCCTTCAGCCCGACGGCCGTAATTCTCAAATTTTTGAGGCGTCATCTAACGACTATGCACCTGTTGCAAGAGATGGATCGACCATGATGATTCAAGGGTAGTGCCATATTAGCTTGCCGACAGGCGCCGAGCTAATCTGGCACTACCCTTGAATTATCATGGTCGACGCATCTCCTGCTGTAGCATATGGTGCGTCAGGCCTGAATGGGTTAAGTGTTAAATCCGTTCGGCGAGATAACGTTATGTTCTTGCACACCACGCTCGATGGTGCGTGCTAAATGGTTGGAACGGGGATAAGGCGGATTAGGATTAGCAGACGGGTGGATTGGTTAGGTCAGTCTCTCTTTCCATGATTCAGCACTTTTTTTCTCAGCGGACCGTGCACGTGACTGTAGGTCAACGAACGGTAAGTACGAAAGATAACTCAGACAGATTGAAAGGGAGAGAACAGTAAATGTAGTGTGGAGTGGATGGATAGAGGGCTCGACTGATGGGTAGATGGATGGATGGATGGATGGATGGATGGACGGACGGACGGACGGACGGACGGACGGGATGGATGAATAGATGGACGGACGGATGGGATGGATGGATGGCCATGTGGATGGATGGATGGATGGATGGACGGACGGACGGACGGACGGGATGGATGAATAGATGGACGGACCGATGGGATGGATGGATGGATGGCCATGTGGATGGATGGATGGACGGACGGACGGGATGGATGGATGGATGGATGGATGGATGGCCATGTGATGGATGGATGGATGGACTAGTGGATGGACTGGTGGATGAATGGACAGAGGGACGGATAGATAGGTAGAGCGTTGGTTTAAATTTTACTAATGAATGGACAGGCTGGGTGGGTTCGTGGGTCGGTGAACGGATGGATGGAGAGATGGACGGAAGGACGGGTAGACATAAATCCTTATGAGCCCCCGCAGGTGCAGATATACATTTTATTCTTCGTCGAAAATCCACACAAACAGCTTGAGTGGGGGCCAAGTTTGTAACACACAGTTCACAAAACAGGTACGTAATCAACAAAGACAGAAAAGATTAAAGGGGCACGACCGACCTTTTTCAATGCTTCAGTTCGCAAAAAGCTTTTACTGGGCTTCAGTATACATACCCACTTAGACAGTGACCACCCTATTGTCCCACCAAATGCTTTCTTTCGTCCGTTCAAAGCGAAAGAGGCCACCGGAATCGTGCGGCTGAACCCGGTCAAAAGATTGCTTCCGATAGACGATCAGGTAGCTGACGTCATAACTATTCTATACGACCTTAGGTCATCTGCATAATTATAACCAATCAGAGACAAGATGTCGGATGAACCAGCGAAGAAAAAAAGAAAGTATCAGTCGACTCGCGCCGGCCGACAATGTCAGACTCGTAATTGAAGAGAAGAAAGAGAAAGAGAGACAAGAAGCAGAATTAACATCGGACAAGGGAATATAGAGCTTGGCTTGACCGCCCATCCGGAACTTTGTCGCTTTCTTGCTATGTGAAACAGTAAGTAATCCGGTTACGATCTTTGTCGATCTTCCTATAGTTTCACGAGCGCTAGAGACTGAGAATTCATGATCTTCAGTAGAATTTATCTCTTACTGATTTTGCAAGATTTTAAACCTGTTTTATCATGAAGTTACGAGCTAGTTCATCAGATTTTATGCTGCAAGGATCAGACAACTACGGCCTGTGTGTCAAAATTGCGGCACCGGCTGCCGACATCGATGGTCGTGACACGTTTTTGTCTGCCCGGTGCGGGCTCTCATTCACTCGATTCACAGAGGTAGTGTTTCTGCTGCGATGGTGCATTTGTCGTTTCCAGAGATGCTTTCAGTTACGTAGACTTCGATGTGTGTGATGTGAAACTGCAATGCAGAAATTGGTATAAGTGGGTGAAATACCACTGTTCTGTTTCGTGACGCTGGCTCAGTCGCCGGCTTGGCGCGGAGACCCGAGTCGAAGAACTTGAAGCCACGCCCACAGCACGATTGTGCGTTACTCAGGGTAGCAGGTCAAGCGGAACCCGCATTGTTTTTGACAGCATAGCGAATAAGTGGAAAATTTATTTTACATTCTCGTGGAAAATTATGTCAAAGGGATGCCGGAGAACATCAGTACATGTCTACACTGACGCGTGTGTACCCACTCGACAACAATGACCACCTCCGTCGTCTGCAGTATCGATTGATCGGGTTCTGCTTTGTGACGTAGGCTAGTTAATATGCACAAATTCAAAACGAGGCCGACGCAGACGATAATTTGCACTCTCGGGTACAAACAACACACCCATCAAACGATGAATTTCGACATTTGGCATTGTATTTACATCATACAGCTCTAAGTTAGTACACAGAGGACCCATACATAATCATCATCATCATCATCAGTCCCTTGCCCGAACTGGGCGTTGGGGGGACTGAAAGGCAGCAGCAACAGACAGTGCTCTCCACTGAGTTCTATTTTGGGCGGTTGCAAGCAAGTCTGGCATCTCGAGTTCGGTCCATTCTTTTATGTTTGCGACCCAACTCTTTCTCTGACGACCTCGCCGACGACTTCCTTCGAGAGTGCCTTGGAGGATAGTCTTGGACAAGGTGTTGTGTCGGGTCACGTGGCCAAACCAAGCAAGCTTGCGCCGTTTCACGGTTGCCAGAAGGGGTTCATGTGGGCCCACCAGGGAAGTGACGATGCTCCGTACATATTCGTTGGTTTTGTGCTCGCGGTACGAGATGCGGAGCAACTTCCTCAGGGACTTGTTCTCAAAGGCCTGGATTTTCTTTTCTGAGTCTGCAAGCAGTGTCCAAGTCTCACAGCCGTAGAGTAGAATAGACACTACGAGGGACTTGTAAAGCCTGTACTTGATGGTGAAGCTGATGGAGTTACTTCGCCATATCCTGTCCAGCCTGGCAGATCCCTGTGCAATCTTCGATTCGCAGACGATATTGACCTCATGGCAGGCAGCAATAGTGAGCTCCAAAACCTGACAGACAAACTTTCAAGTAGCGCAGGGTCTTATGGCATGGAGATCAGTACGGATAAAAGCAAAGTGATGATCAACACCACAAGCGACAGCAGCAGCAACATTCACATGAACGGCCAGAAGCTAGAAGAGGTCAATAGCTTCAAGTACTTGGGAGCCACCCTGTCCAAAGACGGTAGTTGCGTAGCAGAGATCCGTATCAGGATAGGTACAGCAACATCCATACATAATACTGTCAGCAGTATCTGTTGCAGACAGTTTTCCGACTGTGTTGAGATGATTAAACCTGGGGAGAATCGCTTTAACATCAGATTAACGAGAGTAAAACAGATTACAGTACTCCGCGTTTCTTTTCATTTTAGATTATTTCGTTGAGACTTATCCCATATCATTATCAGACTAAAAGCTTCAAATTTGTACACTTCCATATAATGCAAGCTACATTATAGTACTTACAGATAAAGATATAGACCAATGGCTTAAATTCAAGGGTGCTGCCAGAATAGCTTGGCGCCTAGAGGCGCCAAGCTATTCTGGCACTACGCTTGAACTATTTTAGTCCAACTTATTTCACACACTGGTGTATTCCGAATGATAAGAGTTAAGAAAAATTACCAAGAACACTCTACCGAAGTGGAACACTAAAGAATCAAGCTACTGACCATGGGGCATTGAACACTTAGGGCCGGGGCGAAGTGACCGCACCACGCAATGACGAGCAATTACTCAACAACAGTCCTACTAGCCGGTCCCTTACATCTGCCAGGGGGTTGGATTCTCATGAGCCCCTGCAACTGCAGTGTCTCATGAAGATCTATGCCCCTGCTGGTAATGATTTGTTCCATATTCTTGCTTCTCTTACTTATGCGCAGTACATCTATAGCCGGTACGGACTGGCATATACCCATAGTTGGTACGGCCGATTGGTTCCATATTCTGGCTTCTGTTACATATGTACAGGCTTCGATTCTGAATGAGCAAAAGGCATAGATTCTCATGAGCCCCTCCGACAGCTGTCGCAGGGGCTCATGAGAATCTATGCCTCTTTTTGGTAGGAATCGGTTCCACGTTCCATGCTCCTCCAGCTGAGGACATTTTCGGACTCAGAGTCTAACGTGAGCCTGCATGGTTAAGTTAGGTCACACAGTCACTGGTCTTCCGAGTCCAACGCTTCATAGCAACTTCTGAATGGAACCGTTTGAAACAGCCGATGGTAGTCCTACATTCATCTGCTAGGAGCAGAGTACTCAACGCGATCGACCTACTGCAGGCAATAAAGGTTAATGGTTTACAATGTCTCATTATATAAATGTGCTGAGTGTGTCACTAAAGATAGACAAAAAAAAAAAAAAAAAAAAAAAAAAAAAGGCTGACGTAAATGATGATATCTGAATGACGTAAAATGAAAGGCTGTCATACTGTTTTTCTCCGTAATGGGCAGAAGAGTTCCTTCCGTTACGAGCCAAAGGCAGCGGAAACCCTCTTGCTACGTGTGCCTACTCACATTTTAACTCATTCTACCCCAAGACCGAAATCCCCAAATTTTTGCCGCTGTCCTCCGAAGCCTGCATTGCAGTGCAGGACACAGATCGACCATGATAGTTCAAGGGTGATGCCAGAATAGCTTGGCGCCCATAGGCGCCAAGCTATTCTGGCATCACCCTTGAACAATCATGGTCGATCCTTATCTTGCTGTGGTGTGTCTGGGGTAGGATGGGTTGAATAATTATTGTGAAAAGAAGGGTAGAACAGTCTTAGTTGAGGAAAGACGACGGTGAGAACCCGTTTTTAGCAAAGTCTCTCATGGACCAGGTTACTTCCCAGTGCGCAAAAAGGCCATCTGGCCGACGTCGGCCTGATGGCCGGTTGGTTGGTTGGTTAGTTCGGGGTTTAACGTCCACGGCACCGAAGTGATAATGGACGGCCCTGACGGGCTGGTTATGCGGGACAGGGAAATCTATTGCCTATGGAGCCGTACGACCGGAACACTGATCAACTCAGGCGCACTCCAACTGTGCCACTTTGATTTACCAGGACCTTTCAACGGACATGCTATTCCGTCTTTTCCCCTGGATTGCGAGTCCAGCTACCGGGGCGGGGACGGGGATTCGAACCCAAGACCCGGCGATTCCGTTCGCTCTCCTGCTCCGACGCTTAACCGCCTGAGCTATTTCGGACTCTTCCCGATGACCTTTGCGCACAGGGTTTATATAGTCGACGGTAGTCCTATGTTCAACCGAGAGTCCGAAATAGCTCAGGCGGTTAAACGTCGGAGCAGGAGAGCGAAGGGAATCGCCGGCTCGTGGGTTCGCATCCCGTCCCGGCCCCGGAAGCTGGACTCACAATCCAGAGAGAAAAAAACGGATTTGTTCAATAGCATGTACGTTGAAAGGTCCTGCTAAATCAAAGTGGCACAGTTCGAGTGCGCCTGAGTTGATCAGTGTTCAGGTCGTACTCCATAGGCAATAGATTTCCCTGTCCCCCATAACCCGCCCGTCTGGGGCGTCCATGATCACCTCGGTGCTGTGGACGTTAAACCCGAACTACCCAACCAGTTAGACGTTCAACCTGCTGAAACCCAGGAATAAGCCCGGTGCAGCTGCAAGAGACATAGATCCTGATGAGCCCCCGCGACTGCGGGGGCTCATCAGGATCTATGCCTCTTGCTGAGACCAACCTATCCATGTTCCTTGGACGGCTGCGGCTTGTTGGTCGTTGAACGATAGAAGATTTCATGGACCAGCTATGCTTCCAGTGGCAGGGAAAGGGGGAACATAAACTATGTTCCTTGGCCCATCGCTAATCACTGCTGTAGACGTATCGGAGGTCAGTGATGGATCTGGGTTTCTCCAAGACAGCTGAAAGAACAGCTCACAAACCAGATAGGTGAGGCTAGCGGCTGGCAAGAAAGAACAGCGCCTCGTTGACTTGGCGCCTGTGCAATTAAAATTAATTCCATTTTTGTGTCCCTCTGGCACTTAAAGTGATCGGGGAACAATTAAAACAATCCTTCCAAGGCTTTATACGTCTCTGGGTTGTGCCCCGGGCCAACCTCGGCCCCGAGGACCTTTTGGTCACCGGTTACGGAGAGAACGTACGTTATATTCACAATATTGTTTTTCCCAGTGGCCCGTGGCATATCTGGACATAAAATCTGTTTGTTGGACTTCACGCTCCATTGAACCGGATTTTCGCTAAACGATACTGATCGGCGGTGCGGAGCTCAGGTGGGAATTGTGACATCAAAAGAAATTGAGCAACAGGGTTACAAAGCATGACTGTGCGACATCCAGAACGAACGCGACGAAACTGCAAGAGGCATAGACCCTCATGAGCCCCCGCGAATGCGGGGGCACATGAGGATCTATGTCTCTTGCCCATATCACGCTGTGTCCATGTTCCGTGGACAGCTGCGGGACTTTGGCGTTGAATGGA
Organism: Semisulcospira habei; assembly: GCA_036245525.1. Lineage (NCBI taxonomy): Eukaryota > Metazoa > Mollusca > Gastropoda > Semisulcospiridae > Semisulcospira > Semisulcospira habei. The sequence goes on along the minus strand of BTPG01000005.1, from coordinate 49,948,173 downwards.
CAAAGGTTGCAGAAACACTGCGAACGCTGGCCTAGAGAAGTTTAAAACATAACTCTGCATCATCAAAATGGTTGCTATTCGTGTAGTCTCACCGACAGCCCGTGCAACGGAAATCATACCACTGACTGGTAGAGCATTACCCAAGGTGATCACGTAAATGAATCACAACTGATTCGTACATTTTGTGGCATAAATTTCGATAAGACAATTGGTTGCAAAAGTACTTTAACTCATTCAACTCCGACACGCCACGGCAAGACATGGATCGAGCGTGATAGTTCAAGGGTTGTGCCAGAAGCTTTTCTGGCACAACCCTTGAACTATCACGGCTCGATCTGTTTCCAGAAGTGTAATACAGTCTTCAGGGGTGGGGGTGGGGGGGGGGTTACGGGGGGGGGGGGGGGGGGGAGCGCAACTTCAAAATTTTCGGATTTCGGTCCTGGAGCAGAATGTGTTAAAGTTACCTAAGATGTTTATATATTAGGGTCATAACATGCACTGGTAATATTATTGTATAGATTTCGATAAGACAATTGGTGCAAACCTGAAAGTACGTTACACTTAGGGTTAATCCTTACTTACGATACTAGCTGTGATTTATTGGTGACGTATATATTTTGATTAACTCATTCTACCCCAACACCGAAATCCCCAAATTTTGCCGTTGTCCTCTGAAGACTGCATTGCAGTGCAGGACACAGATCGACCATGATAGTTCAAGGGTGATGCCAGAATAGCTTGGCGCCCATAGGCGCCAAGCTATTCTGGCATCACCCTTGAACTATCATGGTCGATCAATATCTTGCTGTGGTGTGTCTGGGGTAGAATGAGTTAAACAGTGCAACAGTGCAGGAAAGAGTACATTTAAAGGAAAATCGCAGCGTGTTGACTTGACTAAAATCACTGTCAACATAAACTTTCGAGAAAGGTGGTTGAATCAGACATTAGTTTCCTGCAGTCTTTAAAGACGCGTTTATTCCTTTAAACGTGCATTCACCGTTATAATTCTTCTTTTTGTCCACATTTCGTTGCCAGTGAGAGCTGTCTAGTGTATCCGTCATAAGTTTTTATGGTACACGTATTTCTTTTTGTGTGTGAGCATTTTTTGTTGATGTGTTCATTTTGCTATTCTTATTTTTCTTGTATATCCTGTTGCGTGAGTGTGTATGTTAGGGAATATAAATGTGTTGCAAGATGCAAGGCGTATGTATGTTAGTATGTCATTTGTACGGCGCCTAGAGCTTTTCTATCGAAAGTATAGGCGCCTTTAAAAAATATTATTATTATTATTATTATTATTATTATTATTATTAGTAGTAGTAGTAGTAGTAGTAGTAGTAGTAGTAGTAGTGGTAGTAGTGCAACAGCAGTAGAAGCAACTGCAATGACAGCGACAGCGAGAACAACATTTACTATAATAGCGAGAACAATAACAACAACAACAACGACTACGACAACCACACGTCTGCCAACACCCTGTCTATCACGATTTACTGACGATACCACTCGGTGAAAAAGACGCGTAACTACCTGACTACCTAACTACGTGACTACCTAACTACGTGACTAGGCGTCTTTTCCGCCGAACGGTATTATCAGTAACAGAAATAACCTAAGAAAATCAAAACAAAGAAAGAAACACGTTTAGAAAGGACAAGTATAACACGTGTACAATTTATTAAATTCTCGAGTTTCAAAGGGTTTTGCCCATTAAAAAAAGAAAGAAAAAAAAAGTATATATGAGGACAGAAATTAAATACGTTAATTTTTTTTTTTTAGGCAAGAAAAGTAACACCATTTAACGCAATTATTTTGTAATGATCACTTCACACCTATGTACCAGTTCCAGGAGATTGATCTGCCGTGATGATTCAAGGGTAGTGCCAGATTAGCTTGGCGCCATCAGGCGCCAAGCTAATCTGGCACTACCCTTGAATCATCACGGTCGATCCATCTCCTGCTGTAGTGCGTCAGGGCTTTGTAATGGGATAAGTGAACCCCAGAGAGCATGACATTGCAAAGAATGATATTACACGGTACAGAGACTGCACATTACAATACCACCTGCCTGAAAAAAGACGGGAGTAATAACTGTAATGGCGGCGGAAAACATTAAAATGTTTTAACACCGTAGTTGTCGGTAGCGGCTTTTTTTCGGACGGAGGTGATTCCGAAAGCGTTGTCTGACGCTTAGAGCGAAGAGGTGTGCCTGGCGACACCCCCTCTGTGAGACAGCCCAAAGTGTTTCTGCAGCGTTCCCACGGTCGTGTGGATAACGAGTAGCGGCGCCTGTGAAATTATTGTTTAAGCCTCGAAAAAAAAATTCTTTCTGGACCATGTCACTTTAGCGGGAAGATTAGGGTTGGAGAGGGGGAGGGTTTGAGGAAGTGTGTGTGTGTGTGTGTGTGTGTGTGTGTGTGTGTGTGTGTGTGTGTGTGTGTGTGTAGACGAAAGAGCTAAAATGGGTGACTGTCTTTACCATCCTTATGGAAAATGTGTGTGTGTATAATTCTGGGTTCCCAAGTCAGACACCCATTTTTTCTGAGGGTTGTTTCTGCATTGTCTTGCGGTAAAGATTCATAAAAAGTAAAAAAATCCGTTTTTCTCATTTTGGCGTTAACACATGCACTTTTGTGTTTAACAGACACGCCGGTAGTGTGTTTGAAAACTTGTCCCTCCCAGCAATGTGTGTGTGTGTTGTGCACACAAAACCCTGAAAATGAGCGTGTATTGTATTACATCACCCTTCTCAGCTATAAATAACTTCATAGCTGATATGGGTCAGGGGGGATATTTTGTTGTTTGAGGGAGTAAATAGTTTATGTTTCTACAAAATTAGGTTTGTTATTTGAGGGTGTGGTTGTTTTGTTAAAAAAAGTGTTGAGTTGTAATGTACTTCCGGGGTGATGTGGAGAAAGGTGATGTCTAGTGACAGATTTGAGATTCATGTATACGTTCACCAGGGACTTAGCCTATACGTTTTCTACGTTTGTTTCCATGTCAGATGAAGAATATTTGATCTGAAACGTCGTTCTTTGTTTCTATTTTAAAGGGTTTTCCGCCCACTATCTTCTGTTTTAGTTTGACTTAGCCTATAATTATATTCGTGCGCCGGTTGCTAAGAAGTGAAGTGATTGTATGAGTGCGCATTGTAAGAGAGGACGTTTAGACTTTGGGTGAGGCTGCTGTTGTCTTTTGTCCTGCCCGACCTTTTGGTTGAACCTGTTGCTTTATTTTGTAGGTTTGTCGATGTTATCAATGCCGCATCTCCTTTTGGATTGTATGCACAAATTGATTGAATGGAAATGACGTCACAGAGTCAGCGTCGTTTCATGCGTCGTCTGCTACAGTCAGTCGTTTAGTGCAGTTAAAAGAGTGCAGGCTTGGATGGGCCATTTTCTGATGTAATAGTAAAGTATTATTTGTGTGAATGCTGTCCGTTTGAAGGAAGGTTGATTGATTGTACATTGCTTAACGTCCCGACAGCAACAAGACTTTCTCAGGACGTGCCTGCACTGCTAGTGACAAAAACTCAACAGAATATTGAATGTATGTCGCCAGCCGGTCCAATACGTTAAATAAAACCTACTCGGACATGGGGCCTAAATAAAGCTAAGACCATTTAGCAACACACATCGAATATCAAGAGCCACAGACAGCGCAGACAGTAGGGAGAGTTTAAAAAAGGAAAATGCAGGTGAATGGACCAAGGGTAGACAGAAACACATGCCCCCGGAATATAGAGAAAAACCCACCCTGTGGGGCTGACCAGGGTGCCCCTGGGAACTAAAAAGTCTCCCAGGGCAGACCCGGTTGGGGGTGTTTGAAGGAAGGACTGGAAAGTCGAGTGTTGAGGGCAGACCGGTTGGGGGTGTTTCAGGGAAGGACTGGAAAGTCGAGTGTTGAGCGAAGCCCGAGAGAAGGCGAGGATGGGAAAAATATCCAGCACTATATGTTGGAATAGATGCATATCAGTTACGACATGCTTGTAAATTAAAACACTTTTAACCCCACCCGGGTCTGCCCTGGGGGACTTGGGTGGGGTTAACTACTTTTTATTTCCCAGGGGCACCCTGGTCAGCCCCACAGGGTGGGTTTTTCTTTCTATTCTGGGGCATGTGTCTCTGTCGGCCCTTTGTCCATTTACCTGTATTTGCCTTTTTAAAACTCTCCCTACTGTCTGCACTGCCTGTAGCTCTTGATATTGGATGTGTGTTGCTAAATGGTCTTAGCTTTATGTAGGCCCCATGTGTTAGGTTTATTTAATGTATTTGACCGGCTGGCGACATACATTCAATGTTCTGTTTAGTTGTTGTTTTTTCACAAGCAGTGCAGGCACGTCCTGAGAAAGCCTTGTTGCTGTCGGGACGTTAAGTAATGTACAATAAAACACTTTTAACATTAAGAAAAGTTGAGTTAAAAGAGGTTTTAAAACAGTTTTCATAAAAACCTTTGCCCGACACGCTTCTAAAAACAACATTTTCTTAGTTTTAAACCTTGTACCGCGCCATAAACGCCGGGATTGCTTTTCAGTCTTAGCTGTCCTATAGTGTGGAATGTGGGACTTTGCCAACTGGATCCATCTGGTGCACTCCAAATGAGTATTTGTGAGTGGTTCGACGTGCAACTCAGTTTGCGCCTCTGAAATGACCTACTGATTCCACTGATAATGAAAATCTTTCATTCATAAGAGCGCATTGAGCAGCTCTATAAACCAAAAGTGATGACCCCCTCTCCCCCCCCCCACCCCCCCTCCCCCACACACACACACTTCTTCCCCCCCCCCTCCCCTCCCCCAACCCCCTTACAACCCCACTCAAACAATCATAATAGTAAAATCAACCAAAGGTATCTTTAGTGAGGTATTTTCACTGTAATCCCAGTTTTGTGTGAGAGGCACCCACTTTTTGGGTAAAAACCCATTTTTTTTCCATCCAGTGGCTCTGTTTCTAGAAAATGTCTATTTTATTTTAAGTTGTAGAGCTTAGTTATAAGGTGAGTTCTAAACATTGGCATCAACTCCAGAGCCCTAGAATAAATAGAAATATGGGAACCCATTTTCACATAAAATGGTAGGTAACCCAGTCTGAGGGTTTTGTGTTCATGTGTGTGTGTGTGTGTGTGTGTGTGTGTGCGTGTGCGTGTGTCTGTGCCTGTGTGTGTGTATGTGTGTTTGTGTGTTTGTGAGTGGTGTGTGTGTGTGAGTGTGTGTGTGTGTGTGTGTGTGTGTGGTGTGTGTGTGTGTGTGTGTGTGTGTGTGTGTGTGTGTGTGTGTGTGTGTGTGTGGTGTGTGTGTGGTGTGTGTGTGTGTGTGTGTGCGTGTGTGTGTGTAGTTATTTTTCCGATTTCTATTGCTTGCGCAAAAGTAAATATATCATTCAGCTAGTGATGCTACTTATATGCGTTATGGGCAAAGAAGATATACAGATTGTGATTGTTCGTATGGGTGTATTGCAGGACGTTTATTTGTTTGTGTGTGTATGTTTTTTGTTGTTGTTTGTTTGTTCGTCGTTTGTTTCTTCCTTCCTTAACTCATTCTACCCCAGACACACCACAGCAAGATCTCGATCGACCATGATAGTTCAAGGGTGATGCCAGAATAGCTAGGCGCCTATGGGCGCCAAGCTATTCTGGCATCACCCTTGAACTATCATGGTCGATCTGTGTCCTGCACTAGAGTGCAGTCTTCAGAGGACAACGGCAACATTTGGGGATTTCTTTCTTGGGCTACAATGCGTTAACACATTCCGCCACGACACACCACAGCGAGACATGGATCGAGCATGACAGTTCAAGGGTGGTACCAGAATAGCTCGACCTGCCTCTAGAATTCTGATACAGTCCTTTAGAGGCCAACTTTCAAATCTGGGCATTTTCGGTCCTGGGGCAGAATGTGTTAACAGTGTTTGTTCTTTCATTGGTTCGTTTGTTCTCGTATTCGACCACCACTGGGGCCGCAAAGTGCAAGAGGGACACACGCCATCTCGACCAATCTTTCACGTCACTGCTTCGCCGATCGGCAGGTCAGCCTGTTGTCTACTCACCGATTTGGGTCGTAGTAAACGGCTGCTTCCTTTTCTTCTTCGTCTCTTTCTCCCTCTTTTTTCCCCCCATGTACATTTCATTTCGTAAACGCTCGAGTCCTTAGCTTCTCTATACATACATGTATTAGCGATGTACAATTGACGCACGTGTGGTCGCAATTAGTCACAACCTACCGCTGCTATTTCCAATTCCTGGTACAAATCCCCAATTAACAGGTGCTCGACGGGAACGCTTGAGCCCTTGTGGGCAAAAGGTCCTCAGGCCAGTCAGCCAAAGTTCTCGGGCCGGCGTCGGCCGCAGTAGGCCCGCAGCGCGGGCCTACTGCGGTCGACGCCGGCCCGCGAACCTTTGCTTATTAGAGTAAAAGCTGTGCGTGGACCCAATCTGGCGTCAGGTCGAGGACAGAGTGCTCGCTGAAGGTTCCAACCGGCGCGAGCACGGATTCATCGGGGCGTGTCCTCATCGAAACCTTCCCAGAAATTATAGGATTAATCTGTCACATCACGGGATGGCCAGGCACTCTTCGTCCTGAGGTGAAAATGTTACACCTTCAGTGTCGCCCCTGCTATTTGATGTCAAACTTGACGCGCTGATGAATCGCAATCGTAATCCTGTTTTCGGTTCCCCTAATCCCGGTTTGAAAACCTGGGGTGTGGATGAACTTTCAAAAATCAGTCATTTTCAGCGTGGGGATCTGAAGTTGTGGTGGTTCCTTCAACCATTTTTTTCACGTCCAGAGTTGAATTCATATATTAACTCTTAAACTCCCGGAACTAAACCACTTCCATTCTAATCTGGCACTACCCTCGGGCTAACTTGCGCAAATTAAGCTCATCACTGAGAATCTAGACCCCGGGCTTGGCCGAAACCACCTTTAGCGGACATACACTATGTACGGGTACGCAGGTGACAAGGCACTACTCTCGACTGGACAGATGCAAAGCTAATCAGGCACTGCGCTCGAGTCTCCACTTTCCACAACCCGTTTGCAGCTGGCGCTGGAAAAAAGTTTCAAAAGCACCTTGGATGACTTGCTTTGGGTGTTGAACGACTGAGGGACCTCACACGGTGCACTGTTACAGTGATGAATAAGCATGTGTGTGTGTGTGTGTGTGTGTGTGTGTGTGTGTGTGTGTGTGTGTGTGTGTGTGTGTGTGTGTGTGTGTATGCCATCTAAAGTGCACCGCTAAAGTGATAAATAAACGTGTTTTATGACTTCACACGAGAGTAATGAAGACATTTTGACCAAACCATCCACTGCAGGAGAAATTTTGTGCACAGAGTTCTGTCCCCCAGCCAGCATCGTGTACATGAATGTCTACCTGCTGACCACTGGAACTCTTCACCCGGGACGTAACCGATTTTCCAAATCCTGTGACCATCAGGTTTCATGATGACGAGATGACCGGATTGACCTTGAACTCTTAACATCCTGAGCATGAAATTTTCATTTTTTTCTTAGAATAATCGTTGAGGTCTACATTACACTGGAGAAAGAAGGACCATGATAGTTCAAGGGTGGAGTCAGAACAGCTTGGCGCCTTGTTCTGACACCACCCTTGAACTATCATGGTCCGTGCACATTCTGTCGTAGTGGGGAACGTGTGTAGGCTATGTGTGTGTTTGTATGTGTATGTGTGTGTGTGTGTGTGTGTGCGTGAGTGCATCTGTGTGTGCTTGTGTTTGTGGTTTGATTCAGTGGACACTGCTCAGTAACCCGTGGTGCGTAGTCAAAGGAGTTTGTTTGTGTATTTGTGTGTATGTGTGTGTGTGTGCGTGCATGCATCTATGTGTGTGCGTGCGTGTGTGTGCGTGTGTGTGTGCGTGTGTGTGTACGTACACTCGTGTGTGTGCATGCATGCATCTGTGTGAGTGTATGTGTGCGTGTGTGTGCATACATGGATGCGTGTGTTGTGTGCGTGTGCGTGCGTGCGTGCATATATGGGTGCGTGTGTGTGAGTGTGTGTGCACGCGTGTGCGTGCGTGCATCTGTGTGTGTGTGTGTGTGTGTGTGTGCTTGCTTGCATCAGTGTGTGTGTGTGTTGTGTGTGTGCGTGCGTGCATCTGTATGTGTGTGTGCCCGTGCACCTGTACACTGACTGTCTCTTGATTTAGGTGACGCTGCTCAGCCACCCGTGACCACACAGGTAAGATGATTCACCAAACCGCAAGGTTATGAAATCGGCTGGTGTTTCTTGCAGCTGTCAGTCCTGTCCAAACCTTACCAAATACCATCAGCCTGTACACAGTGAGCAACGCGGAGTGATTCAGTTGTTTCAGGCAGTTTTTTTCTTCTTCTTCTCGAACGCCGTCACACTTGGAGTTTGGCTCTCAAAATGAAATCTGTGGTCTTCTGTAGCACCTCCACAGGCCCGTACAGTTTCTCTTGTAGAGTGGCGGGCTTCTGCCATATCTTCTCCCTCAGCAGCTGGTGGTTCCCACGGTCCTGGAGGATGTGCTCTGTGGCCGGTCTGCTCTGCTTCTTTTCTTATTGGTAACACCCTGGTGAAAGGATCAGTGAATCAGAATGTAGTGATTTTTAACCCCTTCACTGCCGAGAAATAATTGAACTCTACTCAGCTGCAAGAAGGTATAGATCCTCATGAGCCACCCGCAAGAGCGGGGGCTCATGAGGATCTTTGCTTCTTGCTGAAACCATTTTTGTTTGTTTGTTGGCATCCATGTGTTCTTTTTGATGGCTGTAGATCTTGAGGTTGAAGTTTACAGTGATTCCAAATACAGTCTGCGTGCACTGGGGTTAACGCTTTTGCAAGGGGTTAACCCTTTCAATGCCAGTAGACGCCGATTGTGTTTCGGACGCCCAAAAGAGCCCCAGGCGTCTAATGAACACGGATGAAAAGTGGTGGTAACAAGAGGGCATGGATCCTCGTGAGCCCCCGCGACTGCGGGGGCTCATGAGGATCTATGCCTCTTGCGGATGGACTGTGTTCATTTTCTCTCGTCATTGAATAGGGTTAAGTGGTAATGATCTTAGATACGAAACGTCGCGATTTTCAATTGGTAATACAAAAGAGCGCTCCCACGCAGCAACTTTGACTTGACAGCGACAAAACGGTAACCACTGAGGACACTGTCCTCGCCAACAACTTGATGATAGCCAAGCAAAGCAACGCAGTTAGCTCTAGTTAGCTGAGGCCGAAAGCTTCAAATGTGTACACTGCCATATGCACGCTACATTATAGTGCTCACAAATAAGGATATAGACCAACGGCTTTAGTTGAAGGGTGGTGCCAGAATAGCTTGGCGCCTAGAGGCGCCAAGCTATTCTGGCACTACCCTTGAACTATTTAGAGTCAAACTTATTTCACACACTGGTGTACTCCGAATGAAAAGGGTTAAACCTTGACTACACAGGCGTTTGGTTAGTTCGGGGTTGGTTAGTCCACGGCACCGAAGTGATAATGGACGTCCCTGCCGGACGGGCGGGTTATGGGGGACAGGGAAATCTATTGCCTATGGAGTACGACCTGAACACTGATCAATTCAGACGCACTGCAACTGTGCCACTTTGATTTAGCAGGACCTTTCAACGGACATGCTATGGAACAAGCCCGTCTTTTTTTTCCCCCTGGATTGCGAGTCCAGCTACCGGGGCCGGGACGGGGACTCGAACCCACGACCCGGCGATTCCGTTCGCTCTCTTGCTCCGACGCTTAAACGCCTGAGCCATTTCGGACTCTGACACAGGCGGAGCAGGGTACGAATGACGTTGATTTAACCCACTCAGTGCCGAGAGGATGCGAACACCACCCAACTGCAAGAGGCACAGATCCGCATGAGCCCCCGCAGTTGCCGCGGCTCGCTGACACCTTTTTGAATCCATGTTGCTGGGGCATGTAGGGATTTCGGTCTTCAATTGATGACGATTGAAGACACACAGGCTGCGTCAGTTGGCGCTGAACGGGTTATTTCCCTGCATGGGCCGCAACAGTCAAGCTGGGTTTTTTTTTTTTCCGGACGTCATTGTAAATTCAGTCCTGTAGTAAACACCCATCCGTACAAAGGACACGGCTGCAATGCAAACCAAACAAATTCTGCCAGCACTAGCCTCACCTATCTGGTTTGTGAAAACCAAACAAAGACATAAATCATAAGATTCGTTTCAGAAATAACTTGAACACATTCTACTCGAGGTCCGAAATCCCCAAATTTTAAAGTTGCCCTCTGAAGGACTGCATTACAGTTCTAGAGACAGATCGAGCATGATAGTTCAAGGGTGGTGCCAGAATAGCTTGGCGCCTGTGGGCGCCAAGCTATTCTGGCACCACGCTTGAACTATCATGTTCGATCCATATCTTGCTGTGTTGTGTCCGGGCTGAATGCGTTAAATTCAACGCAGTAGAATCCGCCGCGGGACGTCCACAGAAAATGTTTAATATGTACGGCCAGCTAGGGACATAGATCTACATTCCCCCTCCTCCCTCCCCTCCCCTCGCCTCTCGCGAATCCCAGGCGGGTGAGGATAAATGTCTCTTGCGGATGTGTTTCTGAAATCATTGTAAATCCAGCCCCCCCCCCCCCCCACCTTAAAAAACCCAAACAAACCAAAAAAAACAAAAACAAAAAAAAAAACAACCAAAAACAAAAAAAAACCAACAACAACAAAACCCACAACACCACACGTACACACAAAAACCAGTCCAAGTAACATACGTACAAAATAGGGCCACCAATGAGCACAGCTGTACATGATTCACTGCGAACGCAGTTGATCGATCATGAGGATCTATGTCTCTTCCAGTTGTAACGCTGAAATTATTGTAAATTTAAACCTCAAAGCATCCATCAGCCCAAGGAACATGCATTCAAAATATGGCTAGCAAGCGGCATAGATCCACATGAGCCCCCGCGAATGCGGGGGCTCATGTGGATCTATTCCTCTTGCACTTGGTTGGCGAATTTCTTTTTCAGCGGTGAACGAGTTAACGTCAACACCAACAGAAGAAACATTGTGCCTTTTGGGGCTCACGCGGATCTATTCCTCTCACATTTATGTGTATGTTTAAGTCACTTTGTCCCACAATGTAAAGGTTAATGCCACTGCCCACAGAAAACATCACGTGCCCTTCTGTTCACGTGACCTTATTCCTGTTGGGCCATCTTGGTTTTCATTGAGGGCTGTCTTCCATTCAACCTCTGCCGGGAGATCGCTTCGGCCGCTTTTCTCACACTATCTGCTTTACCTACATATCAAACCCCACCCTCACGCCCCTTTTTTAGCTCCATCCACCCCCACCCCAACTCAAGCCATTCATATGCTGGCTACCCTACCCCCGGCCCGTACCCGTTCTCAGAGTGACGCTATAACCTTCGCTGTGAAGATGCCTTTGAGATGTGTGAAACTAGCGACTGTTTGCACGACACGCTGAACACAATGGAAGCTTTCCCTGTTAATGCATAACTTTACTCGCTTTGGCTCAAGCATGTTCCTCCCACCACCGACGTCGAGACAATCTGAAAAAAAAAAATATAACGACGACGATTATGTGGGCGGTGGTGAGCGACAAAACGATGATGGTGATGATGATGACGACTAACCCCTTCACTGCCGAGATACGCTGAAATCCACCCGCAGTTGCGGGGGCTCATGAGGATCATCACCTAAGGCTGGCGCCGCTTTGTATCCATGTTCATGGGGGTCATTGACGTTGAACTGACGATGACCGCAAAGTCGCAAATTTCTTCCACTGGTCCATAGTTTCAACCCCCGTCATCAGATGCTCTTACCAGCCTCTTCGGCGTTAACCCATTCAGGCCTGACGCACTACAGCAGGAGATAGGACGAAAATGATAATTCAAGGGTAGTGCCAGATTAGCTTGGCGCTTGTCGGCGCCAAGCTAATCTGGCACTGCCCTTTAATTATCATGGTCGATCCATCTCCTGCAACAGGTGCATAGTCGTTAGATGACGCCTCCAAAATTTGAGAAATACGTGCGCCGGGCTGAATGAGTTAAACCCTGATGTAATAGCTGATAATATATGAAAAAAAAAGGGGAGACTGCCAGTGCTAATAATTTAGGAAGACTACCAAGTAAAGTAAGTAGGTAAAAGCACTGTCAGGGGAGGGAATTGTGCATAATCGACCAATGATCATAGATCTAGGTTGGTCAAAGCAAACACACACACACACACACACACACACACACACACACACACACACACACACACACACACACACACACACACAAAGGGTAGGGAAGAAGGGTGCGCTAAGTAAGTGACTGGAATCAATGGATATATAAGCTCCCCCGAGGGGAATATATAAGCTCCCCCGAGGGGAATATATAAGCTCCCCCGAGGGGAATATATAAGCTCACCCGAGGGGAATATATAAGCTCCCCCGAGGGGAATATATAAGCTCCCCCGAGGGGAATATATAAGCTCCCCCGAGGGGAATATATAAGCTCCCCCGAGGGGAATATATAAGCTCCCCCGAGGGGAATATATAAGCTCCCCCGAGGGGAATATATAAGCTCCCCCGAGGGGAATATATAAGCTCCCCCGAGGGGAATATATAAGCTCCCCCGAGGGGAATATATAAGCTCCCCCGAGGGGAATATATAAGCTCCCCTGAGGGGAATATATAAGCTCCCCCGAGGGGAATATATAAGCTCCCTGAGGGGAATATAAAAGCTCCCCCCCGAGGGGAATATATAAGCTCCCCCGAGGGGAATATATAAGCTCCCCCGAGGGGAATATAAAAGCTCCCCGAGGGGAATATATAAGCTCCCCCGAGGGGAATATATAAGCTCCCCTGAGGGGAATATAAAAGCTCCCCCGAGGGGAATATATCAGCTCCCCCGAGGGGAATATATAAGCTCCCCCGAGGGGAATATAAAAGCTCCCCCGAGGGGAATATAAAAGCTCCCCCGAGGGGAATATATAAGCTCCCCCGAGGGGAATATAAAAGCTCCCCTGCATATTCTCGAGATTTCCAGCCCCTTGATGCATGGAAATTTAGATCTAGGTACCCCAATGGAGGTCCAGATCGTTTAGCCTGTGTGGGCAGCTGCTTCGGTCTAGGCGACCTCGTCAGCACACCATTCGGCATACTGGTGGATCAAAGGAACTTCTGCCTACCTGCAAGCTGATATAGTTTCGTAGATTTTGCCATAACTGCATGGCCCATCATTGTCGTGCAACTGTGCCAATGTCTTCTGGCATCACAGTTGGGGAGGTGAGAAGGTGGGTTAAGGCAGGTAGGGGTGTGTGTGTGTGGAGGGGGGGATAAGGGGGGGGGGGAAGAAGGTACACTTGTGGAGGGGAAGGGTATTGGGTGATGTGAATGGATCAGGTGCCATCCTTTTCAACGCAAACATGCAAAATCCAAAAGCCATCACCCTTTACGTAGAACAAGCATAGATGCTTGCAAGGATCTACGCATATTGCTGACTGCAGCGACATGTGTGTATCTTAGAGAAGCTTATCAAAAGCGCATCCTTTTTTTAAAATAAATTTTCTTTTAAAGCGATCATGGTTTATCTGCGCAAGGCATACATTTTCAAAATCTTCTGCAGGTTGTGCAGGCTCTCACGGAAATGTGCGTCTCCCTGGGGAACAATTTTCATCTGCATTCCTCTTTCGGAATATATCACATGCGCTGTGTCCACCACGACTTCAGGTAAACTTCCAGCGACCTGCCAGCTTGCACGGCCTTCATCCCCAGGGAGCAGAAGGTCCTCGGGCCGACTTCGGCCGCCGTTGGCCCGCGCACGGCCGTGCGCGGGCCAACGGCGGCCGACATCGGTCCGAGGACCTTTAACGAGTCAGGTTGGCTGTGTGTAGTATATTACACGAAGGACTCACAACTGCAAAACATGTTTCCACAGTTCCACCTCTTTCGCTTCCTGATCCAAAATTTCACAGTTAAAAAACCATCTGCTAGGCGCTCCACTCATTTTATAAATGGAAGTAGACCAGGATATCGTAAGAGTAGTGCTAACTTAGATACCAGCTGACAGTGCATAGAAAGTCGACCATAATTTCTCCACGGTAGCGCTAGATTTGCTCGGCGCCTAAATATTTAGTGTCAGATTAGCTTGGGTGCATGGACTGTCGACTATGACAGACCAAGGGTAGTGCCAGGTTAGCTTGGCGACTGGAAGAAGTTGCTAGATTAGAGTCAGCGCCTGGAAGGTGGACCATGATAGCACAAGAGTCGTGCAAACTTGTCTTGACTCCGTCTGTAACGCTGACCACAATTGCTCCAGAATTGCTTGTTTAGCTTGGCGCTTGTCCACCATGTTAGCGCAAGGGTTGCGCCAGATTTGCTTGATGCCTTAGGCGCCAAGCACTGAAATCAGTCTGGCGCAACCCTTGAACCGTGCGCTCGTAAGTACGCTCACCGGACACTACCCTTGAGCCGTGCGCTCGTAAAGACGCTCAGCTACTCTGGCACTGCCCTTGAATTGTCGAGGCCTTATTGCGTCCAGTAAAACTGACGCCAGCATTGCAAAAGATGAGGACTCACGCTCTGAAAAAAGTCGGCCATGCGGCTGTAAATTCGCCGGTAACGGAAGTCCCCGCTATCTTTTTTCTTTCTTCTTTGACAGGAGAGCGTCTCCTTCTTTCTTGTCAAATCTTCTTTTTAAAAAAAATCTCTCTTTGACACAAGAGTGGGGGGGGGGGGGGGGGCATTGGTTACGCTTGAGCGGTCATGCGGCGTAACGGCAGTTAGGGGTGGGGGGTGGAGGGGTGGGTGGGGGAGGACTCTCATAAGGGCATGAATTAAAATTTGCACAACGGAAATGCGGCACATTTTTCAAGGAGGGGGGGGGGGGGGAGGGGTAGGGGGTGGATGGCGCAAAGGGGGTGGGGGTGGGGGTGGGGTGGGAGTGGGGATAGAGAAAAACGTATTTCGGCGCCTAGAGCATCTTACCATGCATAGGCGCCTTATTATTATTATTATTATTATTATTATTATTATTATTATTATTATTATTATTATTATTATTATTATTATTATAGAGGGCATATGCGCTACAGTTGCAAACTACGTTTAAAAAATGTTTTCACAGAAGTGTTTATGTGTGATTCTTTAAATAGAGTGAATATTGATGAACTACAGTTTCTGTTAAAACATCAACAAATTAATTTTGTTCAATCCTTTTAGCCCCACGTGTGCATTTCCGAAATTTTGGAAGTGTTACTTAACGACTGCAGGAGGTGGATCGAGCATGATATTTCAAGGGTAGTGCCAGATTAGCCTGGCGCCTGAAGGCGCCAAGCTAATCAGGCACTACCCTTGAATTATCATGGTTAGTCAGTCGCCTGCTGTAGGGTGTTGGGGCTAAAAGGATTAACCTAGCTGCCACTGCTCGCTTGATTGTGTTTTTGAAATCCTTCAGTGTTAACTCTACGTCAAAATTACCCCAGCCGTGCAAGGAACATGGATACAAAGTGGGATCAGCAAGAGGTACATATCCACATGAGGTCCCGCAACTGCGGGGGCTGATGAGGATCTATGCAACTTACATTTGGGTTCTGCTTGTTTAACCTCTTCACTGGCGGTGGACGCAGATAGTGCTTGAAATCTGTATTACATGTAAAGAAAAGGGGAGACTGCCAGTGCTAATAGTTTAGGAAGATTACAAAGTAAAGTAGGTAAAAGCACTGTCAGGGGAGAGAAGTGTGCATGATCGACCAGTCATCACCAGTGATCACATTGCTTCCAGTCACTTTCTTAGCGCACCCCTTCTTTCCTATCTTTTTGTTGTTGTTGTTGTTGCTTTGACCACGGTAGATCTGTGATCACTGGTCGATCATGCACACTTCTCTCCCCTGACAGTGCTTTTACCTACTTTAATTTGTAATCTACCTAAAATATTAGCACTGGCAGTCTCTCCTTTTCTTTTCATTTATTACTACAATATCGACTGCATCCCCTTCCCCCCTTTTAGTAGGTTCTCTTTTAGGGTGCATGGAAATTTAGCTCTAGGTGGAGGCATGGAATGCATGCCCCTGCAGACACTACAGTAAAATGTGGCTGTTATTGCAGGTAGGCAAAAGTTCCTGCCTTCCTCCTGTATTGCCGATGGTGTGCTGAAGAGGTCGCCAAGACCGAAACAGCTGTCCACACTGGCTAAATATCTAGACCCCGCTTGGGAGACCTAGATTTAAATTTCCATGCACTAAGTGGCTGGAACAGTGGGATATTTGATACGCCCCCCTTCGGGGGGGGGGGGGGGGCGCCCATATGCATTGCTTCCAGTCACTTTCTTAGCGCACCCCCTCTTTCCTATCTTTTTTTTGGTGCTTTGACCACGGTAGATCTGTGATCACTGGTCAATCATGCACACTTCTCTCCCCTGACAGTGCTTTTACCTACTTTACTTTGTAATCTTCCTGTATTACATGTAGTTCAACGCCCCCCAAAAACGGCCGCCAAATTAACACAGGTACGCAATGTGGTGTCGCAAGAGGCATAGATCCTCATGAGCCCCCGTAGTTGCGGGGGCTCATGAGGACCTATGCGTCTTGGAGTTGGGTCGTGTTTATTTTGTCCTAGCAGGGAAGGGGTTAACTCATTCAAGAGGTGCCGCATCACAGTATACGGCGCGACATAAAGCCATGAATGTGAGTACAACACTCCACGACAGACTCAGCTATACCTATACATACCAAGGGCAATTACTCAGCGCTGGAGAGACAAACAGTTAGATTCCCTGCCCCCCACCTATCAGGCACCCGATCGCTAGCCCACAAAAAAATACGCAGGTATAGAACAAGACGATCATATACATCCCTTTGAGGTATGTATATGATCGTCTTGTTCTAAACGCTTTGGGGGATTTATACGATCGTCTTGTTCTATACCTGAGTATTTTTCTGTGGCTGGCGATTGGGTGCCTGATAGGTGGTGGCAAGGGATCTAACTGCTTGTCTGTCCAGCGCTGAGTAATTCCCCTTGGTATGTGTACATTTTTACCAGCGCTAGCCTCACCTATCTGGTTTGTGAGCAATAATATTATGTCGTTTGACATCGGAGCGCACAACATTTATTTTTTCTACAAATATCTCCACAAAGAACCACTTTTCTACACAAATCTTAGAACAAATATCATTCAGTGACAGTTGACCTAATACGATTTACTTTTAAGAAAATCAAACAATGTATCAGTTTTGCTGAAGAGTCGCACAATTTCGAAAATGTTTCATGATCCCTAAATGTGCCCCAGAGATATTAGGCCCAATATAAGAAAGATCCATTTTCACGTGAATTGGCCAAGTTTCCAAACCTGAAAGATCGTAGGCATACATGATGTCTGCATGCTTGACGTTGATATTGAAATCTGTCGGGGCTCTATTTAGGGTATTCAAAATGGCTTTTCTTGTATTTTCCGTTCACCAAAATTTTACGACTGTACAGCAAAATCGACATCATAGGAGTTCAGTAAAAATATTTGATGTTAGGTCAATTGGCACTAAAAGATATTCGTTTATAGAGTTCTACAGAAAGTGTTCTTTGCAGAGATATTTGGGAAAAACGTTGTGCGCTTCGATGTCAAACGGCCTGTATGTCTAAAGAAAATTCTAGAATCATCACCTTCATCTGTGAGACAACCACTTGTGTGTAAGATTTTTCCACCATTGGAATCACGGGACTTCTCGCAGACCATCACCATCAACATCACCATCAGCATCACCATCAACATCACCATCAGCATCACCATAACCGCCTTTAGGAAGGCGTCTTGCTAATCTGGCCCTACCCTTGAACTATACTAACCAGCAAAAGAATTCGACATTTGTGGAATCATCGGAAGCAAGTTTTAGTGTTTTCCATGGTTTCCCATGATTATACACTGACGAGCCCAAAAAGATGCGACATTTTTGGGATCATCGGAAACACATTATAAAAAAACCCCGCATTTCTTTGGCTCGTCAGTATAATTTATGTATCATGGCTGATACATGTGACGCAGCTGGCACACATTGTTTATGGATCACTTGGCACTAAACTAAGATACGCATGTCAGTAATAAAAGTCCATGAGTTAGTTTGGACTCAATCTGAAACCCAAAATACAAAAGAATGTAATCAAGAATTATCATGACCCATCCGCCATCTCCCATAGCTGCGAAACGCGACTCTCTTTACAAAGACGCCTCTCAAAGTTGCTTCAGTCAGCATTTATGTGTGAATGAATTATGAGATGAGTCATATTCATCTTAACTCATTCAGCCCGACGGCCAGATTTCCCAAATTTTGGAGGAGTTTCAGGAGATGGATCGACCAATATAATTCAAGGGCGGTGCCAGATTAGCTTGGCGCCGACAGGCGCCATGCTAATCTGGCACTACCTTTGAATTATCATAGTCGACCCATGTCCTGCTGTAATGCGTCAGGGCTGAATGGGTTAAGTAATGGAAACAGGAATAGTCAGTTAGTAGAGCTAAATGCCAAGCAAGTAACCAAGGCTATCTCACGACGGTGTGAAGACTAGGAGAACAGATTTGATACGTTATTTTCTTGCCGTAAACAGCCCAGACAGCATCCAGCTGCGATTTAGACGAAGAGATTAACCGTCAGCTCAAACTGAAAGGGTTATTGATCCCTTTGCTTGAAGAAACAGATGTGAATGTGACTAGCAAGAGGCATAGATCTTCATGAGGCCCCGCAGTTGCGGGGGCTCACGAGGATCTACGCCTCTTGCAGATCCGGCGTGTGCATTCACTGAACTGCGGCATATTGTGAGTATTAAAGAGAGACGGCCTTTAGCCAAGAGGACGTGGACAAAAAGCGTAAAACCCGTTATTCACGATGGCAGTGCGAGCCTAAAACTGTAACCCTATCCCGCCAAAAGAGAGGTTGCATTCACCTGTCGTCTGCCACACAATTGCGTCATGTACATCTAGAGTTGTGTCCCATTCACAGCCACCGAAACGTCGCCCCGTGGTGTTGGTTTCTGTTTATGAAGACACTTTTGATTGGGCAGAGCGACCTGATGCGATCTCTCTGACCTTTCACTGCAACATGGGCATTTGATTCACCTGGGAAAGTGGGGACCTAGCCACGATCAACACCTACGCAACTCATTAGACCATAGCCACTGGAGAATAGTAACGCACGCGTCAATTTAACTCGACAAAAATATCAAGGAACGTGGGAAATGTTGAGCAAACTCTTATTACAATCGAGTACTGAAATGACTTTGTTACGAGTGAAACAACCGGTACCATTTGTGGGAATATTTCCCAGAGAGACCCACTCGGGGAGTACACCACAGTAACGCTTGTGTTAAAATACGTTCAACTCATTCCAGACGTATGGCATACGGATACGCGGCTAAAGCCGCGTATCCGTATGCCGTACGTCTGGAATGAGTTAAACATCTCATTTGAATAGAAGTATAATAGTGGCGTATTCACGAGTGGTTCTGTCTGGTGGTGGTGGGCGAGGGGAAGAGGGTGGGGTGGGATTGGCGGTGGGTGGGTACTCCCTCAATCGTTACGGAAAGGTACGACACCAAGATGGATTCATTATTTGAATAATAACAAGTTTTTGAATGTCTTCAAACGTCACTTTTCAGCCATTACTGACTTATAATCAGACATATTCTCCAACAAGGCCGACAGTTTGTCACAAATCACTAAAGGACTCCACAAAACAATACATTATGTTTTATAACATATGTCGGTCCCTTACATGGCTGCATGGGCCCTAAACCCTATTTCATGAGACATGGTCGGCAAGACCAATCACTTTTCGCGTTGCACCTTCACATGACAAGAAGAAGATACAACTTGGAATCTGATTTGTCTTCCGACCACATCTGATGCGATTTGGGATTATAACAAGCTGTAAGGCGAAATGTGATTGGTCTCGCCGACCACACCTCATGCACATGGGATTTGTTGTCGACTCTTCCATACCTCCACAGTCTTCCATACTTCTGTCTAATTTGGATTAATTTGTATGCCCAAGCGACAAGCTATCTTGTACAACAAAAGGTCAAATGAGTTTGTGAAGATCACCGTCAAATCCAAAGGAAACGAAAGACAACAGAAAAGAACAGTCTGTTCATATTCCAGTGACGAATTATTTGCTGACGACGAGTTTGTAACTGTAACGGTGATATGGTCGCACTAGATAGCTAAAAATGTTTCTACCTACCTTTCACTTCCAGCGCCGGCACAACAACCATAACAGCTCAAGGGTAATGCCGGATTAGCTTGGCGCCTTCAGGCGCCAAGACAATCCGGCATTATCCTTGAGCAAAGGTACGTTTTCTTCTTGAATTTTCCGAGTCGTTACATCTGCTAATAATTGTAGACTAAGTAACGCACACGCACGAATAACAAAAGTGGTGCGTCACCTCTCAGCTGACAGTGGACACGGAGCAGGCACCAATTTTATGGGCTGTTTTCGCACTTGCCGCTTGACTAAAGTTTCTTTGCACCTCGGTGTGTCTGTTCCTCGCAATTATACAGTGTACTTTTCTCATCACGGTGTACTTTTCTCATTTCTCAGCCATGTGTCGAGAATACCGTTAGTTGCGGCGTCAAGTGCGTCATTCATAACTTCTGTTCTATCTGTATGTTAATTCGAAAAATAATTGGAAGAGAAAGAAAAGAAAAACAACCAACGAACGCTTTGATTGTACACCATTGAAGATCAACGTTTGCAGGCTTGTGATTTTGGGCCTAAATGCCTGTACGCCTTAGGTTCCAAATCACAGACCGACATGCATTGACTGATGAGATGCAAGGATGGGGTTTGCTCGCAACCTTGTATTAAACAAATTTCAGACTGCGGGGGGAACAAAACCGAAAACAAAAACTATTTACAGTTTGGTCAGAATATGTGATTCTAGCTTAACCCCTTAACTGTCCTAACTGCGAACGCTGCTCATCTGCAAGAGACATAAATCCTCATGAGCCCCCGCAGTCGCGGGGGCTCATGAGGATTTATGTCTCTTGTTAGTCCTGTCTTCTTTGTGTCCATTTTTTAAACTGCTCTGGGGGACTTGGGTGGGATTAACTACTTTTTAGTTCCCAGGGTCATCCTGGTCAGCCCCACAGAATGGGGTTTCTCCTCTATTCTGGGGCATGTGTTTCTGCCTACTCTTGGTCCATTCACATGTATTTTCCTTTTTTAAACTCTCCCTACTGTGTGCGCTGCCTGTAGCTCTTGATATTGGATGTGTGTTAAATGGTCTTGGGTTTATTTAGCGTATTAGACCGGCTGGCGACATACATTAAATATTCTGTTTAGTTTTTTTTTTTTCTTCTTTCACAACTGAGCAGTGCAGGCACGTCCTTAGAAAGTCTTGTTGCTGTCGGGATGTGAAGCAATGTACAACCAAGAACCATTAAAAAAAATCCATTTCTTTTGTGTTCTTCGCGCGGATGTCAGTCACGAGAATGTGTGCAGTGGTTTCAGACGCGAAATCCGCGATTGCAAACAGCGAACAGGTTAATACATAAGGCGGTTCTGAGCATGTCCTCTTGGTCCGCATGTTAATTTCGTTAGAAAATGGGGAAAATATCAGGTCTGCAGCAAAACATGATTTCGCGCCGAAATGTCAGTTAAGAAATTGCACGCAAACACCACCGATATGAGAGAGGGGAAAAAAAAAAAAAAAAAAGAAAGAAAGAAAAAAAAAAAAACTTGAAAAACAAAACCCCAAACAGTTACCCCTTTTAAAACTGAAAAACTAAACACGATCAAAATGCAAAAGACATAGATCCTCATGAGCCCCCGCATTCGCGAGGGCTCATGAGGATCTATGCCTCACACCACATTTCGTCCATGATCCCGTTGGCTGTTTGGTGTTGAATTAACACAGGTATCAGAAACAGTCTGACGTCCGCTGGCAGTGAAGAGGTAAAGTTCCAGCCTGGACACGTTCACGACTCTGTTATTTGGTTTCCTTGTACCGCGGGAGTGCTGGGTCGCTCAGGCGGTAGAGCGTCGTCTGAAAGATCACGAGTTTAAACCAAACGGGTTCAAACCAAGCTAGGGTAATTTTTTTGTCGGATTCTATTCGGTCTTTAAAATCACCTTTGTGGTGGTCAAAAAGCGTTCAAGCCCTATACGTTTAACGTTTAACTCATTCGAGACGTGCCGCCTCCGGATACGCGGCTTTAAGCCGCGTATCCGGAGGCGGCACGTCTCGAATGCCACGTACCGCGATATGCTGAGGCTGACCTGTGCGTATATATTTAGTCCACGAGGTTGCTCTGGAATGTGAGTGTACCACAGTTGGCTTCATTATACGCACATAACACAGCAGGGAACTTTTTTTCAGTATTCTTCAGCTTCTTTGCACCTTGGCATGTCTGTACCCCACAATTATACACTGTACTTTTCTCTTCCTTGTCGGAGAAAAGTAAACCAACACTCAACTGCAAGAGACATAGATCCTCATGAGCCCCCGCAGTTGCGGGGGCTCATGAGGATCTATGCCTCTTGCTGACACCACTTGTGTATCCATGTTCCTTAGACCGCGCCTGGGGCTTTTTGTGTTGGTTTTTTTTCCGAAAGATTTCAAGAACGTGATCCGAGTCCATTGGCAGTGAACGTATTTAAAATCAAGCTACCTCGCCGCTGAGCCTCCACACACGCCTAGAGTACACAGATGTACATGCCACTGGCACAGTTCTGAGTCCCATTGAGTCCCACTAGCTTGCTGGATCACGTGGCTGCCGTGAGATGGCCGTGCCGGGTTGCCTGCTCGGTTAAACCCTAATAGCTAACAAACTGACCGGAGCTCATGAGGATCTAAACCTCTCCCAGCCGTGTAGAGCTTGCTTTGAACAGCGATCCTACTGGGGTAACTTAAAGCCCACCGAACATGCTACTGTGAATTTTACCTATTGGCAAAACGGAACGCATAATAAACCCAAACCTCTCTTTCCCTCAGAAACTATTACAATATGGGAAATGGATAGTATCTAATTAACGGGACCAACGGCACGCTGGGCCGCCCTAATCAATATAACGGACCGGCCCTCAGGAACTATTACTATATGGGAAATGTATGGCATCTAAGTAACGGGACCAGACCTAAACGAGGGGCGGGCCCTAAGTGGGAATATGATTGATAAGGCCATGGGTATATACATACTGATGCACACAACGGGGGGGGGGGGGGGGGGGGGGGGCACACAACGAGAGAGGGACAGAGAGGGAACACAACGAGAGGAGAGTGAAGTAGGGGAGAGAGATGGAAGAAACTAGAAGAAAGAGCGACTAGAGAGAACGACCGAATTATAGTCTGTGGTTGGTCTTGCCCAACCCCAGACAATGCTCTTTAGACTGAAATAAACACAAGAAAAAACCATCACCGGACTTCAGTTGTTTTACGTGTCCATAGTGCAACACGTAACAACCAATTTTGGTGCCGCGTGACCAGGATGTCAGAACGGGTTTAGCAGAACCATCGCCTGAGGATGTCAGAACGGGTTTAGCAGAACCATTGCAGGATGTCAGAACGAGATGGAAGACAGAACTATCGCAGGGTATGGCAGAACGACGCTACGTCAAAAGTACGACGACGCCGAGAACTGAAGACGCAACGAGATGCAGACAGAAGATCGTGAAACGAGACTGAGAAGGAGCCGGCTGCAGACGAAAAGATTTCGGGCCACAACCACCGTCACCAACGCTGGACAAACAGGTGAGTGACCTTTTTGTGTCATCGCTACAGTTTTGAGTAAGGGCCAGCAATATTTTGTAGTTGTAGTGAAAATGGCAGAAGAATATGTAGGAAGACCACATCCACTGAACCCGGTGTTGGCCGCATTAGGTAGTCAGATAGAGGGGATGTCATCATCCGTTAATGCGCAATCCATCTCACAGCTGATCCCCACCTTCAATGGGGATCAGAAAAAGTTTGCAGAATGGATGAAAAAAAAAAATGCTGCACGTGTAAATATAGTTAAGAGAAAAGCCTTGATCGCATATCAGGCGAGTAGTGGGGTGGTGAGCGATTTTATCGGTCGTTTTATTCATCCCAACGGGAACAATATTTGGGAAGAACTGAAAAAAACAGCTAACGGTCCGATTCGGAGAGTTCAGGGACAAACAGCATGCACTGACCCTCCTACAGAGAGCCCGACAGGGGAAGGATGAAAGCGTTCCCCTGTTCGCAGAGAGACTGATATCGTTAGGGGAGGAAGCTTTCCCTGACGAGGATGGTCTAATCAAAGACAGGCAACTGATAGCCTGCTTTATAGACGGATTTACGCAAGACTACTTAAAAATGAAAGTCATGCGGGAAGCGCCAGCTACGTTAGAGCGAGCCATATGCATAGCCTTAACAGAACAGAATTTTCGGCAAATGTTCGATCTTAGAGTGAAACAGAAAAGTACTGTGACCAAATCCACAGTAGACCAGTATCGCTGGGATAGGGAAGAACCCATGGAAGTGGGTCACTCTAGGGATAGGGGGTGTTTTTGATGCGGTTCACCACGCCACAAGGCACGCGATTGCAAGGCTAGGCGGATCAACGCAGTCGGTCAGCAAAAGTCGTCATTGTCACAGTAAAGGTATCAACACGTGCGGTGTTGGCGATGCGGAGGTTACGGCCACCGACAAAGAGAATGTAGGGCTAGGATAGGACAGCAGCGACAGGGAAACTAGAACGTTCTGCACCACGAGAAGCCGGTGAGCAGAACGGGGGGAACAGTAGATCATTTAGCATCAACTTAGCGGGGAGTCCAAAATGCACAGTCTTTAAGGTAGGAAGTCAAAAGTTTAGAAGTCTCATAGATACGGGGGCGGAAGTATCGTTGATTAGCAAGAAGTCTTATGAAAAATTGCAGAACAAGCCAAGGCTAGAGAAAAGAAGTGTTTCGCTACAGTCAGTCAGTGGGGAAGCGCTAGGAGTTGTGGGCAGTATAGAACTGGACTTCAAAATTGAAAAGGGCAGTCGTTCAAACATCGTTTTTATGTAGTGAAAGTGATGAATAGAAACTTCATTTTGGGAAACGATTGGCTCGATAAGAACAGAGCACGCATTTATTTTGATTTGAGAAAGGTTAGGGTCGGGAATGCGTACGTACCTTACGATGAACAAGACATGCGCATATCTTCGTTAGTCAGAGTACACAAGACAAAAGTATTGAAACCACATACAGCGGAGATTTGTCAGGTTAGAATAAAGAGTACACAGTACTTCAGTAAAGAAGAATGTTTAGAAGTCTCTGCGACAGATAGGGGGTTTGTTGCAGAAGAACCAGGACTATCTGTGATGAGCGGGGTAGTGAGAAACAAAGGTAGGACATTTCCTTTGTTAGTTGTGAATCACACCAACAAAACGTTCAGGCTAAAAAGGGGATGTGTGGTAGGCAGGGCAAACAGCGTAAGTCAGGTAGAGTCAGTGTCTAACAGAACGGAAGAACGAGAAGTCGCTTCCATTGATCTGACAGAAATCGATGCGTCTGACGCAATCAGGTCCACAGTCACTAAACTGGTATCGGAACATTCCGATTTGTTCGCGAGTAGCGATCTGGACTTAGGGCGCACCAACACTGTCAAAATGAACATAGACACTGGAGACCACGCTCCAATAGGGGTGAAACCTTACCGCGTTCCCTTGCAGGATAGAGAGATAGTAGACAAAGCAGTAGATGAGATGTTAGGGGCAGGGATCATCAGAAGATCAATGTCGCCATGGTCTTTCAGTTTAGTAGTAGTGACCAAAAAAGATGGTTCAAAGAGGTTGTGCGTTGACTTTCGAAAGCTAAACGAGATTACTAAGAAGTCGTCGTATCCACTACCGCTCATAGACGATATTTTGTCCTTGTTGGGGAAGGCAAAATATTTCACAAGGTTAGATATGAAATCGGGATACTGGCAAGTAGAGATGGAGGATCAAGAGAGTAGTGAGAAAACGGCTTTCGCTTGTTACAAGGGACTTTTTGAGCTCGCAGTCATGCCGTTTGGACTTTGCCAGGCACCCAGTGTGTTCATGCTGTTGATGAACACAGTGTTGATGGGGTTAGAAACATTTTGTTCGGCATATATGGATGATATTCTCATCTTTTCAGAAACAAAGGAACAGCATTATCAGCATATAAAAGATGTGTTCGGTAGGCTCAGACAACATAAACTCAAATTGAAACTGAAAAAATGTCAGTTCTTCGCCGAGGAAACACAATACTTAGGGTTTGTGATAGGGAAGGAAAGAGTCAAACCAGACCCAGAAAAGGTGTCAGCAATTCGGACATTGCCGAATCCAACATGTATAAAGGAGTGTCGCAGTGTCATTGGAATGATGTCTTACTATCGCAGGTTCATACCCAACTTTTATGAGATAGCCAAACCCATCATCAATTTGACAAAGAAATTTGCCAGATTCGAATGGTCTGATCAGTGTCAACAGGCGTTTGATTTTCTCAAACAAAGTTTGTCAGTAGTTCCTTTGTTGGTATATCCGGACACGAGACGTCCATATGTATTGTACACGGATGCTAGTGACGCATGTATCGGGGCGTGTCTGACGCAAGAAAGTGAGGACAGCACAAACCTATTTATTTTCTGTCCCATAGGTTGAGCCAGAGCCAGAAGAAGTGGTCTACCATAGAAAAGGAAGCATTTGCAATCCATTATGCATTACAGAAGTTAGACCACTATTTGCACAATGCGCAATTCGTTGTTCGCACAGATCACAAACCGTTGAAGTCACCCATGCAGAATAAGAAGATTCAGATGTGGGCGCTAGGGATCGCAGGGTACAACTGCACTATAGAGTACATTCCAGAGCCACAGAATGTGTTGTCTGATTTGTTGTCTAGAGTGCCGCAAATAGACGGAAAGGAGTTAGTATCAAAAGAGACGGAAGAAATAGTTACAGAAGTGAGCGACTATGCGTTCCAGATAGGGGTGATTAATTCTAGTCAGTTTAGACCAAAGCAGTTTGCAAGTTGTCAGACGGATGATCCGAGAGAAACTTTAGAAAAGGTAGAGGTGACAGGGTTCGATATGATCACGGAGCAAGACAAGGATCCAGACATTGTTAAGTTGAAAGATCAGCTACTGAACGAGGAAGCACCGGCCAGTATGAAAAGGAGGTATTTGTTCATAGAAGTTGTCTTGTATTTCTTGTCGAATATTGATGACGATGCAGTAGCCAGATTAGTGGTGCCATCCCATTTGGTGGAGCATGTCGTAAACCAGTATCATGACGGAAATGGGCACATGGACCTTGACAAGACTTACGACACAATCACACAGAAGTATTTTTGGCCAAACATGTACAGGGGGTTGAACGAATACATAGGCGGTTGCATTACCTGTCAGCAAAGGGTTTTGCAGAAACAGAAAGCCCCAGTGCAGGAAATGGACGTTCCTCCATATCCCTTTGCGAAGGTTAGTGTAGACATACAGGGTCCATTCCTTTCTAGTCTTTCTGGGAACAAGTACATTTTAGGGTTTGTTTGCCATTACAGTGGATATCCAGAGTGCTTTCCAGCACCAGATAAGTCGGCAGAAACTGTTGCTCAAATCTTGATGGATGAGATAATTCCTCGACACGGCTGTCCTTTGCAGGTGGTTACTGACAATGGCACAGAAAATGTCAATCGGATCATGAGGGAGGTTCTCAGTGAACTAAACATAGATCATGTCTTGACGAGCTATTATCATCCACAGTCGAACGCTAAGGTAGAAAGATTTCATCGTACCATGAATGATATCATGTCGAAGAAAATACAGGAAGATATCTAAACAAGGGATTTGCACATCAATCATGCGTTGTCGGCATACAGGGTTAGCGTTTCAGAAACGACTCAGTGCTCTCCATTCTTTCTACTGTATAACAGAGATCCAGTGTTACCATTAGATAACATACTGAGGCCTAGACGAAAATATGTCGGAGAGGACCTTCATAAGGTAGTCTTAGAACAACAGCACAGATTGTTCACCCAGGTGCACCAACGGATAAAGAAATCACAGAAGCGGGGGGCAAAATATGCAAACAGACAGGTCAAAAGTGACAAAACCAAAGTCAGGGACCCAATGTACTATAAGAATAATCAAAGGAAAAACAAGCTAGACAGCAAATGGAAACCTTACTATAGAGTGGTCGAGCAAACAACCCCAGTAACGTACAGGATCAGGAACCAGTTGACTGGTGAAGTAGTAAAAGTGCATGCAGAGCACATACGACTCGCTAAATTAATGAGTGGCCTAAACCCTCAGCGGAAACAATTAGGCCCCTCAGAAAGACTAATTATGCGATCGCACCGGAAGACAGCTCTTCCAATGACAGCGAAGATGTAGGCGACTTACTTTCAAGAGAAAGTTGGATCAAAAGACAGCGTAGGGAACGTGAGAACTCGTCTTCAGAAGACATGTCTCTCATGGAGTTAGCAAAAAGGGTTAGACGCCAGAACAGGAGACAAACAGTCGAAGCAGAATCGGCTGATGTTAGCTCGGGCGAAGGCACATCAGATAACTCTGATGATGATAGGGTAAAGCATGTGGACGCAATCTTGCCTAAGAATAAGAGTAAAGGGGTGAGGCGGTTATTAAAGGCTATAGGGGATCTACTTTAGGCTTCTTTTAAAATGCAACTCTCAAGTGGTATTGAGAGAGGATCAATCGGAAAATCGAGCAGATAATGCTGTTTTGGGAGTATGAATATACAACTACGGGTGTAAATTACATTTTGCAGACGTGTCAGATGGGTTTCGTCCTCATGTCTCAGGCGTAATAGTGTGAGTAGCCCGATATTTGAATTTGTTAAAAGCTGGCGCTTTATCGAGACTTAGGCGAGGACATAGTGGGGTCACTCGACCTACACTGGACCCGGGATCAGTGGCTACAACTGTGGCGGACGACAATGACGTCTACGGAGCAAGTGCCTCCGCACTGATGATGGAAGACAGGGTGGAACTAAAGACGACATGGCCAGTCGTGAAATTTTACCCGGCCTTGAAATGAGGCGACCTACGAGGTGGAGGAATTATGTTGGGACTGTGAGTGCAACGGTGCCCATGAGAGACGAACAATTTGTTGACAATGAACTCTTTCTCTTTTATTTTATATTATATGCATTTGGATGGAATAATTGTTGTTATAATGATATTGTTATTATGTCCCGAAGTGTAAACCCCCTGAGCAAGAAAGAAAAATAATCCTGAACGGGATGTATTTTTCTCCGGTTAGGGAGGAATGTTACACTACGCCTTTTTCCACATGTGGCATCCGGATGTAGTTTCCAGCGACGTGCAATACGGGTAGCGTCTGTATGTAACTACCGGACACGCGGGGCCGCCCTAATCAAGATAACGGGCCGGCCCTCAGGAACTATTACAATATGGGAAATGGATAGTATCTAATTAACGGGACCAACGGCACGCCGGGCCGCCCTAATCAATATAACGGACCGGCCCTTAGGAACTATTACGATATGGGAAATGTATGGCATCTAAGTAACGGGACCAGCCCTAAACGAGGGGCGGGCCCTAAGTGGGAAGATGATTGATAAGGCCGAGGGTATATACATACTGATGCACACAACGGGGGGACACACAACGAGAGAGGGACAGAGAGGGAACACAACGAGAGGAGAGTGAAGTAGGGGAGAGAGATGGAAGAAACTAGAAGAAAGAGCGACTAGAGAGAACGACCGAATTGTAGTCTGTGGTTGGTCTTGCCCAACTCCAGACAATGCTCTTTAGACTGAAATAAATACGAGAGAAAACCATCACCGGGCTTCAGTTGTTTTACGTGTCCATAGTGCAACACGTAGCACAAATGCTCATTAATAGGTAAAAAGTTAACGCACTTCCATTTGGCTACGCACTACCATGTTATTCACAGTATCTCTTCAAACACATCTGACTGTAGAGGTTTTATTCCAACCTGACTGGAAGCTATCTTGATGATTTTGCAGCTCTCTGAAAATAGGACAGTGTTCAACGGATGAATTGTTGGCACATCGTCATATGCACTGCACACTTGCATAAAGACTGGTGGTCAAACAGCATGAGTCTTTTTGCGTCAAAAGTGTTATCTTTCGTGATTGTGAACAAAAAAAATCAGTGTTACAAACTTAAAGATCAAGACATTCAAGGCGTCCAGCATCAACAGCTTGTGAAGTGTCGTATAGCTTTGCCGACCACAACGCTATACGACACTTTCACAGCTATAGACGCAAGGCGCCTTGAATGAGTTAATAGGCAGAAGGTTTTTTTGTTGTTGTAACGAGCTGTGTTACAATGTGACAATTGTCACGAAGTTCATGAGCATTCCTTGGATTCACCACGCGCTTTGTTAGAAGAATCTTGGTTGTTACGAAGGTCGTGGAGTATATGTTACAGTCAATCTATGATGGGAATTTGTCACAAAGCTCTTGGGGACGCCCTAAAAGTCCGCCAGCAGCTGTGTGGCAATTGTCACATTGTGACAAATCTCGTAGTTAGTCACAAGAATTCAGAGCTTTTTGTGCTTTGCGCCGCTACGGATACTTGACCATATTGTGTGAGTTGCGCCGCTATACTACCCATCACTTGAACGTTTTTTTGTGCCTTGTGCCACAGTACAATTCTCTACTTAGAGCACACTAGCGCAAAGCACAAACTAGCTCTTATAAAGGGCACTTCACTGAATAATGCTGAGGGGAATAATGACTACAGAGTTCTTACGGTATTACCACTTCCTTGTCACAGTCGCAGATGACGTTTTCTAGAGAAAATAAAATCTGTGTTAATTTCACGCCAAAGAACCCTGTCCGCACAAAGAACACGGATACACAGTTTGCACAGCAAGAGGCATAGAACTTTATGAGCCACCGCAGTTCGTTGGGTGGGGGTCACTTTTTCTCGGCCGAAATAGTCATCACTTCATGAATTTTTATTCAAGGGACCTTTGGTATTGCACGCTTTAATTACTGTTATTTGGTTGAATACTAAATTTGCTGTTTTTAATTTCTAGAATGTTAGGTGCGATACCTCTCTCTCTCTCTCTCTCAGTCTCTCTCTCTCTCTCTCTCTCTCTCTCTCTCTCTCTCTCTCTCTCTCTCTCTCTCTCTCTCTCTCTCTCTCTCTTGTTTTTGTAACGAGCTGTGAGATTAGCATCTAAAGAAAGGCCTGACGAATGCCTTCACTATGATTGACCAATTGAACAGTCGGATCAGAGATGAGGCGGTCAAAACTAAGAAAACCCTAAAAATGTCGACAGAACTGCATGTGCCGACCTCACAGCGCTCAACGGGCAACTACGGAGTCTGAGCGACACACAGCGTACACTGAAGGGCACAGTGAACCACCTGTCGTCTGCTAAAGATAATCAAGCTAATCACATGCGTGACCTGACTAAAAAGTTGACCATGCTTGCGGCTGTCCCATCACAGGAAGTTGCCACGAGTGGGATCAGCACAATGCCCCACGTATCCCCGCCGGCAGGGACAGCCCTCCACGTGGCGACCGTATCCCAGTGCTGATCACCTCCAGTGCTCGGTGTCTCGACAATAGCTCAGGACAGCGAGGAGCCATGGAAACTGAGCCCAGTAATCAGAATAAGCCAGCCCTGACTTCCACAGGTCCCGCCAGTCAGGATAATCGCCGCCCTGCACCCGACCCTGGCAGTGGCCCCGATACCAACCCCCGTGGAAGCCTCGCCCAAGGGCCGCAAGATGCACCGCATTACAGTGGCTCCCGTCGCCGTAACAACCGTCAAGGACCAGCGGTGGTGATGATGCAACAGAGTGTCCTCTCTGATACAACCACTCTGCTTGTGGGAGATTCCATCCTGCAGCACGTGAGGGGAGACAGGATGGCGACCGGCCCCCAGGACAAAGTGCAGGTAGTTTCTGTGTCCGGCCTCAACACCCAGCAGATACCTCCTCCTGGCGCAGATACCTCCTTCTCCAGGCGTGCACCTCGTGACTTCCATGTCGGCATAAACGATTGCAAGCTAGGCCGTGCATTACCCCCAGGTGTGGATGGACATTGCCAACCTGACATTGACGCGCCTTTCCACACGCCTAACTACAGGCCTCGGGTATCATCCCTGCTAGAGGACAGTGTGCCATCAACAGTAACATACACATGTCTAACGCCAGTCTCCGACAGGTCTGTGATGGTGTGGAAATGTTGTTGATTGACAATTATGCTATTTTTACCACACCGACAGCCGCCCCCAAGAAAACCCTATACAGACAAACCAAAGACGGGATTCACCCCAGCCGGCAGGGCGTGGTTAGCCTCGTTCTAAACATCAAGCGTAATGGACGCCTCGACTCCAGTCGCTCTAAACTTGCCGCAGGGAGTACAGATTATCGAGACCGCTGTGACATAACAGTGCCCAAACAAGTTTACTCCACTGTCGCCACCAGGCAACAGGGGCAGGCTTCAGAGCTGATCAGCGGATCAGAGCTGCTGGACCCTGCCTCCGCTGCTGGCCAGTCACATAGTTCTCTCAGTCGACAGTGCGTGTTGCCTCCCTTAGCACAGACGGCATCACAGCAACCAGCTTGGCAGTACCTACCAGCGGTCATCAGTGACATGTCCTACAAACAGCGTGGCCTCCAGGACAGTGGCCCTTGGTTCAAACCCCTGAACGTGATGATGCCGCAATACACACAGTACCCACACGCGGCACCGTATTACGGCTATCAACACCTTCAGTGGGCTCAGTCTCAAAACCATGCCACAGTGTGCTGAGTATCTACATATAGCCTAGCCACGTGACATTATTGGGACACGTCCTATATATAAACGGCTTCCTTCTACATAGCGTTCCTTCATATGTCTTATAATGGTGTTATGACTAACATTATTCATTCTCTTTCAAGTGGTTGCTGAGTGGTTTTCTTTCCTAATTTCTCAATGTTGGGAGTAGCGATTAAGCTATGCAAGGTTTTTGACTGAGCTGTAATTGCCTGAGCTGACGCCGTATAGTGTTTTGACTGTGCCATTTCCGCCGCAATTGTTTTAAGCGGTGGGCATTCAACTGTGACCGTAAAGTGAGTTCTTTTACTGTGGCAGTGAAGCGAGTTGTTTACTGACTGGATTGTCTTGTATAGCCCAGTGAACTATTGACGCTAAAAGCTGATTAGCCTCAGGGCAGCGGCATCTAGTGTTTATCTATTTTAAGTATTTTTTTCAGTTTGTAACTTTTATTAATTAGTTACATTATTAAATTTAGCCTTTTACATTAATTTCTTTCATTTCATTAGTCTCGTGAGCAATTTTTCTGTTTAAACTGAAAAGATATGAACATGATATTAGGTCAGCATTTTCATATTGGTCACTTAAACATATAGCATTTGTATAACAAAATCCCTGATCTCTGTGTGCTCTTGACTCAACCCAGTCCTTTTTATTTGTTTGGTGTCACTGAATCGCGCCTCAATCCTAACATCAGTGATGAGGCTGTTTCTATCCAGGACTTAGCTGTCTTGCGCCGTGATGCTGAATACTCGGGACAGACAGGTATAGCAGTGTATATACACAATTCAATCAGCGGTATCACCCGCAGGCGTAAAAAGACCTCGAATCACCAACGGTGGAATGTGTCTGAATTGAGTTGAGGGCAGACAAATCTAGTCCCGTGCTCGTCGGATACAACATTTCAATGGTATGACGAATTTACAGCTATGATGGATAAGGTCAGAAAGGCCACCTCAGAAATGTTGATTTGGGAGAATTTAATATCAATTTGCTCCTAAATAACCCTGCCTGGGAATGTACCATTTATATGTTTGGACTGAAGCAGTTAGTAACTGCTGCTACCCGTGTTAGTTCTACTTCCTCCACCGTTATTGACTACATCTACACAACTAATAAGTCAAGGGTAGTGGGAGTAGAGGTGCCCCAAATAGGGATTAGTGATCATTACCCTGTGAGTTGTGGCTGGGCATTGAAAGCAAATACTACTTTTCGTAAACACCAGCACACAACTATTAGATATAAATCTTTGAAGCGCTTCAACAAAGACGTATTTCTGCACGACCTAAGTCAAGTATCTTTCCACACAGTTTACAACCAAGATGACCCAAACGAGGCTCTGTCTGAATGGTACAGATTGTTTCTTGGTGTTCTTGATAAACATGCTCCTTTCAGAGAGAAACGAGTGAAAAATCCCCAACTTCCCGTGAGGTTGAACAATGAAATCAAGGATGCCATGCAGCTCCGAGATGATCATACAAGGAGCAATAATTTTGTAGCTTACCGAAAACAAAGAAACCTTATAAAACATTTAGTTAGAAATGCTCAGAGGTCTCACTTTCACCATCTCATGAACGGCAAAAAAAGATATCGTTTGTTTGGTGTGCAATAAACGCCTTTACGTGATCCAGAAATACTGCACAGTGAACTAAAATATCAGCTGATACGTTTAATCAGCATTTTCTCTCTACCGCCACTGCACTGCTACAGAATCTTACGTCGCCCTGTCAACCGTCTGATGTTTTAAAAAAGCTAAAAAGGTTTTGTGCTGAAAGACTAACACCTAACACGTCTTGCAGCATTCCACTCTTAACAGTTTATGAAGTGGGAAAATCCATTTCTTCAATAAAGAGTAAACGTACATCTGGCCATGATGGAATTAGCAGCACTGTTTTTAAAATGGCTCTTCCATAAGTCGTCGAGTCGCTAACATACATCTACAACCTTTGCATACAACATGGACTATTTCCGTCTGGTCTGAAAACGGCAAAGGTAATACCGCTATCTAAAACAAAAGATTTAAATGACCCCAACCATTTCAGACCCATTTCTCGGTTGTCAACTCTGTCAAAACCGATTGAAAGACATATCCACACACATTTACAACATTTCTTATATAAATACAAACTCGTTCATCTACTACAGTCTGGTTTTCGTAGGGGACATTCTTGTCACACAGCTGTGGTTCACCTGGTTGACAGATGGTTAACTGCTATGAATAATGGGCAAATGACTGGAGCGGTATTTTTGGACCTTTCTAAAGCTTTTGATCTTGTCAAGCATGACCTTTTAATTAAAAAGCTTGCTGCCTAACAGCTGTGTGATGGCACCCTTGCATTCATTACGTCATATCTAAATGGGCGCACACAGTACGTCTGTGTGAATGGTACAAACTCACGTGAGGGGGTGATAGAGCATGGAGTACCACAAGGATCCGTCCTCGGTCCATTATTATTTTCAGTTTTTATAAACGATCTTCCCTTACATATATCCGACCCCCCCTGTAATCTGTAGTCAGGATCAGGAATTTATTTAACGTTTTTTCACACATTGGTGATATTAGACAAACAATAATAATAATAATTAAAAAAAGAAATAATAAAAAAAAAAAAAAAAATTATATAAAATAAAATTAAAACAAATGTATAAAAAGAAAAAAATCAATCAAACACAATTTGTGAATATCAAAGAATAGCAATAATTAACATCCAACCACACACACAAATTACTTATTATAATAGTTTACCCATCAGACTATGAATTATTATATTAACTATTGGAATGGCAATATTTCTATGTAAGATGTCATACAAATTTTCTGCTAAGTGATCAACCGTTATGTTATTTTTTCAACAGATTTATTGTAATAGGAAACTCACAGATTATATGTTTAACACATATGGGGCTTAAGCACTCGCATTTGATGTATCATCTTTGTGAAAAAAGCTGTTTAGCACAGAGTACATTTCATGTAGAGATAATTGCATATTATTACAAACTGTTGAGTTTTCTCTATTTATAGCTCCCTTTTTTGCTTGTCTGTCACAAATTTCATTCCAATAAATTCGCAGTGTGAGGGTATCTAAAGAAAATCGATCCCTATTCCTCTGGACATAATACAGCTCATAATATGTTTTATTTCATATACTAAGTTTTTTCGAGTGTTACAATCCCAGCTTTTTAGACTATATAGGACATATTTAGAATCGACACAAATCAAAATGTTAAATATATCATAAGGTAGAAGTTGAATAAAATTTAGTGCCATGAGAATCGCATACAGTTCAGACGTAAATATAGAAAATCCTTTACCGAGATAAAAAGATTTCTTCACTTTGAGATCTGGAATAACAAAGACAGACCCATCTGTGAAAATTTTCAAATGTTTAAAATGTTGTTTGTAATTTTTCTTTCACTAAATTTGCTAAAAGTTCACATCCTCATCTTTTTTCAAATATGTGTAATCTATATCGAAAGTAGCACTAATATGTTCCCACGGAGGTATAGTAGGAGTTACTGGTAAAACGGGAATAGACTTGATATCTATATTGCAGTTTTCTACAGCATCTTTGACATAATTACGTATAGGTAAAAGATACGGGATTGTTTGCGCTCTCTTCGGGCAATCCAAATCTGCGTCTAAAAATATGTCTTCTCCTACTGAATTTTTGACGGACAGGCTTCGGACAATGCATTTTGCAGTTGCTAATTTACGTTGGTCAGATAAAGACAGAATACCTGCTTCTTTGTAGGTTTTTACAGTATTAGTATGAACTGGCACTCCAAGGGCTAATTTAACTGCTTTACTGTCAATGCTTTGCAGCTTCTGTAGAAGTGTAGCTGGGGCAGTAAAGTAGACTTCCTGACCATAGATAAGTGTTGATCGAACTAAAGATGTACCAAGGTGTAAAACAGTTTTAATGTCCTGACTCCATGGTTGTGAGTTTATAATTTTTAACAAGTTAAGTCTTTTTCTTGCCTTATATAATTTGGCTTCAACATGAATTCTCAAAGATAATTTTGATGTAAAACATACACCTAAAAACTGTACACAATGTTGGAAGTTTAAAGGCGTCACATTTAGGGATAATTTAGGCAATGTTTTAGCACTTTCCCCATTATTGAAAAGCATTAGACATGTTTTTTCCCCAGATAGTTCTAGACCATTTTCTTTCATATAGTTTGATAATTTGTCCAATTCAATCTGATAAATGTTTTGAACGTAATCTACAATTCTTTTTGGGGTACGTTTTCTGAGATTAGTGTTTATTCATATAGCAATATCATCTGCATATTGTACCACAGTTGTGTCTTGTGAGAGAGATTTTGGGAGGTCGTAAATTAACACAGTGAATAAAAGGGTGAAATTATTGATCCCTGCGGAATACCCATATCTATTTTCTTAAAGGT
The DNA here is from genome assembly GCA_036245525.1 of Semisulcospira habei. Lineage (NCBI taxonomy): Eukaryota > Metazoa > Mollusca > Gastropoda > Semisulcospiridae > Semisulcospira > Semisulcospira habei. The sequence continues at coordinate 49,911,071 of BTPG01000005.1, read as the reverse complement.
TGAATAACTTTTACCAACTTTGGTGCAGACAAATCTTTCAGACAAAAAGCTTTTAATGTACTCATACATAAACCCGGTTATGCCAATCTGTTTTATTTTGCATAAAAATCTAGCATGCCAAACACTATCATAAGCCTTTTTTACGTCAAAAAAGGTTGCTAATATACTTTTTTGTCTAGAAAATTGTTTTTTAATATTATTTGTGAGTTTAACTAAATGGTCTGTCGTACATCTACCTTTCCGAAAACCAGCTTGATGAACTGGAATTATATCCTGTTTTTCACAGTAATGAAATAGCCGATTTAAAATAATCTTTTCCATTACTTTGCAAGCTTGTGATGTTAGCGCAATAGGTCTATAACTACTAATCAATGTACGTGTTTTACCCGATTTGAGTACTGGAACTGCTACTGACGTGGCGAGAGCCCAAAAGATTCACTGGGCTGAGTTCTGTAAAAATGAGGTGTCTGAATCAAAAGATACATATAAGGTTTTGAAAAAAATATCAGAATTACACAATGGATACAAATTACAAGTGTATCCAATCGCAGTAGAAGACAAGACATTTTCTAGTGCAGTAGATAAAGCGGAGGCCTTTGTTAATATGTTTGCAGAAAGTAGTCTCACATCAAGTCTTAGTTTACCAAAACATAAACCTCAGAAAACAAGAAGAAGTCAAAGCAGATTATCAAGATCCAGTTTCTAATCTTTCTCAGTATATCAATGCTCCAATTCAATATAATGAATTCCTAGATGTTTTACAGTCGTTTGCAAATACCTCTAGTGCAGTGGGTATAGATGGCATTTCTTAAAAACTACTTTATCATTTACCTGGGTCGTGGAAAAAACTACTACATAAATTTTACCAAAAATGTTGGTTTAATGGATCTCTTCCTACTATCTGGAAGCAGTCAGTAGTAATCTGTAGTCTCTTTGCTGATGATGGAACTTTTGACGTGTCATCGTCGGATGCATCCTGCATAATCCAGTCCCTACAAAGCGGCCTGAATGATGTTTCCACATGGTGTCAAAACAATTATATGATTCCGAATCCTACTAAGACCAAATGTATGTTAACTAGACAAAAGCATCAGCTGAACCTGCCTCCCCTACATCTCTGTTTGAACGGGCAGTCTGTTGAGCAAGTCAAGGTACAGCGTGTGCTTCGAATCATCATTGATGACAAACTGTGTTGGCAAAGCCATATTACCAAAGTGTGTAAAACAATATCAAAAAAACTTATTCTTACTGTCAAAATTAAGATTTTTTGCTAACGAACCAAAAAGGAAACTTTTTTACTGTGCCCATATTCAGCCACATTTGGATTATGCCTCCTCAGTTTGGGATGGGAGCAGTGATGCTAATCTCAAAAAGATGAATTCACTTCACAGGCGGGCAATCAAATTAATCGTTGACAGATCCATGCAAGTCATTAGTACTGATTACAATTTCAAGCTGCTGGATATCCTACCACTTGACAAGCAGTTCATTTATAATAAGTTGGTACTCATGAGCAAAATCACCCTCTCAGACTCACCAGCCTATCTCTCTAATTTGTTCGCACTTGCCCACATAGCTAGTCTAACATCAGGGAACAATCTGGTAGTACAAGGCCCCGCTTAGATATTACAAGACTCACCAGCCTATCTCTCTAATTTGTTCGCACTTGCCCACAGAGCTAGTCGATCATCAGGGAATAATCTGGTAGTACCAAGGCCCTGCTTAGATATTACAAGACGTCCCTCTCCTACTCTGGTGCAAAATTATGGAACACAGTTCCTGCAGACATTAAAGCAGCACCTTCTTTACGAACGTTCAAGAACAACTGCATAAATTTATTAAGAACATGTGAAAACATATTGTTCATTTTTTTTTCACATACCGTCATTGACCCCAGAAACATTTCCTTATTCATATTCATGTATCATAAAACTTTAGACTTGCTGAGGTGTTCTTTGTCATTTCTTTTGCAGTACAACATCATAATTTTTTAAATGTTTAATGTTCGATGTTTTGCTTGGTGTCAGTGTGTGTGTGTGTTTGTGTGTGTGTGGATGGGTAAAAATCAGTACGTGTGTGTGTGTGCGTGCGGACTGGTATATATCAGTGTGAATGTGTGTGCGCGGGCGTGTGTGTGTGTGTGTGTGTGTGTGTGTGTGTGTGTGTGTGTGTGTGTGTGTGTGTGTGTGTGTGCTGTAATGTGAGCATTGATTATTTGAAATGGAATTATTGTTGCCTGTACTTTTCACAATTATGTATACTTTTATATATAATATTACGTGTATGTGTGTTTACGTGCATGCAATAGCTTATCAAGGACATGATTGAATGTACCTAATCATTTATCCTTGAAAAATAAAGTTTCATTTCATTTCTCTCTCTCTCTCTCTCTCTCTCTCTCTCTCTCTCTCTCTCTCTCTCTCTCTCTCTCTCTCTCTCTCTCTCTCTCTCTCTCTCTCCATATGTAATGTTAACATGAGTCATACTAAAGGAAATCGATCATTTCGTTTTAAATTTATCCTTTTCTTGCATGTAATCATAACTATTTTAGTATACAATGTGTTTTGTTTTTTTGCTTTGTACGTGCTGCATTCGACTCAGGTACGAAAAATGACATAGTCACTGACTGTTAATATCTTCACCGTTGTAAAATAAAGATTCATTGATTCAGCGTGTAGACTTGTATTCCCTTTCCTACAAATTCCATCTTTATCCGGTTTGGTGCCGGCTGATGCAGACTGTGTTTCTGTAATCTTCGTTTAATTCAACACCAAAAGCCCTAGCTGTCTCATCAGCATCGGATTCAAAGTGGTGTCAGCAAGAGGCATAGATCCTCATGAGCCCCCGCAACTGCGGGGGCACATTAGGATATATACCTCTTGCAGTTGAGTGGTGTTGACATTATCTTGGCACTCAATGGGTTAAAGTTGATAGTGGATATTAAGGATGTAAATAGGCAACTGTTTAAAATGCCATGGTAAGGAAATTGTCCTCACTTTTCCGGTACAATTACATACACGTACTGGACCTTACCCTGCGGTTAGTGTGACAGCTAACATTCCTTATTGGCAGTACCTCGTAGCAGTTTAACATCACCTGGTTGAAGGATGTAGTAGGGCTTTTTAACTCGTACATCCCTTGAATAACCCAAATAAGAAAGAAACACTCTTAGAAAAGACAGTCACCAGTTGTGTTGTAACTGTCTTTTCTAATCGTATTCCTTTTTCGCTTGGATTTTGTGTGAATTTTCCACGCTTGGCAGTCACCTTTCTGGATTTTGCAAAATAATGCCTTACCTGTCCTGCTTCGTACCTGTGCTCCGCTAAGGTGTTCTCATATCTTCGCTTAGCAAGAGTAAGATGATGTGGATGGGGAAAATTGATCTTGCATTGTCACCTGGAAGTCAAAGCCAAGTTCTTTTTCTTTGTTTTCATCAAATTTCGCGTGAATGTTTTCATATGGGTTTTGCTGGGCTAACTAATTGTATTAGGCTGGGTTAAAGAGAAGACATTTTGGTGTATAAGAATAATAAAATAATGTCAGGTATATATTATGAGGCTGCCTACATATGAACAGCCGCCGCTCATTCGGGCACAACAGAAGAAGTGTTATTTTGAGGGTAACTGCTGATTTTGTCCTCTTTTACAGCCCGGTCACCCAGTGCCACGATGCAGGTCAAAACAGCTTTCATGACCAATCGTCCCAGGATAAACCGGCGCTACTTAGAGATGAAGAACGGTTTATATAGAGATGAAGAGCCCACACACACACATTGGACCCGCTCAGCTGACGCAGCCTGTGTTTATGCAGTCTTTGCCAATTTAAGACAACAAAAAAGTAATAAATAAATAAAATTTTAAAAAAATTAAAAAAACAACAACTGCAAGTCCCTGGAACATGAATTAAAAGCGGTGTCAGCAAGAGGCATAGATCCTCATGAGCCCCCGCAACTGCGGGGGCTCATGAGGATCAATACCTTTTGCTGTTGGGTGGTGTTCAAACTTTCTCGGAACTGAACAGGTTGAATATGGCTGCAATATGACTCTGAAAAAATTACATCCCTTTGCTTTTCATGTTTGAAAAAATTACATCCCTTTGCTTTTCATGTTTGAAAAAATTACATCCCTTTGCTTTTCATGTTTGAAAAAATTACATCCCTTTGCTTTTCATGTTTGAAAAAATTACATCCCTTTGCTTTTCATGTTTCAAAAAATTACATCCCTTTGCTTTTCATGTTTCAAAAAATTACATCCCTTTGCTTTTCATTGTTTGAAAAAATTACATCCCTTTGCTTTTCATGTTTGAAAAAATTACATCCCTTTGCTTTTCATGTTTGCAAGTCACGTTCGTGATTTGGTTGCTTTTGGACATGCGATAAACAGGCCAAGATGGAACAGGGCTGAGTCTCAATCGTGGCCACCCCATTGACATTGGAAACTGGTGTGGTTAATTTTCATCTGTGTCCTGTGCAGATGCTCCACATTGTACTTTGCATGTTCCGTGATTGCAAGATCCATAATCGATCAGAGTAATCGAGCTGAGATTTTCAATGTACATCCCCAAGGCCATCTGGCCGATGTCAGCCGCCGTTAGCGGCCTACGTCGGCCTTTTGGCATTGGGTCGACTCTTCGAAACATTTTCTAATGCGCGATACCAAAATAACTCGGAATGGCGTATAGTCCTGAGGACAAAACGGCGTGAAAAGGCTGCAATGAACAATTCTCGTTTTTATTCGCTGTCGGTGTACTTTGAGAAAATATACTGATCAACAAAAGAAACGCGAATTTTTCACCATAGCGCTTTTCTTCGTAAATATGTTTAATCCGAATTATTTTGACGTCATTTATTAGAAAATACTATGAAGAGTGTGTGTAATGTCGTGTGCAAATAGAATGTTTAGCCGTCTTAAGGCGAGCTAGGACACCTCAAATGTGAAAAATCTGTCACCTTGGCTGTTTTGGGTTTTCCGGATTTTCTGCAAGTTCTGAGTGTCCTCTATGCGAAAGCATACTCCTTTTTCTTCAGAGCTTTTATCGAACACCCATAAATGTTAAACAAACAAAGTACCCGGAGTTTGTTTACATCCCTCCCCCCCCCTCAAATATGTGCATTTTGCCTACTTTCAAACCTGGCCAAAGCGCACATTCTTCTTACCGCATTAAAACAAGTTATGTTGTTTGAAAGCCACTTCTCTCCCTTGCAGTAATTTGTCCTTCACCCTAGCCTAAATGAACAATCAACGGCAAAAAAATGCCCGAAGCAAACTTAAGAATTTGTCGATAACTTTCAAATTTGGTCTTCTGACAAAAAAACAAACAGAAGATAGTGGTAGAAAACCCTTTAAAATAGGAACAAGGAACGACGTTTCGGATCAAAGATCATGCTTCAGGTGACGTGGAAAAAAACGTAGAACAGAAAAGAACACGAGACAAAGAAAAGACGTACGTCATCCTGTATAGAGAGAATTTAGAATAACGTAAAAAAAAAAAACAAACAAAAAAAAACAACACAACCCCCCCAAAAAAAAACAAACAAACAAAAAAACAAACAAAAAAAAAACCCACCACCACCAACAAAAAACAACAACATAAAAAACAAACAAACAACAACAAAAAAATAAAAATAAAAAACAACACCAACACCCACACATAATGATGCAAATACACACGCACTAAACACGTAGTACAAAACTTCGTCGACATACATACACGTCACTGCATACATTCGCATTCACTCGTGCCTGCTGACGCTCACGTACATGCACACACACACACACACACACACACACACACACACACACACACACACACACACACACACACACACACAACGGTAGCAACAGTGAGGTCAAGTCTGGCACCAACTACCCATCAGGCCGAACATACATCCCTAGGGGCGAATGTTCAAGCCGCGCGGATGGTAAGTGCCAAGCCTGTCCGCGAAAAAGGATTCTGTCATTTTGCGGCGGATGAAGTGGAATGTATTTTGCCAAAGGATGCGTATGCTGAAATGTGTGAGGCTATGAGGAGGTTCGTTGAAATGACGTCCAACCTGGTTGTTGTATCCGAGGCGGATCGAACGAACATGCTCCTCGCAGCGTTCAGGGAATGTACGGTATGCCTCCCCTATATACAACATCTTTGGGCAGTGAGAACATGAGATGACATAGACAATATCCGATGACTGGCATGTGAATGATCGGTGGACATTGGAAGATGACAGAGGTCCGTTGATGACGGGGGATGTGTTGATGTACGGACATGCTTTGAAGTGTGGTTGCTGACAAGGGTGTGTGCCAGGTGGTAAGGTGCTAGATGCGCGAAGTGAACTGTGAACAAGATGTTCGCGTAGGTTAGTGTCACGTTTGTAAGCGACCAGCGGAGGCTCAGTCTTTCAATACTGTGTCATTCTGAATGATGTGGAAGTTTCTGAAGAGAATGTTTTTAATGGGGATGTTGTGAGGATGATACGTGATACACAGGCCATAGCCAGTTGTTACATTACTTTCTGACGATTTGGATTAGGAGCACCACATAAATGTGCATCTCTGATTGGTTCAAATGTATTTCCGAGTCTGTTCAGCTAACTTCGTTTCGGATACAACTCGCACCTTGCTAGTATGTTTGTTTTTGCGGATTACAAGCTGAAACGCGTTGTTTAGATAAATCCGCAGAGGAATTTAGTCAACGTGACAGACAGAGTGAGACTGAAAAACGTGTATAATCGTAATATACAGGAAAACGTAACTGCCCGTGTCCAGGATAGGCACAAGCATCATCTGCAGCTGCGAGTCGTTTCGAAAAGACCTGCGGGTTTTCGCAGGTAGGTGCTCTAACGATTTGGCTAAACATAATGTGGAAAAATCAAAGATACAAAGGGCGAGATCGAAGATTTTTACGATTTGTTTGTGAGCTGCTGGACCTTGGAGCAGAAGTCTGCATTCATAGAGATCCGAAATTCTGCATTCAGCACTCAATAGAGCACTGTAGATATGTGCGATTTAGATTCAGAAATCGCACGTCTTTCGTCTGTTGTAACATTTTAATATGTTGGTCTGATCAGAAACTGTACATTCATTGTGACGCGCTCTGATCACTACTGACGAAACGTATGCATACGTGAAAGGAATTTGCCAGCTCAAGGAAACACAGATGTGCTTCAGTGATAACGATAATGAACATTGTGCACAGGTCCGTTCGTAGCGAGAAAGTGTTAGGATTTCGGCAGTACCACGTCCCGCATAAATGTCACCCAAAACTCGTGTTTGCAGGAATGATAGTCCAACATCATATGCACAAGCAAACACTTCATTATAGTGTGGCAGAAGCCACTGTACTTTTGTCGTCATAAGATGCCGATTTCTTCTACGTTAGGCAACAACCTTAACCATGTCTTTTTCTGCATTGCTTGCATTTTTATGCCTTCTTTTATTTGGTTGCGTTCAGCTCTGTGCACGTGTACTTGCTGGATATAGGTCTACAGTAATATGTGTTAGCGAATATTACCGCATTCCTGCTTACGTAGTGAACTCGCCCTAGGTGGTCTTTTTGACGTCATTTAGTTGGCGGCTTCTTACGAGTTGTCCGAACAGATATGACGTTTGTTTTAGTATTAGCGCTTGCGCTCCATCCATGATTCTTAGTGTTTAGGACCAAAAGTGTATAACTATATTCGGTCAGTTCACGTGCGCTTGCGAACACGGGTAAGGACGCCATTTTAGATTGTTCTAAAAGGATGGAAGGGTATATAAACCCTCGAAGTCCTTGCTTATTTGAGTTAGCCGGGACTCCCGCAGCTCCATTAGCTCTTAGTCACCCTTAGGTACTGTAGCGTTAGGTTACAGTGAGGTCGGATTTCCGCCTACTCAAACGGGGTTGGGGTCAGTATGGTTGGGAAGAAGGGACTTAGTGGTTACCCAGGGTCCTCATCCCATCTATCCCCCATGGAGTAAGGGGGTCCTTATTTTACATTGGGCTTTTGGGTGAATTTTTTCTCTCTCTTTCTGTCCTTCGCTGTCGTGTGAATGTGATGATGTTTGTCTCGTCATAGCCTATCGATCATGGTCTTTTAGATTCATGTTTGTCGTATGAAATTAATAAAAACGGGTGTGTGTGGTGCGCGAATTGTATTTTGTGTTGGATACGAAACGGAAACAAGAAACGTGTAAAGCTTTAAGAAATAAATTGTATCGTTAACCGTTGGCCTTTTGTTGAAGTCTTGCTATTACTTAGTATTAGTCAGTGTTAGCGAGAGTAAATGTGCGTGTGAACGTTTAAATTACCACTAGACTTATCACAATTTCGTATGTTAGACATGCACTAGGAAAGGAAAACGAGCCGAAATACCACTGAACTATTGAGATAGCGCTACATATTACGTAGCCTTGACCAGTCGGCGTAATTTACTAAAACAGTTACATTTGATGCCGGGTAAAACTGTTACACATTAAGGTTACGTAACAGGACCAGTACCTGTTTAGCGCCGCGACTTGAGAACTCAGTTAGTTTTGAGGTCGTGACCTAGCAGAAGCATAACTGACACATTTGGTTATTTATAGATCTGATACAATATGATCTTTCATTGTAAAAAGATCAATGTACACCATACACGTATTTCTTTCCCTTGTTCAAAGAGGCTATAAAGTGCACTGTGAAAGTTCTGAACTCGGGCAAGATGCAGCTGTCATTGCGATGGTGTAGGTGTGATTCTGCAGTAAACCAGTATGGTCCAAATTATTACATGCAGCCTCATTAGTATGGTATGTATTTTACATCATCCACAGCAGTCACCATGAGCATGCAAAATGTATGAGGTGTGATCTGAACAGGCTGCCTTTTTTTTTTTTTTAAGCTGTATGCGCGTTTCATGAACTAACTGATTTATATATTGTCAGACATACAAGATGTTTAAAAACTTTATTTACGTGTGGTAAATCATTATGTTTTCATTACGAATTCAGTCTCTCCTATTTAAAGTAATGTAACAACTGGCTGTGGCCTGTGCATGCAATGAACACAGTGCAGGTGCATGTAACAAATTAGATTGCAGCTTCTGATGCTTTAGGAACAGCACTACTTCTCAAAGCTGACAGATCTCTAAACCATTTTACCGTCTTCAACATAGTATAATTAGCATTAACAGTTTGTGTAAATTGCACGGATGTTTAATGTGTATATGCTGAAACACAAGAAAGCCATAAATGTAAAATCGTGTGAGACAAGTGTTCATGTAATACTACTACTACTACTACTACTACTAATAATAATAATAATAAAGAGCATTTATATCACGCGGAATCCCCAGGAGCAGTGGGCTCTAAGCGCGTTACAAAGAAAATGTATATATGCAGAATCTCACTAACTTTAAAAAACAAAAATTTTAATCTACGCACACATATACAACTAAAACACACATAACAAAACCATTCACAATCACAAGTTAAACGCATTTTGATGATGCTGATGCGCCACAACGATGTTGCTACACGGTCACAAAGGGAAGACCTAAGATCAAGGCCACCACGACGGTGCTAAACGGTCAGCAAAAGGAGGACCTAAGATCAAAGCCACCATGATGGTACTACAAAGTCAACAGAAGGAAGACCTGTGATCGTCCAAGCCACCAAATGGTCAATACACTAAGGATATAAAGATCAAAGCCACCAAGATGGTGCTACACGGTCAACAAAAGGAAGACCGATGTAATAAATCCCACCATGATGGTGCTAAGTGAGGCATCATTAACCACAGAAATATGTATATTTACCCTTGGCTTACACTTCCGACTTTTAGGAATGTTGAGCAATGATAGAAATGAAATTGTTTTTTTCTGTGATGAGAAAGCCCAACGTCATCTGCTGCCACAGTAAACACACACAGATACTCTTACGACAAAAACAGCCCGGACAGATTGGTTTTCACCAGTGAGTCACACTTTGACAAGTGCAACTACATCTAAGTTAGGAACCTATGGTTATGAGTATGGACACCTTGACATATATTGCCAATTACTGTACCAACCTTCTGCTTACATCTACCGTACATTCTGTCTGAATACCAATTTTCTGCGGGAAGCGTATACAGTGAAAAACTAACCGGCACTGGGGTGCTTCAATAGTGCATAATTTTGTCTACACGAGGTAACGTTGATTCACAACACCTAATCCACCTGGGTTTGCTTGGTGATCCTAGCAATTTAGAATGTTGTTAAAATGGTTTATTGTCACCAAGCAATTGTGACATTATGGACGCAATAAGTGTACAGGCTGAGTACAACAATAATACTCACTAAGCATGCAAAACTAAAACATTGGGGTGTAGATCATAATACACACAGGGTTTCTGGAAAGTTTGCATGTCTGCACTGCATAAAGGTTTTATGGTGTGAAAAACATCATAAGCCAACCATTTCAGGTGACATGTTAGAGCTGTGTGTGATAGGGAAAAAACGGCACATTGCTGAAACTTGTTTTTGCGGTTTTCTCAAAATAGTAATTTTGGGGGATTGTACATACTGAGGAAACAAATATCTGAAAATGTACTTGTCAGATAATAGTGAAATTTTACACGCAAGTTCACAAATGGGTTTATTATGGAATGTCAGAGCCGACTGTTTAATTTCAGCTTAGTTTGGGAGCTATGAACAGCTTCCCTTGGCTAACATACTCAAAAATGACCAAAACCATACCATTCATATAAAAATATTTTTTTCTTCAAAACCAGGTAAGATATTGAAAATCGCCTCTGACATTCCATAATGATGATATCAGTTGATATTTTGAGCCGAGCTAGTACACCTCAGCGCAATTTTTGGGGTTATGGACATATGTGTTATTGTATATATTGTTATTTTGAGCGAATTTGGCTTTTCAGAAGCATCAACGGTAGCCGAACTTTGTTTCCTTAGCAACCAGTGTAACGGTCACTTAGTGTTCGTTGCCATGGCAACGGTGAGCATACTTGACTAAATGAGCATGTTGGAGCGTTCAGGACAGAAAAATATTGATTCTAATGATATACAATAACACATATGTCCATAACCCCAAAAATTGCGCTGAGGTGTACTAGCTCGCCTTAAAAATTGCACATCAATTATGATATATGACGTCATCAGTGACACTACCATCACAGGATATTGAAAGTGAAATGGGGAGCATCTGCAGAGGACACAGCTGAAAGCCAACCACTGTGCAGTGTCACTAGTCTGTGTGCATGAAAATCCGGCCTGTTTGGTATTGACCTACTTTTCGTTTGTCAAAGGCACCTCAGTAAATAATCAACATGACCTACAAACATAAAAATTATTTTTAAAAAATATTTTAAGGTTAGCGGCCATATTTACCTGACTAAATGGATATGGGTGTGTTCTTTATCTCTGTGTAGGTCACTGGAGCATAAAAAATGGTTTGAAAGTAATTCAAATTAAATCAAATAAGATTTATTAAGAAACGAATGTGCACCGGAAGTTCTGGTTCTCTAATGAATTTTTCGAGTCAAATTTCGTTTAAGGCAGTTAATGACATCATAAGCAATCCACACAACGTGAGTGTTAAAACATATCACAGGAAACTTGCTTCACAGAGTGTGTCCAGTTATGCTTATTTTCACCACTAATGAAACCCTGTGTTCTCCAAAGTAGCCATGGGCGATAACTCATCCATTTTTGTGTGTGAAGGTACTCATGTAGGCTGAACATCTGAAGTAAGCAACAAATAAAATGTTCTTGTTTTGCTGTCGGGGTGGCTCTTTGTTTGCGGGTACACTTGCAGACACTTTTCGCGTTTTTAATGGAAGTCAGTATAATTATGTCGGCCGAACGAATGCGTGCGAAAGGGCAGGTATAGTCACTGCAGATGACTAATGGAACGGAAGTAACTCGGCCTTTTGACAGCACCGCTTGAAAAGCTAAGCACAGTGGTCTACCATGTTCGCTTTAAAAAGAACAGACTTGAGTTTGAGCACGCGCACAGTGTGTGTTTTGTGTGTACGCGCACGCGTGTGTATTTCGTGTGTGCGTGTATGCATTCGTGCATGCGCGCGCGTGTGTGTGCGTATGTGTGTCCGCGTGCGTGCACCGTTCTTCACCATGCGTGCGCGCAAGCGCTGTCACTGTGTGTGTGTGTGTGTGTGTGTGTGTGTGTGTGTGTGTGTGTGGTGTGGTGTGGTGTTGTGTAGTGTGTGTGTGTGTGTGCGCGCGTAATGTGAAAGTACATTTTTGGCTTACGTGCGAAGCAAAAGTGAGAATGTTTTGGGCCAGCAGTCGTCTGTCCGTCGCCCGTCATAAACTTTAACGATGGCATTTTCTCGGAGACTTTTCAAGCCACATTCTTCAAACTTGGCCCAAGGATACTTTGTGGCGAGGCCTTTCTAAACATACCAATTTGAGTGACCTCTCACAAAGGTCAAAATCACAGGGGCTCAGGAAATAGGTCAAAATAGCTATATTTTGACTTTTTTCTTTTCTTCTCAAATACTATTCACAACTTCAAACCCAAACTTGGTACAAAGATACCTGAGGATGACCTTTTCATGCATACTAATTTGGGTTGATCCCTCAGAAAGGTCAAGGGTCACAAGATTCGGCTCAGAAAATAGGTTCAAAATAGCCATATTTTGACAAAAGATGTTTTTTTTTCTCAAATACTATTCACAACTTTAAACCCAAACTTGCTACAGAGATACCTGATAGGAAGACCTTTCCATGCACACTAACTTGGTTGATCCCTCAGAAAGGTCAAGGGTCACGAGAGCTCAGGAAATAGGTAAAAAAAAAAAAGCCTTATTTTGACAAAAGATGTCTGGTCACATTAAATGTAAATCGGTCATACACGTAAGCCATAATGGCTTTGCCTTTCTTGTTTTCCCCTTTGGCAAACATTTAAATTGTTGTCATTCACACAACTCCAAATCATGTCCAAAACATCAAAATATGTGCTTGTCTACGATTTTACAAGTTCTAAAATTGCAGACCAGCACACGCACATAACTGGCTGTGAAAACATAGCAATAATTGATTTGTCGTCTTTAACAAGTACGTTGTCAAATGGAACCGTTCATGTGTTCTTAGAACATTTCCTTATGAGTCAAGTGTGCAATGCACCCAACATCGAGTATTTCTGAATGTCTTAACCCATTTCAGTCGCCTGGGACTCTGCAGCAGGCGATGGATTGATCATGATAATTGAAGGGTACTGTCAGATTAGCTTGGCACCTTCAAGAGCCAAGCTAATCTGACACTACCCTTGAATTATCATGGTCAATCTATGCAGCTGGTACACAGAGGTTAGGCAACATCTCCAACATTTGAGAAATTGGATCTTGGTGCTTAAAGTATGTGTGTGTGTTGGGAAGGGGTGGGGGGTGTTTGCGCACATGTGTGGGGGTGGGGGGGGGGGGTTGCATACAAATAATATTATGTGAGGCTAGTATCCAATAAATTATTGCCCGGGACCCTGCAGCAGGAGATGGATTGATCATGATAATTGAAGGGTACTGTCAGATTAGCTTGGCACCTTCAGGAGCTAAGCTAATCTGACACTACCCTTGAATTATCTTGGTTAATCTATGCAGCTGGTACACACAGGTTAGGTAACATCTCCAACATTTGAGAAATGGGACCTTGGGGCTTAAAGTATGTGTGTGTGTGTGTTGTGAAGAGGTGGGGTGTGTGTGTGGGGGGGGGGGGGAGTGGGGAGGGAGTGGAGGGTGGGGGGATACAAATATTTGAGCCTAGTATAAGTGATAATTTATTGCCCGGGTCAGGGGGGGTTCCCTACACTGACCCTTGTAGGCCTGAGGGAGGTCAAAAGAACCATGGATTGTACCTCCAGCGACTAGTAATTTGTTGGTATTCCCTCCGTGGGTTCTTTAGAAAAAAAATTCAGTTTCACTCCTCTTGACAACATTGAATGTACATGTTCTGCCGGGGATTTCCGTACGAGACAGAGTGACGTAGCTTCTCAGTCAAAAGTGAAACGTTTATTTTGACTTGTGTACAGAATGTTCAAGCTGCAATGTTTACAAAAGTCGTCAAAGTATGACAGTGACACATAAGATTGATTGCTGTGTGACTCAGAAAAAGTAAGACCTTTTATATAAAGAGATCCGCATTTGACCACGTGACAACATGAGCGTGTTGGCTTGGGGCCTTGTGCTTCAGGAGATGCTTTGAAAGTGTAGCACCTTGTAATTTGTTTTAATTCTAAAGTCTCATCCTGCGTTTGGATATCTGCAAAAGAATACAACTCCGCCGTTGCCGGTCCCAAGCCCGGATGAGAAAGGAGGAGGGAAACAACTATGCCAAACCTACAAGGAAAAACTACGCCAAAACTGTTGCAAACTACGCCAAAACTGCTAGTCCCCGATCACTATTAGTGCCAGTGGGACAGTAAACTGAAACAACAAAGGAATACCAAAGAACGCGCTTTGTTGACAGTCGGACTGGTGCTGAGAGGGATTTTAAGGTAAGATTTTATTTTTACAGCGTTCACATGACTCAACGGACAGAGCAGTTAGTCCTCAATGAACAAAATGCATCCTAAAAATTAGGGAGGCGGGGCGCCGGCTGTCAAAGTGATGGGTGACACTTGCCCCCACTCTCGAGCAAATGTAAACGATACTGCAAGCATGGTTCCCGACTACGTACACGGTCCAACATGATGCAAAACGCTTTCCGCCTGTAAGAGGCATACATCCTCATCAGTCCCCAGGCTGCAGTAACTCCAAGTCTCTTGTTGGTCTCATTGACGCTGATTTTGATCCTCGGTACGAGGGTGCTGCTGCAGACTGTGTCTAGATGACTGTAGCCAGGTGTTTATTTTTCCCCCATGCCGCTCTCTCTCTCTCTCAAACGCAGTTCTATTCATATAGATGTGGATGGCAGCAAAGGAAATAGTTTTCAGTGCTCCCGGCTGGTAATGTTTGCTATGTGTATTTTTACATGATGTCCAAAATGTTGTGATGTGCTATGTTGTAATCGATGTACCAGTGGTCTCTCGCACTCACACCCCCCCCCCTCCCCCCAAAAATAAATAAATAAATAAATAAAGTAATAATAATAAAAAAATAATAATAATAGTAATAATAATGATATTTTTTTTAAAATAAAATAAAAAATAAAACACAACAATATCAACAACAACCCAACAAGCAAACAAACTACTATTCAAGAGACCAAAACTGGCACTGGCTCACACGAATGTAACGTACGTATACAGGCATAACCCGTGCAGGTCTAACACAGAACAGCAACAAGAACCAGTTTTCTGGCAGTACTAATTCAAGCTTTAGTGTCCAGGACATATAAATGAAAGATAAATGAGAATGGCTGTTTTGTCCCACGCCAACCACTGACAACACACTTTTGTCATGGACACCCCATCCCTCCGCCCGGCTGGCCTAGAAAACAACAAACAAAGCAAGAAACAGCTTGTGGTTCGGTCCGTATACAAGTATTGTTCGGCAAAAAATGTCGATCTTTTCCTTTGTGTAAACAAAGAGGCAAGGCTTGCAGGTCCCGCTTAACACTCGACAAAAATGACCTGTAATCCGAATTTACAAATTCTATCCTTTGGAACTACTCAGAAATAAAGACGGAAAGTTACAAGTATCATTGTTCAAAATAATGTCGATCTTTCCTTTGTGTAAACAAAGAGCAAGGCTTGCAGGTCCCGCTTAACACTTGACAAAATTGACCTGTAATCCGAATTTACAAGTTTTCTCTTTCATTTTTGAACTGCCCAACCTATTTGTAGAAAATGCTAGATGATACAAAAGTAGCCTATCAAACAAATTTCAAAACAATCCAGACCAAAAAGGTGACTGCCAAGCGTGTAATATGCAAAGAAGTACCCAACGGAGAAAGAAACACGCTTAGAAAAGACGGGTACAACACAATTTATTAATATTTCGGGTAAATACCCTTTGTCAAAATAGACAAACAAACAAACAGAGAGATTAGCCGCTACTTATCTTCATTGGCAGAAGGAATGTGGCAACTGAAGGAGGTGACGTAAAATAAAAAGAAAAGGAAGAACAAAAGTGCGGAAAAAGTAAAAATGACGTCAACGAAAAATCGTAAGAGAGAGACTCGGAAAGAACCTGAACACGAGAGACAAGAGTGTGTGCAAGCACGTGCAGGAGCGAGCGAAAGAAAAGGCGTGTAGATGAGGCCAGAGAAAGAGAGAGAGAGAGAGAGAGAGAGAGAGAGAGAGAGAGAGAGAGAGAGAGAGAGAGAGAGAGAGAGAGAGAGAGAGAGAGAGAGAGAGAGAGCGAGACGGAGAGAGAGAGAGAGAGAGAGAGAGAGAGAGAGAGAGAGAGAGAGAGAGAGAGAGAGAGAGAGAGAGAGAGAGAACGAACGGGGAGTACCCTTGGGCACGAAGTAGGCTGAGTGTCTAATACACAAAGCCTGCTAAACACCAACCCGAAGGCAAACTTTATATCACCTTCAAGTTGAGGACTACCTCGGGGAAAAACGGGAGGACCCCGGGAAAAAACCCCAGCATTTAGCACGGTACACAACAAGTAATAAGTCATGAAAACAAAGCAAAGAATCAAATTCAGTAAGAGAATATTGGTATAAGTGGAGAGTAGGTAGTTGTGAAACCGTCTTCAAGGGTAACTCAAAAAATAAGGGGGGGGGGGAGAGAGAGAGAGAGAGAGAGAGAGAGAGAGAGAGAGAGAGAGATGGGGGCGGGGGGGGGGAAGAGGGGGGGGGGGGAAGGAGGAAGGAGGAAGGGGAAGAAGGGAAAAGGAAAAAGCGTAAAGAGAGAAAGAGGGCTAGAGAGAAGTGGTAAAGGGGGTAGGGGGGGGGGGAGAAAGAGGGAGAGAGGTAGAAGGAGAGAGAGGAAAAAAAAAAAGGGGTGGGGGGGGGGGGGCGGAAGACAACCAGCCAGAACCACCAACCCCACCCAACAGGCACCCACCAGCCCACAGAAAAACACACAGGCACGCAACAAGACGACCACATACATCCCCAAGGGATGCACACGATCGCCTCGCCCCAAAACCGCGTATCAAACCGTGAGCCGGAGACCCGGCGCCCGACAGGGAAGGGCAAGGGATCCAACTAAACGTTCGGCCAGCGCTGAGAAAGTCCCCAAGGGAAATGTACATATCAACCAGCGCCAACCTCACCTAACTGATTAGTGAGTAGTAAAACAGTGAGGTAAAGTAGCAGACACAAGCAAGGTAAACAATGTTAATCTTTCATATTCATCCCGAGTGGCGCCACAGTGCCCAGTTTATTAATCAGAAATTTTTCACGGTCTTTCCTGGCCCAGACATTACTGGCTTGCATAAGCCAGAGGCCTTTAACCCGAATGTCCGAGACGGAGTGGTCGGCCTGATTGAAATGTCGTCCGACCGGTCTGTTGTATTGGTACTTGACAGACTGAAGATGTTCTTTGAAACGGTCGTTGATGGTTCTTTCCGTCTCTCCAACATAGAGTTGGCCGCATTTCACACAGGAGATGACATAAATCACGTTGGTGGTTTGACACGTGAAGTATCTGTCTATGTTGAATTTGTAACGTGGACCATTCACCACGGTGGAAGGGCAAATAAAAGGACACGTCTTGCAATTAGGAACATTGCACGGAGTGGAGCCGGAGGGTCTGGTGGTATGACGAGGCTTGAGAGTAGAGCGAACAAGCATGTCCCGCAAATTAATATCCCTCTTGAAAGCTACCAACGGAGGTTCAGAAAAGATAGCAGCAGATTCTTGACTGGATGACAAAAGACCCCAGTCAGAAAGAAGGATTTTACGCACCGGATTGGTGTGGGGATGGTAGATCATGGTTACGATAGGCCTGTCACTATCAGCGGTAGGTTTAGTCTGCAGTGTACTCGCGCGACTAAGTTTTTGAACCGTTTGGAGAGATCCTTGAACAACAGTATGTGGGTAGTGTCTGTCGATGAAAAATCCAGCCATTTCTTTGGATTGAACATCAAAATCTGATTCTTCGGAACATATTCTTTTTAGCCGAAGAAACTGGGAATAAGGGATGCTGTTTTTAGTTTTGGGGTTCTGAGAAGATCGGTAGTCGAGGTAGGAATGTGAGTCGGTAGGTTTGTAATATATTGAAGTTTTCAACATTCCGCAGTCAATCCTGATGTTCATGTCCAGAAAGTCGACTGAAGTAGCTGATATAGTGTATGTGAACTTGATGGATGGGTGGAAGTCCTGCACGAAGTGAATGAAGTCTAAAAGTGCAGCTTGGGTCATGTGTGTAGCTCCTAAACCGTCATCGATGTAGCGTTTATACATCTCAGGGACAGGCCTGGTGTATTGCTGAAGAATCTGTTGCTCAAGGAAACCCATGAAAAGGCAAGCATAGCTGGGTCCCATTTTTGTGCCCATCGCTACGCCACTGCACTGAGCGAAGGTGACGCCATCAAAGGTGAAAATGTTAAGAGAGAGAACCAATTCAGCCAGACGTAGAAGTGTATGAGTAGGAGGTTGTTTATGACTTCTTTGGTTGAGGAAGTATGCAAGTTGAGGAAGTATGCAAGTTGTTTATGACTTCTTTGGTTGAGGAAGTGCAAGTGCAAGTATGCAACTAGCTTTAAGTTAATGACGTGTCACATTCAGTCATTAAATCACAAGATCTCCGATCTTGACTCCACTCTTGTTATCTTGAAGAGACAGCTGATTCAGCTGTGTGATATTCATACTGTCTTCTTAATTAAATCTGTTGTGCATGATTTTAATACTCTTGTGCATGCCCATGTCACTAAAACTAAAGATCATAAGCTATCCAAATTCAACACTAATCGCAGCACAAACTCTGCTTCAGCGGTCCCTCTTACTACCCAATGTGATACCCGGCGTTTGGTTGTGCCTACTGTCCATCCGCTTACCACGCTTGGTGCTGACTGTGGTTCTGGTGTTGGTGCCGTGATCCTCACATCGGCTTCATTTTCTGGACTGGACGGTTGTGCCCCAGCGCTGACGCTGACCCACGGAGCTGCCCTTGATGCCACATCTTTGACCTCCTCCGGGCCGGAGCCTGTTGAGGGTGATACTTCTTCCAGTGACGATAACTCTACCCAGGATGGTTGCGCTGCTCACGCTCCTGTTTTGGTCGTTCGAGCTGCCCGTCCTCTGCCATTGTCCAAAGTTGAAGACTCTTTTCAGGATGGTGTTGCCGTTCACGTGCCTACGTTGGACGTTGCCGCCGCCCCTTCTCTTCCTTCGTCCGGAGAGGTGAACTCCGATGCTTACGGAGAGATTGGTGTTGCCGCCTGCGCACCCATGTTGGACGTTAGAGGCACCCCTCCTTCGACTTCCGTTTTACATGACGTTGATGCCACTTGCACTCCGTTGCTTACTGTGATAAAAGACCCCTATAGTCCTTTGTCTGACGCTGTAACCACTACGCATCTCCACTGCGCCTTCGTCGGTACTACTACACCTCACAGGAATCTAGTACAGTGCATTCCTGAAGATTTAACTCTGACACAAGATGAAAGAGCTGTCCTCTCCAGAGGTTTAAAGTTTATTCCAAGGCAGCCTACTATAAACAAATACGAACTCATCAGAGATCTGCAGAAATTCTATAGGTCTCTTAGATGGATGGCTGTCCTGGGCCATCGACCGAGAACTCAGAAGGTTGGTGACATCTTCGTTGATCATTTTGACACTCCTGTCCGAAGAGAACCACCTCATGGTAAACTTCCTGAACTCGAATGCTACATTAAGAAGACCATGTCTGACATTGGACAACTCAAATTCAAACCCATTCCTTACTCTAATCTCACTAAATCTGAACTCGACGCTCTCAACAATCTTCGTAACAGAAGCGACATCGTCATCAAACCAGCCGATAAAGGTGGCGCCGTCGTTGTATGGGACAGAGATCTGTACATCAAAGAGGCTTACAGACAGTTAGAGAACCCAGAACACTACCAACACCTTGACGAATGCTCCCTCCAAGCTGATCAAAAGCGCATCTCTAAGACAGTCAAAGAGATGATTCTTAAAGGAGAGCTTCCTTCCACAGCTAATCTCCTCATAAAAAAGCGGCCTAAGCAACCTAACTTTTACCTTCTCCCAAAAATTCACAAACTCAACAATCCCGGCCGCCCCATAGTGTCAGCTTGCAGCTGTCCCACTGAACACATCTCCGAATACCTGGACATCATCTTCTAACCCTTTGTCCAGTCTCTACCTACCTACATTAAAGACACCAACCATGCTCTAGAGATCATAGACCAAGTCAACCAGAAACAACTTTTCAAACCTGAACTGTTGTTTTCCCTTGATGTCACTTCACTATATACTGTTATACCGCACAATGACGGCCTCAATGCACTTGCATACTTCCTCAACCAAAGAAGTCATAAACAACCTCCTACTCATACACTTCTACGTCTGGCTGAATTGGTTCTCTCTCTTAACATTTTCACCTTTGATGGCGTCACCTTCGCTCAGTGCAGTGGCGTAGCGATGGGCACAAAAATGGGACCCAGCTATGCTTGCCTTTTCATGGGTTTCCTTGAGCAACAGATTCTTCAGCAATACACCGGGCCTGTCCCTGAGATGTATAAACGCTACATCGATGACGGTTTAGGAGCTACACACATGACCCAAGCTGCACTTTTAGACTTCATTCACTTCGTGCAGGACTTCCACCCATCCATCAAGTTCACATACACTATATCAGCTACTTCAGTCGACTTTCTGGACATGAACATCAGGATTGACTGCGGAATGTTGAAAACTTCAATACATTACAAACCTACCGACTCACATTCCTACCTCGACTACCGATCTTCTCAGAACCCCAAAACTAAAAACAGCATCCCTTATTCCCAGTTTCTTCGGCTAAAAAGAATATGTTCCGAAGAATCAGATTTTGATGTTCAATCCAAAGAAATGGCTGGATTTTTCATCGACAGACACTACCCACATACTGTTGTTCAAGGATCTCTCCAAACGGTTCAAAAACTTAGTCGCGCGAGTACACTGCAGACTAAACCTACCGCTGATAGTGACAGGCCTATCGTAACCATGATCTACCATCCCCACACCAATCCGGTGCGTAAAATCCTTCTTTCTAACTGGGGTCTTTTGTCATCCAGTCAAGAATCTGCTGCTATCTTTTCTGAACCTCCGTTGGTAGCTTTCAAGAGGGATATTAATTTGCGGGACATGCTTGTTCGCTCTACTCTCAAGCCTCGTCATACCACCAGACCCTCCGGCTCCACTCCGTGCAATGTTCCTAATTGCAAGACGTGTCCTTTTATTTGCCCTTCCACCGTGGTGAATGGTCCACGTTACAAATTCAACATAGACAGATACTTCACGTGTCAAACCACCAACGTGATTTATGTCATCTCCTGTGTGAAATGCGGCCAACTCTATGTTGGAGAGACGGAAAGAACCATCAACGACCGTTTCAAAGAACATCTTCAGTCTGTCAAGTACCAATACAACAGACCGGTCGGACGACATTTCAATCAGGCCGACCACTCCGTCTCGGACATTCGGGTTAAAGGCCTCTGGCTTATGCAAGCCAGTAATGTCTGGGCCAGGAAAGACCGTGAAAAATTTCTGATTAATAAACTGGGCACTGTGGCGCCACTCGGGATGAATATGAAAGATTAACATTGTTTACCTTGCTTGTGTCTGCTACTTTACCTCACTGTTTTACTACTCACTAATCAGTTAGGTGAGGTTGGCGCTGGTTGATATGTACATTTCCCTTGGGGACTTTCTCAGCGCTGGCCGAACGTTTAGTTGGATCCCTTGCCCTTCCCTGTCGGGCGCCGGGTCTCCGGCTCACGGTTTGATACGCGGTTTTGGGGCGAGGCGATCGTGTGCATCCCTTGGGGATGTATGTGGTCGTCTTGTTGCGTGCCTGTGTGTTTTTCTGTGGGCTGGTGGGTGCCTGTTGGGTGGGGTTGGTGGTTCTGGCTGGTTGTCTTCCGTCCCCCCCCCCCCCACCCCCTTTTTTTTTTTTTTTTCCTCTCTCTCCTTCTACCTCTCTCCCTCTTTCTCCCCCCCCCCCCTACCCCCTTTACCACTTCTCTCTAGCCCTCTTTCTCTCTTTACGCTTTTTCCTTTTCCCTTCTTCCCCTTCCTCCTTTCCCCCCCCCTCTCCCCCCCCTCTCCCCCCCCCCGCCCCCATCTCTCTCTCTCTCCCCCCCCCCTTATTTTTTGAGTTACCCTTGAAGACGGTTTCACAACTACCTACTCTCCACTTATACCAATATTCTCTTACTGAATTTGATTCTTTGCTTTGTTTTCATGACTTATTACTTGTTGTGTACCGTGCTAAATGCTGGGGTTTTTTCCCGGGGTCCTCCCGTTTTTCCCCGAGGTAGTCCTCAACTTGAAGGTGATATAAAGTTTGCCTTCGGGTTGGTGTTTAGCAGGCTTTGTGTATTAGACACTCAGCCTACTTCGTGCCCAAGGGTACTCCCCGTTCGTTCTCTCTCTCTCTTTCTCTCTCTCCGTCTCGCTCTCTCTCTCTCTCTCTCTCTCTCTCTCTCTCTCTCTCTCTCTCTCTCTCTCTCTCTCTCTCTCTCTCTCTCTCTCTTTCTCTGGCCTCATCTACACGCCTTTTCTTTCGCTCGCTCCTGCACGTGCTTGCACACACTCTTGTCTCTCGTGTTCAGGTTCTTTCCGAGTCTCTCTCTTACGATTTTTCGTTGACGTCATTTTTACTTTTTCCGCACTTTTGTTCTTCCTTTTCTTTTATTTTACGTCACCTCCTTCAGTTGCCACATTCCTTCTGCCAATGAAGATAAGTAGCGGCTAATCTCTCTGTTTGTTTGTTTGTCTATTTTGACAAAGGGTATTTACCCGAAATATTAATAAATTGTGTTGTACCCGTCTTTTCTAAGCGTGTTTCTTTCTCCGTTGGGTATAACTTTCAAAACGGTTTTGATTTTGACAGGAATATCAGAGGGAAAACAACACAATGAAAAGATGGTAACTATCGTCACTTATGGGCAAAAAAAATAAACCTGAAACTGATCTAGATGGTGATACGTTTATCACAGTCCTCCCAAAGAGCGGCAAAACTATATAGATCATTCGAACAGTACTCAAAGGCAGGCGAATTCTGGATAAAGTTCGATCCATTGTAATGAAAGATCAATGAGCCGGCTCAAAAACAGTTTGCACGATATCAACGAGCAGCATGTGTGCCCACTGCATAGTATAATTGAAATTCTTTTTCACCACATTGATTTTGTTGACTTACTAAATCACGGGCTGAGTATCTGAAAGCGTGCTATGCATATCGTTGTAGTCTTGTTCCAACTAAAGCGTTTTATAGTCAGGCCGCAAATTGCATGCAAGGTTAAAAAAAATTCTTAACGGTTTATTTTGGACATGACTGAAACGTCAGTTTACTTTAGTTCTTATTTCCTTTTTCTGTGTGACTTCATAAAGCGCATGAGAACAGAACGCGATGGACATTTCTATCTATTTATCTATCCCGTAGTCTTGCCGACCGTTGGGGCACCACTGGTGACTTGGCAACCAGCTCTTTAACTTTTTGATACTGTTTCCCAAAGAGGAAGTCCGACGGTTATTTATTGCTGTCTTTTTTAAAAATGTAAGTCATGGATCTTCAGTTACGTGCACCTTTACTTTCTTTTACAGATATTTTCACTTATAATGACACTGTAGGTCTATCTATCTATCTATCTATCTATCTATCTATCTATCTATCTATCTATCTATCTATCTATCTATCTATCTATCTATCTATCTATCTATCTATCTATCTCCCGTAGTCATGCCGACCGTTGGGGCACCACTGATGACTTGGAAACCAGCTCCCTCCATTCCTCTCTGTTCTCTGCCATTCTTAGCGTATCGCCCAGCCTCAGTCCTGTCCACTCTGAGATATTGTCCTCCCATCTTTTTTCTGTCTTCCTCTCCTTTGTCCCCCTTGCACAGTGCCTTGCAGGATTGTTTTGGCAAGCCCTGCTGAACGCGTGACATGCCCATACCACTTCAGTTTGCGTTTTTTTCATAATGGGTAATAGGTCTTCATAGGGCCGCCCGATGGCTTGCCTGATTCTGCTTCCCACTTCCTCGCTCGTGATGTCCTTGTTCCGGGCGACGACCGATCCGGTATGGATTGAGGTAAGGTTGTCATTGCATGTGGGCAAAAGAACCTGGCGGAGCCCATCCCTCTCCAGGCTGTTAACCACAACCGAAACTCCAACTTGTGGCTCGCCTTGGTCCTGGACAGGTAGCCGATGACGTAGACATTGACACTGTAGGTACTCATCGACAAATGAAATCACACATTTATTCTCTAGGCACGTTGGGATACATAGCTGCGGATCATTAGTGGTTTCTTTCATTCTTTTTTTTTTTTTTTTTTTTAATCTGAGGGAAAACCCAACCTTCTGTATTTCTGCTCTGATTACTCTACGGGGGACTTAATGCCATTTGTTTATAAAAGTTGCTATTATTCTTTTCAGTGTGAAGTGTACTGTAACATCAGTGATCACTGAGACTGCATAATTGGCACTGGCAGTGATCGCACATCACAACATATCTTGCCAGTGCAACTGATTGAATTAAATGTTACAGTAACAAATAATTAATCAAGTTCCAAAACTTTGTTCAGCCATAACAGTTAAAAGCAAGTGGTGTGGCACTCTTTCTCTTTTACAGCATGCAGCATGTTGCACTTCGAACATAGGTTTCGAAGATAGCGTTTGTTTTTGTGGGGTCAGTGCGTTTTGTTTTGATGCTGTGGTGTCGAAATGAAACGGGCAAAGCGATGGTAAAGTGAATGGAAATAAACGTGACAAACATTTATCAAGACGTAAATGAAATGCACAAAGCAACTTTACACTGGGGAAACAAACAAGCTTATGTACAACAAATAAAAAAGAACTCGTCGGCACACCGAAATTCACGGCAACGAGTCCGCGTGTATCTTGTATCATGTGTCGATCACGTGATTTGTGATACGTGACCTTATTGTTGAGTAACGATATTTGAGTTGGTTGTACATTGCTTCACGTCCCGACAGCAAGACTTTCTCAGGACGTGCCTGCACTGTTAATGATAGTTGAGGTCTAGGCAAGCTTTTTCGTAATAATTGTTTCTTCTCTTAATATAATTAAGTGTGAAATTTTACTTAAAAACTAAAATTAAATCCTTTTAAGTGACATATAGTGCATACTACCAGTGAATACAGGACCAACTGATTAAGCCGGTGTAAACTACTGATCCCCAGTGAACATGGCTGCGACAGTCCTGGTGTCGTCTGCAGCCGTACTGGAAACAAAATGTGCTACAGAAAAATGTGCCCATCCTCCGAATACGCACTGCTTTTATTCATACTAGACTTCATTTTGATATACCCAAACCTTTGTTACTCTCAAGAAAATCACTATCTCGTAAACGGCTGAAGTAAGGCTGAAGTAAGAATTGTCATGTTGCAAGAGTGAGTCTATGAAATCTGCAAGAGGTACAGATTTTCATAAGTCTTCGCCACGAAAGGCTATTTATGAAAATCTATGCCTTTAGCTTGATTTTTGTCTTTTTGTAACTGACATCGTTCCTCAAAATGAGGAAGTGGATGCGGACTAAGTAATGACTGTAGTCTGTGCAAGAAACCAGTCCACATCTGCAAGGGGCATAGATACTCATTATCCCGTCTGCTAGAGGGCTCATGAGAATCTATTCCTCTTACTGGTGTCATTCATGCTGATGTTTCTCAAACTGAGTCTAACTGAAACAGGACCGCCTTGACTGTGACCAGATGGCAGGCAAGCACCGCGGAAACATAAACAGTGCGAGTTAGCGGGCCGAGTTATCAAGATGTGTTGACAGGTTTCACATCTGAGCCGACTTTTAGACCACGCCCACAAACGGCACGTGCGGCGATTGAGGTAGAACTGAGAGGAAAAAAAGGTCCCTGAATTCGGGCAAGTGTGGGTGCGAGTCAGTTATCATCAAGCTGTCGTGAGAGATATCTGGCACATATCAAACCCTCCGCGACCGTATTCCCCCCCCCCTCCCCCTCCTTTTTGCCTACCCGGCACCGGCCTCCACGTGGCGTAGGTGGGTAGTCCGCTCAGTCCCTGACTGAGTGGGCTAGCGGACGGGTGCCATCTTTGTCCAGGATTAGGACTTGATGTCAGCAGATATGTTGTTCAGCCTTTTCACTGGTCCGGTTTTTAAGGAGCTGTGCTAACCTAGGTCGTACCATGTTGGATTGGTCCTTAAAAATACTCGTGACTTTTTGGTCCTTTGGATCCCAAGTGTTTGCCGTGCTTGGAGACCCGTGTCGGGGGAGAAGAGGATCCTGGTGGCTGAGGTTCCCTTTGGGCTGCGGCTCACTGGTGCCAACACTCCACTTCGGCCTTGACTTCTACCTAAACGGGAGGCTAGTCGTACCGGCCTAGTCAATCGGCTCTTGTCACGTTGAGCCCTATCCCACTGTTGACATGCGGGTTGCTATACGGAGCACCATGCTATAGCTTCTGCTGCTGATTAGGTGCTTTACGCCAGTATTCCCCTGCATTCAACGGTGTGATAGAAGGCGGTGGCTCAAACGGTTCAATCGGGCTTACCCCCTTGAGTATATCTTTCGGGCAGTCTCCATTGTGCGTCGGCTGGAGACCCGCCGACAGTTGCACTTTCCCTTGTTGGGCTCGGTGGCGGGCGGGGACCCCCGGGGGATGAATATCTCTACTAATAATATGGATAAAACCAAAAAACCAAAACTAGCACAGAAACGGCGCATAGACACCGACATTGCACATGACAGTGATTCAGACTGTGAGGAAGCGACGCCTCAGGCGTCGGCCGTATGGCCTCGCTTCCTCATTGTCCATAGCAAGGTGAAGGAGAAACCAGTTACCAAGCTGCATCCTTTTCTGGTGGGGGAGACCCTCAGGAGCCGTGTTGGCAGGCCTGACGCCCAGCGCCTCAGGTCTGGTGACTTGCTGGTGGAGTGCCGTACTCGGGCACACTCCAGCGGGCTGCTGGGGCTCTCTTCCATCGGAGACACTCTTGTGGAAGTCACACCCCACAAAACTATGAATTCGTCAAGAGGCGTAATCAAAGATCAAGCTTTGGCAGAACTGTCAGAAGATGAACTTGTAAGGAACCTTAAGTCTCAGGGGGTGACTTGCGTCAGGCGCTTCGCTTCCAAGCGAGGTGGTGGGGAGATCCGTCTCCCTACCATCATCCTGACGTTTGGCACCCCCACCCCTCCTACTACCATCTGGGGAGGTTACTACTCCCTGAGAGTGAAAAAGTACGTCCCTCTTCCCCTCCGGTGCTTTAAGTGCCAAAAGTATGGCCATGGGCAGAAGACATGCCGTCAGGCAGAGGCTTCATGCGCCCGTTGCACTA
Organism: Semisulcospira habei; assembly: GCA_036245525.1. Lineage (NCBI taxonomy): Eukaryota > Metazoa > Mollusca > Gastropoda > Semisulcospiridae > Semisulcospira > Semisulcospira habei. Next base: position 49,883,728 of record BTPG01000005.1, on the reverse strand, counting down.
GGCCCGGACACTCTGCTGAGTCCTGCACAGCCACCCCCCTGTGTGTGAATTGCCAGGGGGCGCATATGGCTTCGGATAAGAAATGCCCTCGTTGGATATCCGAGTGCAAGATTCAGCAGGTGCGTGTGGAGAAGGGGCTGTCCTTTCTGGATGCCAAAAAAATGGTTGAAGGCCCTGGTGCAGCTGCGGCTGCCCCAACCTCTAACACCTCAGTGTATACTTTTAGTGCAGCGGTGGCAGGCAAGCGCCCCACCAAAGACTTTTCATGTCAGACCCCAACTTCTTGGTTGGGGGCGGAGCCTCGGCTCATCTCGCCCCTGGAGAGTAACCCTCCTCCGGTGGTGACAAGGAGCCAGGGAACGCAGAAGGCGGACACTGCCGGTCCGGTTGTGCCGCCTTCTGTTGCCCCTAAGCCTCAGCCCCCACCCAAACCTGTTAGTCAGTCAACTCCAAAGACTTCTGGCTCTGGTCAGCCTTCTAAGGCCGCTAACTCTAGCGGCAGGAACGCTGCCCAGGACCAGAAGTCTAAGAAATCTATGGGACCGCTGTGCGCACGGGCCCAGAAGGGGAACACAGATGTGCCCCTTCAAAACAAATATGCTGCACTGGAGGAGCGGATGGAGGGAGTGGAAGTTGTTGCTGATGCTGCGGCAGCTCCACCCCCTTCCTCTCCGAAGAACCAGAGGAGGCCCGGGAGCCGGCCCCCCTCTGTTTCTTCAACTCCTTCCAAGGTAAAGGAAAAAGGGGGGAAAAACTCCTTACCCCCAGATCAGACTTAATCATGGACTCTTTGCTTCAGTGGAATTGTCGTGGTTTTCGAGCTAACTTTGAGGAATTACGTCTTTTAGTCAAGTTCTATAACCCCTCAGTCATATCTCTTCAGGAGACTTACCTGAAGACTTCTGACCCTGTGTCTTTTAATGGTTTTAATGTTATACATAAAGGCTCTGATTCGGAGAGGCGCTCGGGTGGAGCGGCTCTTCTCATTAGTAGCCAAATTTTATGTAGCCCCGTTAGCATCGACACCTGTCTTCAGGCTGTCGCTGCTCGGGTTACCTTAAAAAAGACCATAACCATATGCAGTATTTACCTGCCACCATCACTGCGGGTCTGTAGCAATGATATTTTTCACTTAGTAGATCAACTGCCCCCTCCCTTTATTCTCATGGGGGATTTTAACGGTCATGCTCACCTTTGGGGTAGTGACCACTATGATGGCAGAGGTCAGATGTTAGAAGATGTTTTTTCTCAACTTAACCTATGTGTCTTTAACGATGGCTCACCTACATACTCTAACTCAGGTTCCGGATCTAGTTCTGTTCTAGACCTCACTGTGTGTGATCCTTCTCTCATGCTGGACTTTGACTGGAAGGTTCACGACGACCTGTGTGGTAGTGACCACTTCCCAGTAGTCCTGTCATCGGTCAGCTGTGAGGAGGATTCGCCGGTGGGGCGCTGGAATCTCAAGAAAACTAACTGGTCTCTGTTTGCCTCTCTCTGTCAGTCTCGTCTTACAGAGGAGGTGATCATGTCAGCTGAAGAACCTGTTTCTTGTTTTACTTCTATTTTGTTGGAGGTTGCAGGTGAAACCATCCCTAGAACTTCCACATCACTCCCTCGGAAGCCGAGAGTACCATGGTTCAATGAAGAGTGCCGCAAGGCCCAAACAATGCGCAAATCTGCTCAGCGACGTGCATTTCGTAATCCATCGCAAGCAAATATTTTAACCTTTAAAAGACAGCGGGCGAAAGCCCGTTATATTTTTAAACGTGAACGCCGTGCTTCCTGGAGACGCTTCGTCTCATCTTTATCTTCTAGGACTCCGTCCCAAAAAGTCTGGAAGGCTGTTCGAAGAATTAGGGGCAGGGGTGGCTCGGCTTCTGTCGGCCATCTTAGAGATGGTGCCAGTTTGGTCACGGATAAAAAGGCTGTGGCCAATTTGCTTGCCTCCACCATTGCCCATAATTCTTCAACAGAGCATTATTCACCTTTCTTTAAGAGAGAGAAGGAGAAGCGAGAATCTTGTGCTTGTGATTTTATATCGGATAACTTGGAAGACTATAATGCCCCTTTTACGTTTTCAGAATTGCAGCAAGCCATGCAGAAATGTACTGACTCTGCTGCTGGATTAGATACCATCCATTATCAGCTCATAACACATCTGCCTGAGGATTCACTCCTTGTACTTCTCAAGGCCTTTAACCATATCTGGATAACCGGTCATTTTCCGCCATCTTGGCGCCAGGCTGTGGTTGTGCCAATTCCCAAGCCGGGTAAGGATCCTTCCGACCCGGGCAACTACCGGCCAATAGCTTTGACATCATGTTTATGTAAAACTATGGAACGCTTGGTCAACGCCCGACTGGTGTGGCATCTTGAGTCACAGGGTCTCATCACAGACCTCCAGTGCGGTTTCCGGCGCTTCCGTAGTACAACTGACCATCTAGTCCGCTTTGAGTCTTTTATCCGAGATGCTTTTGTTAACAAGCAGCATGTCTATGCAATTTTCTTTGATCTTGAAAAGGCATATGACACTACCTGGAAGCATGGTATAATGTCTGATTTGTCGGACATGGGTTTTAAAGGGCATCTGCCCGTTTTTATTCACAATTTTTTGTCCAACAGGTCGTTCCATGTCCGTGTGGGCTCCACCCTCTCCGACTCCTTTGAACAGGAGATGGGTGTCCCGCAGGGCAGTATTCTATCTCCTGTTTTATTTAGCATTAAAATAAATAACATTGTAAAGGCCGTCAAGGATGATTCTGAATGCTCTTTGTTTGTGGACGACTTTGCTTTGTGTGCACGAGGTCGAGGACTTGCGTCCCTTGAGAGGCGCTTGCAGCTGTGCGTTGATCGCATCCAGGGGTGGGTGTCTCTCAATGGATTCAGATTCTCGCCCTCCAAGACAGTCTGTGTGCATTTTACTAACCAGACGAAATTTTTTCCAGAACCTAGCCTGAGCATTGCTGGAGTGCCAATTAAGGTGGCTGAAGAGGCTAAGTTTTTGGGGGTCATCTTTGACAAAAGATTGACCTTCTGCAACCATGTTAACTACCTTAGAACCTCTTGTCGGAAGGCCCTCGACATTCTTCGTGTCGTTGGTCGTACTGACTGGGGTGCAGACCGCATCGTCTTACTTCGACTGTACCGGGCCCTTGTTCGGTCCAAACTGGATTACGGCTCTGTGGTATATGGCTCGGCTTCCAAGTCTGTTCTGCAGCGTCTGAACACAATTCACCATCAAGGTCTGCGCATATGTCTGGGAGCCTTCAGGACATCTCCAGTTCCTAGTCTGTATGCAGAGGCAGGGGAGCCTTCTCTCAGGCTCCGCCGCATCCGCCTCATGCTCAGCTACGTTCTGAAGCTGAAGGCCCATCCAGAAAATCCTGCCTATGATTGTGTTTTTAACCCGTTGTTTGCAGAGATTTACGATGCCCATCCGGGAGCTGTCCGTCCACTTTCCTTCCGTGTCAGACCTCATCTGCAGGCGGCCGGAGTGGACCTGGACAAAGTTTCGGAATCTCTGCAACACGTCACTCCACCCTGGCTACTACCAGTTCCTGACATCTTGCTGGACTTGACTGCCCACAAGAAGGATTGTACTCCACCAGCCATATACCAACAGAGCCTCAATGAACTCCTTTCAATTTTTCCTGGCTATTGTCGTCTTTATACGGATGGGTCCAAGTCTGAGGATGGAAGAGTGGCTGCGGCTGCAGTGTCCTCTCGCCATCCTAGACGCCCATTTAAGCTCCGTCTCCCTGACCATTCCTCTGTGTTTAGTGCAGAACTGCAGGCCATTCTGCTAGCACTCAAGCATGCCTATCAGTCTCGGGAAAGGAACTTCCTGATTCTGTCTGACTCTCTTTCTGCCCTGCAGGCCCTTCAGGGCGCGGGAACAGACCATCCACTGCTGGTGCAGATTAGAGAGCTCTACGCGGACTTGATGAAGGAATATTATGACATCATTTTTATTTGGGTCCCAGGCCATGTGGGCATCGAAGGCAACAGAATCGCAGATTCTGCTGCCAACAGTGCCCGCAGTGACCCTGTCCCTGACACACAGACTGTCTATAGTGATTTTAAACCTGTTATTAGTGCGTACATAGCCCGCGAGTGGCAGTCCGAGTGGGACAAAGAGGAAGGGAACAAGCTTCATGAAGCTCTTCCTAAGTTGTCTGACAGTCTACCTTTCCGCTGCGGCAGCCGCCGTGAGGAGACTGTCCTTGCTCGGCTCCACATCGGGCACACATATGTTACGCACTCTTACTTACTTAAACAGGATGAGCGTCCATGGTGTTTTGCCTGTGATGAGCAGTTTTCTGTTCGACACTTTTTGCTGTATTGTGCTGACCTAATTGACACCAGATATAAACACTTCACAGCAGACTCCTTGAAGGTTTTGTTCCGGGATGTTCCCCCGGACAAAATCTTCAATTTTTTGAGAGAATGCAATATTTTTAACAAGATCTGAGCATTCATAGACTATGTGAATTTTTTTATTTGCCCTTTTTGAGAGTCTGTAGACGTTTCTTTTCCAGACATGTGCGACATTTTAGCCTGAGATTTTTAATCTATATTTACATCTTGTCTTAAGACCTTGCTTTTAGTCTGGCTGACCAGATTTTTACCCATCCCGCCGTGAGATGGCCTTAGTCGCCTGCTCGGCGTTAAACCCAAATAACTAACTAACTAACCCCTCCTTTTTGCTCCTGCGGCTCCCTGGCTGACCAAAAGCTTTTCGAGTTTTTCAGTCCAGGGATAGTACGACTCATGTCTTCACTTATACCGTGTATAGACTATTTAGTTATAATCATTTTTACACTTTATTATCACTAGGCTGTTGTTTTTTTCTCTCTCTTAATAAAGTTTCATTTCATCTCTCTTTCTCTCTTTAGGAATGTTGTAGTTTAGCAAGGACAAACACGAAAAGAGGCCTATGCGCCTATTGTTTCCCCAAAAATGCGCTAACCCGTACACGCACTAAAAACTTCTAAAGTTCATTTTTTTTTTAAAAAATGAAGTTGATGCGAATTTACAATGATTTCACACAAGTTCACCTTATTTTGCGCACGCAGTCAAGGAGACAAGGGACACAAAGGAAGGGACTAACGGGGACGGCTGCGTCTGCCGTCCCCTGTAATATAAACAATTCCGCGATAACGCGGATGCTAAGGAGCTCGTGGGGCCATGTGTTTTTGAAGCTGCAGCGACTACCTCAGTGCAGAGTAATCTCCGAGCGGTTCAAGATATAACTGATGAGGTCAGATAGTGAAAGAACCGCATTCACTATTTTTGTTAGCTCACGTGCGAAGCAAAAGTGAGTCTATTTTTTGGGTCCAGTGGTGGTCTGTCCATCGTCCGTCGTCTGTGCCGAAAACTTTAACGTTGGCATTTTCTCGGAGACTGTTCAAGCCACAGTCTTCCAACTTGGCCCAAGGATACTTTGTGGCAAGACCTTTCCAAACATACCAATTTGAGTGACCTCTCACAATTGGGAAGGTCACAGGGGCTCAGGAAATAGGTCCAAAATAGCTATATTTTGACAATTTATTTTTTTCGCAAATACTATTGTTACGATTGTGGTTGTGTTGTCCTGTGAGAGCATGCATGTGTTAATCGTAGGAAATGATCTGATATTTATTTGAGCTATCATAGTTACGATTCATATACCTTTTCAGTAAGATTCTCTATCGATTCGCGCAGATAGCGGTTTTGACTTTATGATAGGCTTAGTTTAAACCAGAACATTCGAAAAAGGTCGCACTGTCTAGTGACCTCGTATGTGCGACGTCAGGGAGTGGGCAACAATTTGCAACATGTTGTTTTTTGTGGGCGTGAATTTAGCAGCCATTCTTTGTGTTTTGTGAAAGATCGTGAATCTTCCAGAAGTGTAGGCAAGGTCGCGAACGGTGTGCCATACTATTATGTGACATCTTTACATATTAGGATTTGGGGCTGAAATGAGCAGCCTAATTTGTATAGCCTATTGTAGTTATTCTAGAAAATTCTTTCTTTATTAATATTTATGAGTTTCAGTTATCCGTTTTGTTCTGATTGGTTGCATTGTATGATTTTCTCGAATTATTTCAGATATTTGTTGCACTATAAAAGATTGGTGTTGGCTAGCACATTCGTACATTGTCTTGCATTGTCAGTTGTAGAGACACGCAGTTTATCGTAGGTAAGTGGCCCGTATAGGGTGTACATTGTGAGAGACGCAGCGTAACGGTGGCGTACGTTGTATGAGAAACTTTGTGTCGCCAGTGTGGACATTTGCAGAAGAGACATTGTATCAGTGTTGGTGCATTTGAAATGCATTGTGTGCAGATCGCATCGCTGAATTAAAATATTGTTGGAACTGTTACTCCAGTATTGTCTACATCCTTAAGCCACGTGTGACGGGTTGCAGCTGAATGAAGATTATTTAAAAGAACCTTACGTGCGTGCGTCTGGTGTGTTTATCATACTACGACTACGACTCCACCACGTAACAACTATTCACAACTTCAAACCCAAACTTGGTACTAAGATACCTGAGGGTAAGACCTTTCAATTCATACTAATTTAGTTGATCCCTCGGAAAGGTCAAGGGTCACAAGAGATGGGGAAAATGGTACAAAATAGCCATATTTTGACAAAAGATGTTTTTTTTCTCAAATACTGCTCACAACTTGAAACCCAAACTTGCTTCAGAGATACCTGATGGTAAGATCTAGATCTATGCATACAGATTTGGATAACCCTTTGGAGAGGGTCACAGGCTCGCAAATGTGTGTAAAATGCCAATTATTGATAAAATTGTGGGTATTATCAACATTTTCGCAAAATTTTCAATCAAATTTGGCACAACGGTTGCTGATGATAAGACCATCCTGTGCATACTAATTTACTTAACTCATTGCAAATGTCAAGGGTGGGGGAGGGGGGTGGGGTGGGGGGATGGGGAGTGGAGGTGTGTGCATATGTGTGAAAAATACTTACATTTTGAGAAAACATGGACTTCGCTGTTGCAGAAGCCAGCCCTTTACTTATTGTCACAAAGGTCACACATAAGTATATCGGTTGTCCACATGAGCCATAATGGCTTTGCCTTTCTTGTTCAAAGAATTGTAGTTACATATATTATCAACAGTTTTGCAAACTTTTCAATCAAATTTGGCACACAGGTAGTTGATGATAAGACTGACCTTCCTATGTATACTAGTTCAGTCAACTCTATTATATCATAAGGGTCAAGGGTGTTTGACACTAATGACAGCTGTGTAAAAACTAATTAAATTTTGAGAAAACATGGATTTTGCTGGTGCAGAAGTCATCTCTTTCTCACAAGGGTCATACATGTTACATCTAATAAACATTATGGTCTGCGGGGTTAAATCAAGATCTATGCCCTTTGGAGATGGGCGGCATTTGCCTATAGATGGCATCGTTTTGTTTTTTTCTATCCAGGCTTAAGTCAGCAACACAATATCAAGATTGAGTTTGTGCAAAGAGTGTGTCACATTGCACACTATCCAAAGCAATGGTCTGTTCTTTTCGGCCGGCCGTATACACAAAACTAATTGACGTTTGGTCTTGATTTTGTCATTTATTTGCGTTTGTGTATTTCGAGTAAGTTTTTGCTTTATTTTCCAGGCACTACTCTCGTCAGCGGACCAAGCCTGACCACTTTTATGTGGATTTTTGTTTCATTGCGTTGAAAGTTGATGGCCTTGTTCACTCTATTAGAGTGTTGGTCGCCATTTCGGCTATCATGTTGTAGTCTTGATGTCCGGCAGGCTGGTGGTGACGGATCTGTTAAGTCACACGTTCATTGCGTGCACTGTAGAGTCGGCGACTGCTCTCGATGCTGGCTCGGCTTGTAGTGAGACTGGGAGGCTCGCGTCCAGTGTTGTTGTTCCAATCATTCTCATTGGTCCCCGCATTACTCTGTGTGGCTGCCCTGCCGCGTGGTGACTCAGGGTGGAGAGAAGTAGCATGGGCGTGGTCAGTTGGGTGGGTAGTCAGGTGTGCATTCGGTCCAGTAGTACCGCTCGGCGTAGCTTTCTTCTGTAGGGCATCGCGCTTACTCTTTCTTCCGAGTATAGCGCTCCTGACGTGGGGGTTTGGCGTCTGCTGTCTTTCGCTGTATCGTTTTCTTATCTGGAGCTGGTTGTTGATTCAAATTCTGGGGCCGTCCATAGCTTACGCCTGCGATTTATATCGCTGTACGGGAGGAGTGTGGTGTTGGCGTAGAGCTGTCGCTGAGATGAGCTGGCATTGTTTGTGTACCAACGTTTCAGGTCTGGTCTTCGATTCAGATTTCTGGGGCTTTCCATTCCGTCTTTATCTCGTGCAGGTCTCGCTGGGGATTTATATCGTTGTTCGTTGGGAGGTTTGTGGTGTTGGCCGCGTCAGTCGCTTCTGGCGGTACGCAGTAAGACGTGTAGTGTTGGCGTGGAGCTGGAGGTTGGTTGTAGTCGAACTAAATGAGCGTACGCCGAGCTTTATTTGCCGTTTGCTTTTTGCTCACTTAGATTCGGTCAAGAACCTTGGCGTTATCCTCGATTCCTCTCTTTCCATGACCAGCTTCGTCTCCGCCACGGCCCAGGCATGTTATTTCCACCTCCGCCGCATCAGCCAGATCAGAAAATACCTCACTACCGAAGCTGCCACCAAACTCGCTGTCTCTCTCATCTTATCTCGCATCGACTACTGCAACTCTCTCCTTTCTGGCCTTCCTCACTCCACCACTCTCACTCTCCAGCGCGTCCAGAACAATGCTGCCCGCCTCGTCCTCAGAAAGAAAAAATCCGACCACATCACTCCCCTGCTCAAGCTCCTTCACTGGCTCCCCATCCCCCAACGCATCCAATAAAAGATTCTGTCTCTCTGCTACAAATCCCTGAACAACTACGCTCCTGCGTATCTCTCCAACTTACTTCACCCCGCTCCCTCCGCTCCGCCTCTGACCCTCTCCGCTTCCTCATCCCCCGCACCAAACTCAGCACTTTCGGCCCCCGCTCTTTCTCAGTATACGGTCCAACCACCTGGAACACTCTCCCACTCTCTCTCCGTCAGAAACACTCGCTCTCCTCCTTCCAGTCTGCCCTCAAAACTCATCTCTTTCAACAGTTCTAGCACTATATCACCACACTCCCCAGCCCAAGCTGACCGTCCTAATGTATCTTCACTAGTTGTGTTACGTGAGTCATTGTCTAAAGCGTGCGCATGCGTGTGCGAGTTGTGAGTGCGCGCTTAGAGTTATAATTATTATAAGATAAGCGCATTATAAATACCGTAATTATTATTATTATTATTCGGTCGACGGTAAACTAGCCAGCAACATTCACACTATATTTTTCGTATGTTTAGCTCCCTGTTTTTGATGATGGAGGCCGCCTCTTTCACCTTGCTGTCCGCTGATGCTGGTTGAGAGTGTGGTGCCGGATGGGAGTCCATGTTACACTACCGCAGCCACACGCAAGGTGTTGTAGTAGATGGAAGACGCAGCCAGACAAGAGTGTTTCCAGAAGAGTCTTTTATTTCTTGGTCATCGTGGGTCTAATAGGTTGGGCACAACCAACCTACTAGCATGGCATACTAAAATGGCGAAAATACCGGCGCTCGGTCTCTCGCTTCTCAGCTCCCTCTATCTATCTCTCTCTCTCTCTTCGTTGTGTGCTCTCTCGTTCTCTTCATTGTGCGAGCTCCCTCTCTATCTCGTTCCCTTCGTTGTGAGCTCTCTCGTTCTGGTGTTTCCCCCCACTATATGTACCCGTTCTGGAGGGCATCGCCCCTTTGTCTCAATCAGTCAAAGGGGCTATTACTGTCACCCATAACATTCCACATCTATCATGGTGGTCAGCGTCCTCTGATCTTAGCTGACCAGGAACCCATTACTGTCTCTCATAATTATTCCTCATCTATTATGGTGGTCAGCGTCCTCTGATCCTAGCTATCAAAGGAACCCATTACTGTCTCTCCTAATTATTCCACATCTATCATGGTGGTCAGCGTCCCCTGACCCTATCTGTCAAAGGAGCTATTACTGTCGCCCATAATCTATCCCCCATCTACTCTGGTGGACAGCGCCCTCTGATCCTAGCTGACCAGGAGCCTATTACTGTCTCCCATAATTATTCCCCATCTATTATGGTGGTCAGCGTCCTCTGATCCTAGCTGACCAGGGACCTATTACTGACTCTCCTAATTATTCCTCGTCAACAGGAGTCTGTGTTCCTCACTACTAACGAGGGCTCATTATTTATTCATTAGTCCCAGCTCCCAGTTCGCTACTGCCCGTGGTACTAATTATACCCTCGTTATTTTCATATCAAGGGAAATTATAAAATTACCCGACCGTGATATTGGTCGTATACACTTATAGTGTAACATCCAGCGTGATAGCTGTCTGTCTGCTGTACGTTGCTGCGGTGAGCTGGCATTGTTTCTGTATCCAGGGTTGGTGTCTCAGGTCCGGTTCCTGATGCAGATTTTCAAGGCTGTCCATTCCAGACGCTGGGGATCTATATCGTTCTTCGTTGGGAGTGGTGTGGTGTTGGCCGCGTTGGTCGGCGCTTCGGGCGGTGAGCTGTAAGATGTGTTCCCTGCAGTGGAGATCGTTGCGTCTATTTGACAATTTTAGGTTGGTTGTAGTCGAACTAAGTGAGCGTACGCGGAGCTTTATTAGCCGTTTGCTTTTTGCTTAGATTCGGTCGAGTGCATTGGTTGATGGTAAACTAGCGAGCAACATTCACACTATCTTTTTCGTGTGTATGTTTAGCGGGTGGTGGGCATGAATTGTATGTGACTGTGTGTGTGTGTGTGTTTTCACAGTTTGTGTGCCCAGTTTGCTGCAAGCGGGACTCGTGTAGTGGTTTGTGATTTTGGATCTAAGTATTAGGCCGTAAGATCCAGTCACAGCCCAGCACACATTTGTATTGTATGCGTGAAACAGTGATGTTTTATCCAGCCTGGTGTTGGCCCACACACGACACGCCGGCCGGCGCCCCTCATCATTTTAACTTTTGAGTGCGTGTTAGCTGTTCCGCCACACATGCCGATTTTGAGGCCAATTCTCGAGCAGTGTCCAGAACCATTTCAATCGGAGTGTGATCGGGCCGGACTACAAAAATGTGTGCACTGCCACACTTTTCCGATTTAGCCGACCGGTTTGAACGGGAAGGTCAAGGTCGCTAACAGCTTCCCGTTCTCAGATTGGTTGAAGCTTACAATCGGGGCCGATTCGTGTTGCACAAAAGAGCAGGCTCTAAACACAAGATTCCCAGCCGATTTGGATCGGATGCAAAGAGGCATTCTGACGTCATCCGCTCGCAACCGGATTGGAATCTGCTACAAAATCGGGGCACAATCGGCATGTGTGGCAGAGCCTTACTGATGCGTTTGCGGAGGAATTAAAAGCACCGTCAGTGGGAGAGAACTGCGCATTATTGATCAGTGATCGTCGATCTAGTCAAGCTGGTCAAAGCAGCGAAGTGGCACAGGATGGAAAAATACCAAGTTACCCAATGCGCACACGGTCATCGGGCCGACGTCGGCACGGGCCAACGGCGGCCGACCTCGGCCCGATGACCGTGTGCTCATAGATAAGTGACTTGAAGCAGTGGATTTAGAAATAAGTACCCAACGGAGAAAGAAACACGCTTAGAAAAGATGGGTACAATGCAATTTATGAATATTTCAGGTGAATACCCTTTGTCAATATAGACAACCAAACAGAGATTAGCCGCTACTTATCTTCATTCGCAGAAGGAATGTGGCAACTCATTGAAGATAGCGGCTAATCTCTCTGTTTCTCTATTTTGACAGATGGTATTCACCCGAAATATTCATAAATTGTGTTGTATGCATCTTTTCTAAGCGTGTTTCTTTCTCCGTTGGGTACTTATTTGTATTGTACACGCTTGGCAGTCACCTTTTTGGTCTGGATTGCTTAGTGGATATAGAAGCCCTCCCCACCGCCGCCAAAAAAAGAAAGAAAAGAAAGGGGCGTATTAATATATTCAATGGATTTCCAGCCCTTTGATGATCCAAGTGAATCTGTAATCATTGGTCAATAATGCACAAGTTCTCACCCCTGACAGTGCTTTGACCTAGTTCACTTGGTAGTTTTCCTAAGCTATTAGCACTGGCACTGCAGTCGTCCATTTGTTTTCGCTTGTTGCGGTTTCTGAAAAACGCTCTGCTTTCTGTTATATCGCAGGTTGTGTGTGTGCGCGCGAGTGTGTGAATCGATCGATCATGATCAATCGATTGATTGATCGAGGGACTGGCTGATTGATAGATTGACTGCTTGATCGATTGTATTATTCACTTTCTAAACTCAAACTAAAACATAAGACAAACTGACTGTCCGTGATAGGTCAAGGGCCTGGTTTGTTGGGCGCCTGGCTAGCTGCCAATCAGACCTGTAAATGTGTCAAGCAAATCAGACACTTCTCTTGAAATATCACGATGATCTTATGGCTAATCCGGCATTACAATGTAACTATCTGGTCGATTGTCACAGATAGTATGGGATCGTTTGAAGATGCGTCCCTTACAGCTGGCAAAGTCCTTAGTAGCAACTGAACGTCTTCAGGCCAACGCGGACTACGACAGTGGGCCCGTGCACAGTCGAGCGCGGGCCCAATGCGGCCGTCGTGGGCCAAAGAACCATTGCTTACTGGGGTCAGCCTCATGGCTGAAAGAGCTTCTTCTATGACCTTAGTAAGGTAGCGTGACACTGTTGTAACGTTCTTTGTGACGATGTGACACAAAGTTCGTGGAGTTACGCAAGAGCGGTATCGCCGAGCTTTGTAATATTACCACAAAGCGCTTGTACAATCCCCGAACTTTGTGACAACCCAGCATTTTGTTACAAAGCACGCTGAAACTCAAAAGGAGCGTCCTCCAGCTTTGTAACAGTTGTTATATTATCGCAAAGTTCGTAAATATAAAATATTCTGCCAGAACCAGTGGAATGTTTTCCCAGACAAGAAACAAGGGGAAAATAGCGTTTACAATTTTTATTACTATTGCATGATAGTTGCAAAAAGTACAAGAAAACACGGTGCAGAAGGGCTGAAAGAGCTGATAAAATTATAAAGATCAAATGGAGCACAACGAGCTAAAAATGTCCTGGACTGACCACACAAAAAGACATGCAATGTGCAGGAATAGGAAAGACTATACTTGTACACACTTGCTCAAGAAAGAACTAAATAGCATTTGCGTACCAAGATTGATTGATTGTACATTGCTTAACGTCCCGACAGCAACAAGGCTTTCTCAGGACGTGCCTGCACTGCTTGTGAAAAAAAACTAAACAAAACATTGAATGTATGTCGCCAGCCGGTCAGATACATTAAATAAACCTAACACATGGGCCTAAATAAAGCTAAGACCATTTAGCAACACACATCCAATATCAAGAGCTACAGGCAGTGCAGACAGTAGGGAGAGTTTTAAAAAGGCAAATACAGGTGAATGGACAAAGGGTAGACAGAAACACATGCCCCAGAATAGGGAGATAAACCCACCCTGTGGGTTGATTGTACATTGCTTAACGTCCCGACAGCAACAAGGCTTTCTCAGGACGTGCCTGCACTGCTTGTGAAAAAAAAAAAAAAAAAAAAAAACAGAACATTGAATGTATGTCGCCAGCCGGTCAAATACATTAAGTAAACCTAACACATGGGGCCTAAATAAAGCTAAGACCATTTAGCAACACACATCCAATATCAAGAGCTACAGGCAGTGCAGACAATAGGGAGAGTTTTAAAAAGGCAAATACAGGTGAATGGACAAAGGGTAGACAGAAACACATGCCCCAGAAAAGAGAAAAACCCACCCTGTGGGGCTGACCAGGGTGAAATACCTAACCCCACCCAAGTCCCCCAGGGCAGACCCGGGTGGGGTCCACCCTGTGGGGCTGACCAGGGTGACCCTGGGAACTAAACAATACCTAACCCCACCCAAGTCCCCCAGGGCAGACCCGGGTGGGGCTTGCGTACCAAGAGCATAATGTAAGCAATCAAGGTACAAATCAGAAACCATGCGTAACAATCTCGAAAACATCATGTATAGTAGAGCGTGCCAGTACATTTGCCGCAATATGTAAATAAAGTACATTGAGATTAAATACATGCATTTATCCCCTTCTTACTGACTGCCGAATAAAAAGTAAATAACGTTTTATCTGCGAGAGACATAGATCCTCATGAACCCACTCATTGGCGGGGGCTCATGAAGCAGAGCATGGAATTACCCGTACTGAAAAAAGGAAAGCCCGTTTTCACTAGGGGAGTCCGAGGGCATGCTCCCCCCCCCCCCCCCCCCCCCCGGAAAATTTACATTAATATTTGTGCAATCTGGTGCCTTTTAGAGAAAAACCGAGCAGTTTAACCTCCTAAAAATCGTGCCTTTTTTCTTATTTTTTAGGTGCACTTTGCATTTTTTTGGCGGTCAAAGGTTTAAAAGTATACTAAAAGTATTCAACAGAATATATCCAAATGTTTATTCAAAATACATCTGAATGTCTTTTCAATTTTTTAATTTTTGAGTTTACCAATATATATATATATATATTTTTTCTTTTTCTTTTCTTAAATAATCTCTGATTAATCAGGTGTGAACTTGGATTACTTTTCTCTCTTATTTAATACTATGTACCATGGTCACTGAACTGGAGAAAGGTTATATAGATTTTCAACATACTCTGATCACACTTTACTGAAAACACATTGTAATTAATTTATTCATAAATTAAATAAAATTGCTGAACATGTTAACTTCAAGAGCATTAAATAAAATAGAAAAAAATATCCACAAACTAAAATAGTGAATGTGCCAAACATTTGAAACATGTCACAAAAGAGGACACATAAAACACATCAAAACAAACAATTCTAAACATATTTTAGAAGCATGGGCCAAATGCACTTTTGGCATTGAAAGGTCATTGCCTTTCTCAAGTTTCTGCAACCCGAAGTCCGCGTGCTGCGTAGTTAATATCAACTCTGCACAGTTCACAATACGCTAGCCCACAGGCTGCTAACTTGCGAATATATTGATTGATTGTACATTGCTTAACGTCCCGACAGCAACAAGGCTTTCTCAGGACGTGCCTGCACTGCTTGTGAAAAAAAATAAATAAACAGAACATTGAATGTATGTCGCCAGCCGGTCAAATACGTTAAATAAACCTAACACATGGGGCCTAAATAAAGCTAAGACCATTTAGCAACACACATCCAATATCAAGAGCTACAGGCAGTGCAGACAGTAGGGAGAGATTTAAAAAGGCAAATACAGGTGAATGGACAAAAGGTAGACAGAAACACATGCCCCAGAATAGAGAGAAAACCCACCCTGTGGGGCTGACCAGGGTGACCCTGGGAACTAACAAATACCTAACCCCACCCAAGTCCCCCAGGGCAGACCCGGGTGGGGTTGCGAATATATTGAGCGAGGAGCTCGACGTTTAGGGTTTTCTCGAGCCAAGTCCATCTCCAAATATTCTTGGCTCCAGAATCGTCTATTCCGTCTCGGCGTTTAGGCATTTTTCTCCGGCATATCGACCAGACTACGACTACCACTAAAGACCGGAAGCGACCTGTGCGAGCTAAAGCTAACGCCTCGCTCAATTTAGAATTCGTGGTTTGGGGATATCCGTCACGTAAAGATCGCGAAATACGGTATTGGAATAGTGACTTTTTGATATTTTTTTCGGCGGAAATTTTTTTTTCTTCGGCGGATTATTTAAGCGGAAATCCGCCAAAAAGAGCAAATTCCAAGCTCCGCAACTTGAAGATCTATGCCTCTCTCTGACACCACTCGGCTGTTCGCGTGCCCCTTCCCCCCTCCGCCTCTCTCACCCAAGGTACCCAATGCGCAAAAGCCCATCTGGTTGACGTCGGCCGTCGTTAAACCGCACATAGGCGTGCGCGGGCCAACGCCAGCCGACGTCGGCCAGATGGCCTTTTGCGCATTGGGTACTCATTGCCTTGCTCGTCAAGGTCCATGGCACATAGTGACATACAGTTAAATACATAATAATAATAATAATAATGAGTACTTGTATAGCGCCTAACCTCAGATTAGAGCTCTAGGCGCTTAACAAAAACTAATGTACAAAAAATAACTAATTACAAAAATGGAATTTACAAAAAGTACAACAACAAAATAAAACGCACTCTGTAAACAAGCTATAATTGATTGATTGTACATTGCTTAACGTCCCGACAGCAACAAGGCTTTCTCAGGACGTGCCTGCACTGCTTGTGAAAAAAAAAACAACTAAACAGAACATTGAATGTATGTCGCCAGCCGGTCAAATACATTAAATAAACCTAACACATGGGGCCTAAATAAAGCTAAGACCATTTAGCAACACACATCCAATATCAAGAGCTACAGGCAGTGCAGACAGTAGGGAGTGTTAAAAAGGCAAATACATGATTGTACATTGCTTAACGTCCCGACAGCAACAAGGCTTTCTCAGGACGTGCCTGCACTGCTTGTGAAAAAAAATAAACAGAACATTGAATGTATGTCGCCAGCCGGTCAAATACATTAAATAAACCTAACACATGGGGCCTAAATAAAGCTAAGACCATTTAGCAACACACATCCAATATCAAGAGCTACAGGCAGTGCAGACAGTAGGGAGAGTTTTAAAAAGGCAAATACAGGTGAATGGACAAAGGGTAGACAGAAACACATGCCCCAGAATAGGGAGATAAACCCACCCTGTGGGGCTGACCAGGGTGACCCTGGGAACTAAACAATACCTAACCCCACCCAAGTCCCCCAGGGCAGACCCGGGTGGGGCTTGCGTACCAAGAGCATAATGTAAGCAATCAAGGTACAAATCAGAAACCATGCGTAACAATCTCGAAAACATGTATGTCATGTATAGTAGAGCGTGCCAGTACATTTGCCGCAATATGTAAATAAAGTACATTGAGATTAAATACATGCATTTATCCCCTTCTTACTGACTGCCGAATAAAAAGTAAATAACGTTTTATCTGCGAGAGACATAGATCCTCATGAACCCACTCATTGGCGGGGGCTCATGAAGCAGAGCATGGAATTACCCGTACTGAAAAAAGGAAAGCCCGTTTTCACTAGGGGAGTCCGAGGGCATGCCCCCCCCCCCCCCCCCCCTCCGGAAAATTTACATTAATATTTGTGCAATCTGGTGCCTTTTAGAGAAAAACCGAGCAGTTTAACCTCCTAAAAATCGTGCCTTTTTTCTTATTTTTTAGGTGCACTTTGCATTTTTTTGGCGGTCAAAGGTTTAAAAGTATACTAAAAGTATTCAACAGAATATATCCAAATGTTTATTCAAAATACATCTGAATGTCTTTTCAATTTTTTAATTTTTGAGTTTACCAATATATATATATATATATATATATTGTTTTCTTTTTCTTTTAAATAATCTCTGATTAATCAGGTGTGAACTTGGATTACTTTTCTCTCTTATTTAATACTATGTACCATGGTCACTGAACTGGAGAAAGGTTATATAGATTTTCAACATACTCTGATCACACTTTACTGAAAACACATTGTAATTAATTTATTCATAAATTAAATAAAATTGCTGAACATGTTAACTTCAAGAGCATTAAATAAAATAGAAAAAAATATCCACAAACTAAAATAGTGAATGTGCCAAACATTTGAAACATGTCACAAAAGAGGACACATAAAACACATCAAAACAAACAATTCTAAACATATTTTAGAAGCATGGGCCAAATGCACTTTTGGCATTGAAAGGTCATTGCCTTTCTCAAGTTTCTGCAACCCGAAGTCCGCATGCTGCGTAGTTAATATCAACTCTGCACAGTTCACAATACGCTAGCCCACAGGCTGCTAACTTGCGAATATATTGATTGATTAACTAATTACAAAAATGGAATTTACAAAAAGTACAACAAAATAAAACGCACTCTGTAAACAAGCTATAATTGATTGATTGTACATTGCTTAACGTCCCGACAGCAACAAGGCTTTCTCAGGACGTGCCTGCACTGCTTGTGAAAAAAAAACAACTAAACAGAACATTGAATGTATGTCGCCAGCCGGTCAAATACATTAAATAAACCTAACACATGGGGCCTAAATAAAGCTAAGACCATTTAGCAACACACATCCAATATCAAGAGCTACAGGCAGTGCAGACAGTAGGGAGAGTGTTAAAAAGGCAAATACAGGTGAATGGACAAAGGGTAGACAGAAACACATGCCCCAGATTAGAGAGAAAAACCCACCCTGTGGAGCTGACCATGGTGACCCTGGGAACTAAAAAGTACCTAACCCCACCCAAGTCCCCCAGGGCAGACCCGGGTGGGGGGTAAACAAGCTATAAAGTCACCATTCAAAAGTGCTACGCTCATGGACTCATACTGGCATTCACACACACACACCCACACACACACTACTTCTTTAAATAGATAGAGATGACTTTAACATGACAGGTGTGTGACAAAGTCATTTGTAGCTGACAGAAAACATATGGGTCTTTAGGGCACGCTTGAATGCCTCTCTCGAATCCACGTATCTCAGTTCGCGTGGGAGATCATTCCAAACAACTGGGCTCTGGTATCTGAATGACCTCTCACCAAACGACTTTGTTTTGACAAGAGGGATACGTAAAACTCGAGAGTCGGCAGCAGAGCGCAAATTCTGTCTCAAGGGCGTATACAGCTGGAGAAGAGAGGCAAGGTAGTGTGGGCAGGAACAGGTAATACAACTGTGAGTCATGCATGAAATTTTGTACTGAATCCTAGCTGTAACAGGTAACCAGTGTAGGGCAGACAGATGGGGTGTGATATGATCTGATCTAGGGACTCTAAGAATCAACCTGGCAGCTGAGTTTTGAATTTTCTGGAGTTTGCCAATCAGACACTGGGAACAGCCAGCCAAAGGAGCATTGCAATAGTCTAATTTAGACAAAACAAAAGCGCAGACAAGTACTTTAGTTGCTTCAGGTGTCCGATAGTGGCGGACTGAAGCAATACGTCGCAGTTCAGTATAGGCGGATCTGCAAACGTTGTTCACATGAAGGCGCATGGACAGGCTACTATCAAGTGTGACACCCAGAATTTTTACATGGGGGGAGAAGGGGACAGTGGCACCACAGATTTGTAATGACTGGGGGAGTGTCAGCGTCTTCGTCAACCTCGGGGAAGCAATGGCCTCAGTTTTTCCGTCATTCAACTGTAATTTGTTTGAAGTCATCCACATCTTAGTATCCAATACGCACTTCTGAAGGATCTCGATTGTGTCCATAATCTGATCAGGTGAACATGAGTCATGGAGTTGAGTATCATCTGCAAATGCATGATGTGATATAGAGAAACGGTTAAAGACACTGGCCAGTGGCTGAACATACAGGGTAAAGAGGACTGGTCCAAGAACTGAACCTTGTGGGACGCCGAAGCGCACGGTGGATGGGCTGGATAGTTTATCATTAGCAACTATGCACCGAGTTCTGTCCATACATCACAGTTTCGTC
Organism: Semisulcospira habei; assembly: GCA_036245525.1. Lineage (NCBI taxonomy): Eukaryota > Metazoa > Mollusca > Gastropoda > Semisulcospiridae > Semisulcospira > Semisulcospira habei. Next base: position 49,864,209 of record BTPG01000005.1, on the reverse strand, counting down.
TGATCAGAGCCCGACAAGGCAAACAACACACGACGCGTATGATGCATAACATAAGAGAGGTAAATCAAGCCAGCAAGAGGCATATACTCTCAGGAACCCCATGGGCAAGTAGCGTAAGAGCTAGAAATACATTGTCTGTATTGGCCTCTTTTCCTTGTCTTTTTAGGAATTGTATCCACCTCTTCACTTCTTCAACACGTTTTGGAGTCGTAATAGCCCATTCCGTGTGGAAGGGCAGTCCTAGTGCCTCGGCCGTTTCACTGGGTAAGAGTAAGCCCATTTGTTCTCTTGCCCAAGTTTCTACAGATTTACCTCCTGATGGCGAAGGATACGAACCTTCCGGGAGGACAAACAGTATTTCAGTGTAAACCCCGTTTTTCGCCTGTTGTATCTTTCTGTTAACTGTGTTGGGTCGGTCATCACTTGTAGTCTTTCCTACTTTGCATAAGAGTACCGGGCCCGCTGGGTCGCCAAGCAGTACACAATATATTTTGGTTCCCACATGAAAAGATTCTAGGCTTAACAGATTCAAAAGATTGGTCCCTTGCGGATCATGGCCGCAAATCCAATCAACCACCTCTTGCATAGTCTCGAATGAATGTGTACCTACAATTTGGCTTAACAATTGCGCCCAGTCGACGCTAGCATGTGTTGACTTTCTACGAAGTACATGGTTGGTACTCGTCCGATTTACCTGATTCACGAAGTTATCTACATCTGAAATAATATAGAGGAAAATGTCAAGCCACCTCCTGCTGTTGAGAAAATCAGCTGCTGCCATTTCTGCTTCTTCTCTTGTCTGGTCACACCTGTCGACGAAAAATAATACATGAAATAATTGATTGTACATTGCTTAAAGTCCCGACAACAACAAGGCTTTCTCAGGACGTGCCTGCACTGCTTGTGAAAAAAAAACAACCAACTAAACAGAACATTGAATGTATGTCGCCAGCCGGTCAAACACATTAAATAAACCTAACACATGGGGCCTAAATAAAGCTAAGACCATTTAGCAACACACATCCAATATCAAGAGCTACAGGCAGTGCAGACAGTAGGGAGAGTTTAAAAAAGGCAAATACAGGTGAATGGACCTCGGGTAGACAGAAACACATGCCCCAGAATAGAGAGAAAACCCCACCCTGTGGGGCTGACCAGGGTGACCCTGGGAACTAAAAAATACCTAACCCCACCCAAGTCCCCCAGGGCAGACCCGGGTGGGGTATACATGAAATAAAGCGGCTTAGGATATGCTACAGTGACTCCGGGCTGATCTGGCGTGAGACGCCAAACCGACCCCAGGTAGTTTTGGCATGAGGGTAATATCTGCGTGTTACTCACAAAAACTCGCCACGCTAAAGTTACCCCGGGGTGATCTGCTGTAGGCTTAAGCGACAGATTAGTAGATAATTGTTGAAAGACTAAGAATCCATGAACGCCCATTATAGGCCAGCGTATAGGATGCTCATCGGTCATTGACGCATACAAATTTGAAATGACGCATTGCTCTGTCAGTGAGCCGGTCATAATTATGACTTATTCATTTTTTAAACAGTCACTGAGACCCGCAGTCCTCAATAAACAGAGTGCATCCTAGATTAGGGAGGCGGGAGGCCAGCTGCCAACAGTGATGGGTGACACTTGCCCCCTCTCTCGAGCAAATGTAAACAATACTGCAAGCATGGGCCCTGACTAGAGTAGACACACGGTACAATATGATGCAAAACGCCTTCCGCCCGTAAGAGGCATACATCTTAATCAGTTCCCACGGCTGCATTAACTCTAGTCTAAGTCTCTTGTTGGTCTCATTTACGCTGATTTTGATCTTCGGAGTCGGTATGAAGGTGCGGCAGCGGACTGGGTCTAGATGTCTGTAGCCAGTATTTTTTCCACGCAGTTCAGCAGTCTACTTATTTATAATAGACGTCTAGAAGTAGAAGCAAAGGAAATGGCTTTCTGTTGTCAGTGCTGCCGGTTCGTAATTTTTGCACAGATATACATGCATATTTTTACATGATGTCCAAAATGTTGTAATGTAAGATGTTGTAATTGATGTACCAGTGGTCTCTCGTGCTCACACATATAACCTTCGTTCTTATTTCATGGTTACACAATCAGTAACTCAATCTTGCTTTGTTCCCGTCTTGTAGTTGAAGTCCACATCATGTAATTAGTTGTACACTGACAGTCCATAAGCTAAGCAGGGTCTACCGTGCACCCCCCCCCCCCCCCACCCAGTACTCAATAAGATGGGTTTCAAAGTGTACCTTATGTCATCCTGAGATGTTTAAGCTGTTTCCCAAAAATCCTTAGGAACACACCAGAGATAGAGCCGATGGCGCAAGGGTACCCCCATTCATGCTCTATGCGGATGCTAAAATGAGGCTGAGAAACATTTTCCTCTAAATAAATCAGAGTTCATTCGAAAAGCCCAAATCAGACACGATTATGTTAAGGCACTCCTTCTGCGTACTCTGCAAAAAAACAACAACAACAACAACAAAAAAAACCAGAATTAAAAAATATTGAATCTCTGGCTACAGTGAAGGTTTGTGTGCAGCCAGTAAACGGCCATTTCCGCAAAAAAAGACAAAAATAATGTGTCGGATGGCTTCAGACATTTTCTATAGCACTGGCAGTCCATTTTCAGGCTTACATCATTAAAACAGGATGTCACAATTATTATAAACTTGACCATGTGATTCTATGATCACTGTGAGTGCCACAGTGGTTGATTTTGTATCCCTACCCCGAAGTTGTAAAAATAAACAAAATTAGAAAAAATTACAAAATTTATTCCATTTCATTTTGACCTCTCCTTACCTATTAAGTTTCAATAATGTGAGCATAAAGTGCAAGAAAATAAGGAAAGTCGGCATCCTTTATGGTAAATTCGTGGTGAATGATAGCTTTTTCCCATTTAAAATTGTTGAATTGGGAAACATACGCTGTTTCTGATGCCCTCAAAAATTCTTGATACAACTGATAGGTCTTTTTTAAAAAGTTTTATTGGTTAGGATAGAGTACCACAGTTACTCCCAACCTGATTTTATGATGCTGTGATGCATTTAGGGGCCACATTGGCTGAATCTGCTGCCCTACCCCAATTTTACCAGTACACAAAATGACCATAACAATTGCTTATGTCATACTCCTCTGTTTAAATATTTTTGTTGCCAGTTTTCATAACAAATTATGCATATTGAGCATAACAATTTGTGATCATTTCATTAATTTCAATGTGACCCATCAATTTAATTGTAACTATTTTTAAGTGGCTGGTCTTTTAGGTGATATTTTACCTAGCGTAAGGCGGGTCTAGTAAGGTATCCCCTTTTCCTTTCATTTATTTTCATCTAGAAATGTGTAAACACGCTCCGTTTCGTGTAGTTAAACACGAACGGTTTGAGGCTGAATTCGGTAAGCTAAAGGTGTATTCCATACAGTAATGCCATCGGTATGAATTTTGAAGAAACAAATGAATATGCATAATAAAGTTTCATGGTTTCCAACAGCCTAAACAATGTTATCAAAATACTTTGTTTCCACATGTCCACCATGAGATCATCACTTCCACCCCCATTTTTTGCCTTTTTTTCTGCAACGTTCAATTACTTAAACTTAATGGCCATCTTTCAATCTTATATTGTTCTGGCTGCCAATGAGTGAGCTGTCAAGAGGTCGGCAGCAGGAAAATGTTTCTCAACCTCATTTTAGCATCCACGAAGAGCGTGAATACATGGCTTAAACATCTCAGGACATACTAAGGTACACTTTGAAACCCATCTTATTGAGTACGGGGGGGGGGGGGGGGGGGGGGGGGGGGGGTGCACGGTAGACTCTGCTAGCTTATGGACTTTGACAACCACAATCTGTTTCTTGCTTTGTCGTTTTCTAGGAGAGGGCGGAGGGTGGGGGTGTCTATAACAATTTGACAAAAATGTGTTGTGGTTGGTGTCCTGGACACTAAAGCTTGAAAGTACTGCCAGAAAACTGGTGCTTGTTGCCGAGAGCCATTGTGCTCTTCACTGTTGCACAGTAATTCAGTGCTTGCACATGTTTACTGAAAAAAGCATATTATATGTAATGGAAGTCACTGAAACGCAAACCTGATTACATTAGATTGCAAAATAGCAAAAACTAAATAAAAATCCGAAATTGCCAAATATACTTGCGTTTGGTATTTTATACACCAAATATAACACCTATAGTTGGCCGAGTGATGAATGTAACCAGTGCAAGAGTGAGTTTCTAAAGTCTGCAAGAGGCATAGACGTTCAAAAGTCCTCACCACCTAAGGGTCGTTATGAGAATCTATGCATATTGCTCGAGATTTTATCTGATAGTGTTACTCAAACTGAGGAAGTAGATGCGGACTATGTCTAACTGAAAACAGCCATGACTGTAACCAAATGGCAGGCAAGCACCGCGAAAACGCAAACAGCGAGAGAGTCTGCGGGCCAATTTACCAATATGTGTTGACAAGTTCGACAACTTAGCAGACTACTAGACCACGCCCACAAACGGCACATGTGATTGAGGTAGAACTTTACATGGCCGTTGATAACTTGATAGTAGCCCGTTCAGTAGACACAGCGGCTGCGATCAATTTCAACCTTTTCTCGATTATGATTGTTGGCTCGCAAAGCCGCTGTGCTTACTGAACAGGCTACACATGCTGCTGACATTTCAAAATCGAAAATGCCGAAAAAATGATTTTTTTTTTTTGGTTGACTTATGGATGTTCAAAATGACCTATTGATTTTATGTTGACTTATTGACTGCAAAACTCAACCTAATCACTGATAGGCTAGGGCAGATACTGCCCAGACATGGCCAATCTGGTAGGTCCACTCAATTTTTTCCCTAGAAGCTGCCACCAAACAAATGCACCACTCGGAAGTACACGTCCAAAGAAGTGCATATGCAAAAAAATCAGAACTTTATGTTGATTGGCTTCCGAGATAATATATGTGCATTTGAATGTGACCTAAAATGACCTTTTGCGTTTAAGAAAGTGCTATGTTTAGGCACCTATAAAATCATAACATGAAGGTAGAATTGTGTGGTTTGTACTGTCAGATATAAACGTGTAGATTGTCCTGAATTTTTTCTAGCCCCACACATTGATACGTTTGCAATTACAGCACGCCTAAATGACCAAAAATGCAATTTAGACATGTCATAATGAGGGTTTACATGGCTTATACACCCTTCACTAAAAACGTTATATCTAAGGTAATTTTCATCGTCTTGGGTTTCGCCAGAAAGAAGAACAAAGACTGGTTTGACGAAAACGATGTAGAGATCCAGGAACACCTAGCAAAAAAAAGAGCCGCCCATCAGGCCCACCTAGCCCAGCCTTCCTGCCCTGTGAAGAAATCTGCCTTCCGCCTCGTCTGCAGCAGTCTCCAGCGCAAGCTCAGAGATCTCCAGAATGAGTGGTGGACCAGACTTGCACAGAGGACCCAGCTTTGTGCTGACAATGGTGACTACAGGGGCTTCTACGAAGCACTGAAAGCAGTGTATGGCCCCAGGCACCTGGTACAAAGTCCCATGTGAAGCGCGAATGGCCAGGCACTCCTCACAAATACTTCCATCTTGAACCGCTGGTCGGAATACTTTCAGAGCCTCTTCAGCGCTGAGCGCACTGTTCAAGAAGCAGTCGTCCTACAAATCCCACACCTCCCAGTAAAGGTTGAATTGGACGAACCGCCCACCGCTGAAGAGACCCTCACAGCCATCCACCAGCTCAAGAGTGGCAAAGCAGCAGGCATTGATGGAATACCGCCAGAGATCTGGAAACATGGAGGCACAGCACTGCACAACAAGCTCCATGACCTCTTTCTCTGCTGCTGGGAGGAAGGAACACTACCAAAAGATCTCCGTGATGCAGTCGTTATCACCCTGTACAAGAACAAAGGCGAGAAGTCTGTTCCAACTATCGGGGAATTACCCTGCTGTCCATTGCTGGGAAAATCCTTGCAAGGCTGCTCCTGAATCGGCTGGTACCTGCCATCGCTGAAGACCAACTCCCAGAGGGCCAGTGTGGCTTCAGAGCAAACAGGAGCACCACCGATATGGTCTTTGTGCTGAGACAGCTACAGGAGAAGTGCCGCGAGCAGAACAAAGGGCTGTACGTAACATTTGTCGACCTAACAAAAGCGTTCGACACTGTGAGCAGGCAAGGCATGTGGCAGATCCTGGAGCGACTTGGCTGTCCCCCAAAGTTCCTCAACATGATTGTCCAGCTACACGAGGACCAGCAAGGCCAGGTCAGACTCAACAATGATCTCTCAGAACGATTCCCTATTCTCAACGGCGTAAAGCAGGGCTGTGTGCTGGCACCGACCCTCTTCACCATCTTTTTTAGCATGATGTTGAAGCAGGCCACAGTGGACCTCGATGATGACGATGCAGTGTACATCAGGTATCGTCTCGATGGCAGCCTGTTCAACCTTAGACGACTGCAGGCCCACACGAAAACCCTAGACCAACTGATTCGTGAGCTGCTTTTTGCTGATGATGCTGCCCTCGTTGCACACACAGAGAGAGCCCTGCAGCGCATGAAAAAGACAGAGGTCCTCCATCAGCCGGCACCCAAGACAGTGTATCGCCCTCCTCACATCACCATTGGCGAGTCTGAACTAAAGTCAGTGCACCAGTTTACTTACCCTGGCTGCATTATCACGTCGGACGCCAAGCTGGACAAGGAGCTTGACAGCAGGCTGGCAAAAGCGAACGGCGCTTTCGGGCGACTTTTCAAGCGGGTGTGGCACAATCAACAGCTGAAAACAGGCACCAAGATCAGCGTGTACAGAGCTGTGGTCCTCACCACCCTGCTGTATGGTTCCGAGTCTTGGGCCCTCTACCGCAGCCAACTACGACTCCTCGAACGCTTCCACCAGCGCTGCCTGCGTACCATCCTGGGCATTCACTGGAGTGACTATGTCACCAACGTCGAGGTCCTTGAACAGGCTGAAACTGTGAGCATCGAGGCTTTGCTGCTGCGGACACAGCTCCGCTGGGCGGGGCATGTCTCCAGGATGGAGGATCATCGCCTACCAAAGATCACCCTGTTCGGCGAGCTTGCTACTGGACACCGTGACAGAGGGGCACCAAAGAAGAGATACAAAGACTGTCTCAAGAAGTCACTTAGTGCCTGCCAAATCGACCACCACCAGTGGTCTTCGCTTGCTGCGGACCGTGACACCTGGCACTCCACCATTTACAAGGCAGCTGTCTCCTTTGAGGACTCTCACAGAGCTAGCCTTAAGGACAAGCGGCTCAGGAGAAAAAACAGAGATGCCGCAGCTCAGAACCCTGGCCATACCTTCCCCTGCAGCCACTGCGGTCGAACCTGCCTGTCTCGGATTGGCCTCCGCAGCCACGAACAAGCCTGCAGACGTCGTGGGCAACTCCTATAAAATCTTCGTTCGCGAAGTCAAGCCAAGAGACAAGAGAGAGAGGCTATGTTTAGGCACCTATAAAATCATAACATGAAGGTAGAATTGTGTGGTTTGTACTGTCAGATATAAACGTGTAGATTGTCCTGAATTTTTTCTAGCCCCACACATTGATGCGTTTGCAATTACAGCACGCCTAAATGACCAAAAATGCAATTTGGACATGTCATAATGAGGGTTTACATGGCTTATACACCCTTCACTAAAAACGTTATATCTAAGGTAATTTTCATCGCAGGCATGTGAATGAGATACCAAAATGTACACAAAAACACTATAAATCCCCTTCTGTGTGATAACTGCACATTAAATCAAGCACATTTAAGATATGAATACAATAGGACTATATCTTGCATTCTAGCGCTATATCTCACACATGGAATTCTGAATGCATTTCCAACACATTTCAAATTTACCAGCTGCTGGACGTCTGTTGGCTATGGAAACAAGCAATGTGGTTATCTGCCTCGTGTTTCTTGTTTAACTCATTCTACCCCAACACCGAAATCCCCAAATTTTGCCGTTGTTCTCTGAAGGCTGCATTGCAGTGCAGGACACAGATCGACCATGATAGTTCAAGGGTGATGCCAGAATAGCTTGGCGCCCTTTAACTATCATGGTCGATCCTTATCTTGCTGTGGTGTGTCTGGGGTAGAACGAGTTAAGATATATATCTCTTCTTCCCCCTCCCCTGTTCCTGAGAGGGGGTCTACTGGAGCCATCCTATGTATCACTGTAGCTGGGTGTCTGTCTGGTTTTATTTTTGCAGGTGATTTCTCCAGAAGCAACCAACAGAATCGTTTACATTTTCATATCTGGTAAGTATTAGATTAGAAGATGTGTCTTGTAGAAGTTGTACCAAAGCCGAGGTCCTAATGTCAAGGTAGAGATATAAAGTGTTTGTACACTAAAGGTAAAAAAAAATCACAAAAAGGACGGCTCATTTGATTTAAATTGTTGTTAAAGTAAAGATACCCCGAAGAAAGCTGCGCAAAGGAAATTATCTGACATACCAAGTGTAAAGGCCCTGACAGCCATGTATTTTCAGTGCTTCAGTTTTTGTCTGTGCGATATCTCTGGGACCACTCTACCGATTTTTGTCAAGTTTTAGTATTTGGTAGCATTCAGTGTGAGAATGGTCATAAGCAAAAACGGAGTTTGATACTTTTAAGTGTTAGGTTTACGTGTTAGGAACATGAATCTATGTAATGGGCCAGTGGTCGTCCATCGTAAATTTCTCGGAGACTATTCAATCCACACTCTTCAGTCAAACTTGGGCCAACTTTCTACACAGACCAAATTCTGTGGCCTCTCTCAAGGTCAAATTCACAGGGGATTACAAAATAGATTAAACAAATACACATTTACAGGGGCGACCGTGTCGCAGTGGTTAAGGCGCCTGCCACGAATGCAAAAGGTGCGAGGTTCGATACCGGGTTCCGGCGTTTCTCCTCTAGCCAGTGTCACCGTTAATTCGGGCGGACCGTCGTGGGTTCTGCCGGCTCTTCCCCCACGACTTGAATTTCCACAAACTTCTTTGAGCTTGCCCTTAGCCCCACGTGAATGTAATGTGTTTATGTACAGTGTGTGAATGAATGCGCATGATTCATGTGAGCGTGCTTGTTGGGTTCAGTCCGCGGCGGCACTTTGAGGCAATATTCAATTGGGTAAAGCGCCTATTTAATGCGCTGATTTATTTATTTATTATTTTAACAACAACAAAAGAAGATTTTCTGAAATACTGTTAACGGAGTGGGGGGGCTGGAGACAGGGGCTCACGTGCTTTAGAGAGATGCTTTTCGAGTGGGTGGGGCCCTGGGGGGGGGGGGGGGGGAGTAGAGACAAAGGCTCATGTCCCTCAGAGAGGTGCTGTCCGTTGGGGGACGCGGTAGGGGTAAGGGAATGAGGGGGGGGGGGGGATTCGGTGTAGGTCTTTTTTCCACCGCGTAACCATTTTCTGGGTTTTCCTTACGTTTACGTTAGCAAAAGCAAGAAAGGGCAAACATTTTGCACCCATCGTTTCAGGTCAGTGCTAACTGAAGGGTACACCTTTACACCTTACGGATGCTAGTTTTAATCGTACAGATATGAATCCGTTTCGACTGCAAAAGAAGAAAAAGATGCAGTCGTTTGACCAAGACGCTGGTCGACTGAGAAGATAGGGAAGAGTGGACTGGAAAGGATAAGTGGTCTGGGACGGTAGCACTCGTTTCTTCAATTCTTGGTCAAGATATTAATATCTATTACCTATCGTCAAGTATAGATATTCTCATTTGACGGATATGCGTCTGTGTCATAGAAAGTAATGGATAGACAGGCAAACCTTCAGAGTAGCAAGACTCATTAAACAAAGTCTGAGTTGAATATCTGGTGTTGTTTGCCATCGTTGTGTCATATATTCAGCTGTAAGAAAAGTTTGTTGATCGAGATGGGTAGGTTTTGTTTGATCCTCCTCGTTTCCTCTGATGAATTCAGCCCGACATCTTGAAGTGTTTGTCTAAACATAATTAAAAGCAACCGAAACTATTTGTTGTTCAATGTGATTTTCTTTTATCTATAGTAAGAAACTGACAAAAAGAGTAAAACTTCCAAAAAGAAATATAATAATAATAAATGTAATAATAATAATAATATTAAGTGTTCGTATCGTTTGCTTTATTTACAAGTACGTTACGACGACCAGAAAAACATACAACACAAAAAACATTATTTTTTTCATAATTTAGGCAGTCAAAACCCGGCCATCACAGTGACGTCAAGTGGAAAGAGGGTTCGTTTGTTTGATGCCTGGTATTTTTAGCGTACACCCCTATGATGGGATAACGTGATTCCTGGCAGGCATCAGCATCCAAGATGTCTTTCACTTTTTCCAATCTCATTTAATCACGTCTGAAACATGTTTACGTTTTATGAGTATTAGTGAACGCCACTTCTGTTTGATTAATCGGGCAGAACAATTCTTCAATGTGACTGGCATAAAAGACCTGTCGTTTAAACGCACATACTGACTAAAACTGGACGCACTAAAACTATTCAGAACGCACTTTCCTTATGCTTCAGCGAGATAAGATCTTCATAGCTGTTCACTGTTCGGAAGGTGGCGGTCATTGTCTTAAATTATATCCAACACAAACCCAAACTAGGTCAGCAACATCACTGTACCATCAGACTCTATACCACCCATTATCCCTCTTCTTGACATTGTCCGATATGCTAAAGATTTTGGCGATTTATGAGTCACCTTATGAAGGTATAAAGGGTCCCTCTCAATGAGATACTGCAAGTGGAAACTACTGGTGACCTTTGAGTGTCCTGCGGACCATCAACAAGTTCCCATCCACATTGACATAAACACGTTTGATGAGTGTCTAAATGTGTGTATTTGACAGATTCACTTCCAATGTGTGTGTATGTGTGTGTATGTGGAGATTGGCGCCTTTAGGCGCCAATCTCATCTGGCACTTCCCTAGAATTATCATAATTAATCCATCTCCTACAACTGGTATAAAGTCGTTATACAACGCATCCAAAATGTTGGAAATGCGGATATGGAGTTAAGAGGGTTAACCATTACCTAAAGAACGAACATCCACCTCCCTTTTGTCTTGTCATGATTTGATTTATTGTGTGACCCAAGAAGTCAAATGGCCAGCAAAATCAATGCCAATAACCAGGAAGCGCCTCTGTTGATCAATGACACGTGTTAATTAATTACATAAAGAGCTTTTACCACCTTGTAGCAAAGAGGGCGAGTACTGCTCAGGCCACAGGCAGGTTGAGTTTTCTCAGGGGTTCCTGATTTATGCAGATTCTCTTTAATTACTTCATTCTCGAAGCAATTACAACAACGAGGATGTGCTAATTGACTCCCTGCCTTCTCAACCATCCGGAGGATATCATTTTTACCTCTGAAATGAGACATCTTGGACCGTAAATCTCCGACACTGAAAATGCTGATGGTCGGCCCTAGTGAACTCTACAGGTATGCCGCTCGGCCAGGCTAAACGGAAGGCTGTATCTACTACGACTGACAAGTTTTGATCAATCTACACCCAGCCATGCGACCAGACAGAGAAAAGCGGCACTTCTAAAGAAAGCCAGGATGAAGAAAAGCAAGGCGGAGCCGGCATCGGACAGCAGAGCATCGATCAAGTGTCACTTTCAAACTACGCGACGAAACAGCGTGGCGGAGACTGCGGACAAGAATGCGTCGTCTGCTACCGCGTCTGCCACGGTCTTCGTATCCACTGGTGACGACTTACAGGTCACTGACCCTTCCAATGCTGATTTAATGAGACTGCTGCGCGAAATGTCTACAAAGCTAGATAAAGTGAATGAGCAATTCGAGGAGTTAAGAGGCGAGATACACCAGTTAAAAGTGGAAAATCAGACACTGAAGGTTGAATTGGAGCAGTGTAGAAAGAAGATAGAGGCAACCAGTCTGGCTACGGATGCCAAGTTTCTAGCTTCCGTAGCAGGGATGCGCTTGAACGATCTAGAACAATATACTCGAAGAAACAACGTACGCATACTGGGAGTACCAGAGGCAGAGAGAGAGACCGTAGAGGAGTGCGAGAAGAAAGTTCTCCAGATTTTCAAAGACAAGTTACAGCTGCCCGGTCTACAGTCTGGAGACATTGAGGCCTGTCATCGCATAGGTCAATTACAGCAGCGATCACATGAAAGTGGGCAACGACAGCGAGGACCGAGACCTGTGATCGTGATCCTGTGATCGTGATCGTGCGTTTCTTGTCAAGAAAGACTGCAGAATTAGTGCTTTTCCACAGACGAAAACTAAAAAACACCAACTACATCATAACCGAGGACTTAAAGCTGAGGTGCAATGAGAAAAACCCGCCCCGCACATGTTTTAAAAAAAAAAAAACTTTACAGGACCCAGCGAGGGCCCTGTCGTAAACGTTCGGCTACCTTGCCCCTAAGTCGGCAAACCGGTTTGCAACTCAGTTGACCGAGTTTTGAACTGCGTTTGTCGTGCTGGCAAAACTCCTGTGAAAAAGACAGGCCACTTCCTGTATACAGCGAGTGGGCACCGCAATCACTGATGTAAATCAGCGATATTACCACTGATAGCAACAGTAGCAGGCGACACCATCCAACAGACTGAGCTGGCCATTGTTTTTACGTCAGTCTTGCCGCTGAGGGTGACCCAAACTTCAGTATGGACCAGGACGAGCTATCCGTAAGTTACACAGTACAGCCTGTATCTTTATTTGATATCGTGCGTAGATTTGACCGCCATCTTACATATCCAAGGTAAATTCACTCTGAGTGGCTGCCCCTGAATTCTCCCGTAATGCCTCGGGTGGCGATGGCGACTGCTCAAGTTTTCGTGCATGGTAACTGCAGTAAAACTGTACGCCTCCACTATGTGTACAATATCATGGACTGGATTTACGTGTGGAAAAGATTCGTTCACAACTACAAAGTGTCAGGAGTCATACTTACATCTTGTACTGCCGTACATTCTGCCATCATCCCCAGCGCGTAATAGTCCGTGGCAGCCGGTAAGTTTCAGTCGAAAGTGTCAAAGCATCAATCGTCTGATGTTGTCCGATCTGCTAATCAAGAGGATTTCCGTGCAACAGGAAGTGGTCTGTCTTTTCCCGGGAGTTTTGCCTGTTCTGCGTACACAGCTGCAAACTCCGTCAACCGAGTTGCTAACCGATTTGACCCACTTAGAGGCACGGTAGCCTGCGGCTGGCACAGGGCCCAAGCTGGGTCCTGTAGAGTCTTTTTAAAACACGCGCTGGGCGGGTTTTTCTCATTGCACCTCAGCTTTAACTCATAGAAACTACACTCTGCTGCCCCAGTGCTGGGACCACCCTGCTGCGCTGGACACGTGGACAAAACGTGGGAGTGTTTTTGTAAAGCGCAAATCCGATTCCAGGGTGATATGTATAGCCTCAATCTCCGACTTGGCGGACAAGGTGCCTATTGGAAGTGACCCGAACACAACACCACCACGGGAGAGAAGACGACGTGAGCTCCAGCGCTGAGCTAGCTCGGCGATCGGTTGTATATGGACTCTTTGCCTAAACTGCACAAGTTTCGATGTGCACCCGATCACGGAGCTGGCTACAGGTGGACCGTGGATGATTTGCAATCTTTGTGACCACCTTCTGTTTACATGTTTCTTTTTTTTTTTCTCACCTGTGACCTGTAACCTTACGCGTGACACGCTACCCGAGTAAGAGCGGCTACTCTGCCCAACAGGTCAATAAGTTCGCACCAGGTCTGCTCCTCAGTGTGAGGCAGGATGCGGCGACTCTGTTGGAGTGTGTTGTGAGCCAGGCTCGTGTGGTCATGATGGTTTAATGTGCTATGTCACTGGTATCTGGTGTTTGAAACTGAGACACCGAGGGACCGGTCACCCTCTTCCTAGTGAGGCACGGTACGTACATTTCATTCTCGGCATGGGCGGGCCGAATCGTTTTGGTATGCAAACGTACTTTCACGGGTGTCACTGTGTGTGTGTGTGGTAATTCGTGTGCCGGGTAGGCCCTGATGTCTATGCCTCGAGCAGTGACCTGCCTAAAGATGTACACCCTTTTTGCAGTATTTTACAGCCGTTTTGCGATGGATGAAGAAACATTGTAGTGCGTCATGTGGCTTCAAGTTTTTTTTGGGTATTATTTATGCAGCATGTGCCACAGGTTAGGTGTGTATAATTATGTATATAATAATGCCTGTGTACGGGTATGTCCAGGTACTTTCTGCTGGGTACTTATGTATGCTGTTGTGCTGTTTATTTCTGGAGCAGGTATGTGTGCGTGTACTTGTGTGCCTGCATACATGCTTGCATGTGCACGGGTATGCCTATGGTATGCTTTGGTATGTGTGTGTGCTTGTGGGAGCACTTTTGCCGGGTGGTATCATACGCTTCTGCCCGGCATGAGTGCTGTGCGAGTGAATACTTAATATGATGGGTACATTTGTAACTAGGGTACATCTAGATACTCTTCTCATGCACAGAAGTGTGTACATGTGTATTTACGCGTGTATCGTGGCAGGTGTGTGTGCCGGGAGCTTGTGTACATACCTACATACTTGCTTTGGTGTGTGTGTGTGTGTGTGCGTGCCGGGAGCATGTGTACATACCTACATACTTGATTTGGTGTGTGTGTGTGTGTGTGTTTGCGGGTGTACTACACGCATCCACCGGGCACGGGTGGATGTACACGCGTATACAGGTTTTTATCGTTTTGTTGTTGTTACTTCCATGACTAGTGCATATGTGTGTGCCTGTTGCGTGTACACTTACATGTAGGTTGACGTGTATGTGGCGGGTATCACTACCAAATGTTAATAATATACAGGACTGACCAGCGGGGGAGTGCGTGCGGTTCTGCGCCACTGGTTAAGCCTTTAAGTCCAGGGCAGCAGATCAGTCCACTTGTCCCTGTTGGGAGGGTACAGCATGACTTACTACTTTGTTCATTCGCACTTTACTTTTATCTTTTCCCTAATTACCTCTCACTGTACATGTTACCTGGAGTTGGAGGGGCCAAATATATGTCTCGTATTTTGTATAGATATAGCACCGACTTATATTGTAATTGCTATAGGTATTCTGGAACGCTACCCATTGCTAATGGTGTCATTCCTCATGGATACTGTATAGCTGGATATAACGAAGGAGGAGAGCGGCAATGCTTGCATATATACCAACTTTTTTTCCCTTTTTTGGGGGGTTGTTCTTGGGTTTTTTTCTTTGTACATGGTTTGCTTCTATATGCCGCGTGTAGAACACACACTTTGTTATATGACAGGGCTATTAGAGTATGGAACATTTGGTGTAAAATATGTGTTTTCTCTCCTGTTCCCTGCACCTGTTCAGTCACCTTGGTTCCTTTTGCCACTCACTTGAATTGGCCTTTGTGTACACCTGTCACACATTCAGTACTGATGATACAGTCAGCCGGCTTGACCATATCAAACTGCTGCGTGCAACAGCTGGATTGATTGATTGTACATTGCTTAACGTCCCGACAGCAACAAGGCTTTCTCAGGACGTGCCTGCACTGATTGTGAAAAAAAACTAAACAGAAAATTGAATGTATGTCGCCAGCCGGTCAAATACATTAAATAAACCTACAACATGGGGCATAAATAAAGCTAAGACCATTTAGCAACACACATCCAATATCAAGAGCTACAGGCAGTGCAGACAGTAGGGAGAGTTTTAAAAAGGCAAATACAGGTGAATGGACAAAGGGTAGACAGAAACACATGCCCCAGAATAGAGAGAAAAACCCACCCTGTGGGGCTGACCAGGGTGACCCTGGGAACTAAAAAATACCTAACCCCACCCAAGTCCCCCAGGGCAGACCCGGGTGGGGGGTGCAACAGCTGGAAACAAACTCCACTTCCAGTATGGCTAGCATTACCAATGACAGTCCATTAAAAATATGTACCTTTAATGCCAATGGTCTTGGCCAGTATCAGAAAAGGAAAGATGTGCTAGACTTCCTCAGACAGTTAAAGGCTTCTATCTACTTTTTGCAATTGACACATCTCAAGACTAAAAACGAACACATGCTAAGGGCCATGTGGGGCTTTGAATGTTTTCTATGCGGTAATGATACAAATAGCAAAGGAGTTGCAATTCTGTTTAACAATAACTTTAAGTATAAAGTACATAATGTGATTAGAAGTAATGATGGTGCTTATATTCTACTAGATACTGACATTCAGGGTAAGCGGATGACTATTGTTAACCTGTATGGGCCTAGTAATGGGGACTCTCCCATCTTTTTTGAAACTGTCTTTGAAGAAATAGGTAGGCTAGACAATCAATACGTAATAGTAGGCGGTGACTGGAATGTTGTACTGGATGTTAATATGGATACGTACAGGTATAGAAATATTAACCGCCCTCGATCAATGCAAAAGGTGCTTGAATGTATGCAGGTGCATGACCTAGTGGATGTATGGAGGGTGCTTCATCCAGCATCTAGACAGTACACATGGCGTCGCTTTAACTCTGCTCAACAAGGCAGATTAGATTATTTCTTGGTATCGGAATGTTTGATGGTAGAGGTTACTGAGGCAAAAATTAACTCAGGTTATCGTTCGGATCATTCGCTTGTGTCTATTGAATTATTTTGCATCGCCTCCTAAGAGAAATAGAACCCAGTTTACTGGAAATTCAGCAATTCGCTTCTTAAGGACAAGTCATTTGTAGAAATGGTTAAAAAACTGATTCTGGACATGAAGAGGCAATATGGACTTTTGATCTATAACATGGATTCTATTGATAATGTGAGAAATGATGACCTACAATTTTGCATTAGTGATCAAACCTTTTTTGAGATGATACTCCTGGAAACTCGGGGCCAGTCCATCTCATATGCTAGCCACAAGAAAAAGGAAGAAACTAAAAAAGAAGATTCTCTCAGGAACGAGATAAAAAACTTAGAACGTAGTATCCAGCACAATAATATCCCTCTTCTTGAGGTTAAGAAAGCCGAACATGTGGAATTACGCAAGAAAAACACTGAGGGTACGATTGTCCAGTCCCGAGTTAAGTGGATCTAAGATGGGGAAAAGACATCAAAATATTTTTGTAGTTTGGAAAGTAGGAATTTTGTTAGTAAATCAATGAACTACTTAGAGAATGATAACGGAGAAGTGATAAATAATGTGGATGCTATTGCAAAAGAAACTCAAGCGTTTTATGAACAATTGTACGCTTCGAGGGAAGTTGAGGTTGACCTCTCCTCCGTTTTTGCACCCTCGTTGTCTGATGATGCGAAGATGTCTATTGAAGGCCCCATTTCGATGGAGGAGGCATTAAAATCATTGAAAAGAATGTGTAACAATAAATCTCCAGGTTCAGATGGTTTTACCACCGAATTTTTTAAAATTATTTTGGGCTGACATTGGCGATTTTTTGGTGAGATCTATAAATTATGGTTTTTCAGCATGGCCAGCTGTCAGTAACACAAAAGCAAGGGTGATCACTTGTATACCCAAAGAGGGAAAGGATAAGAAATTTTTGAAAAACTGGAGACCCATTACTCTTTTAAATACTAGTTACAAAATAGCCTCCGCCTGCATAGCAGAACGTCTGAAACTGGTTTTACCCTCTATTATACACCAAGACCAAAAGGGCTTCCTGAAGGGCAGATATATTAGTGAGAACATACGGCTTCTTTATGATGTACTTTTTTACACTCATGTAAACCAGGTGCCAGGTCAACTGGTTCTCATAGACTTTGAGAAAGCATTTGACTCGCCTGGTCCTTTGTAGATAAATGTCTTGACTTTTTCAACTTTGGTCCAGATATGAAGAGATGGATTAAAACATTTACTGTGATATTAAGGCCTGTGTCTCTGTTAATGGTCGCTATTCTGGGTGGTTTCCGGTAGGAAGAGGATGTCGTCAAGGCGACCCAAGCTCTCCGTACATTTACTTAATCTGCGCGGAAATTCTGGCCAGGCCTCTACGCCAGAATGAAAATATAAGTGGGTTAAAAGTTAAAGATATATACTTACTTCTGTCCCAGTTTGCAGATGACACTACATTGTTTTTAAATGGAAGCATAAGGTCTTTTGAAGAAAGCATCCACAGTCTACAATACTTTGCATCTATCTCAGGTCTCAAGATGAATATGGATAAAACGCAGGTGGTCTGGCTTGGACCTATGAGGAAGTCACACATTCGATTCATGCCCAAATTCAACTTCATCTGGGACCTTGGGATTTTTAAGGTTCTAGGTATAAAGCTCTCCACAAACATTATAACTGCTATTAATTACGAGGGCAAACTTGCTGAAATTCAGCGAGTCTTGTATGTTTGGTCCAAGCGTCAACTTACACCATTAGGTAAAATTACGGTAATCAAAACACTGGCAGTGTCAAAGATTGTCCATCTTTTTATGAACCTCCCAGATCCTCCCGCACAGTTTTTGACCGACCTTGAAAAAATGTTTACATTCTTGTGGGATGGAAAGAGAGCAAAAATAAAGCTGTTGTCTGTTCACCATACAATGAAGGTGGTTTGCGAATGTTAAATGTTTACTCTTTTTTAACGTCTATGAAGGTCATTTGGCTTAGAAGGGTCTTTGGTGTATCATGTGTCTCATTGGTACGTCGGATTCTGGTCAGCTGCTATCCTTTGTTTGGTAACATGCAGGTGTTTGGTGGTGAATATGCAAACGTTTTAATGCTTCACTGTGATAATTGCTTCTGGGCCGATGTTGCCAAACATTACAAGATTGTTTGCAATAAGTGTGTACCTGAAAATTCTGATGAAGTGCTCTCAGAACGTATTCATTATAACAAGAACATTATTAGAGACAGGAAAATGGTTCATTTCACGGAATGGAGAGAAAAAGGAATTTTGGTCATTGGGGATCTGCTCGACGAGAATGGCTCTCCGTTATCTTTCGAGTCATTCAAGTTGCTGTTCCCTGATGTGTCTACACATTTCTTGATGTACTCTGGTGTAGCCAATGCTGTCAAGGCCTACTTAACCTCATTAGCAGTAGAGCCAGTTAGGGAGGGAAATAGTACCGGCAATAAGGCCTGGAACATTATCTTGCAGGGTTGTAAAACCATATATTTAACATTGGTCAAATCAAAGTCAAGGCCTATTTGTATTCAAAAGTGGTCTCAATGTTTTGATATTGACGACATACCAAGCTGGAAATGTATTTTTTCAAAACCCTTCAAACCACACCAGACTCGCAACTAAAATGGTTCCAGATAAGGCTATTGCATCCGTTGTTGCCCACAAAGCGTTTATTCCTGCGTAAACTGTCTGAATCTGCAATTTACACCTTTTGTAAGAATGAGGATAAAACTCTTTCCCACCTGCAGTGATTAGGTTGAGTTTTGCAGTCAATAAGTCATATGACCGGAGGAACATAAAATCAATAGGTCATTTTGAAAATCCATAAGTCAAAATAAATATATATTTTTTCGGCATTTTCGATGTCAAACTTGTCAACACATCTTGGTAACTTGGCCCGCAGACTCTCTCACTGTTTACGTTTTCGCGGTGCTTGCCTGCCATTTGGTTACAGTCATGGCTGTTTTCAGTTACACTCAATTTGAGAAACATGAGCATGAATGGAACCAGTTAGAGGCGTAGATTTTCATGAACCCGCGGGCAGAGGCGACTCATGAGGATCTGTGCTACTTGCAGATGTGGATTATAATCGTTACTTAGTCCGCATCTACTTCCTCAGTTTGAGTAACACTATCAGATAAAATCTGGAGCAATATGCATAGATTCTCATAACGACCCTTAGGTCGTGAGGACTTTTGAACGTCTATGCCTCTTGCAGACTTTAGAAACTCACTCTTGCACTGGTTACATTCATCACTCAGCCAACTATAGGTGTTATATTTGGTGTATAAAATACCAAACGCAAGTATATTTGGCAATTTCGGATTTTTATTTAGTTTTTGCTATTTTGCAATCTAATGTAATCAGGTTTGCGTTTCAATGACTTCCATTACATATAATATGCTTTTTTCAGTAAACGTGTGCAAGCACTGAATTACTGTGCTACAGTGAAGAGCACAATGGTTCTCAGCAACAAGAGCCAGTTTTCTGGGAGTACTGATTCAAGCTTTAGTATCCAGGACACCAACCACAACACATTTTTGTCAAATTGTCATAGACACCCCCACCCTCCGCCCTCTCCTAGAAAACAACAAAGCAAGAACAGATTGTGGTTGTCATAGTCCATAAGCTAGCAGAGTATACCGTGCACCCCCCTCCCCCCCCCCCCCAACCCCCCAGTACTCAATAAGATGGGTTTCAAAGTGTACCTTAGTATGTCCTGAGATGTTTAAGCCATGTTCCCTGAAAATCCTTAGGAACACACCAGAGATATAGCCGATGGCGCAAGGGTACCCCATTCATGCTCTTCGTGGAGGCTAAAATGAGGTTGAGAAACATTTTCCTGCTGCCGACCTCTTGACCGCTCACTCATTGGCAGCCAGAACAATATAAGATTTAAAGATGGCCATTAAGTAATTGAACGTTGCAAAAAAGAAGGCAAAAAATGGAGGTGGAAGTGATGATCTCGTGGTGGACATGTGGAAACGAAGTATTTTGATAACATTGTTTAGGCTGTTAGGAACCATGAAACTTATTATGCATATTCATATTTACACATTTCTAGATAAAATTAATGGAAAAGAAAAGGGGATACCTTACTAGACCCGCCTTATGCTAGGTAAATATCACCTAAAAGACCAGCCACTTAAAAATAGTTACAATTAAATTGATGGGTCACATTGAAATGATCACAAATTGTTATGCTCATTATGCATAATTTGTTATGAAAACTGGCACCAAAAATATTTAAACAGAGGAGTATGACATAAGCAATTGTTATGGTCATTTTGCATTCTTTTGTGTACTGGTAAAATGGGGGTAGGGCAGCAGATTTAGCCACTGTGGCCCCTAAATGCATCACAGCATCATAAAATCAGGTTGGGAGTAACTGTGGTACTCTATCCTAACCAATAAAATCTAAGAAAGACCTATCAGTTGTATAAAGAATTTTTGAGGGCATCAGAAACAACGCATGTTCCCCAATTCTGCAATTTTAAATGGGAAAAGGCTATCATTCACTATGAATTTACTGTAAAGGATGCCGACTTTCCTTATATTCTTGCACTTTACGCTCACATTATTGAAACTTAATAGGTAAGGAGAGGTCAAAATGAAATGGAATAAATTTAGTAATTTTTTCTAATTAATTTTGTTTATTTTTACAACTTTGGGGTAGGAATACAAAATCAACCACTGTGGCACTCACAGTGATAATAGAATCACCTAGTTAAGTTTACAATAATTGTGACATCCTGTTTTAATGATGTAAGCCTGAAAATAGACTGCCAGTGCTATAAAAAATGTCTGAAGGCATCTGATACATTATTTTTGTCTTTTTTTGCGGAAATGGCTGTTTACTGGGTGCACACAAACCTTCACTGTGAGCCAGAGATTCAATATTTTTTCATTCTGGTTTTTTTTTGCAGAGGACGCAGAAGGTGTGCCTTAACATAATAGTGTCTGATTTGGGCTTTCGAATGAACTCTGATTTATTTAGAGGAAAATGTTTCTCAACCTCATTTTAGCAACCGCAAAGAGCGTGAATGGGGGTACCCTTGCGCCATCGGCTATATCTCTGGTGTGTTCCTATAGATTTTCGGGGGAACATGGCTTAAACATCTCAGGATGACGTACTAAGGTACACTTTGAAACCCATCTTATTGAGTACTGGGGGGGGGGGGGGAGGGGGGCGGGGTGCATGGTAGATCCTGCTAGCTTATGGACTATCAGTGTACAACTAATTACATGATGTGGACTTCAAATACAAGACGCGAACAAAGCAAGATTGAGTTACTGATTGTGTAACCATGAAATAAGAACGAAGGTTACATGTGTGAGCACGAGAGACCACGGTACATCAATACTCCTTTTGCACATTTCGGCAGTCGCGCATGCGCAGATGGTATTTTCTCACATTCAGCGGAAATAGGGGGGAACGTTTCGAAAACAGACGCAGATTGTAACTGAGCCAGCGAAAAAAATGGGAAAAAGTGACTTTTGTTGCGTGTATAAATGTTCAAGACAACGCGATAGAGAAAAAGGAAAGGGAGGAGTCAGCTCTTTTTATCAGATTCCTCTAGGAAAGTCAAAAAAGGCGGCGCAGAGACGAAAGTTGTGGCTGAATGCACTACGACGCGAAAACTTCGAACCAACGAAGAACAGTAAGGTTTGCGATCGTCATTTTGTGTCAGGCATGGCAATAAATGACCCTTGTTCGACGGATTACGTGCCTACACTTCATCTTGGGTATGGAAATAATATAACCGCCAGAAGAACAGCAACAAGCACCAAAAGAGCCTGCTATTGGTCCGATGAAAAACTTTCAAGTTGGACAGATTCACATCAAAAAGCTCAAATGGCAGGTGTGGTGCCCCCCTTCGCTGCTGCATATGTTGTAGTCGATGACACGGATTGTCATCCGGAGTACACTCAACAAATGTCTTGTAAGTAATAATATGTTATTACAAAAAGGTCTAATTTTTAAAATAAGCAATTTAAGTGTTAAATCATTCACTCAACCACTTGTTTACATTCTCAATCTCAGTAGTGGAGTAACTACTGCATGAGTAGCAATTAGGCATATTTTTAAGTTCAATATTGTCACAGAAAACAAAAATCAAATAAACATTAGGTTACTGTTTAATACATATTTCTTAGCATATTATTACTGAATGCACAGCAAATTTAATATGAACTATTAAGTTACACGTGCAAATGTGTCAAACAAACAGTGGATACGAGCCTCTAATAAATTTTTTTTCATGTAAAAAGAAAAGTCATTTAACTATGCATTTTGGTAATGTAATTTACTTAACTCTCATCATCATGTTGTTCTGTATTTTACAGTGAAATGGTACTATCTGAATAATCTATATTAAATGATTTTTTTTTGTTTAACAGCAATCCTGGATCTTCCACAAGCAGCAAAAGAAACTTCATGGCTACGGGGACCTGATCATGATTACTGCACACCTTCAGCTGCAGCTCCAGTTCATCTTCAGGAAGAGCCAGTCAGTGCTTCAACAGTGCAAGACTATGATAGGTCTGTAGTACTAGTAGATAACCTGAGGATGGAGGTGATGGAGCTGAAACAGTGTCTTGACAGTGCGCACAGGCAACTCGGAGATAAAAATATCCTAATCCACCAGCAAGAAGAAGAAATACTTGATCTACAAGAACAGGTTTCCCAGCTGGAAGACAAACTAAAAACAGTTTCTTTTGAGCCAGATACCTTTCTCACTGCAGATGAAACTGTACAATTTTATACTGGAATAAAGAACAAGAACATTTTTGATGTCCTCTTCAAACACCTAGAACCTAAAGCTGCAAGAATGCATTACTGGCGAGGAGATAATGTAGACTACATGCAGACAAAATCAAGAACAGGAAAGAAGAGGGGACTGACATTGAAACATGAGTTCACTGCAGTAATGATTAGGCTGAAGCTAGGACTTTTTGTTAATGACCTCTCTGCAAGATTAGGTATCAGTTCTGCTCACTTCTCCAGAATGTTTACTTCCTGGATTCGCTTTCTGCGACTAGAACTGCAGGGTTTGTGCCGTTTTCCCTCCAGATTTGAAGTGCGGCATTTCATGCCCCCTGAAAGTCAGAAATATTCTAACCTGAGATGCATGATCGACTGCAGAGTTCTTCACTGAGACACCAAGTTCCCTGATTTCCCAACGACAGACCTGGTCTTCCTATAAGCAGCACAATACAGCTAAGGTTTGTCAGAGACTTACAGCTAATAAATAACTTTAAACTTTTCCCACTAGTTTTCCTACATGTATTTCATTATATAAAAAAAATAATATAAAAGACACAAATAGGATTTTGCTATTTACATTTCAATGTAGTTTATTTTCTTGAAAAAATTCAATTCAATTTCCCTTTTTTTTTGGTACGGGGGTGGTTAAGGTGTGTGTGTGGGAAGGGGGGGGGGGGGGGGGGGGGGGGGGGGGAGGTAACATATGTTGCACATTATTATTTCACTTTTCACTTCAATAAATTATTTTGCATGATAATGATCATGTAATTATATATATTTTTATAATTGCAGGTACTCATTGCCTGTACGCCTGATGGAGTTTTGTGCTACATTTCCAAGGTGCACGGTGGTGCAGTATCAGATAAGCACATCACCACCACTAGTGGATTCCTTGATTTTCTTCATCCCGGTGACATCGTGCTGGCTGACAAGGGATTTGATGTTAAGACAGAAGTGGAGATGAAAGGAGCTACTCTGAATCTGCCACCTTTTCTGAATCCAGGACAAAAGCAGTTCAGCGCAGAAGAGGTACTATTTTAAAGATGCCATGTTCTTGAATCACTCCACAACATAAATTTAAAAATAAAATAAAATATAATTAATCACACAGGCATGCACTCACAGAAACACAACATTAAGATTCAGATTGTTTTGCAGTTTTATTTTTTACTCTCTGTGATGGAAGCAGTCCTTGCATTAATAAGACAATAAACCAGAACAAATGCAAACACAGAACCAACTGCCAAGTACTGACAGTTTATTGTTAAATGCAATTAACCTTTTGAGATCAACTATTCAGTGAGTCTTTGTGTTATCTTGTTATGTTTTGATACAGGTGGTGCAAACTAGACAGATTGCTGAAGTGAGGATCCATGTGGAGCGACTAATTGGTCGAATAAAATGCTTCCACATCTTAGATGGTACCATCCCTCTCACGCTGCATCCACTGTTGGAGGACATTGTGCACACTTGTGCATATCTGACACAATTCCAGACACCTATCATTGCCTCAAAAACAACATGATGTAAACGGACAGTATAGTACATAATTTTAATTGGATGTTGAAGAAACTTATGAAAATGCACATAAAATCTGAACAATTTCTGAACATATTTTAAATTATTTTTAAAGTAACAATTTCTTGTGCTTTATGTTCACAAACTGAGTTTGATGTGTTTACAGTATACCAGACATTTGTATCTCACTGAACCTTCAAAATGTAAATAAATTCAGTATTAGTGATTTTTGTATTAGTTCACAACTTCACTAAGATGATACTTGATAGCAGTTAACATGAGTGTGAAGTTATATACACCATCCTAAAAACCCTTCATTGAACAACTTGAAATAAGCATTGCATTACAATACCTCTTTGATGCGCAGTATACATGACTAAGTGCCAAAAGGTGAGCAAAAAGTGAGTGATCTCTTTTGCGTGAAACTAAAATCTGTTTAAAAAGACACGTGTTGACTTTAACAAGTGCAATGTGTGTGTGAATGATTGAAGATATACTGGCAATAATTTCTGCACCTAAGGTAAAGCCGTTTGGTGAGTATACTGTAAAACGCCAGAATTCACCAATAAAAATCGGCCCGGGAAAGCGGACAATGACATGCCGTCGGTCTGTTTTGATCTCGCGTGTAAAAGCAACAATAACAAACCTGGTGCCAACCATGCCCATATGTTCAGGGAAGATTGACCTTATAATCCGTGTATTTCCCAGATTTGAAGGCAAGCCATGCTTTTGTTTATTGCTCTTGAAAGTAGCCACTGTCGGACGTCAGATTTGTCGCAACAGCAGCATCTTAATTTCCGCAAACTTGTGCTAGCGAAAGGCACGCTGACCCAAACCGGAAATGGCGTCATTGCGTTGTTTCGCTTTCGTTGAATATTTTATATGCTTTAAATTTACTTTTCCGTCACAGTTTTCTAAGCTGGCAAAAAAATTGTGAGCGGCCAGTTTTTGTCGCAAGATCTGACGTTCAACTATTTGACAAGTTTAACAAAGTTGTTTTGGGTTTTTTGGTCTACGATCGTCCGGTTATGATAGATGCATTATGGGCCACATTCCAGCGTGGTTGTTTTGAATGTCCGGTTTGTCAATGGAGAGCTACAACTCGTGACATTTTGTCGCAACTGTTTTCATAAATCTGACGTTCGATCACTTCTGACGTTCGAGTGTAATCATAGACAAAATAAAGAGCCAAATGTTTATTGTAAGGGACCATTTTCAAGAGTTTGAATCGCCCGAGACTCCAGCACCGATTTTAGGCAGTAGGTTGGAGAATGAAGATGATTTCTTGTGATAACAAATTTTATGGCTGTAGCAACCTGACGTTCGATCGCGAACACGTGTCGCAAATCTGACCTCCAATCGATGCAAGTTGGTAAATGAGTTATTTGAATGAACACGGGTCACCGATGTATTTTTGTCGTTTATGGAGACGTGCAGTTGTTGTGACGCAAACGTAAGATAATGAGATCAAGAAACAGGTGAATTTCATAACATAATAATGCAATGATAAAAAATGTATCGGACGTCAGGCTTGTGCCAACATTTGTTGCTGCAATCCTGACGTTCAACACATATGGATTGTAGAACTTTTGGGGGCAAAGGCACTGTTAAAATGAGCCATGTTGGACAACCAGTTGCATAGCCATTAGGACCTTCTAAATCTGAGGGTCAGAGTTAAAATAGTGCATCAGCCTGTACACAGATAAAACTTATTTGAATATTTGTTTTATTTTTTCGGGCGCAGACTGTTTAGCACGTCATGTTTCATCATGTATATTACATCAGAAAGCTGTATCTTAGTGTATGCAGTTTGTTCTTTATATCTGTTTTGTTTGTTAAATATTGTAGCTTGAAACTGGGGGAAAGGCTTTGTGTTTGTGGCTTCTGATAACTATTCTGGGGATATCTGCTGCAATCCTGATGTTCGACATAAGTTACAAATTCTGGCCCTGACTGCCAATAAATATATTTGGGCAGCAAAGATAGACTCCCATTGTGCTCTAATGTGTGCATGTATTCCTGTGAGTGGTATATAACATGACAAAGTGTGTTTTTCTTGGTTGTAGGATGTTTTAAAAATGTTTTAAAAATTGAATATGGTCGGATGTCAGGTATTGCAACACAAATCATGTTCGGGGATTAGAACATTCTAAGCCAAAAAGCAGTAATTGTTTGGATAGGTCAATTGTGACCACTACTTATTATTTTAACTGTTTAGAAACTGATTTGTGTTTTTTTATCCCACTAATTTAAAGGCACTATGTCGCAATACCTGATGTCCGACATATCCAGACTTACAAATCTTAACAGCCATTTTCTCAAAAACCATTTGAGATATTATCTTTTTCTTTTACAAACACATTGCCAATACAGTGTACATCACTTAATACATCTTCTGATACTTTATGTCACACTTTGATTTTCAACCCAGTTGTCCTCTTTGTGAGAGCACCTTTTGGCACTTAGTCACATAGAAAATTGCTCACTGCTAAATACCAATTTCATGGAAAGCCCTAGTGACCATTTGGCAGAGGCGTCCAATACCACCGAGCTGACCCAACAGACCGATCATACAAATGCGGAGCTTTGGGGAAAGTTTTCATGAAAAAATGTAGATGGCTGGTCTAGTGAAGAAGAGAGCTCTCATTAGTAGTAAGAACAGATAAATGAAGAAAAAGAACAAATGAGAATGACAGGAATAGTGGGAATTTAAAGCACTAAATTTCCACAAAGTGGGGATAGTATTTATACAGAAACCCCCCGGCATCCTCACAGGGGGGTGCCAAATGGTCACTTGTGCATCCCATGAAATTGTTATTTAGCAATGTAGCCATTTTCTATGTATGCATTTTGTAATTATTTTGTAATGTTTATATTCTATTATTTGTTTTTGTAGTGGGGGTGGGGTTTCGATAAATTAGGCTGCACCTCAATGTTCCCTGCATAGGATGTCTTTATTGTAAAGTGACCATGGAGTGCCTTCAGTGTTACCGGGGGTTGTTTCTGCAGATCTTTTATTTTTGGTGCGATGAAAACATCCATCCAAATTAAACATACCTTTTGTAGCATTAGAAATATGATAGTTATAATTGTGGATTTTGTTGCTTTGACTTGGTTTATTTAATAGTTTATTTACCTATCGATTTCTTGGGTAGTTTCCCAGTATCGTGGATGACTATATATATATATATATATGCGGATGGGGCGTGAGGTCCTTTTTCCCACAATCTGAGGTCCTGATTCGGTTCTTCACAGTCTGCTGCACTCTTATAAACAAAGACTAAACAAATAAGGTGACGCTGTAAAGTTATTACTTTTTGATTTGTTCCTTGTTGACACTTGATTTTTTGTAAATGTCCATAAGCTGTTCGAGTGCCTTCAGTGTTACCGTTGGGGTTGTCTCTGCAGATCTTTTGTATGCGGATGGGGGGGGGGGGGGGTGAAGTCCTTTTTTTTGTGGTCCTGATTCGGCTCTTCGCAGTCCGCTGGACCCTTATAAGCAATGATTAAACAAACAAACAAGTAAATGTCGAAAAGAATTTTTTTATATTTGTGGTGGACATACATTAGGTTTCAGCCTAAATCTATCTTACCTAACAAATAATAATAATAATGGATGCTATATACGCGCTTTTCCCCAAATCGGGCTCAAAATCTGTAAGCAACATACACGCTCACATGCTTCATCCATTCTCACATTCAAACAACACTCATATATCCCTCAAACATGTGGTGTAAAGGCATAGAGATCAGATTGACTGCATCCAGTACCATTATTCAAGGGAGAGAGGAAACCGGAGTACTCGGAGAAAACCCTCGGGGACCTGAAAAGTCTCGTACCTAAGTCACATAAGTTCGACCCTTGTGGGAATCGAACCGGCGACTAACCCACTTCGCCACCAGGTCACCCCATATACAATCTATTTTACTGGAAATCAAACATTTGTTTTAGCGTGAGCATGTCCATTAATAAAAACAAAACATTTAAATAAAATATATATTTTTAAAGTTTACATTTAATTTCAAAATTAGTAATAAATAAATGTAATAATCCATATAATCCCATTGTGATTGCTTATTGCAGCCTGGTTGCTTATTGCAGGGTTTGGACATTGTGTGGTTAGGGCTTTGTTTGTTTAATCATTGCTTATATGGGTCCAGCGGACTGCGAAGAGCCGAATCAGGACCACCAAAAAAATAACAAAAAAAAAAACGACCTCACTCCCCATCCGCATACAAAAGATCTGCAGAGACAACCCCAACGGTAACACTGAAGGCACTCTACCAGCCGGTCACTTTGCAATAAAGGCATCCCACGCAGGGGATGCTGAGGCGCATTCTAATTTATTAAACCCCCGGTTACAAAAACAAAATAGAATATAAACATCATTAAAAAATAGTCACAAAATGCATACATAGAAAATGACTACATAGCTAAAAAACATCAATTCATGGAAAGCACTAGTGACCATTTGGCAGAGGTGTCCAATACCACCAAACTGACCCAACAGACCCAATATACAAATGAGTTTTGGGGAGAGTTTTCAAAGAAAAAAGGTAGCTGACTGGTCTAGTGAATAAGAGAGATAGTAGAATGAAAGAATAGATTAGAAAAGAGACAGAAGAAATGAGAATGATAGGAACAGTGGGAATTTAAAGCACTAAATTTCCACAAAGTGGGGATACTATTTATACAGAAAACCCCCGGAATCACCACGGGGGGACTTTATTTTGTAAAGTGTACCTACAATGAACTTGTGGTCAGAGCACTTGAACACCCCCAGTAGTTGTAAGTATTTCTCAACATAGTAACTATTCAGAAAAAGTGTAAATGAATAATATAAACTTTACAAATATGAATTTTCAAGCATAAATCAAAATAACCAGACAATATTAACACAGCACTTTCAGAATATACTCTGATTTCTTTGTGCAACCACCCCCCCCCCCCCCCCCCATTTAATTTTTTTTTTTTTGCCTTTACTCAATTTGGGAGACAAATTGGTAAATCATACTATCTAGACTAAATTAGCCCCCCACCCCCCACAAAAACAAAAAAAAAACAACAAACAACTAGTACTACAAAAATTTCCAATAAAAATGTACATGTATCCCAAATGCAGTTCTCTTTAAGATCTGCACCCCTACATTTTCATTAATAATAAAATCACAAACTGCGTAACTATATGAACAAAAGAAAAGCAACCATTAACAATGGGCACACAAATTTACCTACACACATTCAACAGTTTCTCAGGTCAACTGGGTCTAGGTTGTATTTTACTCTGGGGTAAACAACTTCTGGCAAGAAACAATTATCAAAAAAATCTTCTGCCTTTTGGAGCATGTCTTGAATGAAAATGTCATCCTTCTGAATAGTCTCAATGTGCATGGCATGCTTTGTGCACAAAACAAAGTCACATTCCTCAACCTTGTACACAAACAGTTGACACTGGATTTGGCTGTAATACTGATGAGTCTTCTTCAGACTAACCCCACTTTTGCTTGACTTGTCTGCACTCAAGCAAGACTGCTTTTGCAGTACTGCAGACATGTCACTTTCTTCCCAACTGTTTCCTGGGTTCTTTATTTCCACCAGACGAACCCTCCCAGACTTTTCAACAGCCAACCGGTCAGTGGATGCTCCGATGAATCCCTTCTCAGTAGAGATGCGCAGACCAGACTCAGACAGAACAAGTTCTACTCCCTCCAGTTCACGTGACAGTTTGTATCTCTGGGCTGCTGCTGCTTCTCTTTCTAGTCCATTCTTCATGTCCCTACTTTGAAATCTAGCGTTTGAGTACAGTTTGGAAGCCAAAAACACTTTCGGATTTGTGGATTTCCGCATGTTTGCAACTTTATGCACAACTGATGCAGTTAGTCTGAACTTTCTGTAGTGAAACCATTTTGCCGACATGGATTGACCACGTGTCTCTATTTCAATGGAGTTTGCTTGAGCTTCCGTTACATTTAAAGATAATTTAAATGCGACACATGCTTCTCTAATAGTGCTGAGTGAGATGGGGCTTGGTCCAAGTTGGTTTTCGTCAGCTCCAGTTGGTTGTGGGTCAGCATCTGGTACTGGACACAGCGGAACAACATACCTGTGAAAGACAGAATGGCTATACATTAGTACTCCTAACTCTTAAGTGTTTTAATTGTACTATGAATTTATTGTTATTATTATTGTTAATGTTATTATTTAATATTAAAAGTGCATACTACATAAATATTTACTTTTATGTTCACAACTGTGTCTGAAAAAGTGTAACTATAAAATATAGCAAAAGCTTGCCAAAGTTGTTAACAAACAATATATTTTAAATCTTAAAATATGTGTATATATGACTAAGTGCCAAAAGGTGGGACACAGAAGGGGTACTGATATGATTTCTAATAAAATCATGTATATTTACATCTGAAAACTGAATTATTGTTTTATCTGTGTGAAAGAGTGAATGTGTGGATACTATAAATACTTTCAAGCAGTAATTTCGAGTATTTTGAGCAATATTGTCGCGGGATTCATTCCTTTGTTGACGAACAGCAAGGATCGAAATGTATGTTGTAAGACTTTTTCTTCTTTGACGTATGACACTGTTTTGACGAACGACACTAATATCTGAAGCTTTTTGTGTAAAATTATGTAAACAAGCATTGGTTGTTTGTTTTCATTAGATCTTTTGGGTAGAATGCATTTAGGAAAATCGATTTACCACAACTTGGAAATACGTAGTTACGTTAGAGTGACAAAATGGCGGTGTTACTTTAGTACAACAGAGGCGGCATGTGTAGAAATGTTGACGTATGACCCGACTCTGTTGTTGTAAATTTGACGCTCGACATTATAGATGGCTGTTGCAGTATCTCTGATCTGTGCTAGTGAAAATTTCTTGCAAGAAGAGAATGTTGCAAGTTTAGCTCAGCTTGCCAAAATGCTCGTACTTTGATTTGATTCCTTTTTTTTTTGCCAGGACCTTTTACAGCATGTTTATGGTCCAGTCAGTGTCAAACGTCAACATTACAACATCAGCAGGAAATGCACTATTTTCTAAATATTAATGAATCTCTGTTTGCAAATACCAATACACCTGGTCTTGTTTTGTTTGTATGGATGTGGTACAATGTTATTTTAAGAATAAAAAGTTAAAATAGACTTGCAGACAAATTGTAAACAATTTAGTCGGTGTCGTGTGTCAAACCTTACAACACTGAATATGCAATAAAGTATTTTAGAATGTGAACATCACAACAAAATATGATTATAATGTAGATGCAGGCCAGTCTTTAAAGGAAAAAAATGTTTTGTTGCCAACATCCCTTGAATTGTCTACTTGATCAACTATTTGTGTTGTAATGTTTGACACGCGACATGACAGGCATTTTACCATTTAAACTACAATATCTCACAAACCAAACCTTCAATTATCTTTTCCTATTGCAGAATCTTGCTTGGTATTGAAAGATATCTGATGGTAAAAAAGACAACTCTCTGAGACAAACTTGAATTATTTACCCCTTTGTCCCAAATCAGGAGACCACCTTTTGGCACTTAGTCATATTTCAATTACTTGTTTTAGTACAAACCTGCAAAACGTAAGCGTGGGATCAATTTCTTTTAGTGCCTGTGCCAACTTACTTGTTTTTCCAGGGTTGACATTCTGATCATCAGGGTGCCGAGGATCAAAGTTGATGTAGTTCATGGTCCTTCTTGGTGTTTTTACTTGTCCCATCTCATGCCTGCAAACCAATTTAAGTTAATTAGCACTTTTTGCAGAGTTTTGTCACTGTTTAAGGGGTACAAAAGTGTGTGAGGAGATTATTTAGCCATTTCAAACAGAGATATATTATTTATATCATCAGATTCACATAGATCTTCAATAACTAAACATTAAAACCATAACATGAACACAAACATCATATCTTCATTTATCAACTTGTCCGCATGACTACAGACTTGATTCGGCTCATTGTCGTCTGCGTGACTCTTCAAACACTGATTTAATGATTAACTAACCTGTCTGACTAAAATTTTAACCTGCACTACAATAGGTGTTCATTTACAAATATGAACACAATTATATAAAAAAAATATATAAAAAGAATTGTAACCTCACATACACATAGATTTCAACCCCCCCCCCCCCCCTCCTTCAACCCTCTTCTGTGGGGATGCTGGGGTTATCTCTCTTCTTCACTAGATCAGTCATCTCCTTTTTTCTTGCAAAACTCCTCATTTGTATGTTTTATCAGCTAGAGCTTGCTATGATTTTATTATTTAGCAATTTAGACATTTTTTTTAGGTGTGCATTTTGTTAATATTTTGTAATGATGTTTACATTTTTATTTTGTAAACGGGGGTTTGATAAATTAAGAGTATTAAGGACAACGTCCCATGGGTGGGATGCTTTTATTGTAAGGCGACTGGCTGGTGGAATGCATTCAATGTTAGTTGTTACCATTGGGATTGTTTTTTGGCAATCCTTTATGAGGATGGGGAGTGAGTCCTCTTTCACACAAGCTGTAATCATGATATGATAGTATTAGTAATGTCGACTGAATCCAATAAACAAAAACAACATACACTTAGATGACAAACTACATAACCACTGGACCAGTATCACCACTGAACCAGTATGTAATGTTATTACTCTTGTTTGACAGCATAATGTATTATTTTAATTACCAGAGATTTCAACACCTTATATATTAATTAACAGATAACTTACTTCACAATGTTTATTTCATCCCATGATGCTGGAGCTGTCCGTTTCCCCCCTGGTTCTTTCCAACAACAAGGCTGATCAGTGCATGTCGGAGCATCAGGAATGACGTCAAGCCCTCTGGCCTTGAAATCTTCAAGGGCAAACAACACTGCTGCAATATGGTTACATCCACCACCTTTTCTGAAACATGAATACAGTGGATTCAATGAACGCTTTATTTCGCACACAAACATTATAAATTGTACTTCACTGTTTATCTGAGTACTGAAAGAATAAACATTTTTCATGTGATAAAGTGTACACCAATTATCTCTTTTACATATTGGATTTTTTTTTTACCTTTCCATGCGGTCTAGTTAAAAATGGTCACTTCAATTTGAACAATAAAGTCCGTTCAATAATTTCAACTATTGTAACCTCTTTCCTTGGTGCATACACAATGTATTTGATTTCAAACTGAAAACTATTATCTTACAATACTCTGCAAATTGTCCTTATCAATTAAAAAATATTTGCCTTTTTAAAACTTTCCCTACTGTCTGCACTGCCTGTAGCTCTTGATATTGGATGTGTGTTGCTAAATGGTCTTAGCTTTATTTAGGCCCCATGTGTTAGGTTTATTTAACGTATTTGACCGGCTGGCGACATACATTCAATGTTCTGTTTAGGTTTTTTTTCACAAGCAGTGCAGGCACGTCCTGAGAAAGCCTTGTTGCTGTCGGGACGTAACGCAATGTACAATCAATCAATCAATTAAAAAAAAAAAAAACTTTAAAATACACGTATTTTACTTACCCAGCAGGGCAGTCACAACAAGCCCGACGTACTTCTCCTGTGTACTTGTCTACAGCTAAATTGTTTGTGTATAACTGTTGCTTCATTGATGCTCGCACGACGGCTTTTACTATCATTGTTGGAGTTTCCACACTGTCGTCCTCTGTGCCACAAATCCCGATTACACGTACGTGTCCGTCTTTGAAAAATGAAATCGATCTCGCCGACTTTAGAGCTTTTACTTCATCCACTGTTTTCTTCACTGATGACGCTCCTCTTGACAATTGTAGTAATATCTGGTCTTCACAAATAACTGGGAATTCCACCAAAGACTTAGTCCATTTTCCGTCGATTACTTTCGCAAACCACTCCATTTTCTCTTCCCCCCTGCTTCCGGAATTTTCAAGAACGATAACTTTTGGTACAGTTTGCTGTCCAATCACAAGCATCCTTTCATTCGCAGATAGGAATGCGCAAAAGGAGTATTGCAACATCTTACATTACAACATTTGGACATCATGTAAAAATACGCATATCTGTGCAAAAATTACGAACCGGCAGCACTGACAACAGTTAAAATGAGACCAACAAAGGAGACTTTAGACTAGAGTTAATGCAGCCGTTGGGACTGATGAAGATGTTTGCCTCTTACAGGCGGAAGGCGTTTTGCATCATATTGGACCGTGTACCTAGTCAGGGCCAATGCTTGCAGTATTGTTTACATTTGCTCGAGAGAGGGGGCAAGTGTCACCCATCACTGTTGGCAGCTGGCCTCCCGCCTCCCTAATCTAGGATGCACTCTGTTCATCGAGGACTGCGGGTCTCAGTGATTGTTTAAAAAATGAATAAGTCATATGACCGGCTCACTGACGGAGCAATGCGTCATTTCAAATTTGTATGCGTCAATGACCGATGACCATCCTATTCGCTGCACCTGTTCTGGGACTGCTTCTATGTACAGATATTTTGGTCCGACATGGGACAATGGTTGCGAGACAACTGCGTAAACTGCACTAACTTTGAGTTTACAAAAAGTCTTATTGTCTTTGGCATAGCTACGCACTTTAGGTCAGACACTGTCTTAGACCTCATAATATTAGTTGCTAAGTTCTATGTTTACAAATGTAGGCTAGAAGAAACCCTGCCTAATTTAAGGCACTTTGTTAGAATTATGAAGAGTCGCTATCTTATCTATGTGAGAAGTACCGATTTGGAATTAATGGTCAGAGTAAAATTTTTTGTCATATGTGGTATCACTATGTTACACCTTTTGGCAAATGGTAATGCTGTTGCAGTGTTAGAGACTGCAGCCTCACTATTGGCGATAGTGTGCAGATGGCTTATAGCACTGCCAGGCATCTCACTAAAGCATCCTGAGTTGGTTCAAGGTAGCAAGGGTGGCTTAGCTAGATTCACCTGTGCATGTATCCTTCAGTGCTATCTATAGCACTGAGGAAAGCATGCCCAGGCGGTCCACACTTGCGCCTGTCCAGCACGACTGTTCAGACCTATGTAAACTCTGCTTGTCTCGTCTTCTTTTTGTCAGTGTGTGCTCAAGCGGTGTGTGTTCCAAGAGAGTGGGGTGGGGAGGGGGGAGGGGTAAATAGGATAGTGGTAGGGGTGGGAGGTACATACGTACGTGTGAATATTTTTTCGATCTCTTTTTGCAATACAAGTATGTATACATGGTTTATGTGTATATCTGCGTGCATATATAGATAATTGTATATGTATGTATCTTTTTACCTTATATAAAATATACTGTATGCTTAATGTAAATACCGAAATATCGAAATAAAGAAAATGGTCTTTAAAAAAAAAATTGTAGCAAAGACTAGTAAACCAACAATGACAATAGTTGCAGCAACAGTAATTATTTTTACCAATGTTACATGTTGTAATTGTCACCAACACTGGCATGTACAGTCTTACTACTGTGTTATTCTATTTCTAATAAATTACCTGTATCAGACTGTGTCCGAACTCTATCGAGGGATGAACTGTGAAGACGATGAACGAAGATCAACGTCACAATGGATATAACCACAATCTTCTTTCTTCCTCTTCTGCGACACAAAAATATACACTTGTAAAATATTCTGTACGCTTCTGAATTTGACGAAATACAAACTCCTTCTGTTTGATGAGCACTCTTACGACTTGTGTTGACCTGAAACACGCTGTTCAGTCCTTCGTATGTAAATCTAAGCACAAACGCTTTCAAGTTCTTCTAGTTAATGTACATGCAAAGCAAAATATAAAAAAAAAACTAGTGATGTTAGCATTTTGTATGATTTTATTGTGCAAATTGTATAGTCTCGGTTGTTGCATGGACGCCAATGTGAGTCCCATTCCAGTTAGTTATTTGGGTTTAACGCCGAGCAGGCGACTAAGGCCATCTCATGGTGGGATGGGTAAAAATCTGGTCAGCCAGACTAAAAGCAAGGTCTTAAGACAAGATGTAAATATAGATTAAAAATCTCAGGCTAAAATGTCGCACATGTCTTTAAAAGAAACTTCTACAGACTCTCAAAAAGGGCAAATAAAAAATTCACATAGTCAATGAATGCTCAGATCTTGTTAAAAATATTGCATTCTCTCAAAAAATTGAAGATTTTGTCCGGAGGAACATCCCGGAACAAAACCTTCAAGGAGTCTGCTGTGAAGTGTTTATATCTGGTGTCAATGAGGTCAGCACAATACAGCAAAAAGTGTCGAACAGAAAACTGCTCATCACAGGCAAAACACCATGGACGCTCATCCTGTTTAAGTAAGTAAGAGTGCGTAACATACGTGTGCCCGATGTGGAGCCGAGCAAGGACAGTCTCCTCACGGCGGCTGCCGCAGCGGAAAGGTAGACTGTCAGACAACTTAGGAAGAGCTTCATGAAGCTTGTTCCCTTCCTCTTTGTCCCACTCGGACTGCCACTCGCGGGCTATGTACGCACTAATACCAGGTTTAAAATCACTATAGACAGTCTGTGTGTCAGGGACAGGGTCACTGCGGGCACTGTTGGCAGCAGAATCTGCGATTCTGTTGCCTTCGATGCCCACATGGCCCGGGACCCAAATAAAAATGATGTCATAATATTCCTTCATCAAGTCCGCGTAGAGCTCTCTAATCTGCACCAGCAGTGGATGGTCTGTTCCCGCGCCCTGAAGGGCCTGCAGGGCAGAAAGAGAGTCAGACAGAATCAGGAAGTTCCTTTCCCGAGACTGATAGGCATGCTTGAGTGCTAGCAGAATTGCCTGCAGTTCTGCACTAAATACAGAGGAATGGTCAGGGAGACGGAGCTTAAATGGGCGTCTAGGATGGCGAGAGGACACTGCAGCCGCAGCCACTCTTCCATCCTCAGATTTGGACCCATCCGTATAAAGACAATAGCCAGGAAAAATTGAAAGGAGTTCATTGAGGCTCTGTTGGTATATGGCTGGTGGAGTACAATCCTTCTTGTGGGCAGTCAAGTCCAGCAAGATGTCAGGAACTGGTAGTAGCCAGGGTGGAGTGACGTGTTGCAGAGATTCCAAAACTTTGTCCAGGTCCACTCCGGCCGCCTGCAGATGAGGTCGGACACGGAAGGAAAGTGGACGGACAGCTCCCGGATGGGCATCGTAAATCTCTGCAAACGACGGGGTAAAAACACAATCATAGGCAGGATTTTCTGGATGGGCCTTCAGCTTCAGAACGTAGCTGAGCATGAGGCGGATGCGGCGGAGCCTGAGAGAAGGCTCCCCTGCCTCTGCATACAGACTAGGAACTGGAGATGTCCTGAAGGCTCCCAGACATATGCGCAGACCTTGATGGTGAATTGTGTTCAGACGCTGTAGAACAGACTTGGAAGCCGAGCCATATACCACAGAGCCGTAATCCAGTTTTGACCGAACAAGGGCCTGGTACAGTCGAAGTAAGACGATACGGTCTGCACCCCAGTCAGTACGACCAACGACACGAAGAATGTCGAGGGCCTTCCGACAAGAGGTTCTAAGGTAGTTAACATGGTTGCGGAAGGTCAATCTTTTTTTCAAAGATGACCCCGAGAAACTTTGCCTCTTCGGCCACCTGAATTGGCACTCCAGCAATGCTCAGGGTAGGTTTTGGAAAAAATTTCATCTGGTTAGTAAAATGCACACAGACTGTCTTGGAGGGCGAGAACCTGAATCCGTTGAGAGACACCCACCCCTGGATGCGATCAACGCACAGCTGCAAGCGCCTCTCAAGGGACGCAAGTCCTCGACCTCGTGCACACAAAGCAAAGTCGTCCACAAACAAAGAGCATTCAGAATCATCCTTGACGGCCTTTACAATGTTATTTATTTTAATGCTAAATAAAACAGGAGATAGAATGCTGCCCTGCGGGACACCCATCTCCTGTTCAAAGGAGTCGGAGAGGGTGGAGCCCACACGGACATGGAACGACCTGTTAGACAAAAAATTGTGAATAAAAACAGGCAGGTGCCCTTTAAAACCCATGTCCGACAAATCAGACATTATACCATACTTCCAGGTAGTGTCATATGCCTTTTCAAGATCAAAGAAAATTGCATAGACATGCTGCTTGTTGACAAAAGCATCTCGGATAAAAGACTCAAAGCGGACTAGATGGTCAGTTGTACTACGGAAGCGCCGGAAACCGTACTGGAGGTCTGTGATGAGACCACGTGACTCAAGATGCCACACCAGTCGGGCGTTGACCAAGCGTTCCATAGTCTTACATAAACATGATGTCAAAGCTATTGGCCGGTAGTTGCCCGGGTCGGAAGGATCCTTACCCGGCTTGGGGATTGGCACAACCACAGCCTGGCGCCAAGATGGCGGAAAACGACCGGTTATCCAGATATGGTGAAAGGCCTTGAGAAGTACAAGGAGTGAATCCTCAGGCAGATGAGTTAGGAGCTGATAATGGATGGTATCTAATCCAGCAGCAGAGTCAGTACATTTCTGCATGGCTTGCTGCAATTCTGAAAATGTAAAGGGGGCATTATAGTCTTCCGAGTTATCTGATATAAAATCACAAGCACAAGATTCTCGCTTCTCCTTCTCTCTCTGGAAGAAAGGTGAATAATGCTCTGTTGAAGAATTATGGGCAATGGTGGAGGCAAGCAAATTGGCCACAGCCTTTTTATCTGTGACCAAACTGGCACCATCTCTAAGATGGCCGACAGAAGCCGAGCCACCCCTGCCCCTAATTCTTCGAACAGCCTTCCAGACTTTTTGGGACGGAGTCCTAGAAGATAAAGATGAGACAAAGCGTCTCCAGGAAGCACGGTGTTCGCGTTTAAAAATGTAACGGGCTTTCGCCCGCTGTCTTTTAAATGTTAAAATATTTGCTTGCGACGGATTACGAAAAGCACGTCGCTGAGCAGATTTGCGTATTTTTTGGGCCTTGCGGCACTCTTCATTGAACCATTGTACTCTCGGCCTCCGAGGGACTGATGTGGAAGTTCTAGGGATGGTTTCACCTGCTACGTCCAACAAAATCAAAGTAAAACAAGAAACAGGTTCTTCAGCTGACATGACCACCTCCTCTGTAAGACGAGACTGACAGAGGGAGGCAAACAGAGGCCAGTTAGCTTTCTTGAGATTCCAGCGCCCCACCGGCGAATCCTCCACACAGCTGACCGATGACAGGACTACTGGGAAGTGGTCACTACCACACAGGTCATCGTGAACCTTCCAGTCAAAGTCCAGCATGAGAGAAGGATCACACACAGTGAGGTCTAGAACAGAACTAGATCCGGAACCTGAGTTAGAGTATGTAGGTGAGCCATCGTTAAAGACACATAGGTTAAGTTGAGAAAAAACATCTTCTAACATCTGACCTCTGCCATCATAGTGGTCACTGCCCCAAAGGTGAGCGTGACCGTTAAAATCCCCCATGAGAATAAAGGGAGGGGACAGTTGATCTACTAAGTTAAAAATATCATTGCTACAGACCCGCAGTGATGGTGGCAGGTAAATACTGCATATGGTTATGGTCTTCTTTAAGGTAACCCGAGCTGCGACAGCCTGAAGACAGGTGTCGATGCTAACGGGGCTACATAAAATTTGGCTACTAATGAGAAGAGCCGCTCTACCCGAGCGCCTCTCGGAATCAGAGCCTTTATGTATAACATTAAAACCATTAAAGGACACAGGGTCAGAAGTCTTCAGGTAAGTCTCCTGAAGAGATATTACTGAGGGGTTATAGAACTTGACTAAAAGACGCAATTCCTCAAAGTTAGCTTGAAAACCACGACAATTCCACTGAAGCAAAGAGTCCATGATTAAGTCTTATCTGGGGGTAAGGAGTTTTTCCCCCCTTTTTCCTTTACCTTGGAAGGAGTTGAAGAAACAGAGGGGGGCCGGCTCCCGGGCCTCTTCTGGTTCTTCAGAGAGGAAGGGGGTGGAGCTGCCGCAGCATCAGCAACAACAACTTCCACTCCATCTGCTCCTCCAGTGCAGCATATTTGTTTTGAAGGGGGACATCTGTGTTCCCCTTCTGGGCCCGTGCGCACAGCGGTCCCATAGATTTCTTAGACTTCTGGTCCTGGGCAGCGTTCCTGCCGCTAGAGTTAGCGGCCTTAGAAGGCTGACCAGAGCCAGAAGCCTTTGGAGTTGACTGACTAACAGGTTTGGGTGGGGGCTGAGGCTTAGGGGCAACAGAAGGCGGCACAACCGGACCGGCCGTGTCCGCCTTCTGCGTTCCCTGGCTCCTTGTCACCACCGGAGGAGGGTTACTCTCCAGGGGCGAGATGAGCCGAGGCTCCGCCCCCAACCAAGAAGTTGGGGTCTGACATGAAAAGTCTTTGGTGGGGCGCTTGCCTGCCACCGCTGCACTAAAAGTATACACAGAGGTGTTAGAGGTTGGGGCAGCCGCAGCTGCACCAGGGCCTTCAACCAGTTTTTTGGCATCCAGAAAGGACAACCCCTTCTCCATACGCACCTGCTGAATCTTGCACTCGGATATCCAACGAGGGCATTTCTTATCCGAAGCCATATGCGCCCCCTGGCAATTCACACACAGGTGGGTGGCTGTGCAGGACTCAGCAGAGTGTCCGGGCCTAGTGCAACGGGCGCATGAAGCCTCTGCCTGACGGCATGTCTTCTGCCCATGGCCATACTTTTGGCACTTAAAGCTCCGGAGGGGAAGAGGGACGTACTTTTTCACTCTCAGGGAGTAGTAACCTCCCCAGATGGTAGTAGGAGGGGTGGGGGTGCCAAACGTCAGGATGATGGTAGGGAGACGGATCTCCCCACCACCTCGCTTGGAAGCGAAGCGCCCGATGCAAGTCACCCCCTGAGACTTAAGGTTCCTTACAAGTTCATCTTCTGACAGTTCTGCCAAAGCTTGATCTTTGATTACGCCTCTTGACGAATTCATAGTTTTGTGGGGTGTGACTTCCACATGAGTGTCTCCGATGGAAGAGAGCCCCAGTAGCCCGCTGGAGTGTGCCCGAGTACGGCACGCCACCAGCAAGTCACCAGACCTGAGGCGCTGGGCGTCAGGCCTGCCAACACGGCTCCTGAGGGTCTCCCCCACCAGAAAAGGATGCAGCTTGGTAACTGGTTTCTCCTTCATCTTGCTATGGACAATGAGGAAGCGAGGCCATATGGCCGACGCCTGAGGCGTCGCTTCCTCACAGTCTGAATCACTGTCATGTTCAAATTCGGTGTCTATATGCCGTTTCTGTGCTAGTTTTGGTTTTTTTGTTTTATCCATATTATATTAGTAGAGATATTCATCCCCGGGGGTCCCCGCCCGCCACCGAGCCCAACAAGGGAAAGTGCAACTGTCGGCGGGTCTCCAGCCGACGCACAATGGAGACTGCCCGAAAGATATACTCAAGGGGGTAAGCCCGATTGAACCGTTTGAGCCACCGCCTTCTATCACACCGTTGAATGCAGGGGAATAATAATAATAATAATAATAATAATAATAATAATCGCATTAAATAGGCGCTTTATCCCAATTGAAAATCGGCTCAAAGCGCCGCCGCGAACTGAACCCAACAAGCACGCTCACGTGAATCACGCGCATTCACTCACACACTGTACATAAACACAGAACATTCACGTGGTGCTAAGGGCAAGCTCAAGCGAGCTACTGTAGTTTTTGGAAATTCAAAATCGTTTGTATTTGAAATTTGATTAAGTGGGCTGAAACTGATACCAAAGTGGAGGGGGAGGAAGAGCCGGAGTACCCGGAGAATACTGGCGTAAAGCACCTAATCAGCAGCAAAGGCTATAGCATGGTGCTCCGTATAGCAACCCGCATGTCAACAGTGGGATAGGGCTCAACGTGACAAGAGCCGATTGACTAGGCCGGTACGACTAGCCTCCCGTTTAGGCAGAAGTCAAGGCCAAAGTGGAGTGTTTCAGCCACCAGGATCCTCTTCTCCCCCGACACGGGTCTCCAAGCACGGCAAACACTTGGGATCCAAAGGACCAAAAAGTCACGAGTATTTTTAAGGACCAATCCAACATGGTACGACCTGGGTTAGCATAGCTCCTTACAAACCGGACCAGTGAAAAGGCTGAACAACATATCTGTTGACATCAAGTCCTACTAGAATCCTGGACAAAGATGGCACCCGTCTGCTAGCCCACTCAGTCAGGGACTGAGCGGACTACCCACCTACACCACGTGGAGGCCGGTGCCGGGTAGGCGAGTCCCATTCCACTCAAAATCATCCATCAGTACCATCATTTGACGCCTAAATAATCTTCCAGTAATCAACACACACACTGCTATGTTGAAAAAAAAAAAAACACAAGAATTTTACAGTATTTACCTTAGTTTGGTTATATTTTGACCACACACAACATTGTCTTGACTTCGTCCATCTAAAAGTTTTTCTGCTTCTCAGAAAACAACTAGAGGCATAATTCTTTATTACTGATGCCCTTGGAGTGTCTCAATGCCAACTTAGTTTGGGAAAAAAATAAAAATTAAAAATAAATAGAAAAACTGATTTACATTTTGGTGTTATCTTGGTTGTGACTCGGACGCCAGAAGAAACGTAGCCACCTTTTTGAATGAAACACATTCCCATATGATGTTTTCATTGGGCAAAAACATTACAGTGTCATTAAAATTGTTTTTTTTTTTAGTGTACGCTTTATCATTCCTACCCAGAAATGTATCACAGCTTATGTCGAAATAATCGATCACTGTCGTTGCTGGATGCCATACTGCATTGTGGAGTCCAAATCACGACCGAGATAACTTTAAATTTCTAGCCATTTCCCCAGGAACACATTGCTCAGAGTGTTGTTAAGGCTACTCTTACAGAAAAATATGCAATACAAAAGCTACATAATATCTCAAAAAAGCAGTTTACTTCACATACAACTAAACGTAGATCGCTGCGAAGATTGAAGCTAAAGAAACAATGGCGGACATATTTTGGTCGTACAACAAAGGCGCTGCGCGGACACCACATACAAAATCTCCGATAGCATGGGATTGCCAGAGATGTCCAGAGAGAGGATTCGTAGCTCGCGCAGCGCGCCTGCGATGATCCTATTGCGAAGAAGCGGCTTTGTCTGCCCCTGGTCTGAAGTTTCACAGATCATTTCCGGTTGATACTTTTGCTTCTCAGAATGATGGATGCTTGTATCTTGGATCAAATTTTGCAGGTAAAACTTCCGATTTTTGGGACTGAAAGTTATTACGATTGACTAAGAAGGTTGAAATATCTCAAAATAACTTGAAATGCAAAATAATAATAATAATGACCGTTCGACTTTTTCCTGGCTTCCTCAGCTCGGCAAACTTGGTAAATCACTATGACTAATACTAAGTAAATCAGTAGGCTAAATCAGTAAATGACTAAAAATTGACACAAGGTCTTTGTGCGATGTTCATGCTGGTCGAAACAGCCTTGTACGGGTTTGTTTTGTAGCTGAAACAAAAACTCTGAAATATTGCTTTATGTCCCTTTTCCAAGATTGTTTACGAACACTGAAACCACTTTCATTGTATTACAGGATGTTGCAAACGACACAGAAAACCCACTGGATTTGGACTGTCAAGACACCTCACGAGGCTGATGGCAAGCTGAGGAAGGCTGTACAGTCAACAGGATCTCTACGCCAAAATGTAAAAGTGTTTACCATTATTTACCTGCTGAACTTGTAAGGCAGACATAAATGAAAATGTAACTAAAAAAAAAAAACTTTCAGAAGTTTAATTCATTGAAGGTTTTGTGTTGTCAATGTGTCTGCTTTGTGCTTGGATTTTAGTGCTACTTGTGCTTCAGAAGTGTCACAACAGAAACTTACAATAAGTAAAATGTAACTGAAATATGAACCTGTTAATAGTCTTATTTTTTATGTATTTATTGATCTATTAATTTTTTAGGTGGACATGGGTTTGGTGACCAGATCCTGCAACATATTGATTGCGGAGGAGTGCATGCCAGAGGAAGTGATTGCGGCTTGTCGAACTGTCTCAAGTGAGTGGTGATGCATTATTCATAATATTGATAAATGCCTACGAGTCGGTCGCTTTAGGATCCGCAAGTATTTTTTTTAATCAGTGTGCAGTTCAGAATGTGTGTATGTTGTTAGTTATGTTTTCATTTCTTTGCATGCAATCCTACGTTGGAAAAAAAATGCACTATTGTTAACTTTTTTTTTTTTTTTTAAACTGTATTACTATTAGGGTTCAT
This sequence comes from Semisulcospira habei, assembly GCA_036245525.1. Taxonomy (NCBI): domain Eukaryota; kingdom Metazoa; phylum Mollusca; class Gastropoda; family Semisulcospiridae; genus Semisulcospira; species Semisulcospira habei. The sequence goes on along the minus strand of BTPG01000005.1, from coordinate 49,819,210 downwards.
TATTGGTGCGTGCCCTGCGTCAGTTGATGCATTGGTACTGAAATTGCCCATAGAAATTTCACTCAAGCAAGGGGCCCGTGGACGCATAGATTTTGTGTGAAATGTCATACTATGGGCCCACTGACCCATGCGTTTTTTTTTTTTTTTTTTTTTTTTTTTTTCTATTGAATGAACCCTGTTGTATGTTTAGGACTGGAGCTGGTATCCAGGTTCCTCGCGCTGGGACCATATGGCGTTGAGGCGCGTCCCCTGGGTGGTGGATAGGGGGTCCCTCGTGAGAGGGGTGCACCGAATAAAATAAGGTGCCGTGAACCAACATGGTCTAAGGGAAGGTGACCCCAACAGAAAACCCCTGGTCCTCCTAGTAAGGGGGTTGGGCGTGGGGGTAGCTTCCCCACCCTGCAAAAAAGGAAATAGCTACAAAAACGCCGACGAAAAGACTATCAGTAATTCCTTTCCTGGTGGAGGAAGGTTCTTCTACCAGAAGACTTATGACGTCCTGTGGTGAAAGCCGGAAGTCTTCGGAAGCCACAGGACCGAGCCGCCTCTCTCTATCCAGGGACACAACCATGGGCACATGGAACGTCAAGACCATGTACCAGAGCGGCAAGGCCGCCCAGATAGCAGCGGAAATGCAAAAGTACAACCTTTTCCTGCTAGGTATCAGTGAAGCCAGATGGACGCAGTCTGGCCAGAAAAGGCTGTTAAGTGGGGAGATGATTCTGTATTCAGGTCATAAAGAGGAGAATGCCCCCCATACAGAAGGAGTAGCATTCATGCTGTCACCAGTGGCACAGAGAGCGCTGATGGGCTGGGAACCTCTTGGGCCAAGAATTATCACACAAGCCTTTAGAACCAAGAAAAAGCTCAAGCTGAACGTCATCCAGTGTTATGCGCCCACCAATGACAGTGACGAGAAAGAGAAACAAGAGTTCTACGACCGACTCCAGAGTGCCGTGGACAAATGTGCTGAGCGAGACATCACCATCGTCATGGGCGATTTTAATGCCAAAATAGGGGAGGACAATACCGGATACGAAGATTGATTGATTGATTGATTGTACATTGCTTAACGTCCCGACAGCAACAAGGCTTTCTCAGGACGTGCCTGCACTGCTTGTGAAAAAAAAAAAATAAACAGAACATTGAATGTATGTCGCCATCCGGTCAAATACGTTAAATAAACCTAACACATGGGGCCTAAATAAAGCTAAGACCATTTAGCAACACACATCCAATATCAAGAGCTACAGGCAGTGCAGACAGTAGGGAGAGTTTTAAAAAGGCAAATACAGGTGAATGGACAAAGGGTAGACAGAAACACATGCCCCAGAATAGAGAGAAAAACTCACCCTGTGGGGCTGACCAGGGTGACCCTGGGAACTAAAAAGTACCTAACCCCACCCAGGTCCCCCAGGGCAGACCCGGGTGGGGGAGGATACGAAGAGGTGATGGGGAGACGGGGACTAGGCTCGGAGATGAGTGAGAACGGGAAGAGGTTTGTAGACTTTTGTGCTCTAAACCGACTTGTCATTGGAGGCAGCATCTTCCCACACAGAAGGATACACAAAGCAACTTGGGTCTCACCTGACCATACAACAGAGAACCAAATAGACCATCTCTGCATTAGCAAGAAATTTAGAAGATCCCTTCAATTGATTGTACATTGCTTAACGTCCCGACAGCAACAAGGCTTTCTCAGGACGTGCCTGCACTGCTTGTGAAAAAAAAACAAAAAAAAAAAACAGAACATTGAATGTATGTCGCCAGCCGGTCCAATACGTTAAATAAACCTAACACATGGGGCCTAAATAAAGCTAAGACCATTTAGCAACACACATCCAATATCAAGAGCTACAGGCAGTGCAGACAGTAGGGAGAGTTTTAAAAAGGCAAATACAGGTGAATGGACAAAGGGTAGACAGAAACACATGCCCCAGAATAGAGAGAAAAACCCACCCTGTGGGGCTGACCAGGGTGACCCTGGGAACTAAAAAATACCTAACCCCACCCAAGTCCCCCAGGGCAGACCCGGGTGGGGTAAGATCCCTTCAAGATGTTCGAGTTAGGAGGGGAGCAGATGTCGCCTCCGACCACCATCTGCTTACTTAAGAATGAAGCTCAAGCTAAAGAAAAGCCGCACAGAGACAACAAGAAGACAGCGCTATAATGTAGGCCTCCTGAGAGAAACTGGAGTTAGAGGAGAGTTCAAACTGGTGCTGTCCAACCGGTTTCAAGCGCTACAGGAGCTAGTAAATGAAGAGGAGGCGGTCACCACAGAGCAGTTAGTTATTTGCGTTTAACGCCGAGCAGGCGACTAAGGCCATCTCACGGCGGGATGGGTAAAAATCTGGTCAGCCAGACTAAAAGCAAGGTCTTAAGACAAGATGTAAATATAGATTAAAAATCTCAGGCTAAAATGTCGCACATGTCTGGAAAAGAAACGTCTACAGACTCTCAAAAAGGGCAAATAAAAAAATTCACATAGTCTATGAATGCTCAGATCTTGTTAAAAATATTGCATTCTCTCAAAAAATTGAAGATTTTGTCCGGGGGAACATCCCGGAACAAAACCTTCAAGGAGTCTGCTGTGAAGTGTTTATATCTGGTGTCAATTAGGTCAGCACAATACAGCAAAAAGTGTCGAACAGAAAACTGCTCATCACAGGCAAAACACCACGGACGCTCATCCTGTTTAAGTAAGTAAGAGTGCGTAACATATGTGTGCCCGATGTGGAGCCGAGCAAGGACAGTCTCCTCACGGCGGCTGCCGCAGCGGAAAGGTAGACTGTCAGACAACTTAGGAAGAGCTTCATGAAGCTTGTTCCCTTCCTCTTTGTCCCACTCGGACTGCCACTCGCGGGCTATGTACGCACTAATAACAGGTTTAAAATCACTATAGACAGTCTGTGTGTCAGGGACAGGGTCACTGCGGGCACTGTTGGCAGCAGAATCTGCGATTCTGTTGCCTTCGATGCCCACATGGCCTGGGACCCAAATAAAAATGATGTCATAATATTCCTTCATCAAGTCCGCGTAGAGCTCTCTAATCTGCACCAGCAGTGGATGGTCTGTTCCCGCGCCCTGAAGGGCCTGCAGGGCAGAAAGAGAGTCAGACAGAATCAGGAAGTTCCTTTCCCCGAGACTGATAGGCATGCTTGAGTGCTAGCAGAATGGCCTGCAGTTCTGCACTAAATACAGAGGAATGGTCAGGGAGACGGAGCTTAAATGGGCGTCTAGGATGGCGAGAGGACACTGCAGCCGCAGCCACTCTTCCATCCTCAGACTTGGACCCATCCGTATAAAGACGACAATAGCCAGGAAAAATTGAAAGGAGTTCATTGAGGCTCTGTTGGTATATGGCTGGTGGAGTACAATCCTTGTGGGCAGTCAAGTCCAGCAAGATGTCAGGAACTGGTAGTAGCCAGGGTGGAGTGACGTGTTGCAGAGATTCCGAAACTTTGTCCAGGTCCACTCCGGCCGCCTGCAGATGAGGTCGGACACGGAAGGAAAGTGGACGGACAGCTCCCGGATGGGCATCGTAAATCTCTGCAAACGACGGGTTAAAAACACAATCATAGGCAGGATTTTCTGGATGGGCCTTCAGCTTCAGAACGTAGCTGAGCATGAGGCGGATGCGGCGGAGCCTGAGAGAAGGCTCCCCTGCCTCTGCATACAGACTAGGAACTGGAGATGTCCTGAAGGCTCCCAGACATATGCGCAGACCTTGATGGTGAATTGTGTTCAGACGCTGCAGAACAGACTTGGAAGCCGAGCCATATACCACAGAGCCGTAATCCAGTTTGGACCGAACAAGGGCCCGGTACAGTTGAAGTAAGACGATGCGGTCTGCACCCCAGTCAGTACGACCAACGACACGAAGAATGTCGAGGGCCTTCCGACAAGAGGTTCTAAGGTAGTTAACATGGTTGCAGAAGGTCAATCTTTTGTCAAAGATGACCCCCAAAAACTTAGCCTCTTCAGCCACCTTAATTGGCACTCCAGCAATGCTCAGGCTAGGTTCTGGAAAAAATTTCGTCTGGTTAGTAAAATGCACACAGACTGTCTTGGAGGGCGAGAATCTGAATCCATTGAGAGACACCCACCCCTGGATGCGATCAACGCACAGCTGCAAGCGCCTCTCAAGGGACGCAAGTCCTCGACCTCGTGCACACAAAGCAAAGTCGTCCACAAACAAAGAGCATTCAGAATCATCCTTGACGGCCTTTACAATGTTATTTATTTTAATGCTAAATAAAACAGGAGATAGAATACTGCCCTGCGGGACACCCATCTCCTGTTCAAAGGAGTCGGAGAGGGTGGAGCCCACACGGACATGGAACGACCTGTTGGACAAAAAATTGTGAATAAAAACGGGCAGATGCCCTTTAAAACCCATGTCCGACAAATCAGACATTATACCATGCTTCCAGGTAGTGTCATATGCCTTTTCAAGATCAAAGAAAATTGCATAGACATGCTGCTTGTTGACAAAAGCATCTCTGATAAAAGACTCAAAGCGGACTAGATGGTCAGTTGTACTACGGAAGCGCCGGAAACCGCACTGGAGGTCTGTGATGAGACCCTGTGACTCAAGATGCCACACCAGTCGGGCGTTGACCAAGCGTTCCATAGTTTTACATAAACATGATGTCAAAGCTATTGGCCGGTAGTTGCCCGGGTCGGAAGGACCCTTACCCGGCTTGGGAATTGGCACAACCACAGCCTGGCGCCAAGATGGCGGAAAATGACCGGTTATCCAGATATGGTTAAAGGCCTTGAGAAGTACAAGGAGTGAATCCTCAGGCAGATGTGTTATGAGCTGATAATGGATGGTATCTAATCCAGCAGCAGAGTCAGTACATTTCTGCATGGCTTGCTGCAATTCTGAAAACGTAAAAGGGGCATTATAGTCTTCCAAGTTATCCGATATAAAATCACAAGCACAAGATTCTCGCTTCTCCTTCTCTCTGAAAGAAAGGTGAATAATGCTCTGTTGAAGAATTATGGGCAATGGTGGAGGCAAGCAAATTGGCCACAGCCTTTTTATCTGTGACCAAACTGGCACCATCTCTAAGATGGCCGACAGAAGCCGAGCCACCCCTGCCCCTAATTCTTCGAACAGCCTTCCAGACTTTTTGGGACGGAGTCCTAGAAGATAAAGATGAGACGAAGCGTCTCCAGGAAGCACGGCATTCACGTTTAAAAATATAACGGGCTTTCGCCCGCTGTCTTTTAAAGGTTAAAATATTTGCTTGCGACGGATTACGAAATGCACGTCGCTGAGCAGATTTGCGCATTGTTTGGGCCTTGCGGCACTCTTCATTGAACCATGGTACTCTCGGCTTCCGAGGGAGTGATGTGGAAGTTCTAGGGATGGTTTCACCTGTAACCTCCAACAAAATAGAAGTAAAACAAGAAACAGGTTCTTCAGCTGACATGACCACCTCCTCTGTAAGACGAGACTGACAGAGAGAGGCAAACAAAGACCAGTTAGCTTTCTTGAGATTCCAGCGCCCCACCGGCGAATCCTCCTCACAGCTGACCGATGACAGGACTACTGGGAAGTGGTCACTACCACACAGGTCGTCGTGAACCTTCCAGTCAAAGTCCAGCATGATTGATTGATTGTACATTGCTTAACGTCCCGACAGCAACAAGGCTTTCTCAGGACGTGCCTGCACTGCTTGTGAAAAAAAAACAAAAAAAAAAACAAAAAAAACAGAACATTGAATGTATGTCGCCAGCCGGTCAAATACGTTAAATAAACCTAACACATGGGGCCTAAATAAAGCTAAGACCATTTAGCAACACACATCCAATATCAAGAGCTACAGGCAGTGCAGACAGAAGGGAGAGTTTTAAAAAGGCAAATACAGGTGAATGGACAAAGGGTAGATGGAAACACATGCCCCAGAATAGAGAGAAAAACCCACCCTGTGGGGATGACCAGGGTGACCCTGGGAACTAAAAAATACCTAACCCCACCAAAGTCCCCCAGGGCAGACCCGGGTGGGGTAAAGTCCAGCATGAGAGAAGGATCACGCACAGTGAGGTCTAGAACAGAACTAGATCCGGAACCTGAGTTAGAGTATGTAGGTGAGCCATCGTTAAAGACACATAGGTTAAGTTGAGAAAAAACATCTTCTAATATCTGACCTCTGCCATCATAGTGGTCACTACCCCAAAGGTGAGCGTGACCGTTAAAATCCCCCATGAGAATAAAGGGAGGGGGCAGTTGATCTACTAAGTGAAAAATATCATTGCTACAGACCCGCAGTGATGGTGGCAGGTAAATACTGCATATGGTTATGGTCTTTTTTAAGGTAACCCGAGCAGCGACAGCCTGAAGACAGGTGTCGATGCTAACGGGGCTACATAAAATTTGGCTACTAATGAGAAGAGCCGCTCCACCCGAGCGCCTCTCCGAATCAGAGCCTTTATGTATAACATTAAAACCATTAAAAGACACAGGGTCAGAAGTCTTCAGGTAAGTCTCCTGAAGAGATATGACTGAGGGGTTATAGAACTTGACTAAAAGACGTAATTCCTCAAAGTTAGCTCAAAAACCACAACAATTCCACTGAAGCAAAGATTGATTGTACATTGATTGTACATTGCTTAACGTCCCGACAGCAACAAGGCTTTCTCAGGACGTGCCTGCACTGCTTGTAAAAAAAAACCCAACTAAACAGAACATTGAATGTATGTCGCCAACCGGTCAAATACGTTAAATAAACCTAACACATGGGGCCTAAATAAAGCTAAGACCACCTAGCAACACACATCCAATATCAAGAGCTACAGGCAGTGCAGACAGTAGGGAGAGTTTTAAAAAGGCAAATACAGGTGAATGGACAAAGGGTAGACAGAAACACATGCCCCAGAATAGAGAGAAAAACCCACCCTGTGGGGCTGACCAGGGTGACCCTGGGAACTAAAAAATACCTAACCCCACCCAAGTCCCCCAGGGCAGACCCGGGTGGGGTACTGAAGCAAAGAGTCCATGATTAAGTCTGATCTGGGGGTAAGGAGTTTTTCCCCCCTTTTTCCTTTACCTTGGAAGGAGTTGAAGAAACAGAGGGGGGCCGGCTCCCGGGCCTCCTCTGGTTCTTCGGAGAGGAAGGGGGTGGAGCTGCCGCAGCATCAGCAACAACTTCCACTCCCTCCATCCGCTCCTCCAGTGCAGCATATTTGTTTTGAAGGGGCACATCTGTGTTCCCCTTCTGGGCCCGTGCGCACAGCGGTCCCATAGATTTCTTAGACTTCTGGTCCTGGGCAGCGTTCCTGCCGCTAGAGTTAGCGGCCTTAGAAGGCTGACCAGAGCCAGAAGCCTTTTGGAGTTGACTAACAGGTTTGGGTGGGGGCTGAGGCTTAGGGGCAACAGAAGGCGGCACAACCGGACCAGCAGTGTCCGTCTTCTGCGTTCCCTGGCTCCTTGTCACCACCGGAGGAGGGTTACTCTCCAGGGGCGAGATGAGCCGAGGCTCCGCCCCCAACCAAGAAGTTGGGGTCTGACATGAAAAGTCTTTAGTGGGGCGCTTGCCTGCCACCGCTGCACTAAAAGTATACACTGAGGTGTTAGAGGTTGGGGCAGCCGCAGCTGCACCAGGGCCTTCAACCAGTTTTTTGGCATCCAGAAAGGACAGCCCCTTCTCCACACGCACCTGCTGAATCTTGCACTCGGATATCCAACGAGGGCATTTCTTATCCGAAGCCATATGCGCCCCCTGGCAATTCACACACAGGGGGGTGGCTGTGCAGGACTCAGCAGAGTGTCCGGGCCTAGTGCAACGGGCGCATGAAGCCTCTGCCTGACGGCATGTCTTCTGCCCATGGCCATACTTTTGGCACTTAAAGCACCGGAGGGGAAGAGGGACGTACTTTTTCACTCTCAGGGAGTAGTAACCTCCCCAGATGGTAGGAGGGGTGGGGGTGCCAAACGTCAGGATGATGGTAGGGAGACGGATCTCCCCACCACCTCGCTTGGAAGCGAAGCGCCTGACGCAAGTCACCCCCTGAGACTTAAGGTTCCTTACAAGTTCATCTTCTGACAGTTGTGCCAAAGCTTGATCTTTGATTACGCCTCTTGACGAATTCATAGTTTTGTGGGGTGAGACTTCCACAGGAGTGTCTCCGATGGAAGAGAGCCCCAGTAGCCCGCTGGAGTGTGCCCGAGTACGGCACTCCACCAGCAAGTCACCAGACCTGAGGCGCTGGGCGTCAGGCCTGCCAACACGGCTCCTGAGGGTCTCCCCCACCAGAAAAGGATGCAGCTTGGCAACTGGTTTCTCCTTCACCTTGCTATGGACAATGAGGAAGCGAGGCCATACGGCCGACGCCTGAGGCGTCGCTTCCTCACAGTCTGAATCACTGTCATGTGCAATGTCGGTGTCTATGCGCCGTTTCTGTGCTAGTTTTGGTTTTTTGGTTTTATCCATATTATATTAGTAGAGATATTCATCCCCCGGGGGTCCCCGCCCGCCACCGAGCCCAACAAGGGAAAGTGCAACTGTCGGCGGGTCTCCAGCCGACGCACAATGGAGACTGCCCGAAAGATATACTCAAGGGGGTAAGCCCGATTGAACCGTTTGAGCCACCGCCTTCTATCACACCGTTGAATGCAGGGGAATACTGGTGTAAAGCACCTAATCAGCAGCTGAAGCTATAGCATGGTGCTCCGTATAGCAACCCGCATGTCAACAGTGGGATAGGGCTCAACGTGACAAGAGCCGATTGACTAGGCCGGTACGACTAGCCTCCCGTTTAGGTAGAAGTCAAGGCCGAAGTGGAGTGTTGGCACCAGTGATCCGCAGCCCAAAGGGAACCTCAGCCACCAGCATGCTCTTCTCCCCCCACACGGGTCTCCAAGCACGGCAAACACTTGGGATCCAAAGGACCAAAAAGTCACGAGTATTTTTAAGGACCAATCCAACATGGTACGACCTAGGTTAGCACAGCTCCTTAAAAACCGGACCAGTGAAAAGGCTGAACAACATATCTGCTGACATCAAGTTCTAATCCTGGACAAAGATGGCACCCGTCCGCTAGCCCACTCAGTCAGGGACTGAGCGGACTACCCACCTACGCCACGTGGAGGCCGGTGCTGGGTAGGCCTTTCTCAGGACGTGCCTGCACTGCTTGTGAAAAAAAAAAACTAAACAGAAAATTTAATGTATGTCGCCAGCCGGTCAAATACGTTAAATAAACCTACAACATGGGGCCTAAATAAAGCTAAGACCATTTAGCAACACACATCCAACATCAAGAGCTACAGGCAGTGCAGACAGTAGGGAGAGTTTTAAAAAGGCAAATACAGGTGAATGGATTGTACATGATTGTACATTGCTTAGCGTCCCGACAGCAACAAGGCCTTCTCAGGACGTGCCTGCACTGCTTGTGGAAAAAAAACCAACTAAACAGAACATTGAATGTATGTCGCCAGCCGGTCAAATACATTAAATAAACCTAACACATAGGGCCTAAATAAAGCTAAGACCATTTAGCAACACACATCCAATATCAATTGATTGATTGTACATTGCTTAACGTCCCGACAGCAACAAGGCTTTCTCAGGACGTGCCTGCACTGATTGTGAAAAAAAACTAAACAGAAAATTGAATGTATGTCGCCAGCCGGTCAAATACATTAAATAAACCTACAACATGGGGCATAAATAAAGCTAAGACCATTTAGCAACACACATCCAATATCAAGAGCTACAGGCAGTGCAGACAGTAGGGAGAGTTTTAAAAAGGCAAATACAGGTGAATGGACAAAGGGTAGACAGAAACACATGCCCCAGAATAGAGAGAAAAACCCACCCTGTGGGGCTGACCAGGGTGACCCTGGGAACTAAAAAATACCTAACCCCAGCCAAGTCCCCCAGGGCAGACCCGGGTGGGGGACAGGTGAATGGACAAAGGGTAGACAGAAACACATGCCCCAGAATAGAGAGAAAAACCCACCCTGTGGGGCTCACCAGGGTGACCCTGGGAACTAAAAAATACCTAACCCCACCCAAGTCCCCCAGGGCAGACCCGGGTGGGGTTCGTCCCAAGTGGGCCTCACCATTCACAAACAGGAAACAAAGACAATGAGGCTGAACGCAACCAGGGAAGAACCAGTCTTGCTTGCTGGCACCCCGTTGGAGGAGGTGGAGTCCTTCACCTATCTCGGGAGCATCATAGACAAAAAAAAGGCGGCACTGATGCAGATGTCACAGCACGAATCGGTAAAGCCAGAGCAGCCTTTCTCCAGTTAAAAAAAGTAAGGAGTTACAGAGAGCTGCAAGTCAATGAGTCATGTGTCTCCATGGATTTGTTTTACACTGTTTCAGGAGATGCTTAGTGATGCATTTTGTGCTAAAAGAACCGAGAAGCAGGTGCTTGCGAACCCTTTGAGTGAAGATGAAAAAGATGTCACCAGCTACATCGGTGGAGCAGTTGTACAGAAGCTAAGGCAAAAAGCATACAGGTTGATAGACAGTGAAGAAAAACATGTAATTTTAGAGTGTGTTGAGCACCTTTCAGTGGACGAGGCAAGAAAGGGTAGCATGATAGAGATGCTCGACAGAGGTGGGTTGATAAAACTTCATCCAAGTATTGAACTCTTGTTTGAAGCTCTCGAGACAAAGTTTGTACAGTGGAAACGCTATCCGACTGTCTTTTGAGGCCTTCTTTCAAGAGTTGTGTCCTTGGATGAGTTTCGACAGGCTTCTACAACCAAATATATGAAGTACGCGCACAAGAAAAACTCAAAGAAAAACTTCTGCGAGACATGACAATTTTGTATTTCAAAACAAGAGCACATCACAAATGCAAAACTTTCATGGATGATTACTACAGACAGACTCATAAAGAAAAAAGAGAAAAAGCACTCCGAAAGCGTATGAGACAAAATGCAAAATAAAGGTAAAAACTATGTTCGCACATTAGTCTATGATGTAAATTTTAGTACAAGAACAATCCTGTCATAATGCTAGTTTTCATGAAACAAGCACTTCCTTGGCTACCTTATTTTTCTTAACTTGAGAATGTAAATGGGCGATTCTCTGAAAAGGTATCCCATAAGTGTGACATGAGGCTAAATAAAGGCAAGTTTTTGCCAATTGACACTGACGATATTTTTGTTAATTTGTAAGGCATAGGCATGAAAATGTATGTATTGTGCATAAGAGACAATTTATTTACAAAGATATATGCTTTGTGAACACATTGTACCATGTAAATAAATCTGTTGGTACCAAACTAAAAATAAAACTCTGTGTTTGTGTGCTTTATATTTACATTACATACAAGATATTCTGTAAAAACACATTATAAACAAAATAAAAGTTCACAATGGGTGCCACAAACCTAAACAATAAAAGGGTATCCATTACAATCACAAGTTTTCTTTTGTATTTCAAAAACTTGTAGCAACACACTTGCACTTTCATAGAAAATTTACAAAATGCCCAAACAGTAAAATTACACCCTGTGACGCACCCCACTGTTAGTGTTAGCACACGGTACAACAGTTAACAGCAACGCACGCATGTAAAAGGTATTCAACATCATGTAAATGAACGAATTAAGAAAAAGAAATAAACTTAAAAAGGCACATTTCAAAACGAAAAGATATTGTACACAGGAAACAAACAAAAAATGTCTGCTGCACACGGAATGATGAAATACTGGCAACTAGAGCTATGCAGTTTAACTGGTTTATAATCGAACTGCGGTTTTCATTCGTTCAGTAAACCGGTTTGGGTGAATAAAGTAATGCAAAATCGTGTATATATTCACTTGTAACTTGTAAAACAAAGCATATTATATAAAAAAAATTTAATAATTGATAGACCTAAATATCGGTTGTAAATTCTCTCCCTACCTCCCTCTTTTTCTCTGCCCAAGGTGTTTTTCCGTACCAGTTAAGTTTGTTTTTAGTGCATTAATTATTATTTAGCTTTTATGCTGAAAAATTGACATTACAGCCAATGCCAGAAATAAAATATGCATACAAAATGACAGTTAATCGGTACAAAATACCGGTTCAAGCAAACAATAATAAAAAAAATGCTGTTAAAACCGGTACGCAGCTCTTCTGGCAACTAAGCATATTTTATGACATGAAGCATGAACTTAGAGCTGAACACACACAATATACTGGTAATAAAAAGGTGCTACATTTAGCCCATGAGGCTTACTAGTTTGAAAACAATGTTGTACAGCAAGTTGTACACATACACACACTTCAAGTTCAGGTAAGCTAAGCCTTAATGCTGCTTTTCACACCAATTCCAAACACATCATAAACACACTTGCATCAAAAGAAGTCTCACCGCTTTCTTTTTTTTAATGGACTGTCGCTTATCATGATCTCAGATTTTCCTTGCTCATTCGAGGTGTTCCCTTTGGGCTGAATGGCAACTGCAAGACTTCTCTGTATGCGCAGCTTGGTTTCATTGTGCGAAAATGCCCAAAGAGAACGGTTGTCACACCGTTGTCCAATTCCACGATGCCTCCCAAAATGCTTCTCCAGGGCATCCTGGCAGAACCGGTTGCTCAGCACAAACTCCACTCCATTCTGAAGGAGGTATCTGCAAAGTTCTGGAAAGGCACTCAGTGTCATGCATAATCCCTTAAACATCTGCTGCGAAATGAACATTGTTTTTTTTCAGTCTGAGAGAATCCTGGCCTTTCCTGAACAGACTGCTTCCAATCGAGAAAAAAACTGCAGCGTATCGGCAAAGAAAACAAATCTGTCATGGTCAATGCAGGGATGTCACTGGCCGTCGGACACCGGACATAGTCCGATTGACTTGGCCTAATGTCCGATGAACAGAAAGATCAGCAGGACAAATGTCCGATTGTTTCAAAAAGAGGACATGTGTCCGATTGTTTTTCCGTTGATCGCGGACACCGCTAGCGACATTTCTTTCCGAGTAGGCTGGCGCTTTGTGGTAGTCGGCTTTACACTGCGCGAGCGAGTGACGTGTAGTGTGTTATTCCCGGCAACGCCCTCTGATTGGCTGACCCTAAAGTTCAGCTATTTTTAGCGAAAGCGAGACTGCGCGAGCGAGGGTCATATAGAGTGTGCAGGCAGAACTTGCTGTGTACCTCACTGCGAAACCGCCTCAGTCCAGAGGCTCAGGACTGCATGCTGAGGGTACAAATGGAAGGGCCTGATCAAGTCAACGGTCAACACCCTTTTGTCTTCAGTGTTGTTGACAAGTGGGCAGCTGACAAGAAAAGGGTTCCGTTTTCAGCTAGGAGGGGTACCACTGTTCAACAGGACTCAGAAAAACCATCCACTTCTGCGGAGTGATCAGCTCATATCAGTTCCGAGTCTGAGGGTGTCATTTTGATTTTCAAGTCAGTGTAGCAGCCTACTACATGTAGTGAAGTTTCAGATAAATCTAACAAATGTAGCCTATTGACAAGGCCTTTTTAAAGTATTTTCTGCATTAGTTTTCTACATTTGTTCATCATGTCTATTAGCCACAAAAGTGTGAGAATTTAAATCTTTAACCCATTTGCTACCAGAAACCTGCTGTGACAGCAGGTTTCTGGTAGCGAATGGGTTAATGACAACATGAACAAGTAAACAAAAAAAAAATAGTAACTGGAATGATTTTTTTTTCTTATACATTTTCTTACAGAAAGCTCATCTCCTTTTGTTATAGCCTTAGGCTTACTAATCATTACATTTCTGTTTAGTCAGTACATGGTCTAATATTTTTATAATGCTATTCTAGTCAGTACATTTCCTTGCACTGTGAATTCCTTGAAGTGCCAAAATGACAGTTTAGTTTGTGAGTTGTGAGCCTGAGCATGAAGAATTTGCTACCTCTGTTACAAGGCCCTGATATGTTTTTCATGCGAATCTGCGATGACAGTGTTATCTGAATGACATAATAACTTGTTCACTTTTCTTTGCCTTTTTACGTTTATGTCCTTTTCGTCAACAGTCAATAAATATCTCACTCAGCCTGTGTTTATGTGGTTTCTGTTTTACTATCAGTTTTGTCACGCGCGAAATGTCCTATTGTTTTGTTCCAATTCAGGACAAATGTCCTATCCCTCTGCCACCCTCCAGGACATTTGTCCTATAGGTGTCCAGCTCCAGTGACATCCCTGTCAATGCTTGTGTATGGTTCAGCGCAGGTTTTCTTGAAAGCTTCCCCTCATCTTTTGCCCTCGCATTCATACAGTCAAAAAACCTGTCCATCATAAGGATGAAATTTGCTGTCTCCTGGCATTCCTCTCCTCCATATTCCTTCATGACTTTCCCCACCCTCTCACTCAAAACCTGAACCGCAAGACGAACATTCATCACGGATGATGGTGTCAGGTGGACATGATGAGAAGTCAGCCGTGTCCGTTTCAGCTCTTGTGCACAGTCCCTTTGGTAAACATCAAGTACATGCTTCCACAGAAGGTGTTTTCCATTTTTCCACAGATACCTGGTGTTTTTGCCAGCTCCAGAGTTGCTGAGGTTGTTGCGCACAGTTTTCATCAGGTGGGGTGCATCTGAAATGAAAAACACCTCCCTGTCTGTGGAGAAGATGTTTACTGTTTTGTAGGTTTGTCCCACTCCCTGCATGTCGTACAGCCTCTGGGTTTGGGGTTGCCATGTCGCTTGTGGAAGACACAACCTTTAGGTGGCACACTTTCTCAAGAAGACCGATGGCCCTCCAGAACACTGGGTACAGATCATCTGCTGTGGCACTGGAAGTAGGAAAAAATCCAAGACTAATCTTCAGGTTTGTGTTAATCCCCACCACATAGAAAACTAGGGCATGTGTTGCCAGTTCCTCTGTACCATTCACAAATCCCACCAGCTCATTGGAGCGCTGATCAAACACAAGGTCCGCCTTCACTGACATATCATGAAGCAAGGCAACAAATCTTTCTTCATCTGTGAAGTTCTTTGTAGCTTCTGTGATGGAGTCGAGGGTGTTCCTGCTGAAGCCAGCAGAGGGTTTGAAGACGTTCGTGTAGTCCTGCAGAGTTGACTGGCCTGGCAGATGCAGCACTCCAGTCTTTCTGAGAGTGTCATAAGCTGCAGGGCTTCTGCTGTGGAGCAGTATGGCCAGCCTCACCATCATTGGATGCCAGCGCATACCTTCTTTCTTCTTGCAGCTGAAAGCCTTGAGCTGCTCTTCCCAGAAAAGCTTTGTCAGGGGGTTGTTCAAAGATCCAACTTTGTCGTTAATCACTGTCTGCAGTGACTTGTGCACAGAAGCACTGACTGCAACACTTTCAGCTGCCATTTCTTTTCTAAATTTTTCAAGCTTATTTTCTACCGCTTTGGAATGTTTCCGTGCCTCCTTGAATGCTTTCTTGAGTACGCTGTTTGAAAGTTTTAACGGGTTATTGGCAGACACTGGGGTTTTCTCGGCACGGACCGCCCTCTCCAACTTCTTCTTCAGAAGTGTTTCAGTATACCGGCAGTGCGCACTCATGTCACTATCATTTGTATCAAGCAGCCAAGCACACTTGTTGGATCTTACAGTGGATGTGTGCACATCAGATGAGAGACACACAATGTGGCGAAAGTACAACTGACCCTTGGCGGGAAAATTTGCAAATTCTTGCAAGGTTTGCGCAGTCACGCCCTTGCACATGGTCCTTGTTAATAGCTCTGTCAGAAAGTTTGTCAGAGATACAGTCTCCTGGGTTCTTTTTTCACCGGGTACTGTGAAGCCATGTACAGTCACTGTAGCCACAAAATCTGGGTTTATGCTCACTTTTACCTTCAGCGCACTGCCTTCCACGACACCCACCACAATCTCTTTCTCTGTGCTGCAAACCTTTATCCAAGGTCAAGGCAATCTCTCTGCAGCTGCTTGGATCTCCCCAAAGGTGTAGTAGACAACCAGCTCTGGGATAGCGGGCGGTAGTCTCTCCATCTGCAACAATATTGGGTCATGTTTTTTTATCTTGTGGCATCCATGCGCTTTAATTTTTATAGCAATCAGTCATACATGCATGATCAAAGTATCAATAATTTACAGCATTGGCAGCTTTAATTTCTACTGACCATTGCAAATTGCTTTTCAGAACACAAATAGAGATAATCAAATCTAATAAATTAAAATATAAATAACTTTGCTTTTTAATGTTTAGTACTGCCACCAAGGCACAATTTTTTAAGCATAACATGCTTCTGTTGTATTCAGATATTTAGACCGACACTGTTTACTTATTTGTACTTTATAGCCCCCTTCCCACAGACACAAAAATGGATAAATTGAATAACTGAATAAATAGTAATTATAAGAATAACTGAGGTTGATTTGATAAATTAATATAATAGTTATTGATTCAATCTTAAAATGTAAATAGATTAATAAGTTATAGAATAGTCTCTTGGCTTGACTTCGCGAACGAAGATTTTATAGGAGTTGCCCACGACGTCTGCAGGCTTGTTCGTGGCTGCGGAGGCCAATCCGAGACAGGCAGGTTCGACCGCAGTGGCTGCAGGGGAAGGTCTGGCCAGGGTTCCGAGCTGCGGCATCTGTTTTTTCTCCTGAGCCGCTTGTCCTTAAGGCTAGCTCTGCGAGAGTCCTCAAAGGAAACAGCTGCCTTGTAAATGGTGGAGCGCCAGGTGTCACGGTCCGCAGCAAGCGAAGACCACTGGTGGTGGTCGATTTGGCAGGCACTAAGTGACTTCTTGAGACAGTCTTTGAATCTCTTCTTTGGTGCCCCTCTGTCACGGTGTCCAGTAGCAAGCTCGCCGAACAGGGTGATCTTTGGTAGGCGATGATCCTCCATCCTGGAGACATGCCCCGCCCAGCGGAGCTGTGTCCGCAGCAGCAAAGCCTCGATGCTCACAGTTTCAGCCTGTTCAAGGACCTCGACGTTGGTGACATAGTCACTCCAGTGAATGCCCAGGATGGTACGCAGGCAGCGCTGGTGGAAGCGTTCGAGGAGTCGTAGTTGGCTGCGGTAGAGGGCCCAGGACTCGGAACCATACAGCAGGGTGGTGAGGACCACAGCTCTGTACACGCTGATCTTGGTGCCTGTTTTCAGCTGTTGATTGTGCCACACCCGCTTGAAAAGTCGCCCGAAAGCACTGTTCGCTTTTGCCAGCCTGCTGTCAAGCTCCTTGTCCAGCTTGGCGTCCGACGTGATAATGCAGCCAAGGTAAGTAAACTGGTGCACTGACTTTAGTTCAGACTCGCCAATGGTGATGTGAGGAGGGCGATACACTGTCTTGGGTGCCGGCTGATGGAGGACCTCTGTCTTTTTCAGACTGACCTCGAGTCCAAAGAGCTGGGCAGCATCTGCGAAGCAAGACGTGATGCGCTGCAGGGCTCTCTCTGTGTGTGCAACGAGGGCAGCATCATCAGCAAAAAGCAGCTCACGAATCAGTTGGTCTAGGGTTTTCGTGTGGGCCTGCAGTCGTCTGAGGTTGAACAGGCTGCCATCGAGACGATACCTGATGTACACTGCATCGTCATCATCGAGGTCCACTGTGGCCTGCTTCAACATCATGCTAAAAAAGATGGTGAAGAGGGTCGGTGCCAGCACGCAGCCCTGCTTTACGCCGTTGAGAATAGGGAATGGTTCTGAGAGGTCATTGTTGAGTCTGACCTGGCCTTGCTGGTCCTCGTGTAGCTGGACAATCATGTTGAGGAACTTTGGGGGACAGCCAAGTCGCTCCAGGATCTGCCACATGCCTTGCCTGCTCACAGTGTCGAACGCTTTTGTTAGGTCGACAAATGTTACGTACAGCCCTTTGTTCTGCTCGCGGCACTTCTCCTGTAGCTGTCTCAGCACAAAGACCATATCGGTGGTGCTCCTGTTTGCTCTGAAGCCACACTGGCCCTCTGGGAGTTGGTCTTCAGCGATGGCAGGTACCAGCCGATTCAGGAGCAGCCTTGCAAGGGTTTTCCCAGCAATGGACAGCAGGGTAATTCCCCGATAGTTGGAACAGTCAGACTTCTCGCCTTTGTTCTTGTACAGGGTGATAACGACTGCGTCACGGAGATCTTTTGGTAGTGTTCCTTCCTCCCAGCAGCAGAGAAAGAGGTCATGGAGCTTGTTGTGCAGTGCTGTGCCCCCACGTTTCCAGATCTCTGGCGGTATTCCATCAATGCCTGCTGCTTTGCCACTCTTGAGCTGGTGGATGGCTGTGAGGGTCTCTTCAGCGGTGGGCGGTTCGTCCAATTCAACCTTTACTGGGAGGTGTGGGATTTGTAGGACGACTGCTTCTTGAACAGTGCGCTCAGCGCTGAAGAGGCTCTGAAAGTATTCCGACCAGCGGTTCAAGATGGAGGTATTATCTGTGAGGAGTGCCTGGCCATTCGCGCTTCGCAGGGGACTTTGTACCAGGTGCCTGGGGCCATACACTGCTTTCAGTGCTTCGTAGAAGCCCCTGTAGTCACCATTGTCAGCACAAAGCTGGGTCCTCTGTGCAAGTCTGGTCCACCACTCATTCTGGAGATCTCTGAGCTTGCGCTGGAGACTGCTGCAGACGAGGCGAAAGGCAGACTTCTTCACAGGGCAGGAAGGCTGGGCTAGGTGGGCCTGATGGGCGGCTCTTTTTTTTGCTAGGTGTTCCTGGATCTCTACATCGTTTTCGTCAAACCAGTCTTTGTTCTTTCTGGCGAAACCCAAGACTTCTGCAGAGGATTTTGCAATAGCAGTTTTCAGTTGTTCCCAAAGTGTTTCAGGGGAGGAGTCTACTGGGTCCGCTGTGTCTTTGAGCCTGCGCTGTAAATCTATCTGAAAGGCAGCTTTCACATCGTCACGCTGAAGGCTGGCAACATCAAGCTTTTTCTTGGGGGGCCCCCATTTCTTGGGTTTTGGCTTGAAGTGGAGCCTGAGTTTGCAGCGGACAAGGCGGTGGTCAGTGTGGCACTCTGCGCTGGGCATCACTCTGGTGAGGAGGACGTCACTGCGGTCCCTCTGACGCACTAGGACATAGTCGATAAGGTGCCAGTGCTTGGAGCGACTGTCCTTTTGCTGAAAAGTAGTGTTGGTGATGACCAGTTGCTGCTCCGCACAGAACTCCAATAGTAGGCGGCCATTGTCATTGCAGTTCCCCACGCCATGCTTGCCGAGGACTCCTTTCCAGGCTTCAGAGTCCTGGCCAGAGTGGGCCATAGAATAGTAGATGTAAGAATAAAAATAATGTCCCAGTTACTATTAGAAATCAATATTATTAATAATTAATACCCATATATGCATGAGGCAAAATATAAACAAGTAGTTTATTGGAATTAAAATAAAAAATAAAAATTGAATCACAAGTAGTAACTATGACACTAACAGGGTAATATTATAGGAACTATAACAGGGTAATATTATAATGTAATAATTATAATAGATTATCATTGTCCTACTAGTAAAGGATAACAAAGTACTTTGCAAAATTGCAACAAAAACAGAAACTATAATAATGTAACATCAAGATATTTTAATAAAGCAACGTAAAAATTTAGCAGAAAACTCAAATTGTATATTTCATTGCACTGAATCTGATGTTTAAAAAAATAAAAAAATGCAGCAAGCATAGCTGGCCCACAGTGTCATTGTGCACAAATCTGAGCACATTTTGTTTTAGAACTAACTCAAGTCATCTTTGATCTGTGGTGTTACATGTATACAAATTTGGTACGAGTTCAAGAGACAATCTGCATGTTACTCACTGGAGGCTTTTTCTGGGTGGGGGCTTGGGAGTTTCCACACTTTTTGTTGGCATCAATCTTGTAGGCAGGCTTCCTGGCACCAGGGAGTGTCTTCCACTTGTACCTGAAATAAGAGCATACAATTGAAACATGAGAACAGAGACCAAGGTATAGGTATAGGGACTATATAAGTATATTCGGCCGTGAAGCCTTTCCAGTGTCGTGTTTACAAAAATATTAATACGAATACGTTCGGGTTTATGCGACATGCAATTTAAACTAATCATAAAGCATCCCATCATTCTAATAAGATCCAGAAGGCTTTTAAACATTTTAAC
Organism: Semisulcospira habei; assembly: GCA_036245525.1. Classification (NCBI taxonomy): domain Eukaryota; kingdom Metazoa; phylum Mollusca; class Gastropoda; family Semisulcospiridae; genus Semisulcospira; species Semisulcospira habei. Next base: position 49,799,247 of record BTPG01000005.1, on the reverse strand, counting down.
ATTGGGTGCTCTTCTTGTTACTGGGTCTAGTGCATTCCAGTATTTAACATGATTAATAAAACAATGCTTCCTAAAGTTAGTTCTGCTATAATTTACATTAGTCTTCAGTTCATGATTTCTGGTTACATTAGTGTTGTAAGTAATAATCTTGTACAGCTGTATTAAATCACCATGATAACGTCTATATTTTAAATTTGGGAGGTTTAGTATTTTTGTAGTGGTTTTCATATGGTTTTTACAACTTTTAACTAGTTTTGTGGCTCAACTTGGCACTTCAATAGCTATAGACTGTCTTTTAACTCAAGTTGTGGACTCCATATTACAATACCATATTCAACTTCAAGATGTGGCCTCATCATTGTTTTATATAACTAAATAAATGTATCTTCCTGCAGAAAGTCAAAGGATCTCTTGTTATTCCTAACATTTTGTTTGCTTTATTATAATTGCCACCTGTAGTATATGTAAGTAAGTCAAAAAGTAAAGATGCATCAAACGTTATCCCCAGATCTTTTTTTGATTCACACTGTTACAAAACAAGTATTTCATAGAATAAGCTTGTTAACATTTTATTCACACACGCATTAACACCAGCTATTATGATAATGTCATCTAGGAAAGAGTTACAAAGAAACACTAAAGTGCAGCAGATTTTTGAGACCTGTGTCAATGTGTGTGAAGTTGCCCGCCCTACATGAAAGAAAAGTGCACACCGATTCAACCATGAATGATGAATGAGTATCAGCGTGCAGAAAACACTGCCAATGGCCGAATGGGTCACAGTTTGACATTCATCAGTCAGAATTATCATAATAATAATCAAATTAGCACCAACCTGAAGTCTGCTCTCGCCACTTTGAAGAATGTGTCCAAATGCACGCATTCTCGATGTTGAAACTGGGATCACTTCTGTTGATAGCCAGGACGAGTGCCTGCTCCCATTCAGGATTTTTGCGTTAGCGTATCTTAAAAAAAATGCACACCCCGACACCTTACACTACACGTACCGCATCCAACAACAGCACAGTTTTTTCCTGGCATGGTTATAGTTTCGGAAAAATAGAAAGCCTTTCTGAAAACTAAAATAATTAGAACTTTGAAGCAGACGCGTGAATCGAATGAAATACCGGAAGACAGCAGTGAAACTTCATCGACGGACATGCGCGGTGGAAATTAAAATCGAAACAAGGGAAGCTACGAATCCTCTCTCTGTGGATATCTCTGGGATTGCGTAGTCTTTGAAAGCTAAATATAGTTCAGCCAGCAGTGCGTGCGTTTTCCGCGGAAGGACACAATTTGTTATCCGGTTTCATTCACAACTTGCGAAGTAAAATAGTTCTTTGCACATCTCGGTCGTTGCACATTTTGTGGATGCCAGATCGATAGGCCGAATACAAAGTATCATTATGACACTTAAATCGCTTTTAAAAACTTTAAAAGGTATACCAAGCAATGAAGTTAACGTTTTTTGCTTGAACGTGTTTGCTCGTGGAGGAATACAAAAGCCCTGTGTCGATCCTGGGTCAAGTTTGTTTACATCATATTTTGGGACTGACACCATGTGGGACGACCGAGAGCTGCATTTTTGTTCACCCATTTTCCCGTAAAACCTCTTTATAAGCACGCTGTAACAAGTCTTATTTGAAGAATGATTTATATGTTGTATAAAAATTATCAAGTGCTAAAATTTGGAAGGTTTATGAAGGAGTAAGCACGTTCCTTGTGAGCATAGCTAAACTATGTCACAAAATGGCGACCATAATTTGCGACATTTTCACTGGTAATATCGTTCTAGCTCAAAAACTAAATCAGACAGAGAACACATTTTATCATATGTATTTTTCAAGACAATACCAAGCAGATATTTATAATTATCATGAAAAACTAAGCAATACTTTTCAAACAAAGCCCCAAAGACAGGCACCCCCACTGGTATCCTTTTCCAGAGAATGACCCATATGTGCGTGCATATATATTTGGTTATTTGGGTTTAACGCCGAGCAGGCGACTAAGGCCATCTCACGGCGGGATGGGTAAAAATCTGGTCAGCCAGACTAAAAGCAAGGTCTTAAGACAAGATGTAAATATAGATTAAAAATCTCAGGCTAAAATGTCGCACATGTCTGGAAAAGAAACGTCTACAGACTCTCAAAAAGGGCAAATAAAAAAATTCACATAGTCTATGAATGCTCAGATCTTGTTAAAAATATTGCATTCTCTCAAAAAATTGAAGATTTTGTCCGGGGGAACATCCCGGAACAAAACCTTCAAGGAGTCTGCTGTGAAGTGTTTATATCTGGTGTCAATTAGGTCAGCACAATACAGCAAAAAGTGTCGAACAGAAAACTGCTCATCACAGGCAAAACACCATGGACGCTCATCCTGTTTAAGTAAGTAAGAGTGCGTAACATATGTGTGCCCGATGTGGAGCCGAGCAAGGACAGTCTCCTCACGGCGGCTGCCGCAGCGGAAAGGTAGACTGTCAGACAACTTAGGAAGAGCTTCATGAAGCTTGTTCCCTTCCTCTTTGTCCCACTCGGACTGCCACTCGCGGGCTATGTACGCACTAATAACAGGTTTAAAATCACTATAGACAGTCTGTGTGTCAGGGACAGGGTCACTGCGGGCACTGTTGGCAGCAGAATCTGCGATTCTGTTGCCGTCGATGCCCACATGGCCTGGGACCCAAATAAAAATGATGTCATAATATTCCTTCATCAAGTCCGCGTAGAGCTCTCTAATCTGCACCAGCAGTGGATGGTCTGTTCCCGCGCCCTGAAGGGCCTGCAGGGCAGAAAGAGAGTCAGACAGAATCAGGAAGTTCCTTTCCCGAGACTGATAGGCATGCTTGAGTGCTAGCAGAATGGCCTGCAGTTCTGCACTAAATACAGAGGAATGGTCAGGGAGACGGAGCTTAAATGGGCGTCTAGGATGGCGAGAGGACACTGCAGCCGCAGCCACTCTTCCATCCTCAGACTTGGACCCATCCGTATAAAGACGACAATAGCCAGGAAAAATTGAAAGGAGTTCATTGAGGCTCTGTTGGTATATGGCTGGTGGAGTACAATCCTTCTTGTGGGCAGTCAAGTCCAGCAAGATGTCAGGAACTGGTAGTAGCCAGGGTGGAGTGACGTGTTGCAGAGATTCCGAAACTTTGTCCAGGTCCACTCCGGCCGCCTGCAGATGAGGTCGGACACGGAAGGAAAGTGGACGGACAGCTCCCGGATGGGCATCGTAAATCTCTGCAAACGACGGGTTAAAAACACAATCATAGGCAGGATTTTCTGGATGGGCCTTCAGCTTCAGAACGTAGCTGAGCATGAGGCGGATGCGGCGGAGCCTGAGAGAAGGCTCCCCTGCCTCTGCATACAGACTAGGAACTGGAGATGTCCTAAAGGCTCCCAGACATATGCGCAGACCTTGATGGTGAATTGTGTTCAGACGCTGCAGAACAAACTTGGAAGCCGAGCCATATACCACAGAGCCGTAATCCAGTTTGGACCGAACAAGGGCCCGGTACAGTCGAAGTAAGACGATGCGGTCTGCACCCCAGTCAGTACGACCAACGACACGAAGAATGTCGAGGGCCTTCCGACAAGAGGTTCTAAGGTAGTTAACATGGTTGCAGAAGGTCAATCTTTTGTCAAAGATGACCCCCAAAAACTTAGCCTCTTCAGCCACCTTAATTGGCACTCCAGCAATGCTCAGGCTAGGTTCTGGAAAAAATTTCGTCTGGTTAGTAAAATGCACACAGACTGTCTTGGAGGGCGAGAATCTGAATCCATTGAGAGACACCCACCCCTGGATGCGATCAACGCACAGCTGCAAGCGCCTCTCAAGGGACGCAAGTCCTCGACCTCGTGCACACAAAGCAAAGTCGTCCACAAACAAAGAGCATTCAGAATCATCCTTGACGGCCTTTACAATGTTATTTATTTTAATGCTAAATAAAACAGGAGATAGAATACTGCCCTGCGGGACACCCATCTCCTGTTCAAAGGAGTCGGAGAGGGTGGAGCCCACACGGACATGGAACGACCTGTTGGACAAAAAATTGTGAATAAAAACGGGCAGATGCCCTTTAAAACCCATGTCCGACAAATCAGACATTATACCATGCTTCCAGGTAGTGTCATATGCCTTTTCAAGATCAAAGAAAATTGCATAGACATGCTGCTTGTTGACAAAAGCATCTCTGATAAAAGACTCAAAGCGGACTAGATGGTCAGTTGTACTACGGAAGCGCCGGAAACCGCACTGGAGGTCTGTGATGAGACCCTGTGACTCAAGATGCCACACCAGTCGGGCGTTGACCAAGCGTTCCATAGTTTTACATAAACATGATGTCAAAGCTATTGGCCGGTAGTTGCCCGGGTCGGAAGGACCCTTACCCGGCTTGGGAATTGGCACAACCACAGCCTGGCGCCAAGATGGCGGAAAATGACCGGTTATCCAGATATGGTTAAAGGCCTTGAGAAGTACAAGGAGTGAATCCTCAGGCAGATGTGTTATGAGCTGATAATGGATGGTATCTAATCCAGCAGCAGAGTCAGTACATTTCTGCATGGCTTGCTGCAATTCTGAAAACGTAAAAGGGGCATTATAGTCTTCCAAGTTATCCGATATAAAATCACAAGCACAAGATTCTCGCTTCTCCTTCTCTCTGAAAGAAAGGTGAATAATGCTCTGTTGAAGAATTATGGGCAATGGTGGAGGCAAGCAAATTGGCCACAGCCTTTTTATCTGTGACCAAACTGGCACCATCTCTAAGATGGCCGACAGAAGCCGAGCCACCCCTGCCCCTAATTCTTCGAACAGCCTTCCAGACTTTTTGGGACGGAGTCCTAGAAGATAAAGATGAGACGAAGCGTCTCCAGGAAGCACGGCATTCACGTTTAAAAATATAACGGGCTTTCGCCCGCTGTCTTTTAAAGGTTAAAATATTTGCTTGCGACGGATTACGAAATGCACGTCGCTGAGCAGATTTGCGCATTGTTTGGGCCTTGCGGCACTCTTCATTGAACCATGGTACTCTCGGCTTCCGAGGGAGTGATGTGGAAGTTCTAGGGATGGTTTCACCTGTAACCTCCAACAAAATAGAAGTAAAACAAGAAACAGGTTCTTCAGCTGACATGACCACCTCCTCTGTAAGACGAGACTGACAGAGAGAGGCAAACAAAGACCAGTTAGCTTTCTTGAGATTCCAGCGCCCCACCGGCGAATCCTCCTCACAGCTGACCGATGACAGGACTACTGGGAAGTGGTCACTACCACACAGGTCGTCGTGAACCTTCCAGTCAAAGTCCAGCATGAGAGAAGGATCACACACAGTGAGGTCTAGAACAGAACTAGATCCGGAACCTGAGTTAGAGTATGTAGGTGAGCCATCGTTAAAGACACATAGGTTAAGTTGAGAAAAAACATCTTCTAACATCTGACCTCTGCCATCATAGTGGTCACTACCCCAAAGGTGAGCATGACCGTTAAAATCCCCCATGAGAATAAAGGGAGGGGGCAGTTGATCTACTAAGTTAAAAATATCATTGCTACAGACCCGCAGTGATGGTGGCAGGTAAATACTACATATGGTTATGGTCTTTTTTAAGGTAACCCGAGCAGCGACAGCCTGAAGACAGGTGTCGATGCTAACGGGGCTACATAAAATTTGGCTACTAATGAGAAGAGCCGCTCCACCCGAGCGCCTCTCCGAATCAGAGCCTTTATGTATAACATTAAAACCATTAAAAGACACAGGGTCAGAAGTCTTCAGGTAAGTCTCCTGAAGAGATATGACTGAGGGGTTATAGAACTTGACTAAAAGACGTAATTCCTCAAAGTTAGCTCGAAAACCACGACAATTCCACTGAAGCAAAGAGTACATGATTAGGTTTTATCTGGGGGTAAGGAGTTTTTCCCCCCTTTTTCCTTTACCTTGGAAGGAGTTGAAGAAACAGAGGGGGGCCGGCTCCCGGGCCTCCTCTGGTTCTTCGGAGAGGAAGGGGGTGGAGCTGCCGCAGCATCAGCAACAACAACTTCCACTCCCTCCATCCGCTCCTCCAGTGCAGCATATTTGTTTTGAAGGGGCACATCTGTGTTCCCCTTCTGGGCCCGTGCGCACAGCGGTCCCATAGATTTCTTAGACTTCTGGTCCTGGGCAGCGTTCCTGCCGCTAGAGTTAGCGGCCTTAGAAGGCTGACCAGAGCCAGAAGCCTTTGGAGTTGACTGACTAACAGGTTTGGGTGGGGGCTGAGGCTTAGGGGCAACAGAAGGCGGCACAACCGGATCGGCAGTGTCCGCCTTCTGCGTTCCCTGGCTCCTTGTCACCACCGGAGGAGGGTTACTCTCCAGGGGCGAGATGAGCCGAGGCTCCGCCCCCAACCAAGAAGTTGGGGTCTGACATGAAAAGTCTTTGGTGGGGCGCTTGCCTGCCACCGCTGCACTAAAAGTATACACTGAGGTGTTAGAGGTTGGGGCAGCCGCAGCTGCACCAGGGCCTTCAACCAGTTTTTTGGCATCCAGAAAGGACAGCCCCTTCTCCACACGCACCTGCTGAATCTTGCACTCGGATATCCAACGAGGGCATTTCTTATCCGAAGCCATATGCGCCCCCTGGCAATTCACACACAGAGGGGTGGCTGTGCAGGACTCAGCAGAGTGTCCGGGCCTAGTGCAACGGGCGCATGAAGCCTCTGCCTGACGGCATGTCTTCTGCCCATGGCCATACTTTTGGCACTTAAAGCACCGGAGGGGAAGAGGGACGTACTTTTTCACTCTCAGGGAGTAGTAACCTCCCCAGATGGTAGTAGGAGGGGTGGGGGTGCCAAACGTCAGGATGATGGTAGGGAGACGGATCTCCCCACCACCTCGCTTGGAAGCGAAGCGCCTGACGCAAGTCACCCCCTGAGAATTAAGGTTCCTTACAAGTTCATCTTCTGACAGTTGTGCCAAAGCTTGATCTTTGATTACGCCTCTTGACGAATTCATAGTTTTGTGGGGTGTGACTTCCACAGGAGTGTCTCCGATGGAAGAGAGCCCCAGTAGCCCGCTGGAGTGTGCCCGAGTACGGCACTCCACCAGCAAGTCACCAGACCTGAGGCGCTGGGCGTCAGGCCTGCCAACACGGCTCCTGAGGGTCTCCCCCACCAGAAAAGGATGCAGCTTGGTAACTGGTTTCTCCTTCACCTTGCTATGGACAATGAGGAAGCGAGGCCATACGGCCGACGCCTGAGGCGTCGCTTCCTCACAGTCTGAATCACTGTCATGTGCAATGTCGGTGTCTATGCGTCGTTTCTGTGCTAGTTTTGGTTTTTTGGTTTTATCCATATTATATTAGTAGAGATATTCATCCCCCGGGGGTCCCCGCCCGCCACCGAGCCCAACAAGGGAAAGTGCAACTGTCGGCGGGTCTCCAGCCGACGCACAATGGAGACTGCCCGAAAGATATACTCAAGGGGGTAAGCCCGATTGAACTGTTTGAGCCACCGCCTTCTATCACACCGTTGAATGCAGGGGAATACTGGCGTAAAGCACCTAATCAGCAGCAGAAGCTATAGCATGGTGCTCCGTATAGCAACCCGCATGTCAACAGTGGGATAGGGCTCAACGTGACAAGAGCCGATTGACTAGGCCGGTACGACTAGCCTCCCGTTTAGGTAGAAGTCAAGGCCGAAGTGGAGTGTTGGCACCAGTGAGCCGCAGCCCAAAGGGAACCTCAGCCACCAGGATCCTCTTCTCCCCCGACACGGGTCTCCAAGCACGGCAAACACTTGGGATCCAAAGGACCAAAAAGTCACGAGTATTTTTAAGGACCAATCCAACATGGTACGACCTAGGTTAGCACAGCTCCTTAAAAACCGGACCAGTGAAAAGGCTGAACAACATATCTGCTGACATCAAGTCCTAATCCTGGACAAAGATGGCACCCGTCCGCTAGCCCACTCAGTCAGGGACTGAGCGGACTACCCACCTACGCCATGTGGAGGCCGGTGCCGGGTAGGCAGAGCAACTCTTGGGTCCCAACCTTGGATACAACGAATGTAATTGTATGGAGCGAAAGTAATTGTCGTATTGTGTATATATTATGTTATATAACTTCATTATGCATCACCTCTGCCTCCAATGCCAAAGGTGCGAGGTTCGATACCGGGTTCCGGCGTTGGATTTTTTTCTCCTCTGGTAAGTGTCACCGCCAGGGCAGTGGGCAGATGTTCACATCTGCACGGGACATAGACGACCCCGGCCCCCACGAGTCCCCTGCTGCCTTGCAGGCCTGGCCGCTTGGCTGCGGAAAGGCTAAGGGAGGAAACCCCTGACATCAAAGCCCCCGTGTCTCCGGGGAAGGCTTTTGAGCCAGAGACTAAGACAAGGACAGTCTGATATAAAACCTACGACCTGAGGACCTCGATGCCACCGTCCCAGCTTGCTAGGCCATGGCAAACGAACCAAGTGTTTAAAGGGTGGGGCCAGTACTGCGCACACTGCACTCCACCAAAAAGCTCCACCGCGCAGGCTTTAGGAAACGCCCACGGACTATGACACTGAACTTTCCAAGTCCTGTAGCGATGGGCAAGGGGCAAAACGGCAGGTGAAAGATGTCACTGGAAGCCGCAGTCTCAAACCTGCATGCAGGCGGTTCAGGATATTGGTCGCCTGATGTTGACCTGGGGATGACGTCACTCGGCACACCCTGAACGACCAAGCAGCCTTCTCTAGGGACAGCACTGCTTGCTCCACACGGAGAGGGGCCTAGAAAAGGTGGCCTAACCAAAGCTCATCCCCTCGTAACCCCAGTTGGCTAGCTGCGGTCAACGGGCATCTTCTCATGTGGTCAGAAAACAAGAAAAAACAACGGATCCACTTTCACGACGACCACGACCGGACTCAACGTAGCATGCTGGAACATCCAAACCATGCTCGACACAGCAGACAGCGGATGCCCTGAACGTCGCTCCGCCCTTATTGCCCATGAATTGCGGAGGTTAAACATCGACATCGCCGTGCTCAGCGAAGTACGCCTCCTGGAGGAAGGCAGCCTCCAAGAACTTGGCGCTGGCTACACCCTCTACTGGTCAGGCAGGCCTGCATCAGAAAGACGGCTCTCAGGCGTGGGCTTCATGGTAAAGACCCCCATTGCGACCAAGTTGGAAAACCTACCAATGGGTCACTCCGACCGCATGATGTCCATGCGCCTCCCACTGAGACACCAGCAATACGTCACCCTTCTCAGTGTGTACTCCCCAACCCTCCTGGCAGAGCCTGCAGAAAAAGACAAGTTCTACTCTGACCTGCGCAGCCTCCTGCAGAGCACCCCCGCAGACGACAAAGTCATCATCCTTGGCGACTTCAACGCCAGAGTGGGCCAAGACTCTGAAGCCTGGAAAGGAGTCCTCGGCAAGCTTGGCGTTGGGAACTGCAATGACAATGGCCGCCTGTTGTTGGAGTTCTGTGCAGAACAGCAACTTGTCATCACCAACACTACTTTCCAGCAAAAGGACAGTCGAAAGACCACCTGGATGCATCCTCGCTCCAAGCACTGGCACCTTATCGACTATGTCTTAGTGCGTCAGAGGGACCGCAGTGATGTCCTCCTCACCAGAGTGATGCCCAGCGCAGAGTGCCACACTGACCACCGCCTTGTCCGCTGCAAACTCAGGCTCCACCTCAAGCTGAAACCCAAGAAAAGGGGCCCTCAAGAAAAAGCTTGATGTCGCCAGCCTTCAGCGTGATGACAAGAAAGCTGCCCTTCAGACAGATTTAGAGCGCATGCTCAAAGACACAGTTGATCCAGCAGACTCCTCCCCTGAAACACTCTGGGAGCAACTGAAAACTGCTATTGTAAAATCTTCTGTGGAAGTCTTGGGCTTTGTTAGAAAGAGGAACAAAGACTGGTTTGACGAAAACGACGTGGAGATCCAGGAACTTCTAGCAAAAAAAAAAAAAAGAGCCTCCCACCAGGCCCACCTAACTCAAGCTTAGAGAGCTCCAGAACGAGTGGTGGTCGAGACTGGCACAGAGGACCCAGCTTTGCGCTGACAACGGTGACTACAGGGGCTTCTATGAAGCACTGAAAGCAGTGTATGGCCCTAGGCACCTGGTACAAAGTCCCCTGCGAAGCGCCGATGGACAGGCACTCCTCACATACCTCCATCTTGAACCGCTGGTCAGAATACTTTCAGGACTTCTTCGGCGCTGAGCGCACTGTTCAAGAAACAGTCATCCTCCAAATCCCACAGCTCCCACTAAAGGTTGAATTGGACGAACAGACCACTGCCGAAGAGACCCTCACAGCCATCCACCAGCTCAAGAGTGGCAAAGCAGCAGGCATTGACGGAATCCTGCCAGAGATCTGGAAACATGGAGGCCCAGCACTGCACAGCAAGCTCCATGACCTCTTTCTCTGCTGCTGGGAGAAAGGAACACTACCAAAGGATCTCCGTGATGCAGTCATCATCACCCTATACAAGAACAAAGGAGAGAAATCTGCCTGTTCTAATTATCGTGGAATTACCCTGCTGTCCATTGCCGGGAAAATTCTCGCAAGGCTGCTCCTGAATCGGCTGGTTCCTGCCATCGCTGAAGACCACCTCCCAGAGGGCTAGTGTGGCTTCAGAGCCAACAGGAATACCACCGACATGGTCTTTGTGCTGAGACAGCTTCAAGAGAAGTGCCGCGAGCTGAACAAAGGGCTGTACGTAACGTTTGTCGACCTAACAAAAGCGTTCGACACTGTGAGCAGGCAAGGCATGTGGCAGATCCTGGAGCGACTTGGCTGTCCCCCAAAGTTTCTAAGCATGATCGTCCAGCTCCACGAGGACCAGCAAGGCCAGGTTAGACTCAACAGTAACCTCCCAGAACAATTCCCCATTATCAACGGCGTGGAACAGGGCTGCGTGCTGGCACCAACCCTCTTCACCATCTTCTTTAGCATGATGTTGAAGCAGGCCACAGTAGACCTCGACGACGACGATGCAGTGTACATCAGGTATCGTCTCGATGGCAGCCTGTTCAACCTCAGACGACTGCAGGCCCACACCAAAACCCTAGACCAACTGATTCGTGAGCTGCTCTTTGCTGATGACGCTGCCCTCGTTGCACACACAGAGAGAGCCTTGCAGCGCATCACATCCTGCTTTGCAGATGCTGCCCAGCTCTTTGGACTCGAGGTCAGTCTGAAAAAGACAGAGGTCCTTCATCAGCCGGCACCCAAGGTAGAGCATCGCACTCCCCACATCACCATCGGCGAGTCTGAACTGAAGTCAGTACACCAGTTTACCTACCTAATCTAAGCCCTACTCTGTTCAATATTTTCATCAACGACCTCCCAAATTGCTTAAAGGATGAAGACTCCCCAACCGTTAATACGACAGGTACGGAATTACCGTGCTTACTGTACGCAGACGATCTAGCGGTTCTGTCACTACAAAAGCTGGCCTGCAGAACAAATTAAATAAACTACATAAATACTGTGAAGACTGGGACCTGACGGTCAATAAAAATAAAACAAAGATAATTGTGTTCGCACGAGCAGCACCAAAAGTACCGACCGTATTTAGGTATGGAAACGATTTAATAGAAACAGTGGATACATACAAGTACCTAGGGGTAATGTTCAATAACACAGGTAGCTTTACATCAGCACAAGACCACCTTGGTAGACAAGCCAGCAAAGCCGCTCATACACTTAAATGCTCATTATACAAACAAAACCTATATACTAAAACGATAATGCAACTGTTTGACTCTCTAGTGGTCCCTGTCGCAACATATGCATCAGAAGTATGGTTCCCTTTCACACTAAAAGCAAATAATATGGACAGTGACCTGAGTGACCTCTTCGATTACTGCATGAAGGGTCAAATGCCTCACGAGTGCATCCAACTGAAATTTGCTAAGTCCATCTTAGGCATCCACAAAAAAGCTATGAATATTCCGGCCCTAGCTGAGATCGGACAGTTCCCTGTGAGCATCAGAGTATCGGTCCAAGTGATAGGTTTTTGGCTTCACATGCTAAACTCTGACAGCACTTCCTACCTCAAACAGGCGTATCACGAACAGCTCGAGACCACCGCCCCGTGGGTTGCTTTCACAAGACAAATTCTTTGCTCACTGGGCTTTCGCCACGTGTGGGATAACCAGTGTACACTCAGGGGAACTTCACTTAAAACAGCCCTCCATAGAAAACTAGAAGAGCAGTACATTAAATACTGGAACAAAATTAAGCGGAACAACACATCTAGACTGACATTCTATAACAAAGCAACTGATAAATACGGAATACAAAGCTATCTTATTTACACAAAAATACGAGAACACAAACAAGCCCTAACGAAGTTGCGAGTAAGTGTCCACATGTTAGAAGTAGAAAGAGGCAGGTATACAAACACACCCCGGGAACATAGACTATGTCGCGCGTGTGGAGTAGTAGAGGACGAAATTCACATGCTAGACGATTGTAGTTTATATAATCAGCTCAGAACCCAGCTAGTTACAAGTACAGACTGCCATAAGCCAAGCCAACTTCTAGTAAGAAAGGATGCACAATGCACTCTAGCAAAGTTTGTATTTGATTGCTTCTCCGTAAGGGAGAGAAACGTAACGACCAAACAGCATTGATACTGCGTATTCCTCTCTCTTTTTTCACGCCCCGGACCGTCGGAGACTACAAGACCGGACGGAGCCACGGACCACACGAAATTCACCGGCGCTCACAGGAATAATACGGACGGGACTGCACCGAGACGCCGCGCGATGAACGATGAAATGACTTACTGCCGACAGAAAAGTGCAAAATTCCGTGTGGACTGAACGAGGTTAAAGAATGATAAAAAGTAATGTACATGATAGTTAAGTCCGATCCCTATGTGTCCTTTGGCCCCAATGGTTGATTGATTGATTGTACATTGCTTAACGTCCCGACAGCAACAAGGCTTTCTCAGGACGTGCCTGCACTGCTTGTGAAAAAAAAATAAACAGAACATTGAATGTATGTCGCCAGCCGGTCAAATACATTAAATAAACCTAACACATGGGGCCTAAATAAAGCTAAGACCATTTAGCAACACACATCCAATATCAAGAGCTACAGGCAGTGCAGACAGTAGGGAGAGTTTTAAAAAGGCAAATACAGGTGAATGGACAAAGGGTAGACAGAAACAAATGCCCCAGAATAGAGAGAAAAACCCACCCTGTGGGGCTGACCAGGGTGACCCTGGGAACTAAAAAATACCTAACCCCACCCAAGTCCCCCAGGGCAGACCCGGGTGGGGTTTGGCCCCAATGGGCCCCTCGACAATAAATGTTCTTGTTCTTGTTCTACCTTGGCTGCATCACCACATCAGACGCCAAGCTGGACAAGGAGCTTGACAGCAGGCTGGCAAAAGCGAACAGCGCTTTTGGGCGACTTTTCAAGCGGGTGTGGCACAATCAACAGCTGAAAAAAGGCACCAAGATCAGTGTGTACAGAGCTGTTGTCCTCACCACCCTGCTGTACGGTTCCGAGTCCTGGGCCCTCTACCGCAACCAACTACGACTCCTTGAACGCTTTCACCAGCGCTGCCTGCGTACCATCCTGGGCATTCACTGGAGTGACTATGTCACCAACGTCGAGGTCCTTGAACAGGCAGAAACTATGAGCATCGAGGCTTTGTTGCTGCGGACACAGCTTCGCTGGGCGGGGCACGTCTCCAGGATGGAGGATCATCGCCTACCCAAGATCACTCTGTTCGGCGAGCTTGCTACTGGACACCGCGACAGAGGGGCACCAAAGAAGAGATACAAAGACGGTCTCAAGAAGTCACTTTGTGCCTGCCAAATCGACCACCGCCAGTGGTCTTCGCTTGCTGCGGACCGTGACACCTGGCGCTCCACCATCTACAAGGCAGCCGTCTCCTTTGAGGACTCTCGCAGAGCTAACCTCAAGGACTAACGGCTCAGGAGAAAAAACAGAGTTGCTGTAACTCAGAACCCTAACCAGACCTTCCCCTGCAGTCACTGCGGTCGAACCTGCCTGTCCTGGATTGGCCTCCGCAGCCACGAAAATGCCTGCAGACGACGTGGGCAAGCCCTATAGAATCTTTGTTCGCGAAGTCAAGCCAAGATGAGATGATTTATTATTAGTAATGGCAGTGGTCATGTCAACTGTAGGCGTAATAATAGTGGGAGTAGCCCGATATTTTGATTTGTTAAAAGCTGGCCCTTTATCAAGACTTAGGCGAGGACATAGTGGAGTCACTCGACCTCCTCTAGACCCGGGATCGGTGGATACAACTGTGGCGGACGACAATGACGTCTAAGGAGCAAGTGCCTCCGCACTGATGATGGAAGACAGGGTGGAACTGAAGACGACATTGCCAGTCGTGAAATTCTACCTGGCCTTGAAATGAGGCAACCTACGAGGTGGAGGAATTATGTTGGGACTGTGATGCACATTTGTAAGAATCGCCCACTGAATTACAGGCGCAGATCCAATGGGTGTCTTGACCGAGGGCTGGGGGTGGGGGGAGGGCAGGTTCTTGATGTTTTTCTTTTAGGGATTTTCTTTAAAGTTGTACTATCGTGTTGTAACCGTACCCTCTACACGTGGGTTTTTTGTTTTTTTTTTTTTTTTTTTTTTTTTTTTTTTTTTTTTTGGGGGGGGGGGGGGGGGGGGGGGGGGGGAGCAGGTTTTGTCAGACATACTTACAGTTTTCAGAGCATAAGATTTTTATTTGTTGAAACTTTTCTTCTTTTATCTCGGATTTTGGTCCTTTTTTAAAAAATGGTCCCTTCTATTTATAGAAGGGACTGTTTAGTACGGGTCGCAGTGGGGCGAATTTAATAGCATGTCCATGATGTCAAAGACGGGCATCCCTAAACCTCAAACTATTGAAGTAACAAGATAAAAATTACGTCATGTCTAGTTACGCTAAGCGCCTTATGTGCGTATGTATATGTGTGCGTGCGTGTATGTATATGTATGTATGTATGTATGTGTGCGTGCGTATGTATGTAAACAAGAGAATCTCCGATATTTCTGTACACACAAGCTTAAAACTTGGCGAAATACTTTCTTAAAGGGGTGGCTAAGGAGCCTCCGAGCATTTTGTAATTGAATGTCTCATTAAAGACACAAACAACCGTTTACAGGGAGCCAGTTGACCCAGATTAGAGTCCGTACTTCTTGTCATATTTATATGAAATTTTGGATATAGCTAGCTTAGATTGATTGATTGTACATTGCTTAACGTCCCGACAGCAACAAGGCTTTCTCAGGACGTGCCTGCACTGCTTGTGAAAAAAAACAAAACAGAACATTGAATGTATGTCGCCAGCCGGTCAAATACATTAAATAAACCTAACACATGGGGCTAAATAAAGCTAAGACCATTTAGCAACACACATCCAATATCAAGAGCTACAGGCAGTGCAGACAGTAGGGAGAGTTTTAAAAGGGCAAATACAGGTGAATGGACAAAGGGTAGACAGAAACACATGCCCCAGAATAGAGAGAAAAACCCACCCTGTGGGGCTGACCAGGGTGACCCTGGGAACTAAAAAATACCTAACCCCACCCAAGTCCCCCAGGGCAGACCCGGGTGGGGTATATAGCTAGCTTAGAGAAATTGGGCGAAGAAGATGGGGATAGATCGGTCACAGTCTGAGAAAGCCAGCTTCCAGTATCACTAGGCAGGCATTGTCATGGAACCCCCAGGGAAAGAGGAAAAGAGGTAGGCCGAGAAACTCCTGGCGTCGAGACCTCCAAGCAGACATCAAGAGACTGGGAACCACCTGGAGTAGAATCAAAGAAGCACAGGACAGGAGTTGCTGGAGGTCTCTCGTCGACGGCCTAGGGGTGACAGGCGTAAGTAAGTAGCTTAGAGAAGACATTGGATGAGTTCGTTAGCCAGCTTTGTAACCGTTCAACTTCTTTACTAAAAAATAATTCTTTTTTAGAAAAAAATAAAATATTAAACAGTAAAAAAAAACCTTGACTTTTAGAGAAAGCGAGACAGTGTCGGTGACGTACAAAAGGCAACTCAGTCACCACGCAGACATTGACATAATACTCTAAATATGATGTAATTCTCTCCAGCGCGCGCCAAAGTCTTTCTCTCACTCACACAGACTTGCGCGCATCTCCGAGGCGTAGATCCTCATGCGCCCGGAGAGCGCATGAGGATCTATGTCTCTTGGAGATGTTTGGAGCGCGCGCGCACATGCACGCACTAACACGAACACACACACATCGTCGCGCTTTAAGAGCTTGCAGGTGACCCGATATAGCTAGTTTGGAGAAAGGCATTGGATGAGTTCGTTAGCCAGCTTTGTACTTTCAACTTATTCAGTAGAAATTAATTCTTTTTAGAAACAAATTAAAAGAGTCAACAACAAAAAAAAAGACTTTTGGAGAGAGCCAGACAGTGACTGACGTAAAAGAAGCAATTCCGTCACCACGCAGACATTAACACAATACTCTAAATATGACACAAATCTCTCTCTCTCACACACACACACACACAAACGTGCACTCATCTCCAGGAGGCATAGATCGTCCTGCGCCCTTGGGTTACATGAGGATCTATGCCTCTTGGAGATGTTGGAAGCGTGCGCGCACGCACGCACTAACACACACACACACACTGGCACACATCGACTCGCTTTCAGAAGAGCATGGAAGTGACCCATATACTTAGTATAATTATTATGTAGCTAGGAAAAGTCAACCTGCTTTCACACAAATTATAGCAAGACTTACCGCCATTAGTATGCTCTGTGGGCTGGAGTAGCGACAGCAATTATGAAGAAGAATAGCAGGAGCAATAAAATGACATCACTATAAGCTTGACGTCAACGCAACGCAATAATCACAACGCCCATGTACACAGGGACAAATTTGATGTTTTACTTCACTCGTCCGAAAGGCACGCAGCCTTTTCAGTCCAAGACTTACTGTTTTGTTCCACACAGCCTCTTCCAGGGCTGACTGTTTGATGGGAGTATATGGTAGATCAAAACTTGCAAAAGCGAATTAATTATTATTTTAAGCAAGTTGAACAGGTACAAAGCTGGCTAACGAACTCATCCAGTGTCTTTCTTCAAACTAGCTTAGTAGCTATGTCCTAAATTTAAAGTAAATATGATAAAAATTACGGACTCTAATCTGGGTCAACCGACTTTATATAAACGGTCTTTTATGTCTTTAATGAGACATCCAGTTACAAAATGCTGGGAGGCTCTCTTAACCACTCCTTAAAGTATTTCGCCAAGTGTCAACTGAGCTTGTGTACGTACAGCAATATCTGAGATTCTCATGTCCACACACACACACACACACACACACACACACACACACACACACACACACACACACACACGCGCAGCCTTTCGCGCCAAATTAGACATGACGTAATTTTTATCTTGTTATTCAGTTGTCAGAGGTTTGGGCCTCAGTGCCCACCTTTGACATAATGGACATGCTATTAAATTCGCCCCACCGCGACCCATCCTAAAAAGCCCCTTCTATAAATAGAAGGGACTTAAAAAAACAACAAAGGAAATAAATTTAAAATAAAAAGAGTATAATAAATTTAATCCACACAGAGTATAATACATTTAATCCATTGCCCCAAAATATTTAAACATAAATTAAGGGTTGCTTCAAAAATACGAACTCAGAAAAGTTTCAATTAAATATTTGAGCTCAGAAACGATCCAGTTATGTTCTCTTTGAATGTCAACTGATTATCATGGTCCGCTCATAGCGTAATGTCGTCCATTAAATAGCATCCGGGATGAAACATCATGGGACGAAATGTGATTGGGACGAACGGTGTGGGCGAATGCGCGTAGGGTGAAGATAGGCATAGAACAAGAGGCTCAAAGAACAAGCCTTTCGAAGCTTCCTAATGCTAAATAAACAACTTTTACGGCACCTACAACCTCAAATATATGAATATTATTACTTTAAGTACTCAATAATATGTGTTTATGTGGTAATTTGGGCTTAGGAGAGGTTATTCCGACTGGTTTCGGACAGCCCGATCGTGTAGCAAGGGAAGTAATCGACTTGTCAACGGTTGTGAAAAACGGCTTACTAGTACTACTAAAATGGCCCTGAAGACAACAGCCAGCTCTTAGCAGCCACTGAAACCGGAAGCGTTAAATAGTAGTATGGCTCCCAGCGTATGCCAAAACCGCGCTAACAGCTCGTCACATGCACTCTCAACATTCAGATTCAGTGGGGCGGACAGGCTGAAAGAAGCACCCCTACGCTGAGACTGACTCTACTTCCGGCCCAACAAAATATGAATAATAAAAGCCCCTTTAAGGCCATTTAAAACAGTTATGAATGTGTTCCGGATGCATTTCTATATTCATAAATGATAGGCATTAGAGGGCACAAGACATCGTCTTGCCATAAGACAGTATTGTCTGAAGCCCCCCTACACTGTCTGAGAAGCAGCTTGGAGGCCAGTTTGTACGCCATTTTGGTCTCTAAATCTATGACGGACGGCATAGCGCCATATTAAACCGATACAAATGTGTTCCGGATGCATTTCTATATTCATAAATGATAAGCATTAGAGGGCACAACGCATAGTTTTGCCATAAGACAGTATTGTCTGAAGCCCCCCTACACTGTCTGAGAAGCAGCTTTGAGTCAAGTCCGTACGACATTTTGGTCTCTAAATCTATGACGGACGGCATAGGGCCACATAAAACAGTTCTGAATGTGCTTAGAAAGCATTTCCATATTTATAAATGATAGGCATTAGAGGGCACAAAGCATAGTTTTGCCATAAAACAGTATTGTCTGAAGCCCCCCTACACTGTCCGAGAAGCCGAATGGAGGCCTGTCCGCCAGGCCATTTTTGGTCTCTTAACCTATGACGGACGGCATAGGGCCATATAAAACAGTTATGAATGTGTTCCGGATGCATTTCTATATTCATAAATGATAGGCATTAGAGGTCACAACGTATAGTTTTGCCATAAGACAGCATTGTCTGAAGCCCCCCTACACTGTCGGAAAAGCAGCTTGGAGGCCTGTCCGTACGCCATTTTTGGTCCCTAATGGTATGATGGACGGCATAGCGCCATATTAAACTGATATAAATGTGTTTCGGATGCATTTCTATATTCATAAATAATAGGCATTAGAGGGCACAACGCATAGTTTTGCCATATGACAGTATTGTCTCAAACCCCCCTACACTGTCGGAGAAGCAGTTTTGGAGGCACGTACGTACGCCATTTTTGGTCGCTGAATGTATGATGGACGGCATAGCGCCATATTAAACCGTAAGAAATGTGTTACGGATGCATTTCTATATTCATAAATGATAGGCATTAGAGGGCACAAGACATCATTTTGCCATAAGACAGTATTGTCTGAAGCCCCCCTACACTGTCTGTGAATCAGCTTGGAGACCAGTTCGTACGCCATTTTGGTCTATAAATCTATAACGGACGGCATAGCGCCATATCAAACCGATACAAATGTCTTCCGGATGCATTTCTATATTCATAAATGATAGGCATTAGAGGGCACAACAAATAGTTTTGCCATAAGACAGTATTGTCTCAAACCCCCCTAAACTGTCGGAGAAGCAGTTTTGGAGACCAGTTCGTACGCCATTTTTGGTCTCTAAATGTATGATGGACGGCATAGCGCCATATTAAACCGTAAGAAATGTGTTACGGATGCATTTCTATATTCATAAATGATAGGCATTAGAGGGCACAAGCCATCACTTTGCCATAAGACAGTATTGTCTGAAGTCCCCCTACACTGTCTGTGAAGCAGCTTGAAGAACAGTTCGTACGCCATTTTGGTCACTAAATCTATGACGGATGGCATAGCGCCATATTAAACCGATACAAATGTGTTCCGGATGAATTTCTATAGTCATAAATGATAGGCAATAGAGGGCACAACGCACAGTTTTGCCATAAGACAGTATTGTCTGAAGCCCTACTACACTATCTGAGAAACAGCGTGGAGTGCAGTCCGTACGCCATGTTGGTCTCTAAATCTGTGACGGACGGCATAGGGCAACATAAAACAGTTCTGAATGTGTTAGAAAGCATTTATATATTCATAAATGATAAGCATTAGAAGGCACAACACATCGTTTCGCCATAAGACAGTATTGTATGAAGCCCCTCTACAATGTCTGAGAAGCAGACTTGAGGCCAGTTCATTGGCCATTTTAGTCTCTAAATCTATGACGGACGACATAGCGCCATATTAAACCGATACAAATGTGTTCCGGATGCATTTCTATATTCATAAAAGATAGGCATTAGAGGGCACAACGCATAGTTTTGCCATAAGACAGTATTGTCTGAAGCCCCCCTACATTGTCTGAGAAGCAACTTCGAGTCCAGTTCGTACGACATTTTGGTCTCTAAATCTATGACGGACGGCATAGGGCCATATAAAACAGTTATGAATGTGTTTAGAATGCATTTCCACATTTATCAATGATAGGCATTAGAGGGCACAAAGCATAGTTTTGCCATAAGACAGTATTGTCTGAAGCCCCCCTACACTGTCTGAGAAGCAGCTTCGAGTCCAGTCCGTACGCCATTTTGGTCTCTAAATCTATGACGGACGGCATAGGGCCACATAAAACTGTTATATATGTGTTTAGAAAGCATTTCCATATTTATAAATGATAGACATTAGAGGGCACAAGGCATAGTTTTGCCTTAAGACAGTATTGTCTGAAACCCCCGAACACTGTCGGAGAAGCAGCTTGGAGGCTTGTCAGTACGCCATTTTTGGTCTCTAAATATATGATGGACGGCATAGCGCCATATTAAACCGTAAGAAATGTGTTACGGATGCATTTCTATATTCATAAATGATAGGCATTAGAGGGCACAAGACATCGTTTTGCCAAAAGACAGTATTGTCTGAAGCCCCCTGACACTGAGAAGCAGCTTGGAGACCATGTACATTGATTGTACATTGCTTAACGTCCCGACAGCAACAAGGCTTTCTCAGGACGTGCCTGCACTGCTTGTGAAAAAAAATAATAATAAACAGAACATTGAATGTATGTCGCCATCCGGTCAAATACGTTAAATAAACCTAACACATGGGGCCTAAATAAAGCTAAGACCATTTAGCAACACACATCCAATATCAAGAGCTACAGGCAGTGCAGACAGTAGGGAGAGTTTTAAAAAGGCAAATACAGGTGAATGGACAAAGGGTAGACAGAAACACATGCCCCAGAATAGAGAGAAAAACCCACCCTGTAGGGCTGACCAGGGTGACCCTGGGAACTAAAAAATACCTAACCCCACCGAAGTCCCCCTGGGCAGACCCGGGTGGGGGAGCTTGGAGACCAGTTTGTACGCCATTTTGGTCTCTAAATCTATGACGGACGGCATAGCGCCATAATAAACCGATACAAATGTGTTCCGGATGCATTTCTATATTCATAAATGATAGGCATTTGAGGGCACAACGCATAGTTTTGACATAAGACAGTATTGTCTGAAGCCCCCCTACACTGTCTCAGAAGCAGCTTTGAGTCCAGTCCGTACGCCATTTTGGTCTCTCAATCTATAACGGACGGCATAGGGCCACATAAAACAGCTATATATGTGTTTAGAAAGCATTTCCATATTTATAAATGATAGGCATTAGAGGGCACAAAGCATAGTTTTGCCATAAGACAGTATTGTCTGAAGCCCCCCTACACTGTTGGAGAAGCAGCTATGAGGAGAGTCCATACGCCATTTTTGGTCTCTAAATATATGATGGACGGCATAGCGCCATATTAAACCGATACAAATGTGTTACGG
Organism: Semisulcospira habei; assembly: GCA_036245525.1. Taxonomy (NCBI): domain Eukaryota; kingdom Metazoa; phylum Mollusca; class Gastropoda; family Semisulcospiridae; genus Semisulcospira; species Semisulcospira habei. Next base: position 49,777,449 of record BTPG01000005.1, on the reverse strand, counting down.
ATGCAATTCTACATTCATAAATGATAGGCATTAGAGGGCACAACGCATAGTTTTGCCATAAGACAGTATTGTCTGAAGCCCCCCTATACTGTCTGAGATGCAGCTTGGAGTCCAGTCCATACGCCATTTTGGTATCTAAATCTATGACGGACGGCATAGGGACACATAAAACAGTTATGTATGTGTTTAGAAAGCATTTCCATATTTATAAATGATAGGCATTAGAGGGCACAAAGCATAGTTTTGCCATAAGACAGTATTGTCTGAAACCCCCCTACTCTGTCGGACAAGCAGCTTGGAGGCCTGTCCGTACGCCATTTTTGGTCTCTAAATATATGATGGACGGCATAGCGCCATATTAAACCGTACGAAATGTGTTACGGATGCATTTCTATATTCATAAATGATAGGCATTAGAGGGCACAACGCATAGATTTGCCATAAGACAGTACTGTCTGAAGCCCCCCTGCACTGTCCGAGAAGCAGCTTGGAGGCCTGTCCGTACTCCATTTTTGGTCTCTAAATATAAGATGGACGGCATAGCGCCATATTAAACCGATACAAATGTGTTACGGACGTAATTCTACAATCATAAATGATAGGCATTAGAAGGCACAACGCATAGTTTTGCCATAACACAGTATTGTCTGAAACCCCCCTACACTGTCTGAGAAGCAGCTTGGAGTCCAGTTCGTACGCCATTTTGGTCTCTAAATCTATGACGGACGGCATAGCGCCATATTAAACCGATACAAATGTGTTCCGGATGCATTTCCATATTCATAAATGATAGGCATTAGAGGGCACAACGCATAGTTTTGCCATAAGACAGTATTGTCTGAAGCCCCCCTACACTGTCTGAGAAGCAGCTTCGAGTCCAGTCCGTACGTCATTTTGGTCTCTAAATGTATGATGGACGGCATAGCGCCATATTAAACCGTAAGAAATGTGTTACGGATGCATTTCTATATTCATAAATGATAGGCATTAGAGGGCACAAGCCATCACTTTGCCATAAGACAGTATTGTCTGAAGCCCCCCTACACTGTCTGTGAAGCAGCTTGAAGAACAGTTCGTACGCCATTTTGGTCACTAAATCTATGACGGATGGCATAGTGCCATATTAAACCGATACAAATGTGTTCCGGATGAATTTCTATAGTCATAAATGATAGGCAATAGAGGGCACAACGCACAGTTTTGCCATAAGACAGTATTGTCTGAAGCCCTACTACACTATCTGAGAAACAGCGTGGAGTGCAGTCCGTACGCCATGTTGGTCTCTAAATCTGTGACGGACGGCATAGGGCAACATAAAACAGTTCTGAATGTGTTAGAAAGCATTTATATATTCATAAATGATAAGCATTAGAAGGCACAACACATCGTTTCGCCATAAGACAGTATTGTATGAAGCCCCTCTACAATGTCTGAGAAGCAGACTTGAGGCCAGTTCATTGGCCATTTTAGTCTCTAAATCTATGACGGACGACATAGCGCCATATTAAACCGATACAAATGTGTTCCGGATGCATTTCTATATTCATAAAAGATAGGCATTAGAGGGCACAACGCATAGTTTTGCCATAAGACAGTATTGTCTGAAGCCCCCCTACATTGTCTGAGAAGCAACTTCGAGTCCAGTTCGTACGACATTTTGGTCTCTAAATCTATGACGGACGGCATAGGGCCATATAAAACAGTTATGAATGTGTTTAGAATGCATTTCCACATTTATCAATGATAGGCATTAGAGGGCACAAAGCATAGTTTTGCCATAAGACAGTATTGTCTGAAGCCCCCCTACACTGTCTGAGAAGCAGCTTCGAGTCCAGTCCGTACGCCATTTTGGTCTCTAAATCTATGACGGACGGCATAGGGCCACATAAAACTGTTATATATGTGTTTAGAAAGCATTTCCATATTTATAAATGATAGACATTAGAGGGCACAAGGCATAGTTTTGCCTTAAGACAGTATTGTCTGAAACCCCGAACACTGTCGGAGAAGCAGCTTGGAGGCTTGTCAGTACGCCATTTTTGGTCTCTAAATATATGATGGACGGCATAGCGCCATATTAAACCGTAAGAAATGTGTTACGGATGCATTTCTATATTCATAAATGATAGGCATTAGAGGGCACAAGACATCGTTTTGCCAAAAGACAGTATTGTCTGAAGCCCCCTGACACTGAGAAGCAGCTTGGAGACCATGTACATTGATTGTACATTGCTTAACGTCCCGACAGCAACAAGGCTTTCTCAGGACGTGCCTGCACTGCTTGTGAAAAAAAAAAAATAATAAACAGAACATTGAATGTATGTCGCCATCCGGTCAAATACGTTAAATAAACCTAACACATGGGGCCTAAATAAAGCTAAGACCATTTAGCAACACACATCCAATATCAAGAGCTACAGGCAGTGCAGACAGTAGGGAGAGTTTTAAAAAGGCAAATACAGGTGAATGGACAAAGGGTAGACAGAAACACATGCCCCAGAATAGAGAGAAAAACCCACCCTGTAGGGCTGACCAGGGTGACCCTGGGAACTAAAAAATACCTAACCCCACCCAAGTCCCCCTGGGCAGACCCGGGTGGGGGAGCTTGGAGACCAGTTTGTACGCCATTTTGGTCTCTAAATCTATGACGGACGGCATAGCGCCATAATAAACCGATACAAATGTGTTCCGGATGCATTTCTATATTCATAAATGATAGGCATTTGAGGGCACAACGCATAGTTTTGACATAAGACAGTATTGTCTGAAGCCCCCCTACACTGTCTCAGAAGCAGCTTTGAGTCCAGTCCGTACGCCATTTTGGTCTCTCAATCTATAACGGACGGCATAGGGCCACATAAAACAGCTATATATGTGTTTAGAAAGCATTTCCATATTTATAAATGATAGGCATTAGAGGGCACAAAGCATAGTTTTGCCATAAGACAGTATTGTCTGAAGCCCCCCTACACTGTTGGAGAAGCAGCTATGAGGAGAGTCCATACGCCATTTTTGGTCTCTAAATATATGATGGACGGCATAGCGCCATATTAAACCGATACAAATGTGTTACGGATGCAATTCTACATTCATAAATGATAGGCATTAGAGGGCACAACGCATAGTTTTGCCATAAGACAGTATTGTCTGAAGCCCCCCTATACTGTCTGAGATGCAGCTTGGAGTCCAGTCCATACGCCATTTTGGTATCTAAATCTATGACGGACGGCATAGGGCCACATAAAACAGTTATGTATGTGTTTAGAAAGCATTTCCATATTTATAAATGATAGGCATTAGAGGGCACAAAGCATAGTTTTGCCATAAGACAGTATTGTCTGAAACCCCCCTACTCTGTCGGACAAGCAGCTTGGAGGCCTGTCCGTACGCCATTTTTGGTCTCTAAATATATGATGGACGGCATAGCGCCATATTAAACCGTACGAAATGTGTTACAGATGCATTTCTATATTCATAAATGATAGGCATTAGAGGGCACAACGCATAGATTTGCCATAAGACAGTACTGTCTGAAGCCCCCCTGCACTGTCTGAGAAGCAGCTTGGAGTCCAGTTCGTACGCCATTTTGGTCTCTAAATCTATGACGGACGGCATAGCGCCATATTAAACCGATACAAATGTGTTCCGGATGCATTTCCATATTCATAAATGATAGGCATTAGAGGGCACAACGCATAGTTTTGCCATAAGACAGTATTGTCTGAAGCCCCCCTACACTGTCTGAGAAGCAGCTTCGAGTCCAGTCCGTACGTCATTTTGGTCTCTAAATCTATGACGGACGGTATAGGGCCACATAAAACAGTTATATATGTGTTTAGAAAGCATTTCCATATTTATAAATGCTAGGCATTAGAGGGCACAAAGCATAGTTTTGCCATAAGACAGTATTGTATGAAGCCCCCCTACACTGTCGGAGAAGCAGCTTGGAGGCCTGTCCATACGCAATTTTTGGTCTCTAAATATATGATGGACGGCATAGCGCCATATTAAACCGATACAAATGTCTTACGGATGCAATTCTACATTCATAAATGATAGGCATTAAAGGGCACAACGCATAGTTTTGCCATAAGACAGTATTGTCTGAAGCCCCCCTACACTGTCGGAGAAGCAGCTTGGAGGCCTGTCCGTACGCCATTTTTGGTCTCTAAATATAAGATGGACTATTAAACCGATACAAATGTGTTACGGACGTAAATCTACAATCATAAATGATAGGCATTAGAGGGCACAACGCATAGTTTTGCCATAAGACAGTATTGTCTGAAGCCCCCCTACACTGTCTGAGAAGCAGCTTGGAGTCCAGTTCGTATGTCATTTTGGTCTCTAAATCTATGACGGACGGCATACCGCCATATTAAACCGATACAAATGTGTTCCGGGTGCATTTCTATATTCATAAATGATAGGCATTAGAGGGCACAACGCATAGTTTTGCCATAAGACAGTATTGTCTGAAGCCCCCCTACACTGTCTGAGAAGCAGCTTCGAGTCCAGTTTGTATGCCATTTTGGTCTCTAAATCTATGACGGACGGCATAGCGCCATATTAAACCGATACAAATGTGTTCCGGATGCATTTCTATATTCATAAATGATAGGCATTAGAGGGCACAAGGCATAGTTTTGCCATAAGACAGTATTGTCTGAAGCCCCCCTACACTGTCTGAGAAGCAGCTTCGAGTCCAGTCCGTACGCCATTTTGGTCTCTAAATCTATGACGGACGGCATAGGCCCACATAAAACAGTTATATATGTGTTTCGAAAGCATTTCCATATTTATAAATGATAGACATTAGAGAGCACAAAGCATAGTTTTGCCATAAGACAGTATAGTCTGAAGCCCCCTTACACTGTCCGAGAAGCAGCTTGGAGGCTTGTCCATACGCCATTTGTGGTCTCTAAATATATGATGGACGGCATAGCGCCATATTAAACCGATACAAATGTGTTACGGATGCAATTCTACATTCACAAATGATAGGCATTAGAGGGCACAACGCATAGTTGTGCCATAAGACACTATTGTCTGAAGCCCCCCTACACTGTTGGAGAAGCAGCTTGGAGGCCTGTCCATACGCCATTTTTGGTCTCTAAATATATGATGGACGGCATAGCGCCATATTAAACCGATACAAATGTGTTACGGATGCAATTCTACATTCATAAATGATAGGCATTAGATGGCACAACGCATAGTTTTGCCATAAGACAGTATTGTCTGAAGCCCCCATACACTGTCCGAGAAGCAGCTTGGAGGCCTGTCCGTACGCAATTTTTGGTCTCTAAATAAAAGATGGACGGCATAGCGCCATATTAAACCGATACAAATGTGTTACGGATGTAATTCGACTTTCATAAATGATAGGCATTAGAGGGCACAACGCATAGTTTTGCCATAAGACAGTATTGTCTGAAGCCCCCCTACACTGTCTGAGATGCAGGTTGGAGTCCAGTTCGTACGCCATTTTGGTCCCTAAATCTATGACGGACGGCATAGCGCCATATTAAACCGATACAAATGTGTTCCGGATGCATTTCTATATTCATAAATGATAGGCATTAGAGGGCACAAGGCATAGTTTTGCCATAAGACAGTATTGTCTGAAGCCCCCCTACACTGTATTGTCTGAAGCCCCCCTACACTGTACGAGAAGCAGCTTGGAGTCCAGTTCGTACGCCATTTTGGTCTCTAAATCTATGACGGACGGCATAGGGCCACATACAACAGTTATATATGTGTTTAGAAAGCATTCCATATTTATAAATGATAGACATTAGAGGGCACAAAGCATAGTTTTGCCATAAGACAGTATTGTCTAAAGCCCCCATACACTGTCGGAGAAGCAGCTTGGAGGCCTGTCCATACGCCATTTTTGGTCTCTAAATATATGATGAACGGCATAGCGCCATATTAAACCGATACAAATGTGTTACGGATGTAATTCTACATTCATAAATGATAGGCATTAGAGGGCACAACGCATAGTTTTGCCAGAAGACAGTATTGTCTGAAGCCCCCCTACACTGTCGGAGAAGCAGCTTGGTGGCCTGTCCATACGCCATTTTTGGTCTCTAAATATATGATAGACGGCATAGCGCCATATTAAACCGATACAAATGTGTTACGGATGCAATTCTACAATCATAAACGATAGGCATTAGAGGGCACAACGCATAGTTTTGCCATAAGACAGTATTGTCTGAAGCCCTTCTACACTGTCTCAGATGCAGGTTGGAGTCCAGTTTGTACGCCATTTTGGTCCCTAAATCTATGACGGACGGCATAGCGCCATATTAAACCGATACAAATGTGTTCCGGATGCATTTCTATATTCATAAATGATAGGCATTAGAGGGCACAACGCATAGTTTTGCCATAAGACAGTATTGTCTGAAGCCCCCCTACACTGAGAAGCAGCTTCGAGTCCAGTCCATACGCCATTTTTGGTCTCTAAATATATGATGGATGGCATAGCGCCATATTACACTGATACAAATGTGTTACGGATGCACTTCTACATTCATAAATGATAGGCATTAGAGGGCACAACGCATAGTTTTGCCATAAGACAGTATTGTCTGAAGCCCCCCTACACTGTCCGAGAAGCAGCTTGGAGGCCTATCCGTACGCCATTTTGGTCTCTAAATCTATGACGGACGGCATAGGGCCATATAAAACAGTTATGAATGTGTTTAGAATGCATTTCCATATTTATCAATGATAGGCATTACAGGGCACAACGCATAGTTTTGCCATAAGACAGTATTGTCTGAAGCCCCCCTACACTGTCGGTGAAGCAGCTTAGAGGCGTGTCCGTACGCCATTTTTGGTCTGTAAATGTATGATGGACGGCATAGCGCCATATTAAACCGATACAAAAGTGTTCCGGATGCAATTCTATATTCATAAATGATAAGCATTAGAGGGCACCACGCATAGTTATCTATGTCACAGCATGTCAGTGCAGTGTGTAGATCCGCTTATCTGGAACTTCGTCGTATTAGTTCAGTTCGTCACCTGCTGACCGTGGAAGCCACTAAAACACTAGTTTGTGCATTTGTGCTGTCCAAGCTAGATTATTGTAACTCTTTGCTTTGTGGCTGCCCTCAGTATCTCATTGATCGCCTCCAAAAAATTCAGAACAATGCAGCCCGGCTTGTTGTGAGAGTCCGTAAGACTGAGCATGTCACACCCATCTTGAAGTCCCTTCACTGGCTACCTGTGTCCTCACGTATTCAATACAAAGTTATGTCAATCTGTTTTAACTGCCTTTCAGGCACCAGCCCAGAATACTTGTCCTCTTTGCTGCATGTGTATACACCCTCTCGTGAGCTCCGCTCCTCTTCTGATAAACGGAAGCTGTGTGTACCTTCTGTCAAAACTAAAACATTTGGTCAGCGCACTTTTGTTTATCAAGCCCCAGTGTTATGGAATACACTTCCTCTTGAGGTCAGAAACAGTGAGTCTGTCTCTGACTTCAGGAGGTCGTTGAAAACTCACCTCTTCAAGCTTTACTTTGAATGACTGCCAGTGTTTGATGCCTTAGTTGTAGTTCTGCAATCCTCCTTGTTTAGACTGAATGTTAATTAGAATATAAATTATTATGTATTTATTGTTGTTTAGTTTATTGTAAAAGTGGTGTGTTCGGGCATTGTGCTTTGTTTGTTATGTGCATATGTCATTGTATTTTATTTTTGTGTACAGATTGTAAAGCGCTTAGAGCTTTTGAGTAAGATTAAGCGCTATATAAATACCCATTATTATTATTATTATTATTATAGTTTTGCCATAAGACAGTATTGTCTGAAGCCCCCCTACACTGTCCGAGAAGCAGATTTGGAGCCAGTTCGTACGCCATTTTTGGTCTCTTAATGTATGATGGACGGCATAGCGCCATATTAAACCGAAAGAAATGTGTTACGGATGCACTTCTATATTCATAAATGATAGGCATTAGAGGGCACAAGACATCGTTTTGCCATAAGACAGTATTGTCTCAAGCCCCCCTACACTGTCTGAGAAGCAGATTGGAGGCCTGTCTGTACGCCATTTGTGGTCTCTTAACCTATGACGTACGGCATAGGGCCATATAAAACAGTTATGAATGTGTTTAGAATGCATTTCCATATTTATCAATGATAGGCATTAGAGGGCACAAAGCATAGTTTTGCCATAAGACAGTATTGTCTGAACCCCCCCTACACTGTCGGAGAAGCAGCTTGGAGGCCTGTCCGTACGCCATTTTTGGTCTCTAAATATATGATGGACGGCATAGCGCCATATTAAACCGATACAAATGTGTTACGGATGCAATTCTACATTCATAAATGATAGGCATTAGAGGGCACAACGCATAGTTTTGCCATAAGACAGTATTGTCTGAAGCCCCCCTACACTGTCTGAGAAGCAGCTTGGAGGCTTGTCCGTACGCCATTTGTGGTCTCTTAACCTATGACGGACGGCATAGGGCCATACTAAACAGTTATGAATGATTTCCGGATGCATTTCTATATTCATACATTATAGGCATTAGAGGGCACAACGCATAGTGTTGCCATAAGACAGTATTGTCTGAAGCCCCCCTACACTGTCCGAGAAGCAGCTTGGAGGCCTGTCCATACGCCATTTTTGGTCTCTAAATGTATGATGGACGGCATAGCGCCATATTAAACCGATACAAATGTGTTCCGGATGCAAATCTATATTCATAAATGATATGCATTAGAGGGCACAACGCATAGTTTTGCCATAAGACAGTATTGTCTCAAGCCCACCTTCACTGTCCAAGAAGCAGAGATGGAGCCCGTTTGTACGCCATTTTTGGTCTCTTAATGTATGATGGACGGCATAGCGCCATATTAAACCGTAAGAAATGTGTTACGGATGTATTTCTATATTCATAAATGATAGGCATTAGAGGGCACAAGACATCGTTTTGCAATAAGACAGTATTGTCTGAAGCCCCCCTACTCTGTCTGAGAAGCAGCTTGGAGACCAGTTCGTACGCCATTTTGGTCTCTAAATCCATGACGGACGGCATAGCGCCATATTAAACCGATACAAATGTGTTCCGGATTCATTTCTATATTCATAAATGATAGACATTAGAGGGCACAACGCATAGTTTTGCCATAAGACAGTATTGTCTGAAGCCCCCCTACACTGTCGGAGAAGCAGCTTGGAGGCCTGTCCGTACGCCATTTATGGTCTCTAAATGTATGATGGACGGCATAGCGCCATATTAAACCGATACATATGTGTTCCTGATGAATTTCTATATTCATAAATAATAGGCAATAGAGGGCACAACGCACAGTTTTGCCATAAGACAGTTTTGTCTGAAGCCCCACTACACTGTCTGAGAAGCAGCTTGGAGTCCAGTCCGTACGCCATTTTGGTCTCTAAATCTATGACGGACGGCATAGGGCCACATAAAACAGTTATGAATGTGTTTAGAAAGCATTTTCATATTTATAAATGATAGGCATTAGAAGGCACAAAGCATAGTTTTGCCATAAGACAGTATTGTCTGAAGCCCCCCTGAACTGTCGGAGAAGCAGCTTGGAAACCTTTCCGTACGCCCTTTTTGGTCTCTAAATATATGATGGACGGCATAGCGCCATATTAAACCGATACAAATGTGTTACGGATGCAATTCTACATTCATAAATGATAGGCATTAGAGGGCACAACGCATAGTTTTGCCATAAGACAGTATTGTCTGAAGCCCTTGACACTGAGAAGCAGCTTGGAGGCCAGTCCGTACGCCATTTTTGGTCTCTTAACCTATGACGGACGGCAGATGGCCAAATAAAACAGTTATGAATGTGTTCCGGATGCATTTGTATATTCATAAATGATAGGCATTAGAGGGCACAACGCATAGTTTTGCCATAAGACAGTATTGTCTGAAGCCCTTGACACTATCTGAGAAGCAGCTTGGAAGCCAGTCTTTACTCCATTTTTGGTCTCTTAACCTATGACGGACGGCATAGGGTCAAATAAAACAGTTATGAATGTGTTCCGGATGCATTTCTATATTCATAAATGATTGGCATTAGAGGGCACAAAGATGGCGTTCGGACTGGACTCCAAGCTTCTTCTCAGACAGTGTCGTGGGGCTTCAGACAATACTGTCTTATAGCAAAACTATGCGTTGTGCCCTCTAATACCTATTATTTATAAACATGGAAATGCTTTCTAAACACATTTATAACTGTTTTATGTGGCCCTATGATGTCCGTCATAGATTTAAAGACCAGAAATGGCGTACAAACTGGCCTCCAAGCTGCTTCTCAGAGAGTGTAAGGGGGCTTCAGACAATACAGTCTTATGGCAAAACTAGGCATTGTGCCCTCTAATGCCTATCATTTATGAATATAGAAATGCAACCGGAACACATTCATAACTGTTTCATATGGTCCTATGCCGTCCGTCATAGGTTAAGAGACCAAAAATGGCGAACGGACAGACCTCCAAGCTGCTTCTCAGTGTATGGGGGCTTCAGACAATACTGTCTTATGGCAAAACTATGCAATGTGCCCTCTAATGTCTATCATATATGAATATGCAAATGCTTCCTGAACACATTTGTATAGGTTTTATATGGCGCTATTCCGTCCATCATACATTTAGAGACCAAAATGGTGTTCGGGCTGGACTCCAACCTGCTTCTCAGGCAGTATAGTGGGGCTTCAGACAATACTGTCTTATGGCAAAACTATGCATTGTGCCCTCTAATGCCTATCATTTATGAATATAGAAATGCATCCGGAACACATTCATAACTGTTTCATATGGCCCTATGCCGTCCGTCATAGGTTAAGAGACCAAAAATGGCGAACGGACAGACCTCCAAGCTGCTTCTCTGACAGTGTATGGGGGTTTTAGACAATACTGTCTTATGGCAAAACTATGTGATGTGCCCTCTAATGTCTATCATATATGAATATGGAAATGCTTCCTGAACACATTTGTATCGGTTTTATATGGCGCTATTCCGTCCATCATACATTTAGAGACCAAAATGGCGTTCGGGCTGGACTCCAACCTTTCTTCTCAGACAGTATAGTGGGGCTTCAGACAATACTGTCTTTTGGCGAAACTTTGCGTTGTGACCTCTAGTGCCTATCATTTATGAATAAACAAATTTATCCGAAACACATTCATAACTGTTTTATATGGCCTTATCCCGTCCGTCATAGGTTAAAAGACCAAAAATGGCGTAAAGACTGGTCTCCATGCTGCTTCTCAAACAGTGTAGGGGGGCTTCAGACAATACTGTCTTATGGCAAAACTATGCGTTGTGCCCTCTAATGCCTATCATTTATAAATAAGGAAATGCCTTCTGAACACATTTGTATCGGTTTAATATGGCACTATGCCGTCCATCATACATTTAGAGACCAAAAATGGCGTACAACTGGCCTCCAAGCTGCTTCTCAGACAGTGCAGAGGGGCTTCAGACAATACTGTCTTATGGCAAAACAATGCGTTGTGCCCTCTAATGCCTATTATTTATAAATATGGAAATGCTTTCTAAACACATTCAGAACTGTTTTATGTGGCTCTATGCCGTCCGTCATAGAGTTAGAGACCACAAATGGCGTACAAACTGGCCTCCAAGCTGCTTCTCAGACAGTGTAGGGGGGCTTCAGACAATACTGTCTTATGGCAAATCTATGCGTTGTGCTCTCTAATGCCTATCATTTTTGAATATGGAAATGCTTCATTACATGTGTATCGGTTTTATATGGCGCTATGCCGTCCATCATAGATTTAGATACCAAAAATGGAGTTTAGGAATGGCCTCCAAGCTGCTTCTCAGTGTAGTAGGGTTTCAGACAATACTGTCTTATGGCAAAATAATGCTTTGTGCCCTCTAATGCCTATCATTTATAAATATAGAAATGCATCCGGAACACATTCATAACTGTTTTATATGTCCCTATGTCATCTGTCATAGGTTAAGAAAGCAAAAATGGCGTACGGACTGCCTCCAAGCTGCTCCTCAGACAGTGTAGGGGGCTTCCTACAATACTGTCTTATGGCAAAACTATGCGTTATGCCCTCTAATGCCTATCATTTATGAAAATAGAAATGCATCCGGAACACATTCATAACTGTTTTATTTGTCCCTATGCCGTCCGTCATAGGTTAAGAGACCGAAAATAGCGTAAAGACTGGCCTCCAAGCTGCTTCTCAGACAGTGTCACGGGCTTCAGACAATACTGTCTTATGGCAAAACTATGCGTTGTGCCCTCTAATGCCTATCATTTATGAATATAGAAATGCATCCGGAACACATTCATAACTGTTTTATATGGCCCTATGCCGTCCGTCATAGCTTAAGAGACCAAAAATGGCGTATGTACTTGCCTCCAAGATGCTTCTCAGACAGTGTCAAGGGCTTCAGACAATACTGTCTTATGGCAAAACTATGCGTTGTGCCCTCTAATGCCTATCATTTATGAATATAGAAATGCATCCGAAACACATTCGTAACTGTTTTATTTGGCCCTATGCCGTCCGTCATAGGTTAAGAGACCAAAAATTGCGTAAGGACTGGCCTCCAAGATGCTTCTCAGACAATGTCAAGGGCTTCAGACAATACTGTCTTATGGCAAAACTATGCGTTGTGCCCTCTAATGCCTATCATTTATGAATATGAAAATTCTTCCCGATCACATTTGTATCGGTTTTATATGGCCCTATGCCGTCCGTCATAGCTTAAGAGACCAAAAATGGCGTATGTACTGGCCTCCAAGCTGCTTTTCAGACAGTGTAGGGGGGTTTCAGACAATACTGTCTTATGGAAAAGACTATGCATTGTACCCTCTAATGCCTATAATTTATAAATATGAAAATGCTTTCTAAACACATTCATAACTGTTTTATGTGGCCCTATGCCGTCCGTCATAGATTTAGAGACCAAAAATGGCGTAAGGACTGGACTCAAATGATTGATTGATTGATTGTACATTGCTTAACGTCCCGACAGCAACAAGGCTTTCTCAGGATGTGCCTGCACTGCTTGTAAAAAAAAACACAACTAAACAGAACATTGAATGTATGTCGCCAACCGGTCAAATACGTTAAATAAACCTAACACATGGGGCCTAAATAAAGCTAAGACCATCTAGCAACACACATCCAATATCAAGAGCTACAGGCAGTGCAGACAGTAGGGAGAGTTTTAAAAAGGCAAATACAGGTGAATGGACAAAGGGTAGACAGAAACACATGCCCCAGAATAGAGAGAAAAACCCACCCTGTGGGGCTGACCAGGGTGACCCTGGGAACTAAAAAATACCTAACCCCACCCAAGTCCCCCAGGGCAGACCCGGGTGGGGTCTGGACTCAAAGCATCTTCTCAGACAGTGTAGGGGGTTTCAGACAATACTGTCTTATGGCAAAACTATACGTTGTGCCCTCTAATATCTATCATTTATAAATATGAAAATGCTTTCTAAACACATTTATAACTGTTTTATGTGGCCCTATGCCGTTCGTCATAGATTTAGAGACCAAAAATGGCGTACGGATTGGACTCCAAGCTGCTTTTCAGTCAGTGTAAGGGGCTTCAGACAATACTGTCTTATGGCAAAACTATGCGTTGTGCCCCCTAATGCCTAATCATTTATGAATATAGAAATGCATGCGCAACACATTTATAACTGTTTTATTTGGCCCTATGCCGTCCGTCATAGGTTAAGAGACCAAAAATGGCGTAAGGACTGGCCTCCAAGCTGCTTCTCAGTGTCAAGGGCTTCAGACAATACTGTCTTATGGCAAAACTATGCGTTGTGCCCTCTAATGCCTATCATTTAATAATATGGAAATTCTTCCCGATCACATTTGTGTCGGTTTTATATGGCGCTATGCCGTCCATTATACATTTAGAGACCAAAAATGGCGAACGAACTGGCCTCCAAGATGCTTCTCTGACAGTGTAGGGGGGCTTCAGACAATATTTTTCATGGCAAAACTATGCGTTGTGCCCTCTAATGCCTATCATTAATTAATATAGAAGTGCATACGGAACACATTCATAACTGTTTTATGTGGCCCTATGCCGTCCGTCATAGATTTAGAGACCAAAAATGGCGTTCGGACCGGACTCCAAGCTGCTTCTTAGACAGTGTAGGAGGCTTCAGACAATACTGTCTTATGGCAAAACTATGCGTTGTGCCCTCTAATGCATATCATTTATGAATATAGAAATGCATCCGGAACACATTCATAACTGTTTTATATGGCCCTATGCCGTCCGTCACAGCTTAAGAGACCGAAAATGGCGTATGTACTGGCCTCCAAGAAACTTTTCGGACAGTGTAGAGGGGCTTCAGACAATACTGATTTATGACAAAACTATGCGTTGTGCCCTCTAATGCCTATCATTTATAAATATGGAAATGCTTTCTAAACACATTTATAACTGTTTTATGTGGCCCTATGCCGTCCGTCATAGATTTAGAGACCAAAAATGGCGTACGGATTGGACTCCAAGCTGTTTTTCAGTCAGTGTAAGGGGCTTCAGACAATACTGTCTTATGGCAAAACTATGCTTTGTGCCCTTTAATGCCTATCATTTATAAATATAGAAATGCATCCGGAACACATTCATACCTGTTTTATATGTTTCTATGCCGTCCGTCATAGGTTAAGAAAGCAAAAATGGCGTACGGACTGCCTCCAAGCTGCTTCTCAGACAGTGTAGGGGGGTTTCAGACAATACTGTCTTATGGCAAAACTATGCGTTGTGCCCTCTAATGCCTATCATTTATGAATATAGAAATGCATCCGGAACACATTCATTACTGTTTTATATGGCCCTATGCCGTCCGTCATAGATTTAGAGACCCAGAATATCGTTCGGATTTAACTCCAAGCAGCTTCTCAGACAGTGTAGGGGGGTTCAGACAATACTGTCTTATGGCAAAACTATGCGTTGTGCCCTCTAATGCCTATCATTTATGAATATGGAAATGATTTCTAAACACATTCATAACTGTTTTATGTGGCCCTATGCCGTCCGTCATAGATTTAGAGACCAAAGATGGCGTTTGGACTGGACTCCAAGCTGCTTCTCAGACAGATCGTGGGGCTTCAGACAATACTGTCTTATGGCAAAACTATGCTTTGTGCCATATAATGCCTATCATTTATGAATATAGAAATGCATCCGAAATACATTCATAACTGTTTTATATGGCCCTATGCCGTCCGTCATAGATTTAGAGACCAAAAATGGCGGGCGGTCTGGACTCTAAGCTGCTTCTCAGTGTAGTGGGCTTCAGACAATACTGTCTTATGGCAGAACTATGCGTTGTGCCCTCTAATGCCTATCATTTATGAATATAGAAATGAATCCGTACCACATTCATAACTGTTTAATATGGCCCTATGCCGTCTGTCACAGGTTAAGAGACCAAAAATTGCGTACGGATTGCCCTCCAGTCTGCTTCTCGGACAGTGTAAGGGGGCTTCAGACAATACTGTCTTATGGCAAAACTATGCCTTGTGCCCTCTAATGCCTATAATTTATAAATATGAAAATGCTTTCTAAACACATTCATAACTGTTTTATGTGGCCCTATGCCGTCCGTCATAGATTTAGAGACTAAAAATGGCGTACGGACTGGACTCAAAGCATCTTCTCTATGAATCTAGGACTGGACTTTAAGGTGCTTCTCAAACAGTGTAGGAGGCTTCAAACAATACTGTCTTGTGGCAGAACTATGCGTTGTGCCCTCTAATGCCTATCATTTATGAATATAGAAATGTATCCGGAACACAATCATAACTGTTTTATATGGCCCTATGCCGTCCGTCATAGATTTAGAGACCCAGAATATCGTTCGGATTTAACTCCAAGCAGATTTTCAGACAGTGTAGGGGGGTTCAGACAATACTGTCTTATGGCAAAACTATGCTTTGTGCCCTCTAATGCCTATCATTTATGATTGTAGAATTACGTCCGTAACACATTTGTATCGGTTTAATATGGCGCTATGCCGTCCATCTTATATTTAGAGACCAAAAATGGAGTACGGACAGGCCTCCAAACTGCTTCTCGGACAGTGCAGGGGGGCTTCAGACAATACTGTCTTATGGCAAAACTATGCGTTGTGCCCTCTAATGCCTATCATTTATTAATATAGAAATGCATCCGTAACACATTTCTTACGGTTTAATATGGCGCTATGCCGTCCATCATATATTTAGAGACCGAAAATGGCGTATGGACAGGCCTCCAAGCTGCTTCTCCGACAGTGTAGGGGGGCTTCAGACAATACTGTCTTATGGCAAAACTATGGTTTATGCCCTCTAATGCCTAGCATTTATAAATATGGAAATGCTTTCTAAACACATATATAACTGTTTTATGTGGCCCTATGCCGTCCGTCATAGATTTAGAGACCAAAATGGCGTACGGACTGGACTCCAAGCTGCTTCTCAGACAGTGTAGGGGGGCTTCAGACAATACTGTCTTGTGGCAAAACTATGCGTTGTGCCCTCTAATGCCTATCATTTATGAATATAGAAATGCATCCGGAACACATTTGTATCGGTTTAATATGGCGCTATGCTGTCCGTCATAGATTTAGAGACCAAAATGGCGTACGAACTGGACTCCAAGCTGCTTCTCAGACAGTGTAGGGGGGCTTCAGACAATACTGTCTTGTGGCAAAACTATGCGTTGTGCCCTCTAATGCCTATCATTTATGATTGTAGAATTACGTCCGTAACACATTTGTATCGGTTTAATATGGCGCTATGCCGTCCGTCATAGATTTAGAGACCAAAAATGGCGTATGGACAGGCCTCCAAGGTGCTTCTTGGACAGTGTAGGGGGGCTTCAAACAATACTGTCTTATGGCAAAACTATGCGTTGTGCCCTTTAATGCCTATCATTTATGAATGTAGAATTGCATCCGTAACACATTTGTATCGGTTTAATATGGCGCTATGCCGTCCATCATATATTTAGAGACAAAAAATGGCGTATAGACAGGCCTCAAAGCTGCTTCTCCGACAGTGTAGGGGGGCTTCAGACAATACTGTCTTATGGCAAAACCAAGCTTTGTGCCCTCTAATGCCTATCATTTATAAATATGGAAATGCTTTCTAAACACATATATAACTGTTTTATGTGGCACTATGCCGTCCGTCATAGATTTAGAGACCAAAATGGCGTACGGACTGGACTCGAAGCTGCTTCTCAGACAGTGTAGGGGGGCTTCAGACAATACTGTCTTATGGCAAAACTATGCGTTGTGCTCTCTAATGTCTATCATTTATGAATGTAGAATTGCATCCGTAACACATTTGTATCGGTTTAATATGGCGCTATGCCGTCCATCATATATTTAGAGACCAAAAATGGCGTATGGACAGGACTCCAAGCTGCTTCTCCGACAGTGTAGGGGGGCTTCAGACAATACTGTCTTATGGCAAAACTATACGTTGTGCCCTCTAATATCTATCATTTATAAATATGAAAATGCTTTCTAAACACATTTATAACTGTTTTATGTGGCCCTATGCCGTTCGTCATAGATTTAGAGACCAAAAATTGCGTACGGATTGGACTCCAAGCTGCTTTTCAGTCAGTGTAAGGGGCTTCAGACAATACTGTCTTATGGCAAAACTATGCTTTGTGCCCTTTAATGCTTATCATTTATAAATATAGAAATGCATCCGGAACACATTCATAACTGTTTTATTTGGCCCTATGCCGTCCGTCATAGGTTAAGAGACCAAAAATGGCGTAAAGACTGGCCTCCAAGCTGCTTCTCAGACAGTGTCAATAGCTTCAGACAATACTGTCTTATGGCAAAACTATGCGTTGTGCCCCCTAATGCCTAATCATTTATGAATATAGAAATGCATGCGCAACACATTTATAACTGTTTTATTTGGCCCTATGCCGTCCGTCATAGGTTAAGAGACCAAAAATGGCGTAAGGACTGGCCTCCAAGCTGTTTCTCAGACAGTGTCAAGGGCTTCAGACAATACTGTCTTATGGCAAAACTATGCGTTGTGCCCTCTAATGCCTATCATTTAATAATATGGAAATTCTTCCCGATCACATTTGTGTCGGTTTTATATGGCGCTATGCCGTCCATTATACATTTAGAGACCAAAAATGGCGAACGAACTGGCCTCCATGATGCTTCTCTGACAGTGTAGTGGGGCTTCAGACAATATTTCTCATGGCAAAACTATGCGTTGTGCCCTCTATTGTACATTGCTTAACGTCCCGACAGCAACAAGGCTTTCTCAGGACGTGCCTGCACTGCTTGTGAAAAAAAAAAAATAAACAGAACATTGAATGTATGTCGCCATCTGGTCAAATACGTTAAATAAACCTAACACATGGGGCCTAAATAAAGCTAAGACCATTTAGCAACACACATCCAATATCAAGAGCTACAGGCAGTGCAGACAGTAGGGAGAGTTTTAAAAAGGCAAATACAGGTGAATGGACAAAGGGTAGACAGAAACACATGCCCCAGAATAGAGAGAAAAACTCGCCCTGTGGGGCTGACCAGGGTGACCCTGGGAACTAAAAAGTACCTAACCCCACCCAGGTCCCCCAGGGCAGACCCAGGTGGGGGTGTTGTGCCCTCTAATGCCTACCATTAATTAATATAGAAATGCATACGGAACACATTCATAACTGTTTTATGTGGCCCTATGCCGTCCGTTATAGATTTAGAGACCAAAAATGGCGTTCGGACCGGACTCCAAGCTGCTTCTTAGACAGTGTAGGAGGCTTCAGACAATACTGTCTTATGGCAAAACTATGCGTTGTGCCCTCTAATGCATATCATTTATGAATATAGAAATGCATCCGGAACACATTCATAACTGTTTTATATGGCCCTATGCCGTCCGGCACAGCTTAAGAGACCGAAAATGGCGTATGTACTGGCCTCCAAGAAACTTTTCGGACAGTGTAGAGGGGCTTCAGACAATACTGATTTATGACAAAACTATTCATTGTGCCCTCTAATGCCTATCATTTATAAATATGGAAATGCTTTCTAAACACATTTATAACTGTTTTATGTGGCCCTATGCCGTCCGTCATAGATTTAGAGACCAAAAATGGCGTACGGATTGGACTCCAAGCTGTTTTTCAGTCAGTGTAAGGGGCTTCAGACAATACTGTCTTATGGCAAAACTATGCTTTGTGCCCTTTAATGCCTATCATTTATAAATATAGAAATGCATCCGGAACACATTCATACCTGTTTTATATGTTTCTATGCCGTCCGTCATAGGTTAAGAAAGCAAAAATGGCGTACGGACTGCCTCCAAGCTGCTTCTCAGACAGTGTAGGGGGGTTTCAGACAATACTGTCTTATGGCAAAACTATGCGTTGTGCCCTCTAATGCCTATCATTTATAAATATGAAGATGCTTTCTAAACACATTTATAACTGTTTTATGTGGCCCTATGCCGTCCGTCATAGATTTAGAGACCAAAAATGGCGTACGGATTGGACTCCAAGCTGTTTTTCAGTCAGTGTAAGGGGCTTCAGACAATACTGTCTTATGGCAAAACTATGCTTTGTGCCCTTTAATGCCTATCATTTATAAATATAGAAATGCATCCGGAACACATTTATACCTGTTTTATATGTTTCTATGCCGTCCGTCATAGGTTAAGAAAGCAAAAATGGCTTACGGACTTCCTCCAAGCTGCTTCTCAGACAGTGTAGGTTTTTTGACTGTACATTGCTTAACGTCCCGACAGCAACAAGGCTTTCTCAGGACGTGCCTGCACTGCTTGTGAAAAAAAAAAAAAAACTAAACAGAACATTGAATGTATGTCACCAGCCGGTCAAATACGTTAAAGAAACCTAAAACATGGGGCCTAAATAAAGCTAAGACCATTTAACAACACACATCCAATATCAAGAGCTACAGGCAGTGCAGACAGTAGGGAGAGTTTTAAAAAGGCAAATACAGGTGAATGGATCTCGGGTAGACAGAAACACATGCCCCAGAATAGAGAGGAAAACTCACCCTGTGGGGCTGACCAGGGTGACCCTGGGAACTAAAAAGTACCTAACCCCACCCAAGTCCCCCAGGGCAGACCCGGGTGGGGGACAGACAGTGTAGGGGGTTTCAGACAATACTGTCTTATGGCAAAACTATGCGTTGTGCCCTCTAATGCCTATCATTTATGAATTTAGAAATGCATCCGGAACACATTTATAACTGCTTTATTTGGCCCTATGCCGTCCGTCATAGGTTAAGAGACCAAACATGGCGTAATGACTGGCCTCCAAGCTGCTTCTCAGACAGTGTCAAAGGTTTCAGACAATACTGTCTTATGGCAAAACTATGCGTTGTGCCCTCTAATGCCTAACATTTGTGAATATGGAAATGCTTCCTGAACACATTTTATAGGTTTAATATGGTGCTATGCCGACCATTTTGCATTTAGAGACAACAATGATGTACAAACTGGCCTCCAAGCTGCTTCTCAGACAGTGTAGGGGGGCTTTAGACAATAATGTCTTATGGTAAAACTATGCGTTGTGCCTTCTAATGCATATAATTTATGAATATAGAAATGCATCCGGAACACATTCATATCCGTTTTATATGGCCTTATGCCGTCCGTCATAGGTTTAGAGACCAAAAATGGCGTAAAGACTGACCTCCACGCTGCTTCTCAGACAGTGTAGGGGGGGCTTCAGACAATACTGTCTTATGGCAAAACTATGCGTTGTGCCCTCTAATGCCCATCATTTATAAATATGGAAATGCTTCCTAAACACATTTGTAACTGTTTTATATGGCCCTATGTCGTCCATCACTTTTCTCGGTGTCCCGGGATTACGTCCCTTGGCGAATTGCCTATTTTTGGTATTTTGTCATGATCGGTATATCATACTTTGGCTGCTAAGATTGTTGGCTGCTCTCTGCTGGCTGCTAAGATAGTTGGCTGCCCTCTGCTGGTCCATACAACTAAATCAACTTTAATGTAAACCAAACTTCTAACACACGATTATTTTGAGTTTAGGTACGCAATAATAGTTATAGATGTGGTTATTTTAGCTTAGGACAGGTTATTCCGGGTTTTAGTAGGACCCAGCAAAATCAATGCCAATAACCAGGAAGCGCCTCCGCTGTTGATCATTGACACGTGTTAATTACATAAGGAGCTTTTACCACCTTATCCTTTTCACACAGTAAATTGTAACCATAAGACTAGTAAACCAACAATGTCAATGGTTGCAGCGAAAGTAATTATTTTTACCAAGGTTATATGTCAGTTGTGATTGTCGCCAACGCTCACATGTACAGTCTTAGTACTGTGTTATTATAAAGAGGCATTAAAAGAGGAAATAAAGTTTACCATTCGTACAGTTTACCATGTATTCTATTTCTAATAAATTACCTGTATCAGACTGTCTCCGAACTCTGTCGAGGGCTGAACTGTGAACACGG
Source organism: Semisulcospira habei (assembly GCA_036245525.1). Classification (NCBI taxonomy): domain Eukaryota; kingdom Metazoa; phylum Mollusca; class Gastropoda; family Semisulcospiridae; genus Semisulcospira; species Semisulcospira habei. The sequence continues at coordinate 49,755,952 of BTPG01000005.1, read as the reverse complement.
ACGACGAACGAAGATCAACGCCACAACTTGGAGACCACAATCTTCCTTCTTCCTCCTGCACCACAAAAAAATACACTTGTAAAATATTCTGTACGCTTCTGAATTTGACGAAATACAAACTCCTTCTGTTCGATGAGCACTCAGTCTTACGACTTGTATTGTCCTCCTGAAATACGCTGTTCAGTCCTTAGTATGTAATTCTAACAGACGCTTTCAACTTCTTCCCCTTTCCGGCCACGCGAGCGTAAAATGCGTAATTCCTATTTTCGCCGCAGTGGCCAAGGTCACGGTCTAATAACAGTTACATGACGGGTCCTGCTAAAATCCGGAATAACCTGTCCTCGTTTGTTGTTTTCTCCATTTTTCTGTCCCTCTGCACCGAGGTGATCAGGGACTAGCACTTTTGGCTTTAATTAACAAACACAACATAAAATATCTAGTTCTATTATTTATTTGTTTTTATAAAATGATTTATAGTGCACTTCCTCACAACAGCGGTTCTTGTATATAAAAGGGTAAAAGGTAAAATTTACTTTCCATATTTAAAATCCAGATTAAAATTTAGGATCACTTAAGTACAAGGGTTAAATGTTGACGAAGGTTAAAACTGATTTTCTTTTGGCCGGTATCCTGGTCAGACCTGCTGCTTCACTGTTTGTGGATCAGCTGTGTGAATCACACATTGTGTCTGCTGATCTCTACAGCCTACAGCCAGGTCGTTTGGACCATATTGGACCAGCAATAGTATGAGATTAATTAGTTAGGTTTAACTTGGTGTCCCTGGATTCACAACAAGGTAAACCAGTATTTATTTAAGCCAACGTGAGCTTTATTTGCTATTTAAAAATCCAGCTTACAAATCCAGGATCATCTATATAAAAGAATATTTAAAAGTAGTTCAAATTTTCATCATGTTTTTTCATGAACTAGTTAAGAACAGAAATTTAAAAAAAAAAAAAAAAAAAAAAAATTCAATACAAGCCGATAATTTTTTTTATGTACAATCCTTATAAAGGGTTACGACACAGCAAGTGTGGGCCAGCAGTCCGGCCCTTCAAAGCCATTACATATAGAGCTCTGGGACAGTAACAAACCCGACGCGCACGGGTCATCCAATGTTTAAATCAGACGCTGCAACTGTGTCGAATTAATTGCAATATTAATACTATGTATAATGTTTACATCGGCTGTTTCTAGGAGTAAATCCATATGTTTTACCTCCGGGTGGGAGGCCCTAATATCCTTAGTCTCGTTGGAGAGGACATCACACTCCAGTAGAGCATGACTGGGTGTGAAGTCCTCCCCACAAATACAAGTGGGATGAGCCCATTTAACCTTCCAACTATCAGTACAAAGTCTGTGTATAATTGGGTCTACAATCGGTAGAGTTCTAATGAGATTATTTTTCTTTAATCGATAGGCCAGGACGCGTGGATACTGGCAGCTTAGGGTTATTTTTTCCTTTTGATAGTTTTCAATAATTTGTTTCTTGATTTTAATTTGATTTTCTTTTGCAGCGGTCGGAAGTGAAATAAGCTGGGTGCCGAGGACGTTTGCGGCACCCATGCGAGCTGCTTTGTCTGCTATCTCATTCCCGAGGATTCCCACATGAGACGGAATCCACTGTAAAGTAATATCTATTCCTCTTCTTATGAGCTGGTGAATAATATTATTTATTTCTAACACTATGTCAGGACGATTAGCTTTATTTTTTAACTTTAAACTTTGAAGTGCCGCCTGAGAGTCAGTGCAGATCAGGAACTGATACAGCTGCAACGGCAGGGCCAGCAGATGGTAAAGCGCCATAGTAATGGCTACTAGCTCCGCCGTGCAGATGGAGCAGTCCCTGCCCAGTCTAAATTGACTAGTTTTTTCCAAAGCTGGTATAAAGAAACCACAACCAACGTCTCCATTGGAATCAATGGAGCCGTCGGTGTAGGCTATTAAAGCGTTCGGGTAAGTGATTGATTGATTGATTGTACATTGCTTAACGTCCCGCCAGCAACAAGGCTTTCTCAGGACGTGCCTGCACTGCTTGTGAAAAAAAAAACACAGAACATTGAATGTATGTCGCCAGCCGGTCAAATACGTTAAATAAACCTAACACATGGGGCCTAAATAAAGCTAAGACCATTTAGCAACACACATCCAATATCAAGAGCTACAGGCAGTGCAGACAGTAGGGAGAGTTTTAAAAAGGCAAATACAGGTGAATGGACAAAGGGTAGACAGAAACACATGCCCCAGAATAGAGAGAAAAACCCACCCTGTGGGGCTGAGCAGGGTGACCCTGGGAACTAAAAAATACCTAACCCCACCCAAGTCCCCCAGGGCAGACCCGGGTGGGGCGTTCGGGTAAGTGGCATCTAGATATTCCAAGGTCAGTGCTTTTTGCAGATGGGGATCTAATTTCTTGTTTACATTTGGAATACGAGTGTTAACAGAGGGTGTCAAGAGAGTCCATGGTGGTCGAGTCGGGAGAGAAATAGATTTTGTCTCATGAGGTACCACCCTGGCCTGGTCGCACAAATCTCGTATAACAGAAGTGAAGGTCGGAGCCTCCCGGGGGGGGGGGGGGGGGGGGGAGCGGATTGAATTTTAGTAGCTTTAATAATGTCTGCTTTTAATTCTTTATGTTTCTTGCGCATTATTAGATGTAATAAAGATGCGTGTAATATATGCAGCGCAGAGTTTTAGTCTATGATAGTGCAAAGGTAATATATTAGTTTGAGCATAGATGGCCCGATTTGAGGCGTGAGCTGGCACACCGAGTATATATTTTAAAGATCTCATCTCCGCCGTCTCGAGGGCCTTTAATGTTTTTGGGGGGGCAGTGATAAAACATTCAGCGCCATATGTTAAGTTAGATCGTACTAGTGCTTGATGTAGGTGTAGTAGATTTTGGGTATTTTTTCCCCAGGTCTCGTGTTTGACAATCTTAATAAGATTAGTTGCTTTATTAGCTTTACTTATCAAGCTGTTAATATGGGGGGTCCAGTTAAGAGTGGAGGTGAAGACGACTCCCAAAAATTTTACCTGTGTGGTGGGTGTCCGTGGGCGTTTCCTAAAGCCTGCGCGGTGGAGCTTTTTGGTGGAGTGCAGTGTGCGCAGTACTGGCCCCACCCTTTAAACCCTTGGTTCGTTTGCCATGGCCTAGCAAGCTGGGACGGTGGCATCGAGGTCCTCGGGTCGTAGGTTTTATATCAGACTGTCCTTGTCTTAGTCTCTGGCTCAAAAGCCTTCCCCGGAGACACGGGGGCTTTGATGTCAGGGGTTTCCTCCCTTAGCCTTTCCGCAGCCAAGCGGCCAAGCCTGCAAGGCAGCAAGGGACTCGTGGAGGGCGGGGTCGTCTATGTCCCGTGCAGATGTGAACATCTGCCCACTGTGTGGTGGGTGTAAGAGGGTACTTAACTCCATGATTTGTTACTGTAAACTGGAAGTCAAACTTCGTCCTGGTGGGACTGAAAAATATAAGTTGCGTTTTCTCTGGAGCTACCTCGAATCCATTTAGAGTCAGGTATTTTTGTACAGAGTCAATTGCTTGTTGAAATAACTTTGCACTGTTATTTTGAATATCCTTTATCTGCCTTGATTGTACATTGCTTAACGTCCCGACAGCAACAAGGCTTTCTCAGGACGTGCCTGCACTGCTTGTGAAAAAAAAAAAAAAAAAATAAACAGAACATTGAATGTATGTCGCCAGCCGGTCAAATACGTTAAATAAACCTAACAAATGGGGCTAAATAAAGCTAAGACCATTTAGCAACACACATCCAATATCAAGAGCTACAGGCAGTGCAGACAGTAGGGAGAGTTTTAAAAAGGCAAATACAGGTGAATGGACCTCGGGTAGAGAGAAACACATGCCCCAGAATAGAGAGAAAAACTCACCCTGTGGGGCTGACCAGGGTGACCCTGGGAACTAAAAAGTACCTAACCCCACCCAAGTCCCCCAGGGCAGACCCGGGTGGGGGTTTTATCTGCCTTGTAACTGTTTTGGTTTTAACAGGTTGCCATATGGCTATATCATCTGCGTATTGTGATATATGTAGCGGAGAAGCAATAATTTTCTTCACGTTTATTTTCAGATGGTGAGGAAGGTCTGCCATCATGATGTTAAACAGAAGAGGAGCAAGGCAGGTACCTTGGGGGACCCCACAGTCGGTCCTGTGGGTTCTAGAGTAAGACTGTTTTATTTTAACCTGCTGTGTTCGTTTTAAGAAATTTTGGATGTAAACATATATATTGCCCAAGAGGCCAAAATTCTTCATTTTCTGAAGAAGTTTGCGGTGCCAAACAACATCAAATGCACGTCGAACATCAAAAAAGCAGGCTATCGTTTTATGTTTTTTTCTGAAGGATTGTCTTATAGAGGCAGAGAGAGAGAGTAGAGCTGGTCGGCACATGATCGATTTTTTCGAAAGCCTGCCTGCTCAATTGGAACAATCTGCTCCCTATCCAAAAAATAATCTAGACGATTTTTTAGTAATTTTTCCATAACTTTACTAAGATGTGAGGTTAAAGTTATTGGTCGGTATGAGTTTGGCGAGTTACGAGCTTTCTTTGGCTTGGGTATAGGTATAATGATTCCGTGTTGCCAAGCTTGAGGTAGTACCCCTTCACTATAACATTTATTCATCAGTTGTAAGATGAGTTCCTTTCCCATCAAGGGGAGCTTTTTAATCATAATATTATGTTATTTCATCGGCGCCAGGAGTAGTTTTCGTTATCAAAATTTGAGAAAGTACAGTTTCTAACTCACTAAGAGTGAAGGGGAGGTTAATAGGGGTATGATTATCTGGGACAGGATCAGAGTATTCCAGTTTAGTCTCTTCTGTCATCCTATACAATTTGACCTGTTCTGACAAACTACTGGTGGAGCTGATAGCCGCAAATAGCTCCGCCAAGAGGTCAGCTTTTTCCTGGTCTGTAGTATACCTACGACCCTCAGAAATCAACGAAACAGAGGAAGGGTTATAATTATTTTTTAATTTTTTAACCAACTTCCAAGCCTTAGCTGTATCTGATGGAGAGTGTATTTCTGCTTTAATTTGTGAAGTTATAAAGGCCAACTTGGCCTGTGCTATAATTTTATTGCAGTCTATGTTGGTTAGCTTCATTGCTCGATGGTTCAAAATGGTTCGATGCTTTTTCCAGACATTATAGGCATGCTTTTTGTTTTTAACAGCCAGTGCACATTCTTCATTCCACCAGGAATTAGCCAGCTTACCAGCCGCAGTGCCCTTACTGCGAGGGATAGCCTTTTCAGCGGACGTAATGATTAGTTTAGTGAGACGGTACATAACGTATTTACGTCCAGTGTGTCCAATTTATTTATATTATCTTTAATTAATTGTTGATAAAGAGGCCAATCGGCCTTTTCATATATAAATTTCCCTTTATTTTGACTATCTGTTACAGAGTTCACAACGTCCAAGTCGAGGTGAATAATGATTGGAAGATGATCACTGCCTAAGGAATCGTCTCCCACCATCCAGGTGGACTCGGCAAAGAGGCCAGGGGAAATTAAGGTTAGATCTACAGCTGTAGGTTGATGATTAGGTAAGTCAGGAATTCTAGTAAAATGTCCTGTATTGGCAATGAGGAGTTTAGATTTTAAAATATCCTCAGCCTGAGTTTTAGCTTTCTTTAGTTTACTTTGAGGATCAGCGTACCATAGGGGGTGATGGATGTTAAAGTCACCAAGGACTATCCATCCATCACCCTCCAGGTCATCCAACCATTTCATTCCATTTGGGTCAAGTGATTTAGGAGCGTAAGTATTTATAATTTTAATTTCTCTGTTGGAATGTGGAAATTTAACTTTAATAAAATTACTGTATATTGGTTTGGTAGGATGCAGGGGGACAGGAGAAATAAAAGATTCATGTATTATTCCAACTTTTATATAAGTAGCGGTATAGACTTTATCATTTAAGTATTTATTAGCTTCCGTTATAGGAGGATAATGATATCCATTTAGGTGTGGAAGTTTAACTTTAGTAGTAAGAGGAGATTGAAGACAGATAATTTCCGGATTAGCAGTATTTAGAAAATTTATTAGTTGCGGTAACTTTGTATTTAAAGACCTACAATTCCACTGAAGTATTTTATTACTGGGTGTGAGGTTTTTCTGCGTTTTTATACTCTTTTATGCTGTAGGAGAATCCAGTTTAAAACCAGTCACTAGAGAAAGAGTACTGATTTACTATGAAATCAGCATCTATCTTGGTGCTTGCAGAGATATCATTATGGACATAACCAGTTGATTAAACTGGAGCATTACCTTCAAAATTTCGTGGAGGTCACCACGAACGACGGCGGAGGTGAAAGCTTGCATATTACACTGTATGTCAGTTATCATATGCGCTCTAAGATCAGCACTAACACTTTTAGGTGACATCAGTACATTTGGATCCTGAAAGCTACAATGCTGGTCCTGGGCATCAAACTGCAGTTGCCTGCGGCTGGAGGCTTTATCTGATGAAGAACCTATTGGAAGAGCCGAGAGAGAGGACACAGCGGAAGTTGTAGTAGTCAGGCCAACTGGAGCAGGGTTCAAGGGGTCAGATGCCCCAGCTCCGTTAGTAGGAATAAGTGCATCACGATAGGTGCGCCTAATAGGTGGATTTATTTGAGGTAGGGCAGTGTCAACCTGGTAAACTACCTGCTTGCTATTTTGATGTGCTGATTTGGCCTTCTGAGAGACAGAAGAAGAAGATACAAAAGGAGGGTTAGAGCCTGTTTTCGGCTGAATCCAAGCTGTTTTATCTAGCGTTTGTGAGACCAGGGGGTCAGAGGCACCTTTGTTTTTAGACTGAATTTGTATTTGGGCTCTCCTAACAGCCTCTTGATAAGGGATGTAGTTTTTGTTTCGAATACGGTTGGCCTCCCTGTAGAGCACAATCTTAGGGCATTTTTGATAGGCGGCGTTGTGCGCGCAGCCACAATTGACACATTTAGCTGGTGTACTATCTGGACAAGCAGTTCTGGCATGTTTGTGACTACCACATTTAACACAGACCCGGTGTTTTGACCTGCACAGGTGAGCCGTATGTCCCAATCGGCAGCACTTGGCACAGTGCATAGCCGAGGGGGCATACGGCTCAACCGGCAGCATCAGCACACCGATTTTGATTTTACTGGGAAGTTGGGTGAGATGAAAAAATTCGATTTTAACTGCTCTAGAGGGAGAGCCGTCCCTATTCGTTAATCTGTCAACTGATGTGGTGAATCCCTGGGAGGAGAGTGAGACTTTAATATGGTCTCGTTTGTCGGAGGTGGGGATCCCATGGACAACCCCCACCACCTTGGGGGTGGGGATGGTGCACTCAACCACCGCACCTCCGATACTAGTTTTATTTGCTAGTAGTTTTTGAGCTCTATGGTTTGGACAAGCGACTATCCACACGTCCCGGCCTATGTTTCTAAGAGTCAGTTCCGAGGGAGCCACCCCGGCGCTGTCACAGAGATGTGGCTGCAAAACACCGTGATTCCGAAGACGGGTAGTGCCGGTTCCCAAATCACGAACCCGAACCGGGTAAGCACACCACATCTCTGCGACTGGTTCGGGGTTGGGTCCCTCAAGCACGCTTAGTTTGTGATTTAGTTTTTTTCCTCTTAACCGAGTGGTATTGCGATAGATCTTCCATATGAGGACGATCATGATGCAAAGGGGACGACTGCCGGAGGGGTAACAACAGCTCCACACCAACAATCGCCTCCTCCGGTGCTGCCACTATTGGACTAAGTTTGTCGGAGCTAAGTTCCGATTGTATTCTGTCTACTGGGGAGGGTGTCCTAAGCTCCTCCAGAGCATCGTTATGTGCAATGATGCCTGGAGATTTCACCGTTCCAGACTGCTCACCGACGGGAGCAGCTGTGAGTAGCGAAGTACCGTGTTGGGGGGGGAGGCCCTCGCGCGCTTGTCCCTATCCCTATGCTTCTTTTTCCTCTTTCGTGAGGATCTCCCGGGCTCGTCGTGTGTAGAGGCCGAGGAGGAAGAAATTTCCTCGACGGTCTCGAGTTCCGACGAGTCCGTCGACAAAGACCCAATGAGAGAAGTCATTGAGAAATCTACCGTACCGGCCAAGAGAAGACCTTGTACAACAAAGTGCTACAAAGTCTTAAAACTCAAAGTAAAAATTTAATACAATTAAGAATTAAACAATGTTAAAATGAAGGTTTGCCAGAGAGACACTACTCTAGGTCTATCCTAAAATTTTGAGCGAGTGACTATGAGTTACAGTACCAGAGCGAATGTAACCATCCCAAAGTTGAACTCGTCGGCGAAGAAGGAACACGGCAGACCGGCAGTCTCAAAAGTCCTAAAAAGGACAGAATAGCAATGAGTGCTATAAGGCTGTCCCGGCGGTTGCGGTAGTGTGTCCGTAGGTACAGGGCAGTTGGTCGTTGAACCCCTGATAAGCCGGTGAGAGGCGACAGGCGTAGTGGAAATTTTCAGAATTTCCAATATGTCGGCTGGCTGTGTATGGTGAGACGCACGGTGAGAGCGTGAGCCCGAGACGTCCGACTGTGACCAAGCGCTGACTGCGAATGAACCTGTCCTCGTATTCGGTCACGTTATATATTCAAATGAGGCAGTGCAAGGGCCGGCGTGTTTCAAAAAAAAAAAAAAAAAAAAAAAAATCTTCTGCCTTCTTTTGCATTTTGTTCAGGATGAGGCAGTATGTTGGAATTTGCTTAAAATCGCTTGATAGATGAGAAGAGACATGTTTGGTGCTTTGATTCATACCAGCCTTGGCTTAACCAGCGGACTCTTTTTGGTCTAGTTTGAGTAATGTTGATAGCCAGGAAATGAGACGGGTGATGTGGTTATATTTTTTTCGGATTTTGTGCAGGACAAATGCGCAGTGAGTTGGCGGTAGTGTTGTTAAGGGGATTGAAAAATTAGGGGATGACTGTGCACTATGGCCTTTCCCAGTCGTTGCGTCGGTCGCCAGGGCCGGATCAATTAGCTCCAGGAGGGGGGTCCAACTTTTTGTTTAGGACCTTCAAACACGACGCTAGACCTTGCTTCCGGGGGCCGAAAAATCGAACAGCGGATTGGGGGGGGGGGGGGGGGGGATAGACGCGAGACCTTGATTCCAGGGGCCGAAAAATCAAACAACGGGGGGAGGGGGGGGGCGGTGGGGTGGGGTGGTAGGCGTGAGACCTTGATTCCAGGGGCCGAAAAATCAAACAACACGGGGGGGGGGGGGGGGGGGGGGGGGGGGGGGAGGGGGGGGGGGTTATGGCGCGGGACCTTGATTCCAAGGGCCGAAAAATCAATCAACGGGGGGGTCGGGGGGGGGGGGGGGGGGGGGGGGTCGTGCAAATCATTGAGATCGGGTGGGGGTGGAGGGGGGGGGGGTGGTGGTAGCCGCAAAACCTTGATTCCAGGGGCCAAAAAATCAGACAATAGGGTCACGGGGTATAGAGGGGGTGGGGTGGGGGGATAGGCGCGAGACCTTGATTCCAGCGGCCGAAAAATCAAACAACGGGTGGAGGGGGGGGGGGGGGGTCATGCGAAACATTGAGGGGCGGGGGGGGGGGGGGGGGGGGGAGGGGAGCCGTGAAACCTTGATTCCAGGGGCCAAAGAATCAAAAACGAGGGGGAAGGGGGGGGGGGTAGGTGCGAGACCTTGATTCCAGAGGCCGAAAAGTCAAAAGTCACACAACTAGTTGCCAGGATATCAAACAACGGGTTTGGGGGGGGGGGGGGGGGGGTTACCCGTTCGCCAAAATATCAGAGGGGGAAGGGGATGTCCAAATGCCCTCCCCCCCCCCCCAAAAAAAAAGGACTTTGTTATAGCATTTTAAGGAATTTGGCGTCAAAAGGGGGGGGGGGGGGGGGGGCTAGAACCCCTCATGAAGGGTGGGGGGGGTCCAAACACCCCCAAAAAGGGTCTTTGTTACTTTGTTATAGCATTTTCACAAATTTCGGGGCGGGGGGGGGGGGGGGGGGAGGGGGGGCAGAACCCCTAATGACCCCCTCCCAGATCCACCCCTGAGTCACGTCCCATGCCCAACAAAGAACGGATGTGACGTATACACACATCATGGCATCTATAATCTTTGGCCCCAAAAAAGAATGATCTCACCTTTCGCGCGAATGGAGCGTTGAGCCCAATCCCAACTAAAGACGGATGTAGCATTGCGGCTTCCTCAAATGGAGACACGAAACGGAACATTTCGTCGAAATGTCCGCATTTCTGATATTTCTCCAACATTTCACCGTTTCACTAAATGCGAACCGGCACATTTCAAGCAATAGAACCTGTCTCTATTCGTGAAACATTTCGCCGAAACATTTCTACCCGTTGCCCAATCAGCGTCGTCCGCTCGGTCACATGTTAATCTGACGTCATTCAAGCCAAAACACTGAAGATGGCGGGTAAAGTGATATGATGGCGTGGAGTGATTGCAAAACCGAGAAGCTTATCGAGCTCTTCCGTGACCAGTGCCCCTGCTTGTGGGATACGCGTAAACCACAGTATTTCGACAGAAATATTGCACGAGAAGCGGTGTTGATGACCCCTTGGAAAGGTCAAGGGTCACAAGAGGCTTGGAAATGTGTGTAAAATGCTATGAACCCACATTTAGTGAGTTGTGTTTGACTCAAAGTGTTTTTCAAATTGCTGGTGTGGCCAACTATGCGTATAAATTTGATGGAGTATCTGCTGAATACTCAAATGATAAATTCCGCAGTCAAGCTTTTTTTTTTTTTTTAAATTTTGTGGATGGAGGGTGTCAGGGGGCCTGGGATATGACAATGCCCACCTTCATGTGTGCCAGCGAAAATACGTTGCAGATTTCAAACTAAAGATGACGCCTACACTGGCTATCAGTTCTCTTAGAAATTCCATTATATAAGCATGATTAGTATAGCCTGCCCTAGCTGTTACTGAACTTACTTGCAGCCACATTTCCTCAAAGTGTGATATTATCAGCTGTATTCCAAATTAGGCTTTGCCTTTGGTTCTTGTCATCTCTAGGATCCAACCAAGGAGTTCAATGTCAGAGGTACCTCTGACATTGCACTCACTGGTCAGACCCTCTAGATGACAAGAACCAATGGCAAAGTCTAACTCATAATATAATGAATACAAATAATACAACATAATACAACAATAAGAATATGTAAGCATCAACAATCCACATCAAAGAACCCATGCTTAGTACGTTTGACCTAGAAAATCAGGGACACAAATCTCAATGTTTTCGACTGTCAGCCAGCTAGCCATATACTTGGAAATTGCTCCAACAGTTATTATCAAATGGATTTATTTCTTTGCATGAAACTGGTACCATAAGTCGTACGCAACACATGCACATAGTTATTTTGTTGCATAAAACCTCTCACTCTTTATTTAGCTGGCTTTTTGTGGTTGCATCTTTTTCAGTTATGCTGATGTAGCTTACGAAGATTGCTTCTGTGCTTCGTATATTTGGTGCATGATGTTATCCAACTGAATGCCTTTTTCAATTATTTTTGGTAAGACATTGGTATCAATGGGATTACATAACGCCTGCATACAGTTGTTTTCCCCATGACATCATCCATGCACAAAATAAAGATGCGATATTGCTTATTTCACTGCATTTTGGTGCCTGACAGTTTGAATCAATGGAGATTAGGGTTTGTTCATACAAAACAATATGACTGGCCAAAGACATATTGGGGGAACACTGTTTTCCCTCAGCAATTACATCATTGGTAAATGTGCTAAGTTGAAACTATTTATCACAAGTTGGCGAGGTAACATGTGATTCACAGCCTCCACTTGCCTTGAGGGGGAAATAAGGTGAATAGAGCTAGGCCAATAAGAACAAGTGTAAACAGTCTGAAAGAAGACAACAGTAAAAATCACCAAGCAATTCATGTTAGTGAATGCAGTACAAGCCACAATGCATCTTTGGTGTGTTCTGTATTGAATAAGTGTCCTGATGTTTTCACTTTGGTGGTGCACATTATATTTCTACCTTTCATTTCTCCTCGTCACTTCTGTTGCATGAAGACTTTCCAGGCACCTCAAATGGCCCTCTGTTGTGCCCCCACCATGTCCACATAGTCTGACTTGTTGCTGTTTGTGTCCTCATCAAATCTGAGTCCAAATGTATGGTCTATGCACATGTGCACAAGCTCTGAAACCCAAATACACACAGCGATTAACATACATGGACACACAAAATAGAGTTGAAACATGTAAACTGGAGATAAAATTATGAGGAAAAAAAAACACTTTTAGAAAGACTATTCCCAGCAAATTATAACATTTTGGTGGTCCAGATATGAGGATTGAATAAATTGTTTTTGAGTGTCTATTCTAAGCATGTTTCTTTGGTCTTTTTGACACACAAGCACAAGCACACACACACACACACACACACACACACACACACACACACACACACACACACACACACACACACACACACACACACACTGGAGGCTCATATGTACCCACAAAACCAGTGTGTGTGTGTGTGTGTGAAAGACAGCAGGTCGCAAGATCCTGAAAGGCTGTACAATGCTTCTTTATTTATTCATATTATTCATATTATTTATTCACTCTTTGGTACTTCGGAGACATATATTGCATCCCCTCCCCCCATCGACCCTCCTCCCTCCCCCCACCAACCCGGCCCCCCCCCCCCCCCCCCCCCCCCAAAAAAAAAAAAAAAAAAAAAACCCAACAAAACAAAACAACAAACAAACAAACAAACAAACAAACAAAAAACAAAACAAAAAACAAACCAAAAAACAAAAAAACAAAACAAAACACGAAACACACAAAAAACAATAAAAACAACAACAAAAAACAAGGGGGAAACAACAAGGACACAACAACAATTGCTGCACAAGAATCTTTTAGGATGTATAATCATTATAAATATAACCTTCGTTGATGCCACAACGTCTAATATCGGTATGCTAATATGAATAAATAAAGAAGCATTGTTATGTACAGCCAACACAGTAAATTGGATGAGAGAGAGACAATCGACTGTTTACATAGTTGCCAAAAGATACAAGGGAGATCAATCTTAGGTCGCCATGGGTCAAGCTGATTTATAGTAGTTTCCCTTCGTAGGGAAAAATATTTGCTGTAGGGCACTCCAGATGAAAAGATATAATAACAAACACAAAACGACAAAGCTTCAGGCTTTAGTGTGTAACTTACGGATAGCTCGGCCTGGTCCATACCCAGTTTGCGTCCAGGCAAGACACAAATGGCCTGCTCTGTCCGTCGGGTGGTCGAGTGTCGTCTCAGTGCTACTGTTGCTATCAGTAGAAATATCGCTGATTTACATCAGTGATCGCGGTGCACACTCGCTGCATACTGGAAGTGGCCTGTCTTTTTCACGGGAGTTTTACCAGCACGACAAACGCAGTTGAAAACTCAGTCAACTGAGTTGCAAACTGGTTTGCCGACTTAGGGGCAAGGCCGGTATCCGAACGTTCACGACAGGGCCCTCGCTGGGTCCTGTAAAGCTTTTTTTAAAACACGTGCGGGGCGGAGTTTTTTTTTGACTGTTTCTCAGCTTTAAAGAGAATCAGGTACTTGCTTACTTACTTACGCCTGTCACCCCTCCCAGGGTATAGGCCGTCGACGAGAGACCTCCAGCGACTCTTCTCCTTCGATTTTACTCCAGGTGGTTCCCAGTCTCTTGATGTCTGCTTGGAGGTCTCGACGCCAGGTGTTTCTCCGCCTGCCTCATTTCCTCTTTCCCTGAGGGTTCCATGACAATGCCTGCCTAGTGATACTGGAAGCTGGCTTTCTCAGACTGTGACCAATCCATCCCCATCTTCTTCGCCCAATTTCGTTCTCTGCTGTTATTTGCTCTGTTCTCTCCCACAGTCTGACGTTGCTGATCTTCTCTGGCCAGTGGATTTTCAAGATTCTTATAAGGCAACTGTTAATGAAGATCTGTACTCTGTTGACTGTGGTTTTTGTCAACCTCCAAGTCTCTGCTCCATATAGGAGAACTGCTTTTACGTTTGAGTTGAAAATCCGGACTTTGGTGTGTTGTGACAGCTCTCTGGAACTCCACACTTTTTTTCAGCTGGAGAAAGGCTGCTCTGGCTTTAAAAGAGAATCGGGTAGAACAGGTAAATGAACATCGAGTACTGGGGATTACAATCGACAGTAAGCTAAAGTGGCAAGCTCATAAAGACGCCTTATGCAAAATAGTAGCCAAAAATCTCTTTATGTTATCAAAACTGAAATATTATACTGATTCAGATACCCGTAAATTATTCTATAACTCTCACATACGTTCTTATATCGATTACTCGTCAACGGATGGGATGGATGTAGTGAGGTCCATTTAAAGAGAATCAATTCCCTACACAGACGAGAGGCTAAAATAAACTGCCCTGATCCACACCTAACCACTGAAGAAAAGCTCTCAAAAGCAGGTCTCCTGCCTCTTCAAGGTCATTTAAAATATGTTTATGTTCAAAGTGTCGAAGCGCAAAACACCTGAGTACATCTCCACTTTCTTCCGTAAGTCTGAGTCCAAGCTTGGAAACAGGAAGCTTTTCATAGTCTTAAAACCAAGGTCTCTTTCTATGCTGGGTCCAATTTATTCCCACGGTTAAACTTGTTATCCTTTTCATTTATCATTTGGACTACTTAGCTCTGTCTATGTGTGTGTGTGGGGGGGGGGGGGTGGGGGGTGGGGGTGGGGGTGGTGGTGTCTGTGAGTCTATGAGTATGTCTGTCAATATTAACAGTCAATTGTTGTTAATTGTTTGCAAGTGTTATGTTTTACTTATATGCATGTATATTTGTAGTTAGTCTGGTAGTTGTCAGCAACGGCAGGTTTGTAAAATGGCTGTGTCGATGACGATGTCAATGCCTAAACCGTTGTAAAATAAAGTTTCATTGATTCATTGATTCTCTCTCTCTCTCTCTCTCTCTCTCTCTCTCTCTCTCTCTCTCTCTCTCTCTCTCTCTCTCTCTCTCTCTCTCTCTCTCTCCGTGAGATGGCCTTAGTTGCCTGCTCGGCGTTAACCCAAATAACTAACTAACTAACTAACTAACTAACTAACTAACTAACTCTCTCTCTCTCTCTCTCTCTCTCTCTCTCTCTCTCTCTCTCTCTCTCTCTGTCCCTCTCTCTGTCTGTCTGTCTGTCTGTCTGTCTGTCTGTCTCTCTCTCTCTCTCTCTCTCTCTCTCTCTCTCTCTCTCTCTCTCTCTCTCTCTCTCTCTCTCTCTCTCTCCATATGCAATGTTAACATGAGTCATACTTAAGGAAATCGATCATTTCGTTTTAAATTTATCATTTTCTTGTGTGTAATCATAACTATTTTCGTGTATAATGTGTTTTCGTCTTTTGCTTTGTACGTGTTGCATTCAACTCTGCATGTAGACTTGTAAATGTACTAGCTAATTAGACACTTCCCTTGAACTATCACGATTAATCTCTTTCCTACTCATCTTTAACCCCGTTCAGTGCCGGCTGATGCAGACTGTGTTTCTGCAATCTTCGTTAATTCAACACCAAAAGCCTTAGCTGTCTCATCAACATGGATTCAAAGTGGTGTCAGCAAGAGGCATAGATCCTCATGAGCCCCCGCAACTGCGGGGGCTCATGAGGATCTATACCTCTTGCAGTTGAGTGGTATTGACATTTTCTTGGCACTCAACGGGTTAAAGTTGGTAGCGGATATGAAGGATGGAAATAGGCAACTGTTTAAAAAGCTATCGTAAGGAAACTGTCCTCACATTGTACAATTACATACACGTACTTGACCTTACCCTGTGGTTAGTGTAAAAGCTAACCTTCATTACTAGCAGTACATCGTAGCAGTTTACCATCACCTGATTGAAGGATGTCGTAGGGCTTTTAAATTCGTACACGCCTTGAATAACCCAACGAAGAAAGAAACACGCTTAACTCATTCAGTCCGACGGCCGCATTTCCCAAATTTTGGAGGTGTGATCTAACGACTATGCAACTGTTGCAGGAGATGGATCGACAATGATAATTTAAGAGAGTGCTAGATTAGCTTGGCGCCGACAGGCGCCAAGCTAATCTGGCACTACTCTTGAATTATCATGGTCGACCCATCTCCTGTTGTAGTGCTTCAGGGCTGAATGGGTTAAGAAAAGACAGTTACAACACAGTTGTGTTGTAAATCTCTTTTCTAAGCGTATTTCTTTTTCGCTGGGTTTTCGTGTGAATTTTCCACGAGTTTGGCAGTCACCTTTCTGGATTTTGCAAAATAATGCCTTACCTGTCCTGCCTCATACCTGCGCTCCCGTAAGGTCTTCTCATATCTACGCTTAGCAAGAGTAAAATGACGTGAATATGGAAATTGTCACCTGGAAGTCAAAGCCAAGTTATTTTTTTTCATCAGATTTCTCGTGAATGTGTTCCTATGGGTTTTGCTGGGCTAACTAATTGTATTAAACTCGGTTAAAGAGAAGACATTTTGGTGTATAAGACTGAATAATAAAGTAATGTCAGATAAATATTATGAGGCTGCCTACACATGAACAGCCGCCGTTAATTCGGGCACAATAGAAGAAGTGTTATTTTGAAGGTAACTGCTGATTTTGTCCTCCTTTTCCTTTTCAAAGCCTGCACAGCCCAGACACTCAGAAACACGATGCAGGACAAAATAGCCCTCATGACAAATCGTCCCAGGATAAACTTGGTGCTACTTAGAAATGAAGAACGGTTTATATAGGTTGGTTAGTTCGGGGTTTAACGTCCACGGTACCGAGGTGATCATAGACGGCCCTGACGGGCGGGTTATGGGGGACAGGGAAATCTATTGCCTATGGAGTACGACCTGAACACTGATCAACTCAGGCGCACTCCAACTGTGCCACATTGATTTACATTGATGTCCTTTCAACGGACATGCTATTGAACAAATCCGTTTTTTCTCTCTGGATTGTGAGTCCAGCTACCGGGGCCGGGACGGGATTCGAACCCACGACCCGGCGATTCCCTTCGCTCTCCTGCTCCGACGTTTAACCGCCTGAGCTATTTCGGACTCCGGTTTATATAGAGATGAAGAACGGTTTTTATAGAGATGAAGAGCCCTCACACACCCAATGGCGCAGGCAGTGTTTTTGCAGTCTTTGTTAAAGTTAAGACAACAATAAATAAATAAATAAATAAATAAATAAATAAATAAATAAATAATAAATAAATAAATAAATAAATAGATAAATAAATAAATACAATTTTTAAAAAAAGAGGAAAAACTGCAAGTTCCAGGAACATGTATTCGAAGTGTGATCAGCAAGAGGCATAGATCCTCATGAGCCCCCGCAACTGCGGGGTCTCATGAGGATCTATACCTCTTGCTGTTGGGTGGTGTTCAAATTTTCTCGGAACTGAACGGGGTAAATATGGCTGCTACTCTGAAAAAATTACATCCCTTTGCGTTTCGTGTTTGTAAGTCACGTTCGTGATTTGGTTGCTTTTGGACATGCGATAAACAGGCCAAGACGAAATAGGGCTGAGTCTCAATCGTGGCCACCCCATTGACATTGGAAACTGGTGTGGTTAATTTTCATCTATGTCCTGTGCAGATGCTCCACGTTTCACTTTGCATGCCCCGTGATTGCAAGATCCATAATCGAGACAGCCGTGAGATGGCCTTAGTCGCCAGCTCGGCGTTAAACCCCAATAACTAACCATAATCGAGAGTAACTCGGAATAGCGTATTTCCTGAGGACAACTTGAAACGGCGTGAAAAGGCTGCAAGGAACAATTCTCGTTTTTATTCGCTGACGGTATACTTTGAGAAAATAGTGATGTCGGCCGAACGAATGCGTGCGAAAGGGCAAGTATACTCACCTCAGGTGGGTCGGTCCGTGGTGCAGTGGTTAAGGCGCCTGCCACCAATGCTAAAGGTGCGAGGTTCGATACCGTGTTCCGGCATAAGACTTTTCTTCTGTAGTAAGTGTCACCGCTAATTCGGGCGGACCGTCGGGGGTTCTTTCTCCGGGTACTCCGGTTCTTCCACCCCCTCCACTTTGGTACCGGTTTCAGGCCACTTTATAAATTTTAAATACAAAAAATTTCCGAAACCTCAGTAGCTGAGCTGACCCTTCGCACCACGTCAATGTCCTGTGTCTGTCTTGTACTGTGTTTGTCTTCAGAGTGAATGCGTGTGTGTCACGTGAGCGTGCGTGTTGGGTTCAGTTCGCGGCGCTTTGAGCCGATTTGCCGAATTGGGAAAAGCACCTATATAATAAACGGTATTATTACTATTATTATTATTATTACTAATGGAAGGGAAGTAACTTGGCCATTTGACAGCTCCGCTTGAAAAGCTAAGCACAGTGTGGTCTACCATGTTCGCTTTAAAACGAACAGACTTGCGGGCGCGTGTGTGTATTTGTGTGTACGCGCGCGCGTGTGCTTTTGTGTGTGCGTGTATGTATGTGTGCGTGCATTCGTGCATGCGCGTGTGTGTGCGTTTGTGCGTACGTACGTGTGTATGTGTGTGTTCCCGCGTGCCTGACTCGTGCATGCGTGCGCGCACACGCTGTGTTTGTGGTGTGTGTGTGTGTGTGTGTGTGTGTGTGTGTGTGTGTGTGTGTGTGTGTGTGTGCGTGCGTGTGTCGGTGTGTGTGTGTGTGCGAATCGATCGATTGCGATCCATTGATTGATTGATTGAGTGATTGATTGATTGTTATTGGCTCTGGCATTGCAGTCGTTTCCGTAGGGTTTTTCCTTGTTGCGGTTCAAGTTCGGTTTCTGAAAAAAAACCGCTCTGCTACGTGTTATATCGCAGACACGTGTGTGTGTATGTGTGTGTGTGTGTGTGTGTGTGTGTGTGTGTGTGTGTGTGTGTGTGTGTGTGTGTGTGCGTGTTTATGTGGATGTGTGTGTGTGTGTGTGTGTGTGTGTGTGTGTGTGTGTGTGTGTGTGAATCAATCGATCGCGATCCATCGCTTAATTGATTTAGAGACTAACCGACGGACTAATTGATTGATTGATTGACAAATTGATTTCTTAATTGTATTATTCGCTCACTAAACTCAAACTAAAGCAAAAAACAAACTGACTGTCCGTAATAGTTCAAGGGCAGCGCTTGATTTGTTGGGCGCTTGGCTAGCTGCCAATTAGACCTGGAAATGTGCCAAGCTAATCAGACACTTCTCTTGAAATATCACGTTGATCTTATGGCCAATCCGGCATTACTTACTTACTTACGCCCATCACCCCTCCCCCCCCCCCCCCCCCACTGGGGCATAGGCCGCCGACAAGGTCCCTCCAGCCGTCTCTGTCCTGGGCGAGTCTCTCCAGCTGTCCAATCCGGCATTACATTGTAACTATCAGGGTGATTCTCACAACTGGTACGGGATCGTTGGAAGATGCGTCCGTGACAGCTGGCAAAGTAGCAACACGTCTTTGGGCCCACGACGGCCGCAGTGGGCCCGCGCACAGTCGTGCGCGGGCCCACTGCGGGCCTCGTGGGCCAAAAGACCATTGCTTAGTGGGATCAGCCTCATGGCTGTAAGAGCTTCGTCACTGACCTTAGTAAGATGGCGTGACTCTGTTGTAACGTTCCTTGTGACGATGTGACACAAACCTCGAGGAGTTACGTAAGAGCAGTATCGCCGAGCTTTGTAACATTACCCACAAAGCGCTTGTACAATCCACGAACTTTGCGACAACCCAGCATTCTGTTACAAAGCACGCTGAGACTCAAAAGGAGCGCCTTCCAGATTTGTAACAGTTGTTACATTGTCGCAAACGTCGTTATAAAATATTCTACCAGAAACAGTGGAATGTTTTCCCAGACAAGAAACAAGGAAAAAAATGGCGTTTAAAGTTTTTATTGCTATTGCATGATAAGTAAAGGTGCAAAAAGTACAAGAAAACACGATGCAAAATGGCTGAAAAGCTTATAAAAATATAAGAGAAAATGATGCACAACGAGCTAAACATGTCCTAGACTGAGGGCGATACAAAAATACACGCAAGGTTGAGGAATGGGAAAGACTACACATGTACACACTTGCTCAGTAAAGATCTAAATAGCGTTTGCGTAACAATACAATAATGTAAGCAATCAAAGTAAAAATCAGAAGCCATCTGTAACAATCTCGAGCATTATGTCATGTAGAGTACAGCGTGCCAGTACATATGCCGCAATATGTAAAGAAAGTACATTTAGATTAAATATACATGCATTTATCCCCTTCTTACTGACTGCCGAATAAAAAGTAAATAACTTTACAACATAGATCCTCATGAGCCCCCGCATTCGCAGGGGATCATGAGGATCTATGCCTCTCGCTGACACCACTTTACGGGAACGACTTGGGCTCGTCAGTTAAACACAATCTGCTACCACAGGCAGTGAATGGGTTAAACACTGTACACAAAGTAGTAATGATGGTGGCTTTTTGTCACTGCGATGGTGACATTAAAGACGCCGAAGACTCCGCTCACCAACCCAACCCCACCACCCTCACCCCCAGAAAGGGAGTCCTGTCTTTGTACACCCACCCAAGATGATACCGTGCAAACTTTTCAGAACGCAAGTCCCTCTACAAAACAGATCGAATACTACTAGTACACGCTAATAACATGACACACAATCATATTTTAATAAAAAGATAGCTAAAACAACAACAATAATACAAGAAACAATATGTGATAAACCATATCACACAAAGTCCTTTTTATATGAGAGCTGTCCGCGCTGTCAAACGTCTCTACCTTTTGTCTTCGATCTGATGCTGATGTTGAAATATCTCCTATTGAAAAATGCCTAGCAGATCTGCCAATGCATCAAAGTGAACCCTATAAGGGGAGGGCGCAGTGCATCGCGTTATTTGTCATGACGCATTTTTTTGTTTTTACGTAATTTTATATTTAACGTGATATGAGTTTCCCTTTCGCATCAAGACTTGAGAAAATGGTGACAAAACTAGAATTTCAGAGTACGATTTGAGTCTTGCTATAATTTGTGTAAAATTAAGTTGACTTTACCTAGCTATTTGATGTACTAAGTACATTTGCACGCTCTTCTGAAAGCGCGTCGATGTGTGTGTGTGTGTGTGTGTGTGTGTGTGTGTGTGTGTGTGTGTGTGTGTGTGTGTGTGTGCGTGCGTGTGCGTGTCACAGTGTACGCGCTCGCTCCAATCATCTCCAAGAGGCATAGATCATCATGCCTTCGGGCGCATGAGAATCTATGCCTCTTGGAGATGTGCGCGTACATGTGTGTGTGAGAGAGAGAGAGAGAGAGAGAGAGAGAGAGAGAGAGAGAGAGAGAGAGAGAGAGAGAGAGAGAGAGAGAGAGAGAGAGAGATGATGATGATGATGATGAATCTTTATTTATTCAGGATAAAGCTATTAGGCAACTCAATGCCTGTCTTACAAGGTGTCCTGTAAACAAACAACATAACAGGAAAATAAACAGAGCATGCATATACTAACAATAATAATAATAAAAAGAAGAAGAAGAAGAAGAAGAAGAAGAAAAACTACGGGGGAAAAAAAAAAAAAAAAAAAAACACAATGGAGAATTTGTAACTGCCTCCGATGCAAAAAGCAAGAGAACGAAACAATAGTGACACCGACAAGACAATAGATGATCAGGTAGCAAATTTAAGGAGAAAGAGAAAAATATTTGACGTTTACGTGTTATCAGCAGAATTATTTTTACTGTGAAGTCACGCTGATTGGAAGTGAGTGTGCAATGCACGTTTAAAATGGGTTTTATCGCAAAATGATTTAATGTTTAATGGCAATGAGTTCCAGACAGAACTACCAGAAAAAAGAAGGCTTGACTTGTAGAGATCTATCCGTGGGCGTGGTAAGTGAAGCAAGTCATTCCTCGTATGTTGTTGATGCCGAGGGCTGAAGTTAAATATCATGCGCAGATATTCCGGGGCTTGATAATGAAATATTTTGTGCATGAGGACGCATTTGTTAAATTTGAGTTGTTCCTTCAGTGTAAGCAGGCCAAGGGATTTTATTTTCTCAGTCGTGGAAATAGGGTTAGAAATAATTAACTTAACTGAACGACGATACAGCGAGTTTAGTTTTTTAAAATGACGTTCACTGCATTCGTCCCACAAAGAGGACGCATAGTCACAGTGGCTTTTAATGTGTGCGTGAAAGAACAATGTACAGCACTTTGTACTAAGAATATGTCGAAGTTTAGATAGCAGAAATGCATTCCTGGACAAGGTTTTGCACAAACTGTCGATATGTGGCGACCAATTCAGCTGGTCGTCAATTACAACTCCCAGTAGGCGGTGCCTGGATACTTGTTGGATAGGTTTATTGCCAAGTGACAGTTTCAGAGGAGCAGGATGTACTGACGCTTTTGGCGGGTTGTTATCAACATGCTTTTGGTTTTAGAAATACTGATTAGCATGCGATTTTGCGCACACCAATCTGACACTTCATCGAGACTTTGCTGGAGGATACAATTTAGCGTCGTTTCACGTTTGTCTGATGTATGCAGAGTTGAATCGTCAGCAAAGAGTTCGCATTTAACCTCAGGATTTGAGATGGAAAGAGGTAGATCATTGATGAATAAAGAAAATAAAAGAGGCCCTAGAATAGATCCTTGGGGGACTCCGTGCATCACTATACCTTCTTTCGAATACCACCCGTTTGAGTACACCTTCTGTCGGCGGTTACTGAGGTAGGAGGAGAAAAAAGCTATAGAGTTCGAATCAAGCTTATATACTGAAAGTTTCTTTAAAAGAATGTTGTGATCGACTAAATCAAATGCTTTGGTTAGGTCCAGAAAAACTGCACCATTTAATTTGGAATTGTTTATTGATGAGAGCCAAGAGTCAACAATGTAAACGAGGGCAGTATGACATGAGTGTTTAGGTCTAAAACCAGACTGAAGAGATACGAGGAGGCGGTGATTCTCCAAGAATTGGAGTAGGTGCTTATGAACGTGTCTTTCTAGTGGCTTCGATAATAGTGATAACACTGAAATAGGACGGAAATCGTTTGGACTTTTGGGATCTGTACATTTGGGAATGGGGACAACTTTGGCATCTTTCATGGCATCTGGAAAAATGCCTTGCTTGATAGAAAGGTTGAATATAAATGTCAAGGTGTCAGCTGTGTATGGAAGGGACAATTTCAGTACCATGTTGTTTATTCCATCCAGGCCACACAATTTACTTGTTAGAGTAGAAATATATTTACCTACTTCAAACACTGTCATAAGAGGTATGGAGAATGACGCACCTGTTGCAGACTCACAGTGTGTGCGCAGTTTATCAGAACAACTGTAACTATCAGTGCCACTGGAAAAAGACTGTACAAGGGACTCAGCAATATTTAAAAAGTGGGAATTGAAGTCGTCTGGAGTTATGCCTGGAGAGGTAGCAGCATTGTTGGAACTCCTCTTCTTTGTAAATAAATTGATTGCATTCCAGACACTTCGGGTATCTTTACCCTCTGCGATAACTTTTTCCGCAAGCGTTTTCTGTGCTTTTCTAACTAAGGATTTTACAAGATTACGTTGTTTCTTAAAATCCGCAAACTTTTTCTGCCGTTTTAAGTCATCTCTTATTTTCATTGCGTGAATGATGTCCTTTGACAACCAAGGCGGAAGGGTAGGGTGTTTAACGCGTTTAGTCCTTAGTGGGGCATGTTTATCGAGGACCCAAAGAAATAGCTTGTACCAAAGCGAGAGGGCTTCATTGGGATCATTAGTGTTATAAATAAGGTGAAAGGGCGTGATTGAGAGGTCATGAAGAAAGTCATCTTTGATGAACTTTGTGTAAGACCTGTATGTGATGGTAGTGTGGTGTTTGTGCTGGGGTTTATCACGTTTAACTGAAAGATTAAAACAAGTAGGAAAGTGATCACTAATGGCTACATTTGGCACGTGGACGTTTGTGACAGCAGGTGCATTTGTAGTATAGATGTGGTCAATCAATGTGGCGGATGACAAAGAAACTCTAGTGGGAGACCGAACCATCTGCTGCAGGCCAAATAATGAGGTGGTGCAATTCCACGCCGCATTACCAGTCTTTAGCAGGTCAATATTAAAATCGCCTAGAAGGTGTATATCGTTGTTGTGACGTTGTTGCACCTTATCCATCATGGTGACAAAATCATCATACCATGAGAATGTGGCTGAAGGGGTGCGATAAATAAATCCAGTTAGTGTGGGGGAAGATTTGTCACATTTCAGTTCAAAAAATAAACTTTCAACGTGACAAGACTCTAAATCCATGCGGCGGGTAACGTACTGGCGGATAGAGTTATGAATGTACACAGCTATACCGGTATGACCGGGGGATGATGCATCTCTACGGAATACAGCATAGTTATGAATGGAGATCGAGGCATTACTAATATGTTCCCTGAGTCTAGACTCAGTAAATCCAAAGATATGAAAGGGTTGGGGTTGTGAAAGTAAAACAGTGGCGTCGGGCACTTTGTTGTATAAATGTTAAGGTGCCCTATCCGTAATTCATGCTTATTCAGCGAACACTGATGTGCATGTGGGTTACAGGCAGGCATGATGAAGCAATACGTGGGGGGAAAATGTTTACAAAAGTCAATTAAGAACAAATGAAAACTTTTGAACTATAACAAAGTTAAACAAAACCCAGGAGAAACTACAGTGCTGAAAACTCAGCTCAGTCTATCGCTTTCGCTGCAGACAACGTCACACCCCACGCAGGGGAAATAATAGGTCGTTACGTTTTGTTGGCGAATGAGTCACTGAACGTATACCGTATTTGCGATATATACAAATATCTAAACTGGCTCCTTAGCATCACATCCCACGTAGGGGAAATAATGTTTTGGTTACGTTCTGAAAAGCGAAATAAATGAGTCACTGATCGGAGACCGTATAATATACGATACACACACTAGCTCCTTCGCTATATCAAGAAGAGTATATCTCCTCCGTTTTGAAAGAAAGGAAAATGCAGGAAGATAATAATCGTCACCATTCACAGAAAAAAAGTTCATGTCACTAATTAAATCCAAAGTGCTATTTGATTAAAAAAACTACATATTCAATGTCGGACACTAAACAGTTTGCCAGATTGTCAGATTCATATTTCATAATTAATGAGAGGTAAGGTTTGTGCTGCACTGAGTGACTGTCTTTCCGTATGAGAGGGAAGGTGAGCGCCACACTGGTTGACTCCGTCGATTCACAGTAGAGAAGCGAGGGATACAACCCATGTGGACATATAAATACGACATTGAGACATCATGGTACGATCCCCGATCACTTTTAGTGCCAGTGGGACATAAAAATGAAAAAAATGAAATCATGGTACGCCGCGCAAGTTGTCTCCGTCGCTCCGCCAGAACGAATCAAGGGAGACAACGAGCGTGGGTTCAGATTGTCACTTCACTCAGTCAAGGGACGAACGATAGACGACACTGATTGTGCCGGTCAAACCACTGGTGAGAATCGAGGGAGGCAAACAGTGTGGGATCACACTGAAATTCACTCAGACGAGGGTCTCATAGAGCCGCCCATGATACTCTGGACAGGGGATGTAGCCGTACCGGCCATGGCTAGGGGCAACAGGTGGCACAGGGAAAGCAACACTCCAAGTGGCAGGATCACAGGAAAATTTGGGGGAAGGGGCCACGGGGTAGGAAACACGCTGAGTGGTCAGTGGCTGGGGTGGATAATGTGGGGTGGGGAGGATGGGTACTTTACAGTTGAAATCTAAGGGTAGGTGACCGTTACGGTGCAAGCCTCCTAGAGGCTGCATGGGGGGTCCGTATTGCAGGCGGTCGTCACACATAGTTGGCCGCAGCACAGGCTGGTGGGCAGAGCTAGACCGCATAGACGGCAGGGATGCACGAGCTGTGGACCTAAGGTTGAAGGCAAGTCGCGAGGCCCCCTCAGTGCTTGGATGGAAATTATCATTCTGTCTGTAGAGCAACTTACGTGGGGCCCCACCACGAGACAGAAACACTGGCACGTTGTCAATGTACAGAACCCTCGCCTGAACACACGCCGCCATCAGGTTTCTGTTGGATGGAATGATGGCGCTGTTGGCGGGGTGTCGACCAAAAGCAGGCAAAACGGACGACATTTTGACGGAGGCACATGGAAACTTAATTTTTACCAGTTTGAGGAGGGCGGCCCAGGTGTCCACACTGATCACTTGTCGGCGTTTGCATGTGTTGATCCCGACATGCAGAACGGCGAAGAGAGAGAGAGAGAGAGAGAGAGAGAGAGAGAGAGAGAGAGAGAGAGAGAGAGAGAGAGAGAGAGAGAGAGAGAGAGAGAGAGAGAGAGAGAGAGAGAGAGAGAGAGAGAGATACGTCGTATTTAGAGTATTGCTTCAGTGTCTGCGTGGTGACGGAGTTGCTTCTTTTATGTCACCGCCACTGTCTGACGTTCTCCAGATGACAATTTTTTTTGTTTGTTACTGTTTTAATTTTTTTCAGACAAGAATTAATTTTTACTAAAGAAGTTGAGAGGGTACAAAGCTGGCTAACAAACTCACCTAATGTCTTTCTCCAAACTAGATACATCCAAAATTTCAAATAAATATAACAAAAATTACGGACTAATCCGGGTCAACCGTGTTCTATAAACGGTCTTTTATGTCCTCAATGAGACACCCGATTACACTTTGCTCGGAGGCTGTCTTAGCCACCCGTTGAATACACACACAAACACACACACCCACACACATACACACACACACACACACACACACACACACACATATATATATATATATATATATATATATATATATATATATATATATATATATATATATATATATATATATATATATATATATATATATATATTACACACACACACACACACACACATACATGCATATATATTCACATACGGCACTTTGCGCCAAATGTACGTTCAGCAGCGAGGTTAGAGTAACTAGACGTAATTGTTTACCTTGTTAAAAGTACCGTCAGTTGTCAGAGGTTTAGGCCTGCCCGCCTTTGACATCATGGACATGAAGAGGACTTAAAAATAGCGTTTACAATTTTCATTGGTCATTGTTTGATAAGCAAAGGTGCAAACAATTACAAGAAAACACATTGTAAAAGGGCTGAAAAAGCTGATAAAATATATAGATAAAATGATGCACAACGAGCTTAAAATGTCTTGGACTGACGATACAAAAAGACACGCAAGGTGCAGAAATAGAAAAGACTATACATGTACACACTCGCTCAGTAAAAATCTAAATAATATTTGCGTAACAAGAACATAATGTAAACAGTCAAGGTACAAATCAGAAGCCATACGTAACAATCTCGAGCACAGTCATGTATGTCATGTAGAGTATAGCGTGCCAGTACATATAACGCAATATGTAAATGAAATACATTTAGATTAAATATACATGCATGTATCTCCTTCTTTCTGACTGCCGAATAAAACGTAAAGAATGTTCAGGGCCGGATCAATCAGTTTTCAGGAGGGGTACTCAATTTTTCTTTTTTTCTATTGTCAGGGTCTAGTATATATCAATACACCACACCACAAACTGTTCTAGGGGGTGCTGCAGTAACATTAAAGCACTCCCTCATTTTCTGACCATGTTGTGGGCTGGCAGTGAATGATTTTTTTTTTTTTTTTTTTTTTAAATTTTAAGCCGAGGGGGGTGGGTGGGTGGGGGTGCTGTAGTACCAAAGCACCCCTTGGATCCGACCCTGATGTTCCATCTGCGAAAGACATAGATCCTCATGAGCCCCCGCGAATGCGGGGGCTCATGAGGATTTATGCCTCTCGCTGACACCACTTTGCATCCATGTTCCTTGAATGATCTGGGCTCCTCAGTTAAACACAGTTTGCGACCACTGGCAAAGTCGACAAACAAAATGATAAAGGTTTTGTTGGTCATTGCTAAGATAACATCGATGAGGTCGAAGTCCCCCCACCCTCCCCACCCCTCCCGCAAGAGGAAAGGGTGTAAATTTTATTTACGCACACCAGCAATGGAACCATCTAAGGTTTAGGAACGCAGGTAGGCACAAGTCTCTACAGCAGAGTAAATGCTCTAGAGCTTTCAGGCTATTTATATAAAACATAATTACGTAATAAATACAGTCATACTCATAGCAGAAAAACAAAGACTGATAACAACAACAATAATAATAATAATAATAATAATAATAACAATAAAGGATATTTGTTAAGCGCTTAATCTAAAAGTAGCTGTAAGCGCTGATACAATGAAAAGTCTAACAGCTAACACGCACACGCACGCACACACACACACACACACACACACACACACACACACACACACACACACACACACACACACACGTGACAGTAGTGATGAATTGTGCATGGCTGAGTAAATGAACTAGTAAAAGGAAGTGTTGTAGAGGTGGGTTTTGAGAAGTGATTTGAATGAGGAGAGCGATTGTCAGTTACGGACAGGGGCGCGGAGGCTGTTCCAAGTGGCGGGGCCAAGATGGGAGAAATGTGCGACTGTCACGTGCCGGTTTTACATTTGAAATTGGGAAGGCGAAATTTACGTGTGTCAGAGAAAGAGCGGAGGGTGCGAGATGGAGTATACAGATGGAGTAAGTCAGAGATATAGGCAGGAGAAGTCAGGCAGAGAGAGTTAAAGCACATGCAGGACAGTTTATACAGAATGCGTTCTTGTACGGGCAGCCAGTGGAATTTCTTAAGGGCGGGGCGGATATGGTCACACTTAATAATGAAAATAATAATTCAAAACAGAACACATGTAAGGCGTAAGATCTGCGTTCCATGGCCTATAGGGATCGGGAAGCTGACGTCATCACGCCAGTCGTGGCGGCCATCTTGTGAGGATACGGGACTAAGCGCTCATTGGGAAATCGATGTTTTTGTAATGTCAGGAAAGTCCTAATGTGCTATAAGCAATAACAGCAAGTCTTGCCATCACTGTAGGAAACCGCTCACCAGAATCTATTTTTGGTTGTTTCCAAAGAAGAAGAAACATGAAGAAAAACGTGTTGAAACACTATTTCGCTACTATCTGATGACTATGGTATCCTCACTGATAAGATGGCGGCTCATGCGCCGACGCTGCTAGGCAACCACGCGGGGAACTTCAGTTCCGAGCCCTATAGGCCTATACCGTATACTATTCAGCCCAGTCAGTCTGCAAGAGGCATAGATTCTAGTGAGTCCTTGCAGTCAGAGGCGCATGAGGGTTTATCATAGTGCACTCTGTGAAAGTTCTTCACGACTCTTGAGTCTAAGCGATTTAAACACACGGACCTCACCGAGCACGCGCCACAAAAGCCACGCCCCCCTAGCAATTGTTGCTGGGTGCCAAAGCTTTCCTGTCCCTTTGGCCTTGGGCAATATGGCGGACGGGGTCGCGCGTGATTCGACTCAGTGCGTTGCAAATTCTACAAGCCTACATTTATGCCAGGATACAAATAGTCTATAGTCTAGCAGCTAACGCAATTTCTGCAGAGGTAAGTAGTTCGTCAAAAGAGTAACAATGGTTTGCAGGTACGAAACGAAAGTACTAATGTCATATAGTTTATGCATGGCAACAATATTTGTCCTTAGGATGGAGACATTTTTGTAGAAGTGTTTTTCAAAAGCTATTTTTAGATGTGAGGGAACTAGTCCTCGTACACGGCTCGGATAAGGTGCAAGACATTTTTGTGTGCATAACATTGAAAATTTCAAGCATACAAGTTACAAGTTTATTCCAGTGGGTAAATTAAAATCATGAGCAAGTAAACATGCATACATATATACGATAAAATAAGTTTAAAAGTATTATTTTTAATGCGGTAAGTATACTCGCGTCGCTAGTTTCAAAATGGCGGTCAGCGAGATGCCTTCGAAAGAAGTCAATCAGACGCGCACGGTTGATGCAGTTTTACTTTGCTCCTGAAGTGAAACAGAGATTATTTTGGATTTGAACATTGAAGTACATCTTATCAACGTCAAATACGTTATTTTTCCTGGTCTTGAAAACAGCCTTTTCTACAGAACTCGGTCTTTTGTGGGAGGAAAGCATATCGAAAGTAAACTCCCTTTGTGCAATGTGTCTGCCGACCATCTTCAACATTCTGAAGACTTTTTGTCCGGATACAACATGCATGTTGTTCGTCTGTTTTTCAGGATAACGGCTCTAAGTGCAGGTCTGCTCTCTTTTTTTATTAGTGGAGATGGAATTTTAAATATTACTTAAAAAATAAATGAAATCCTTTTATGTGACATATACGAGGGGGTGCTGATAAGTTCCTGGCTTTGCCCACTTGCAGATAAAAAAGAAAAACGAGTGTGGGGGCATATGACACCCTAATATCTTAGTATGTAACTGTGCAAATATCAGGGGTTTGCGATTCCAACAACTGTATCTTTTTTTTAGGTAGAATCTGTGATGGCAGAGGGACAAGCAAGTTTCACATCGTTGGAGTTACGGGCCGTCATGAAGTTTTTTTTCTCCAGAAAAAGTCAGCAAAGGACATTCACACTGAGATGTCATAAACACTGGGGGAGAAGTGTCCTTCCTACAGCACTGTCAAAAACCTGGATATCTCGTTTGAAGACTGGGCATTTCACCGTTGAAGATGAGCCCCGCAGTGGGCGCCCCCCAACCTCAGCTGACCCGGAACCTGCGATGCTGTCAATGAGCTGATTATTGAGGACCGGCGAATATCCGCAAAAAAGATCGCCCAGATACTGGACATCTCACGAGTTGGGTTTGTTATCTTCACTATCCTAGACATGCGCAAGCTTTCAGCAAAGTGGGTGCCGAAATGTTTG
Source organism: Semisulcospira habei (assembly GCA_036245525.1). Taxonomy (NCBI): domain Eukaryota; kingdom Metazoa; phylum Mollusca; class Gastropoda; family Semisulcospiridae; genus Semisulcospira; species Semisulcospira habei. The sequence continues at coordinate 49,725,218 of BTPG01000005.1, read as the reverse complement.
AACAGTGATCAGAGGAAGGAACGAGTTGACGCATCCAAAGCCGTTTTGGCCCATTTTGAAGCTGCACACGACTTTTTGGCTAGGTTAGTTACTGAGGATGAAACCTGGCTCCACATCTATGATCCTGCAACCAAGGAACAGTCAAAGGAATGGCGCCACAGTGGGTCCCCGCGGCCGAAGAAGTTCCGCACCCAGAAATCGGCCGAAAAGGTCATGGCGTCCGTTTAATGGGACAAAGACGGTATTCTGTTGGTGGACTACCTACCTCAGGGCTCTAGTATCACCGGACAGAATTGTGCAAACCTCCTGGTCCAGCTGAAAGAGGCAATTAAGACGGAACGACGTGGAAAGTTGACCAAAAGGTCCTTTTTTTTGCAGGACAATGCACCTGCGCACACGTTCAAAGTTGTGGCTGCCAAATTGAACACCTTGGGTTTCCAATTGGTTCACCATCCCCCTTACTCACCTAACCTGGCCCCTTCGGACTATTATCTGTTCCAGAACTCGAAGAAACACCTGAATGGGCAACGTTTTGAGGGCATTTCAGGCATCACACATGCTGCTGGCAGCTAGTTTGAGGCTCGACCAACGGACTTTTATTTGAACGGTCAAGAAAAACTGCAACTACGATGTATCAAGTGCATCAGTCTCAGGGGGGAATAAGTTGAATAAATGGGTTATTTCATAACTCTGGCTCTCTTCTTTCTGGACAAAGCCAGGAACTTATCAGCACCCCCTCGCAGTGCATACTACCACTGAATACAGGAACAATGAGACCCGTGTAAACTACTGATCCCCTGTGAACATGGCTGCGACGGTCCTGGTTTCGTCTGCAGCCATACTGGAAACAAAATGTGCTACAGAAAAAATGTCTCCATCCTTCGGCGGTTTAAAACGAGTGCGCACTGCTTTTATTCATACTAAACTTCATTTTGATATACCCAAACCTTTGTTACTCTCTAGAAAATCACTATCTCGTAAACGGCTGATCGTCTATGAAAGGCAGCTGCTAGACTACTAGCAGATGCCCTTCATAAACGATCAGCCGTTTACGAGATAGTGATTTTCTTCAGAGTAACAAAGATTTGGGTATATCAAAATGATGGGATGAATACGTTACCCCCATGTCAAAATTGTGCCGCCGGAGGATGGAGACATTTTTCTGTAGCTAAGTTTGTACCGACGTTACCGACAGACGATTTTCCGCCATTTGCAGCTGTATGTTGGGGGACCAGCTGTTTTCGCTATCTGATTAGAAACGTTGCTTCAATAAATTAGAACGCCTGGAGTCACAGTTTAATATAATAGTATTGCGAACACTTTGTTGGAGATAATTCACAATAAATGACTAAAAATAATTTGTACTTTGCGGAAAACAATATGTGCTAATGCATTCAAATAATTAGCGCTCCTATCTGTTTACACTCGGCATTCTTCGCAAAACAATGTGATTAATTTGTTTTATGTAATGTTGTTCCGAGGGAAATATGATCAGCACTATTCAAAATAGTGATTATGTCGCTGATATGTGATTTACACAAGATATTCCGACTCAAAATGTTGTGGACCCTCATACCGCCCATACATGTATGAGTCCCAATGCAATATCCCCATACGAAACGTATATGGATGCACAATAATCATCAATAGCTGGCAATCAAAATGAAGGTACCTGCACATCCATACTTCTGCCAGGCTAATTCTTGCCTTTCACTGTCACTGCTAAATTATATTGTCAAATGTATTTAAATTACATAACAAGCTGACGTCTATTTTCTCAAAACAGAGAGAAGTACATCCCAGGCACATAATTATTAAATTCATAACAAAGGGGTTATTACATAATTCTTGACAGTACAACCTTGATGTGCAGTCGCGCAGGGTGGGGGGGTAGGGGGTGGGTGGATCTACGTATTGCATAATGTACACATACTATTTCTTTCACTGTTTCCATCAGCCGTTCATATCACCATTGGGCTCAATGAGTTCTTATGTTTTATTTGAATGAGTTACAGGGAAGGCAAGTGACAGCCCAGCCTCACAAAAATCAACCATAGGAATCAAAATCTTCAGATTTCTTCTCCAAGAATATTTTGATCACCAAATAAAAATAAAATTCATTTTTTTGTGTTTGTCAACACATATTTCCGCATTTGTTTTCCAAAGATATTGGGATTAAGAGATATTCTGGCATCCCCTCTAATTTCATTGCCCCCCCCCCCCCTCCTCCCTGGTGGCACAGACCCACATTTACATCAGCTAATGCACCAAACACTCAATAAACTGCCTACTGATCCAAAGTGTTTGTGATTGTAAAGGACTCATGCAGATGTCCAAAGTGCAACATGTTGCATGCTGTAAAAGAGAGGGTACCGCACCACTTGGTTTTAACTGTCATGGCTGAACAATGCTTTTGAACTTGATTAATTATATATTACTGTAACATTTAATCCAAGCAGTTGCACTAGTAAGCTATGTTGTGATGTGGTCAATGCCGTGCAGTCTCAATGATCACTGATGGTACAGTCTGATGGTACTATGCATTGAAAGAATGTACAGCACAATATGAACACGCTTGAACGTTAATGCAATGTTTTGTTTAAAATGAAACTCTATCTCATTAGCAGTAGCCTAGCTGCACAAAAGAGGAACTGTATTTTGCTGCTGTTTAATTTGCAGTTTTTCTGCATATTGACATTTGAAGTTCGCTGCAAGCATTCTTAGCAGCTGGCTTTTAACACTAAACTCATATATATCAGGATTAAAACAAGAAAAAAAAAAAAAAAAAAACGGGGAAGGGTTACACTGAGATGATTTAATAAATCAGTCAATCTAGCGATCAATCAATGAGATATGTTTTATGATGAACAGCTAGTTTTAGGGCAGGGTGGAGAGGTGGGGGGAGGGGGGGGGGGGGGTGGGGGTGGGGGGGGGGGGGATCTACGTACTGCATAATGTACACATACTTTTTCTTTCGCTGTTTTCATCAGCCGCTCATATCATCATTGGGCTCAATGAGTTCTTTATGTTTTATTTGAATGAGTTACAAAATACATGTACTTGCTGCTATTTTCTTAATTTCTTACTGGCTTTGTCATTTTGCTTGAAGATTTACAGTCCCAGAATTTAAGCCTATTCAGCCTAACACACACGAAGGTTGACTGTATCATTGATATGTGTGTATAGCGTTTTGTTTGAGATGTCCTTGTGCATGTGGCCACCGGTACTATTCACAGAACTGATGGCTGCATGTGCAGGCTAGTTCACGGTATCACTGGTCAATGTGCCTGTTGGTAGCCTGTTGTTTGAAGTGATCAGTGGTGGCATCATCCGTGATGTCTGTGTGCATTTGGCCACTGGTGCTGCTGACAAAGGTGCTATTTACAGAACTAATTGTTGCATAAGCATATTAGTTCTGTTATTGTTTTCATGGGTGGCCTCATCTCTAAGTTTTGGTGCCCCTGTGCATGAAGCCAAAAGTACTGGTCACAGAACTGATGGCTGCATGTGCAGTGTGGATTAACTGTGTAAATGAATCAATGAATCTTTATTTTACAACGGTAAAGATATTAACAATGCCAGAGGCAATGCCATTTTTCAAATCTACCGTTGCTACATCTACAACACAACAATTACATTACATTAATACATGTATAGGACCAACGAGATTTGTAGGTGGGCAGATCAAATACAGGCAGTCAACACAAGCCACTTTCTTGACCTCAAGTTTCTATACAGCTTTTACAGTCCACTAATGCCCATCAGTACACATTTGTGCATGTCTTGTGGTGGATGTTCTGTGGTTTTGTGTGTTTATGTGGGGTAGGGCTGGGATTGGGCGGTATGGCACCTATTACCATGCATGTTAATTTTCTCATGTTGTATGCTGATGTGTATGTACAAAACCTACATTACAAACATAGAAAAATAAATAAATAATTTAAATGAATAATAAATAAATTTGTAAAATAAATAAATAAATAAACTAAGTGAAAGATACCTGGGACATGTGAATGCTAAGTAAAGGATAGATTATGAGCATGCACAGATGTGCATGTCTTTAGGTGGGTATTCTGCAGTTTTGTGTATGTGGGTTGGGGTTGGGAGCGAGACGTATGGCACCTATTACCATGTATGTGTATATTCTCATGTTGTACGCTGATGTGTATGTACAAAACCTACATAACAAACAAAGAAAAATAAATAAATAATTTAAATAAATAAATAAATAAATAAATAAATAAATAAATAAAATAAAGTCAAAGATACCTGGAACAGAGCTAAGTAATGGATATATTATGAACATGCACAGATGTGCATGTCTTTTGGTGAGTGTTCTGCGGTTTTGTTTGTGTATGTGGGGCGGGGTTGGGGGCGGGTGGTATGGCATCTATTATTATATATGTATACATATGTTCTGATATTGAATACTGATGTGTATGTACAAACCTACATCACAAACAAAGAAAAAAAATTTAAATAAATAAATAAATATATAAATAAATAAATAAATAAATAAATAATAAAAATAAGTCAAAGATACCTGGGACATATGAATATGCATGCAAAGGAGAGGATAGATTATGAACATGCACAGATGTATGCGTATTGACAAATTTCTTCCTTTTCTCTCCTTGGTGGCCACCTCCATACCAGTAGTGATTGTGTGCATCAAGGAATTCCTTTCGTCCATAATTAAATAATACTTAATAAATAGTATGTAAGTGAATAAATAAATTAATCAGTATCAAATATTAAACAAATAAATAAATAAATAAAACGTGCAATATAATAGAGAGGGCTACTATCAGTATTGTGTCTCATGCAGTCCTGATAAAGCTTGATCATAAGAGGTCTTTTGAGTCTTTGAGTGTGGATTGGTTGAATGAGTTACAAAAACAAAAATTCCAACATTTAGGTGTTCAGCTGAACATAGTGATTTAGATGAAATGGTTCGGAGAAGGATTTCAGTCTGCCTAGCGTGTGCTTATAAGTCCAGACGGCTAAGACCATACTTGATCAGTTTAAAAAAATCCCATCTCCACTAATCGAAAAGAGCAACTATACACTTAGAGCCGGTAGGCTGTAAACAGACGAACAACATTTTTGTTGTATCTGGACAAAAAGTCTTCAGAATGTTGAAGGTGGTCGGCAGACACAATGCAAAACATGTACGAAAGGAGTCTATTTTCAATATGCTTTCCTCCTACAAAAGACTGAGTTCTATGTGAAAGGCTGCTTTCAAGACTAGGAAAAATAACGTATATGACGTTGATAATACGTGCATCAAAGTTCAAACCCAAAATAATCTATGACTCACTTCAAGAGCAAAGGAGTAAACCTGTACCAACCGTGCGCATCTGATTGACTTCGTTCGAAGGCATCTCGCTGACCGCCATTTTGAAACTAGCGACGCGAGCATGCTTAAGACATTAAAAATATTACCTTTTAAATTATTTTATGGTAAATATGTAAATATGTTTATTTGCTGATGATTTTAATTTGATCACTGGAATAAACTTGTTACTTGTTCATGATTCAAGATGACTTTATTGTTGCTGTAATAGAAGATAATCATACACAGCAAAAATTGTCTTGCCACCGCAGGTGCTGCTCACATTCACTCACTCGCTCATTCCACAAATTACAATAACAGAGCTACAAAATGGACAATGGTTTGGGACGGATGAAGCCCGTCGCCAAGGCATCTAATGGCCGGCGCCATTGGCCTCATCCCGACCCGAACCTCCCTGAACAAAAACAGAATGCTAAGACAGCTCTAGGTCTCCTGAACACACTAGTATATGCTCTTTTATTAAATTCCTACTTGACTAAAGCTAGTACATAAAAATACAAGTTAACAACAGAAACAAATTACCGTCGAAAGGAAAATAATCTCCCATCTAGGCAACATAAAACAACGGTCAAAGCTGCACCTGGAGGCCCGTCGCGTGCATCGCCGGTGTTCAGCGGAGGGCACCGTTCCGACAAAGTCCGTCAACATCATTTATAACACATAATATCATGATGGTAACAGTCATGAGTCATTATAATGAAATAAAACCAGCACCCCCACACTCAGTCATTTTCACTGGCACGCCGCTTGTTGGGAAATATCTGTCAACAGCAAACGTCGGCGGGCCAGGCAGTACGTGACGATAAACACGGCCGCCGCGACGGTAGGAAAGCTCACTGGTAAAAGTTCTTCTCTGTGCAGTAACTGTGTGTGCTTCCACGCTCTTCTGTGGGGTCAGTCAGAATGAAAAATGATCTGGCAGTGGGTTAGTCTGTGAATAATGTAGGGATGGAGCCCGGAACAGCACATGTTTAGCAATTCCACAGTTCATGTGCACGCTCTTCTTAAGATGCATAGGCTGGCACGACTGGTGTAAACGGCAAGTCCAAATTCCGAATACTCAGTGTACTGACAAGATTAAGACCGGGATGTTATAGTTGGTACACCACAGCTATCACATAAAGTTGTCAAAAAAAGTACATCATTGTTTCCTCAGAACTTGATGGCACAACACTGCCTGGAAAATAATAATAATAGGAGTCACTTACTCAAGGCACAGTTGGCGGATTCTGCCGGAGCGGCCGGCCAGGAAATGATGCCTGGCCGCCATCTTGCCCTCCTGTATGATTGAAATTTTAAATGATATGCTCAACAAAAAAAAAAATGCGTTGCGTCTTATCCACCCGCGTACGCAGACTGGTTCCCCCTCAGCGAACAAACAGCGCTTGAAAAACACTTCTACAAAAATGTCTCCATCCTAAGGACAAATATTGTTGTTACGCATAAACTATATGGTATTAGTACTTTCGTTTCATACCTGCAAACCATTGTTACTCTTTTGACGAACTACTTACCTCTGCAGAAATTGGCTATGTCAAAAACGGCCCTAGATCGAGGCAAAGCAAGTTTGCGTCAAGTTTCTTTGATGCTGTTCGTATTCAAAGTTATCACACAACTGGCAGTGAGTCCGTTCAAGTTGAATGATCCGTGCTGACCGGTTGCTGATCTACAAGACCGCGCCGATCCACACAAACTGTACGTTTGCATTAGTTCAGTTTGTCACATGCTCACCGTGGAAGCCACTAAAACACTAGTTTGTGCATTTGTGCTGTCCAAGCTAGATCAGTTATTGTAACTCTTTGCTTTGTGGCTGCCCTCAGAATCTCATTGATCGCCTCCAAAAGATTCAGAACAATGCAGCCCGGCTTGTTGTGAGAGTGTGTAAGACTGATCATGTCACACCCATCTTGAAGTCCCTGCACTGGCTCCCTGTGTCCTCATGTATTCAATACAAAGTTATGTCAATCTGTTTTAACTGCCTTTCATGGAACCAGCCCAGAATATTTGTCCTCTTTGCTGCACGTGTATACACCCTCTCGTGAGCTCCGCATCCTCTTCTGATAAACGGAAGTTGTGTGTACCTTCTGTCCAAACTAAAACATTTGGTCAGAGCACTTTTGTTTATCAAGCCCCAGTGTTATGGAATACACTTCATCTTGAGATCAGAAACAGTGAGTCTGTCTCTGACTTCAGGAGGTCGTTGAAAACTCACCTCTTCAAGCTTTACTTTGAATAATTGCCAGTGTTTGATGCCTTAGTTGTAGTTCTGTAATCCTCCTTGTTTAGATTGAATGTTAATTAGAACATAAATTATTATATATTTTAGTTCATTGTAAAAGTGGTGTGTTCAGGTATTGTGTTTTGTTTGTTATGTGCATATGTCATTGTATTTTTATTTTTGTGTACAAAGTGTAAAGTGCTTAGAGTTTTGATTAAGATTAAGCGCTATATATTATTATTATTATTATTATTATTATTATTATTATTATTATTATTATTATTATTACGTGGAAAATGAGCATCAGCAAGCACAGGTCACAGAAGCTATCAGTGCCTGCTGAGCCGGGTAGGTGTTTTTGTTATTGATGTTTTTTTTTTTTTTAAAAAAGCACACTACTTATCCGAGCCATTTTAGTCCATCTTATTTTCATCGTAGCAGGATGGCAGTGCTGCTCAGCGCTCTATTGCTGGCTGTATTCACAGTGTCAGCCTGAGCTGATTACTTTCACTCACAAATAAAATCGACGTGTGTGTGTGTGTGTGTGTGTGTGTGTGTGTGTGTGTGTGTGTGTGTGTGTGTGTGTGTGTGTGTGTGTGTGTGTGTGTGTGAGTGAGTGAGTTAAGGAGAGAGAAGGAAAGAGAGAGGGAGAGAGAGAGATTATTAATAAATAACCATGCAAGTATGATTTGTATTTCAGGTTGAATGGTCACTGTTCTCATGTCATTGGGCTTCAGAAAACTCTTCAGTATTTCAAGGCAGCTAAACTGTTTGACCCATGTCACAGCAGCAACACCAATATCCAAGAGGCATACAGATCCTCATGAACCCCCCGCCTATGCGGCATATACGGGGTCTCATGAGGATCTATGCCTCTTGCCGGCCTCATGCATACCCTTATGCCTCGGACATATTCTCATGTCCTGCATAGAGACTGTGATGGTTCGATACACATAATTTCTAGCAGCCGGAAAAGGAGGAAATCATACTTGACCATCAGTTTTGCTCACTGTGTTGTCTGTCGGCTTTAGTCAGTAGATGATTTCTGGTTTTGGGGTGTTGCTGGAGGTGTCAGTGGATGGTAGTCAAGTGACGCTTCATGTGGAGGTGA